>CM039119.1:57207564-57941109 GCA_022036555.1 Microstegium vimineum | reverse complement strand
TAATTTTATGGAAATATAAGAATTATGGAAGTATGGACTCGCATACCTGTTCTTTACTTTTTGTCCCATTTAAATTAAACTAAAATTAAATTTGTCTCTGCTGACGCGGAGGCGGGTCCTTTAGCCGCCCGTTTCCCCGCCATCATAGCTCCCCCTCAATCCCGCGCAAGGGATGAGTGCTCTCTACGGGTTGATTCTTCGCCACTCCGGCTCGGTGAATCGCCCACAACCGATCACACACGTCGATGGAGAAGGGTCGCCGACAATCTTCCGGCGATCACCTTCCTCCGAACACCACCGGACCGTCTAGGTGATGTCGATCACCAAGAGTAACAGGCCTCGATCTTCGCTTGACTCACTCAAGCTTCACAACTAGAGGATGCACACTTGAACTCTTGGATGAACTAGAGAGAGGATGGATGGATTCGCGAATCACTCTCTCTCTCTAGGGCTCTTGCTCTCTTCTCAACCTTCTCAACGAACTCAGCAACTCAAATGAGCAAAGGCCCGGTGGGAGAGAAGTGGGCGGGGCTATAAATAGACCCCCTGAAAACTGCCTCGGCTGTCATTTAAGTTGGCGACGGACGCTCCGTCGACTAGGCGACGGACGGTCCGTCGCATGCCCAACGGCTAGTTTCTGTTCATAATTGAGGCGACGGACGCTCCGACGCCTAGGCGACGGACGCTCCGATGCCTCTGTCTAACGGCTAGTTCTGACACAGTGTTCCCAGCGACGGACGCTACGTCACTGGGCGACAGACGCTCAGCCACAGCGTCCGACGCTGAAAATTGGCTAGGGTTTGAAAACACCCTCTCTGGAAGGCCGACGGACGCTCTTCGCAGCGTCCGACGCCTGGCCGACGGACAGCGTCCGACGCACCCTGAGAAACTTAGCTAGAAAACAACCTCTCTGGAAAGCCGACGGACGCTGTGGACTCAACCACCCAGCGTCCGGCGCCTTTGTCCGACGCGTCGGACAGCGTCCGGCCCCCCTGCCAGGAGCGTCCGGCGCCCAGAAAATGATTTTGACAACTCCGTTTTTCGTCGCGATGAATATGAAAGTTGTTCTAGGCTATCTTACGGTCACCATAGGCTTGCTTAGAGCTAAGGAAATCAAGTGTGCACCACACCTAAACATGAAGCTTTCCTAAGTCAAGCTACTAGTCTCAACCCCTCTTAATAGTACGGTCAAAGGTAAAAAGAGAAGCCCTATCTAATTCTAAGTGCCCTTCATCTCCTTATGGCACTTAGCCTATCATTCTAGGGTCTTCATCATGTCTCCTTAACAACCGAAACGATATCCATCTTGCGAGCTAAGTGATGACCTTTAGAGCCCATTTTCCTTGATCACCATGGCTAGGCTACGCATAGCCTCTGTAAAACACACGTTAGCCATAATAATCTTAAATTGTCGTTAATCACCGAAACCAACTAGGGCTATGATTCTTCACCCCGGAGTGCCGGTACTGATGCCGTCCAGGCCACGAGCGAAGGGAAAGACTATGTAGTGGCCCTGACCCGTGGATACGAACCCTAGACTGACGAACCAGACGACGGTGGTGAATGGAGGTGATGGGATCGTGGAGTCCATCTGAGAGAGTAGTTCGGAGTTGATCGACACGCAATTCCCCCTACCTGGCGCGTCAACTGTCGGTGTTATGACCCGGGGTCAAGACCACCAACTAGTAAATTTGTATATTGCGTGCTCCCTCTCCCAGATGTGATGCAAGAAGGACACAAGATTTATCCTGGTTTGGGCAAAGAAGGCCCTACGTCCAGCGGGGGAGGATGACTTGTATTATCTCGCACCCAAAGTGCTCGTACAGGGGGGTACAAGCTGAGTTACACAAGGTTGCTCAGAGCGAGCTAAAGTCTAAGGCTAGCTGGGCTACCCTAGACGGTCGGTTTGCTGCTCGAGAGGTCGATCGAGCAGCGGGGTGTGTGAAGTGTGGGAGTTGGAACGATGCCTAAGTGTGGAGTCGTCTGAGAGTCTAGACCTTCGGCCCCGGGAAAAAGTCCTCAGAGATACCTTTCTACTTCCTCGGCGTCCCCTTTTATAGACCAAGGGGAGACCCGAGGGTATAGGGTCCTAAACTATTGTGGTATGGGCGGCGTGTCCGTGGTATAGTGTTGACGAAGGGACGTCGAGCACTGTGGCGGCATGGCCTTTCCGTCCTTCCGGTCGCTCCGGGGCGTGGTGGCAGTAGAGGTTGTCGCGGCACGTCGCGGCACAGCTTCTGCAGGCGGGCGCGAATCCCACAGTTGAGACGAGACAGGGCGGATGGGACGGGCCCCATACCGGAGTTGTTGGAGGAAGGGGTCGAGCCCCTCGGTCGAGGAGTGAGGGTCGAGCCCTGCGTGGCTCTGTCGTATCCCTGAAGTCGTCGTCGAGGGTTGTACTGTTCACGTCTCGAGGGGCACTTCTGGAGTCCGTACTCGCGACGTGGCGACAGTGGCAGCACAGTTGACGAGAATTAGGGACATGGCAAAGAGTTGACGGATTTGACAGCGGTCGTGGGCGCCCATGGCGTTAGGCGGGTTCCCTTTAACCCGTGTCGGGAGCAGTTGGGCTGATCGAGCCTCCGGCCTGGGGGTCGTTCGTTTGACCTCTTTCCGTCACTCGGCGTCGAGGTGGGGATGGGTGGGTCGTTCGTTCGACCCCTCGTCCGTCACCCAGCGTCGAGGTAGGGTCGGAGCAAAGGCGGAGTCGGAGAGGTCGAGGTAGGGGCCGAGGGATCGTTCGTTCGGCCCTCGGCCCGTCCTTTGACGTCGAGGCGTAGGCGGAGGGGTCGTTCGCTCAGCCCCTCGTCCGTCATTTGGCGTCGAGGTGGAAGCGGAGGGGTCGTTCGTTGGACCCCTGGTCTGTCACTCGGCGTCAAGGTGGAGGCGGCGGGGTCGTTCGCTCGACCCCTCGTCCGTCATTTTCCCCGAAGCAGGCCGGCCCGCGACTGGTTTGCTATTGCCGGGGCAGGGGGCCTTTGTGTGACGGGCCCTCGTTTGCCGATTTGAGCAACTAGTTGATTCCTGTCTTAAAAATGGTTGCTATGTTTAGCGTTAATTTATCGAAGGGTTTAGGGTACCCCTTACCTTCGTACCTGACACCAACTCTTTTCAAAATCTTGATGTTGTGGAGATAGCTTCGTCTATCCTTTGTTCTTGTGTTCTTCCTCTCTCCCTCAAAGTTCATAGGTTGGGAAGGCCCGATCTACAAATTGGAGAGGAACCAATCCAAGCAAAGCTCAACATCATCACCCTCAACCTCAAGGAGTGTGGGGAAAAGCTCGGATCCGGATTCAAAGCTCATCATCCTTGCATTTCGAAGCTACAGCGTGTCACCGGTAGTACCGGTCCTACTACCGGTAGCACAGTTTGGTGGTTTGCATTCTCGATTCACTAGCTTGTACTTATTATTTCATATTTGTGCTAGTGTTTTGTGGTTGCTTTAGTAACTAGTATAACTTGTGTATCTTGCTAGTTACCTTCTTGCTTGTGTAGCATAGAAGTAGCTCTTGAGTGACTAATTGACTTGTGTAATCTTGTTAGTCACATTACTTGGCTTATGTAGCCTTGCTATTGAGCATTACTAGTGAGCTTAGGCTTTGTGCGCTTTGCCTTCACTAGCATGTGTAGGAGCTCCCGGTTTGCTTAGAGTACTAGTTGCTTAGGTTTGTGTGGCCTTGCAACCTAGACTTGTTAGGTGAGCTTCCTAGCCCGGCACCTTAGTAAGCTTTCTTATCATAATTTGCTAGGTGCTAGTGTTAAGTAGAGGGGTGTTGTTTTGGCTAGACCGATAGTTTTAATTCCGCATTTATTTCGATTAGCCTTTGCGATAAGTTTTTAGATGCGCCTATTCACCCCCCCTATAGGCCAATTAGGTCCTTTCAAATAGTTAGGTAGTTTAGATCCAAATTTAGAAAATTATTTTTGAACTATCTTTAATAATGGCAGAGATGTGTAATAATTTACATACAAAATTAAGGGGTTATTTTAAATTATCTTTCATAACAGTAGATGTGGTAATTAGGTACAAATTAGAGGATTGCTTTTTGTATTTTAAATTTTTTGTAATAGTAAATGTGGATAGTTTTTATCTTTCATAATGTCAGAGGTGAGTATTTTAAAAGAAACATTAGGGAGTTATTTTCAATTATATTTCATAATGGTATAGTTTGGTAGTTTAGTAGTTTAGATACAAATTTAGGGAGTTATTTTGAACCGTCTTTCATTATGATAGATGTGGGTGAGATATATATATATATATATATATATATATATATATATATATATATATATATATAATTAAGTGGTTACTTGCATTATCTTTCACATATGGTTGATGTGGGCAACTTAGATAGAAAAAATAAAGGGCTATTTTAAATTATTTTTTATAGCAGTAGAAGTAGATGTGGTAATTAGGTTCAAAATTAGAGGGTTGCTTTATGTATTTTATTTTTTTATAATAGTAAATATGGGTAGTTTTTACAAAAACAAAATAGATCCAATGTCTATTATTGACGATGACAACCAGAGTCCACCAAACTAAAGTCTATATGTTTGTAATTGTCGTTAGATTTCTTGCATTTTTCTTTTTGTTATTAGTGAAAATT
Source organism: Microstegium vimineum (assembly GCA_022036555.1). NCBI lineage: Eukaryota > Viridiplantae > Streptophyta > Magnoliopsida > Poales > Poaceae > Microstegium > Microstegium vimineum. Next base: position 57,936,502 of record CM039119.1, on the reverse strand, counting down.
AATTAGTACGAAGACTCCACTGAGACCTTTAATTTTAGAAATAGAAAATTGACCAAGTGATATTTTACATTCATATGCAACACTTATTTAAAAGATGTGGGGGGAGTGGGTGTGGGAAGCTGCCGCGCAAGGTTTGCTTTTCTCCGAGATCTGAACTGGACAGTTCTTTTGAACCCTAAACGCGAGGGAATTAAGACATGCAAGAATTGATTAGTACCAAACTGTATATTTAGGCCTCGTTTCGCAGGGCTCCTAGCGGCTCCAGCTTCTCTGACGCATTTACTGTTCAGACACTGTTTACATGTTTACATGAGTCGTTTTTATCTCTCCTTCTTTCTCCTCTCACAGAGCCAGTGGAAGTGTCTAAACAGTGTCTGAACAGTAAATACGTCAGAGAAGTTGGAGCCGCTAGGAGCCCTACCAAACGAGGCATTAGAGCGCGACAAGAAGCTGTAAGTTTGAGTTGACAGGGAAGCTATATACTCCGTACGTACATTGCATTTAATTTGCTCTAGATAGTCAATTACGGAACCCTTGTGACAATGGCATAGAAAAATGGAGTAGCGCCGCCTAGTGCAACTTGACTAGAAGTTTTTTTTTCTTGGTTCTCTGGCCGGTGTTCTAATGTTTTTGCTGTTAATATAAGGGGGGAAACAAATTACAAAAGAACGAGCACGGCTGATTTTTACTGTGCGGAGCTTACTGCAGATATATATATATATATATATATATTGGGTGGTGCAGCACTAGGGTGATGAGCCGGCGGTGCGACACGACGATAGTTTCCCTGACGCGGCGGCGATCCTAAACGAATCAATGGTGAGAAAACTGGTTGCTCGATCTTAAATTCTTAATTAGTGTTAGCCATTGTCCATATGCACGTTACAGATGACAAATTTGCCAATCATCATGTCCTCATAATTAAGTGCAGAACGCGCACGGTACGGTGCAGTCAATTGATTAGGTGATGTTTTAATTTGTTTGGTAGATTACTTAATTAATAACAGTTGCCGAGAAGAGATTCTTGTTCATGAACGACATCTAGCATTGGATACTCTCAAGGGCGAAGTCAGAAATAAAACCCATTAGATCATCTCCACTAATCATCACACATATAATACACTAACAAATAATGAATTCATATAGAATTGGGTTGTCTGATCCTGGTCACTACACATTGGTTGAGAGAGGATTTATGGTTTATATTGTGGCCACAAGGCCTATCCTAGCCATAAAAGTGTCATGTGCATCAAGATTCGTTCTCCATGCCAATCGGGTTACAAAACGATTCGATTTAGGAGGCATGGGCAAAATGGAGAATGTACAAGCCATCCTAAACCCTAAATCCAAAGTATAAAACTTAAACCCTAAACTCTAGCCTCTAAACCCTAAAAATCCTAAACTGAAAATGCCCTGCCAGCTGATCTCCTACCATACTACAAACCATCCAACTCAAAAAAAAATTAATGTGGGTCTCACCGGTTAGATGGACTGTGGAGATAGTCTTACCAAACGCATACACAAGCGACGACGAGATATTTCTCCATATAGGTTTGCTCCTGTATATACTAGTACTACTCCGTAGTATGGAGGAGCATGGAACGTATAGCTAGTTTTGTGAGTGACGCGTGCAGTGGTGGTGCCAAGGCCCGGCCAGCCTGGGCTGATGTACGAGCTCACTCAGTGAACACGTTAGTCTGACTCATCAAGTAGATTGCTTTGCTAATTGATAGGGGAAGCCCTATAGAGCCACTCAACAAGTACAGTACAAACTTTCTGCTACTATGTAGTGTTTTGTAGGTGGTAGTTAGTGATCGACACTAGGACACAGCACTAGCCACATGTGCTAGAGAGATGAATTAGTTTAAAATTATTGTGGTTCTTTAATTTTGCTTTCATGTATAATGCTTTATATTATGTGTTAGGTTCTGTTTAGTATGACTCCGTCTTCTCGCGGCTCTTTACGAGAAACTCTATTAAACTGGTATCTACAAAATGGCTCCTTACAAAGAGCACGAAGAAGCTATAGCTATTTTTATAGAGGAACTAGAGCCGTAGAAGTATGAGTTCTCCTGATTCAATCTATGAATCTAATATAAATTATTAAAAAAACTATGTGTGGGGATCATTCGAGTCGCTGGATGCTTTGATTCTAGAGGCGTGATTGAAACTCCTCTTTTCAGGGTTCCATTTCCATGCATGCGTGAATGCGTCCAAGGGCGCATAGAGAACGTGAGATTGGGATCATATCTGAGGCACGGCAGGCGGCAGGGCGGGGCCGAGGGTGCTGACTGTATGCTATGCTGGCTGCTGCTGCTGCTGTCCCATTTCCACGCTGTTCTTATGGACCTGGGCCATCCAAGAATAGCTGTTGAAGGAATGCTTATTGTGGGCTGCAGGAGAAATAGAGTTGGCTTCCTTCTGGGCCGGCCATCTTTCTTTGCCTACAACGTCTATGGACTTTTCTTTTCTTTTCTTTCACAAAGTAAAAGCCCAGCATGAGTCGCTTGCTTTTCGCCCGCGTTAATATAGCCCATGGGTCTTATATGCATTGATTTGAGAATTGATGATTACGCTCTGTTCATTGAATTGATGATTACCGGGAGGCCCATTTCACTTTCAGTCTTTCGGAATCTGATGAGTAGTAGAAAACAAGAGCGAGGGACAATGCTTATGACATTGGAATTTTGACGTCACACCAGCCTTTGTATTGGTAACTATGACAACAGGTTTCTATTCCTTTTCATAATTAATCTGCTAACTCATGTCACAAATTCACAATATTAAATAAGAATGAAATCCCCATTGAAACTTGAAACTTGCATACTGAAACTCTATTTTACTCTTTTCTCATAAATACTACGCAAATAAAATTTGTTAATATATGTCATATTTTTTTTAACGGAAACGAGAACGAAACTCAAGCGGTCACTTGACTTGGCAGCCACTGACCGCCAGCAGCTGACACGAGATCACGTGCACACAACAGAGATAAGGCCCGCCCTCGCTCGCTGCCAGCTGCCGTCCCCAGCTCGCGCGACATGGCGCCCACCGCCCGATGGTCCCCGCCGTTCCTCCCCCTCCTCCTCTTCCTCCTCCTCCTGCTTCTCGCGGCGGCCACGGCGACGACCACGACGGCAGAGCATGAGCACCCATCCGACTCCGACTCCGAGCCGCCCCCGTCGCCGACGCCATGGCCGGAGCGGTTCCACGCGGTGCTGTTCACGAACCTGACCAACTACTCGTACGCCTCCACGGGCCCGCCGCTGCGCATGACGGACCTCTACTACGACTGGCCGCGGCGGCGGAACCTGAACCTGGTGCGCCACCAGCTGTCGTCCGACCCGCTCTACGACGTGGAGTGGAACAACGGCACCACCTTCTACTTCGACTCCTCGGCGTGCCGCATCGAGCAGTTCCCCGTCGGCGTGCTGCCGCCGTGGTGGCTCTCCGGCGGCGGCGCCGAGTACCTGGGCCGCCGCGTCGCCGGCGGGATCGACTGCCACGTGTGGGCCAAGGCTGGCTTCATCTCCTACTACGAGGAGGCACGCACGGGGCGGCCCGTGCGCTGGGATTTCGTCGATGGTAGGCAGGCACTGTAACAATTTCTTGGCAGGTTTCATTTCATTTGATTTGATTGCCATGAACGGAACGGAACCCCCACCATGAGGATGAGGATCATCAGTTCAGCATCGCAATTGTTGTTCAGGAGCACCTGCGTTGCATTCCCTAACTGACAATCGAAATCGCAGTGACGGGGATCCAGCAATACGTGATGAGCTTCGAGCCCGGAGTGGAGGTGGAGGAGGACACGCAGTGGCAGGCACCTGCATACTGTTTCACGGACGACGACGATGACGGCGAAGAAGAAGAAGATGATGGAGAACAAGGGAAGGGCAAAGACGATGCCGCAAGGAGTAGTGGTGAGGAGGAGGCTGGGGACGGGCTTGAGGCGGCTAGTAGATTACTCAGGAAGCTTGCAGGGGCTGCAGCAACGTATTGATTGAGTTCTAGCAGTAATAGTACATGTACTACTGTATTAATTAACTAACTAATGCCTCCTGATTTTAATTTCCTATATTGTTGCTCCTGCCCAAAATAACAACAGATATATGCTCCGAATATATGAGAGACACTACTGATCTGTCATGTGCCAGTTCAGATCAGCCAAATTGTGAAATCACGCTACTTTCTGCTTCTGGATTCATGCATATTTCACAAGCTGCGGCTAGTTCAGCACTCCATTTGCAAGCTGCTTTGATAATTTCATTACCTTCACGAGCAAGATCACGCCCTTCGTTACGAGCTTGTACACAGGCTTCTAAAGCCACACGATTAGCTGCTGCACCAGGTGCATTTCCCCAAGGATGTCCTAAAGTTCCTCCACCAAATTGTAATACGGAATCATCTCCAAAGATTTCGGTCAGAGCTGGCATAATACGCCACTTTAGTTTCAGAATAGAGTATGGCCACAACTCATAAAACTGCCTAGGAAATGTCAACCCAAGCAAACAAAAAAAATGCAGAAGTTCAGAAGAGGCGATTCAGCTTTTTTTTTTTTCACACATCCTCTCGAGGACCAGATAGCTGTAGGACCATTGCTGCCAGTTTCGACATTAAGATTGAGAGGTGTGAAAGACTGATCGATCTGGAATTGTGGCCAATGGACCACAGAAATTATAAACTGCTTGATAACATATATAAAAAAAAAAGTAGTAATGTGGAGAGCATCAACAAGCAATGTTGCATCAAACTAACAACATATCACAATTGGAATTTGCCAATAGAGTTCATTCCACCTATTCAGCATAAATTGTAGTAGGAGTATACCAACCAATTGACAAGCAGTCAAGCATGTTACACTAGTACTGTGAAATTGTGAACCACAGAATATGTATGCAAAATATTAGATCGGCATATGATTAAACCCACGTAACGTAATTCGATCACCAAATTCAGAAAACTGATCCAGCCCTCAGAACCGGCGAGCCGACGACCTGGGGTTGACCCTCCTCTCCTTGACGGCCACCGAAACAGCGCCAGACGCGGCGGAAGGCTTCTTCATCTCCTTGCTGCTCCTGAGGGAGGACCTCGGCCCCAGCAGGCCTCCGCCACGGCCCGCCGCGAAATCGACGGCTGGCATAGACCTCCTCACGGACTCGGCGCCGCTGGCGGTGTTGTAGGCCTTCTTGGCGACGCGGCGCTTGGAGAGCTCGACGGCGACACAGGGGTCCTCGGCCATCGCCTCGGCGTCCACCGGCGCTAACTCGTCGCCGTAGTAGGGGAAGCCCTGCTTGCGCTTGAGCCGCTCGTTGCGGCGCGCCGAGTAGGCGTCGTAGAGCCTGCCGCGCACGAACATCGGCCCGCCAGCCCCCGCCCTGGCTATCGCGGCGAGGTTGAGCACCACCAGCTCGTCGTGGGCGTCCGCGCCGGCCGGGAGGAGGACGTCCTCCTTCTCGAACCCCGCCGCCCTGGCCGCCGCCGGGGGCGGCGTAGTCGACGGCGCCGCCGCGGAGGGGAAAAGTTCTCCTTCTCGGCCGCCGCCGGTGGCCTCGCCGGGAGCAAAGACGACGCAGCAGCAGCAGCAGTCAGGTCCAGCTTGACGCGGCTTGGGGCCGGAGCTTGGAGGACATGATGCACGACGCGCGCATCGGGCTCGGCTCGGCGCGGACCGGCGACGGGAGCGCGGAGATGGAGGCGCGCATCGGGCTCGGCTCGAAGCGGACCGGCGACGGGATCGCGCAGATGGACGCGCGCTTCGTCGGTGCCGCCGCCGCCGCCTGCTTCTTCATCGACCCTGCAGAGTTGGGGAGGAGCGCGCGTCGGATCGGGAGAACTGAATCGAAACACGAAGGGTGGGGGGTCAGCCGGCGTCGTACCTGGAGTCGTTTGCACGGAGGATGCCGGCACGAGGGCGGGCGGGGCACCCGGTGCGGGCGCGGGCGGAGGCGGCGCGGAGAGACGGCGAGCGGCGGACGGCGGTCCATTTGTCGGCTGGCCCCGGAGGAAGAGATTGCTTCTCGGCCTCCGGTTTGGAAGACGAGGAAGCTTTTGAAGCGGAGGCGGAGGAGGGGTGGCTCCTCTTCCAACGGTCGGCTTGCGTCTTCCAACTCCTTTTGAAAAATTGGCCCCACCCCACGGCTCGGCCCACGGCCCTTGGTGTTGTCACTGCCCTTGGGCCCTTCCGGATATGTGGCGCGCTGGTTATGGCATGATAATCACGGCGATTTGGCAGTTTGGTGATGGTGGGCGCCACAGCGGCTATTTATGGTATATAACCGCAACGTATATTTTTGCATTCAGTGATTTCCTCAAATCTCCCTTGGCCAATGTATAGTAGCAGCAGGTAGAAATTGTGTCATTATGAGGATATATGAGTTGGAGGGTCCATAAATCAGCCATTTTGCCGTTGCTGATTAACGTCATGGCATGTGTTACAAAAAAAATCCTTTTTATCTTGTTTTGTATGTTTTTCCTTATATATTTGTTTTAAAAAAATGATTCCCGACTACAATCAAATCAAACAACCTTACCCCCCCCCCCCCCCCCCCCCCCCCCCCCCCCCCCAAGTACAAGGCTTGACTGAAGAAGGTCCACCCAGTGCGTTTGGAATTTTCTTCTTTTTCTTTCCCCCTCTCCTTTTGGTTTTGAAACGAACCTTGTGCATTACCATATATAATATAATGCGCAAGAAAGTTGTATCAAACAAGACCACATCTGCCTCTGAATAATTTCTCAACGTACGGGACTGGAGGGGACAACACTCAACAGTTCAAAGTAAAAAATGATTCCTGAATCCTCAAGAGTGTTCGATAAAAAGTACACACATATATAAACCATTCCCCTCGACACACATATATAACATGAGCTGCTATATATCATATGCCAGTCGCACAAATATACACTCCGTTACATTTGTTTTATCTTGACTCTGCTGTGGGCCAGGTGGTTATACCTCTATATACACTACTTTTACAAAAGGAGAAGGGGAATGGACGCCTGTAAATAATAAATGAATAAACGTTCTCTACAATCAGCAAAACTGTGAATCTGAAGGCTCAGGACATCCTCTCCCCCAACTAGACTGCAGATCTTCAAGAACAAAGCCTTAAACCTCCGTTAGAACGAGAATCTTGAAAAGAATGAATTCGGTGTGGTTGTGCCATCTGACACTGCAGCAGCTTGTGAAGAAGCCACACTTGAAAGGACACCTTGCTGGCACTTCTTCAGCTGCCAGGTTCCAAATAAGCATCAAGCTCACAATTCAAAATAATGAAACTAACGATTAGTATGCATTTTCCAACATCATGGGTACAGTGGTCGTAGCCGTAGATTACCCTAACAAGATTTTTCTTTCACAATGAATACATAAATATTTTTTGAAGCAAGTGTTCAGCATCCCCACCGCCACTGATAAAAAGGAAGTTGGGTATGCTTTAGTGAATGAGATTTAGTATAAAAATCTTAATGTCAGCAGCTAACTATGGGTTGAGCATTGCCAAAGTCATAAAAAAATATGAGATAAAGGTCTAGCCCACCATTTCAGTACTTCTAACCTATGGCACTTTATAAATATACAATGGCAGAACAGATTCTGGTTCGTCAATAAAGACTAGCAGCTTCTAAATCAAACCAGCCAAATCAACTATAGGATGGGAATCTCTAGCTTTATACCCATAATGAGCCCAGCAAGCAGAAAGAATCAATTAAACAGACCATTCGGTGCAGTAACTGAGATCTAAGATGCTCTCACGTTAGAAAGAAAAACATTGCAGTTATCAAAGGATATCTGACATAATATTGATGATATGTTATGGAAACATGTTGCATGGTTTTATTTTAGTGCTTTGATATTCTCATGAATACCATATTTCTTTTCTAACCCTTACAATACCTGTGTTAACTTAGTTACATATTTAGTAGAATAGAAACAAGCATCCTTTATATAGTATACATGTAAAAACAATCATATCAGAAGCTGCAGAAAAACAAGCAGCACTGCATCAGCAGCAAGAATAAACTTCCACGAGAAAATACTGAGTTTACCTCGTCAGGACTAAACTGTAGTAATGTCCCAACCACAGGCAACAACGCTCCCACTTCCCCTGTGCCAAAAAAATCAAATTGATAAGGAACAAGTACATTTTTGCGCCAGCTCTTATGTTTATCTAATTTTACCCCCAACTACAAAATCGGATAAATTTGGCAAATCAACTATTAATACTATTCAAATTTGACCCCTCGGTCTAGTTTTGGTGGTTTTCAAGAAGCTTGGGCCCACCTGTCATATGCTCCATCTCTCCCTCCACACTCCCTATCCCAACGCCGCCTTCCCATAGCTGCATCCAATGTGCTCACTTTTGTGCTGCCACAGCCGCTGCACTCGCCTCTGCTGTATGCAGACCACCTTGACGCCTCATACCCGTGTGCAGCCGTAGACCATCCCTTGCTCGTGACTGGAGAGATGGAGGGAGAAAGAGGACTGCCATGCCATGGAGCACCATCAGCTGCGGGGACAGCTGTGAGGCCAATCTCGCCATGCACTGGATGAGAGAGATTGGGGAGGGAGGAGGCTGTGTTGGAGGGTTGGCAGAAAAGATAAAAGGGAGTGAAGACTCTGAGTGCACGCCTCCTTTAATGTGGTTGAGCTGGATAATGGACTGGGAGGGAGACAACAGTGGCAGAGAGGGGAGAGAGAGATGGAGTGTCTTACATGTGGACCCATGCTGATAGATGGGCCCAAGCCACCGGAAGTTCACCAAAACCAGGCTAAGGGCCAAAATTGAACAGTATTGGTTATTAATTTGCATGCAACGACCAATACAACCCAAAAGCTTAAGCTGGTGGGGAGAGGTGGGCAATTCACTTATATTCCAACACTTCCCCTCATGTGGAGGCTCCCTCAGTCCTTAGACGTGGAATAGGAGCGAGCAGCAATTATTTATTTTAATTGCGCTAACCAGGATTCGAACTCGAGACCTCTGGATCTAATACCATATTGAGTTGCATGCACCGACCAATACAACCCAAAAGCTTAAGCTGATGGGGAGAGGTGGGCAATTCACTTATATTCCAACATTGGTAGTTAAGGTGCCAAATTTACCCAATTTTGCTGTTGGAGGTCAAAATTACACAAATGCAAGAGTTAAGGATCCAAAAATGGATTTTTTTCCCTAACTATAATATCATATCATCTGTCAGTCTGCAGCAACTAGAGAGAACAAAAGATTACAATTACCTGTTTCAAGAAGTTTTAGAATCACATTTTTGAGATATGTCATATCTATTCCTTCTCGCTTTTGTGATCTATCCATATTGCGAAGCTCGGTTTTCAACATTGCTTCCTACAATAAAATCAAACAAAATAAGGCATGCCCATATGAGGCCTCCTAGCAAAAACAAGATATAATAAAATTCAAACCATTGAATTCTTAACTCGTTTTCTAGTTTTATCATGACACAAAACAAAATAAAGGTTAAGTATGCAAGATTACAAACACCAGAAATAATGTAGATAAAAAGATTAACATCAGTAACTCAAAAACATAAAAGACCAAAATAAACTGGCATTCCGAAGCTGCTGTTGTTAAGAAGACCTACAGTGAAATAAGGGGGTCAAACCAACATCTCAACTCGACCATTATGCCTACTATTCTACAACTAAATATCTTGTACCTGGAATTCTAGAGCACAGTAAGGTGAATTCTACAAATTCTTATCTGGACAATTCATCTTTTTAATGTGGCAAATAAAAAAGATATGTTTATAGGTTTAAACAAGTTTAAAAAAACTACCCCATGGGTAATAAATGCGTGAACACTAACGTGTGCATGCTTATTGCCTCATGCAAAACTCACTAGATCTGCAGCACCTGGAATTCGAGAAAGCCAGTTATATTCCAGAGCTTACAGACTAAGGATCAATAAGTTTTTAGTACACCATCCAGTCCCAATCCTATGTGTTCCAACTTCTTATACATTTATAGTTTTTTCTCAATGCAGTAGCAACAACAAGGCCAAATATCCAACTAGTTTATACATGGCAAAAAAAACATGACTTCGGTATCAACAGTAACCACAATTAGCTATGTAGGCTTTCAGCAAAGCTACTTCAGGTTCCAGGAATAATGAGAGAATTATGATTTAACAGATACTCTTTACATGGTATGGTGCTTCCTATTGAAGAAATCTTGGTAAAGAGAGAAATCAAATTCAATCCTAGTTGACATTCCTTAACTAGAATGATCAGATGCAGAATGGCCAGCCAGATCACTTCGCACAACTAATCAGAGCTATGCAACCAACAAAAAGTACTGACTATGGAGAACTCAAATCTCAAATGACCTACCTGTTGGTCATGGAGACGATTTTCACGCTCGAGCTCTTCAATTTCTTGCTGAAGAAAAGAAAGGAAAACAAAAGCTTATCACTTGACACCCAAACTCGAAAGAATGTGAGGAATGCCTGCTAAGTTGGCAACTTACTTGAAGCGCTAAGATATGCCTCTGTGACTGAGCCAATTCCTCTTCTCGTTGTGCTTGTTGCCTTGCGAGAAGCTGAAAATGTAGGGATGCAGTATAAGTTCATAATCTTTCTCATTTAAGAAAATTAATTCTGACAGTCTCACTAAGCACCAAGGTTTTCTAGTTTGAATAGATAGTTGAAAATTTTGGTTTGTTGCCAGGCGAGAAGCTGAAAATGTAGGCATGGAGTATAAGTTGATAATCTCTCATCTAAGAAAATTCATTCTGACAGTGTATCACTAAACACCAAGGTGTTCTAGTTTGAATGAATAGTTAAATGTTTTGGTTCAACATCAAAGCACTATCTCAACTAAATCAGCCATAGAAAGGTGCAAAATACAGGGTAAAAGTCCTTTAGACTAACACCGTAGATACAATATCAATTAATCTCAATGCAAGATTTATACGCATTTCCTAATTCATTTTTCAGGGGAATGGGTAAGTACCAAAATTTGGTGCTCAGCCAATTCAACGTCCTTAACAGGTCCTGCAAATACAGGGCAATGATAATTAGTGTTAAACACTACAGCCATTTCACTGAGAGGAAGAAAACAGCAAAGGTTGGAGAATGAAATGTGATACTGGTAATAACAAATTACCTTGACTTTGATAATCATTGTTGCTAACCTGTGACAACAATGCAATAATATCATAAACATAGTCTCAAAATAATAGGTCTTATTTTAAATTTTGTAGATACGAAGCATCACAAGGAATGGTGGACGTAGATAGTAAAACCTTAATTTGATGCGATATTTTTATGATTTTTTGAAAAATAGTGCAGCCCTGCAAACTTTTTTTTTTTGGTTTTTTGAAAACTAGAAGATGCTCCGATGTAATAGATCTCTTAGTTTTAAAACCATAGTGTATTGCTTAAAAAGGCGGTGCTTTGTAGTCTAGAAAATCCATTCTGGACCTCTTTTTTCTAATCATATGATACTGTCTCGCTGATATCTAAAACTCTAGTTTCTTGATACCACATTTTCCTGAACTACAACATCCAAAAATGCCCTATGTGCTTTGTCCACATATGGACATCGACACGATTCCGCTATGGTTCTTCCACCACTACTTCTCTATAGGTTAGGTAATAAAGGTAGCAATGAGTGGCTTTAAGGAAAACAACTTACTGCTGGTCTAGCATCTAAAGACTGGTGAAGGTCCCTGTTTTCCTTGAGGAGTTTAGCTATCTCTCGTTCCTTGTCTTCAATCATTCTATCAGCAATATCACGGAACGATTGATGCTCTTCCTGAAAAAACGCATATACTAAAATACTGGATCGAAGACATAATAAGGCGTTCAGATAACATGAGAAGTGTCCAGGAAAAAACCTTCAGTTTCTCATATTTTAGTGTCAGCTCTCCTAAATTCTTTTGAAGTTCATCATCAACATGGCCATTACTCTGAACCTTCAAAGACTCACATTTCACTGCACCATTGGCATTCATAATTTTTGTTATTGGTTCCCATCAAAAGAAAGGTGAGATTTCTAAAGTAAATAGATTCAGCATCTTACATCTCCAGCTTTCCTCTACATTAGCCAAGTTTTTCTCCCAGGATTCTTTTTCTGAGATGAAATTAGAAGTAACAGAATCTAACTTCTTCATTACAGCCTTTAGCTTTTTCTCAGCATCGGCAAGAGCCATATCTCTGAATGAAAAGTAAATAGTGAATACTTGGCAAACAATAAAAACTCAAACGGAAAATATTGATGGAATAACACATAAATCAACTAGCAGGATTTGTGTTGCGAACAACAGTAAGTTAACAACTAGAGTACAACACTAATAACATGCCTAGTGTTGCTGGCTTGATAAAATGCATACTAATTTTGCTAGTGGCCTCCAAGCATAGTTAAAGTAAAAAGAACTGCAACTACTGCAGATAGCATATTTAACAAAATAAGATGGAGAGTATAATTCCCTTTATGAAGGTTCACATGAAACCCATCAAGCACTGATGGAAGCCTGTAAGATTAATTTTGGTGAGCAGAAGGTTAAGTGCACCTACCTTGCCTCAATCTCATCACCATGTCTGGATTGTGATTTTTGGAGATCATCTATTGCTTTATCTCTTTCTGCTAAAGCAGCTGCCACCTCCTTTTCAGCTTCCTTGATTAAAAGAGTTAGCAAACAATCAAAGCAGTGAATCTTTGGTTACATCAGATATCTAGATGAAAGAATGGCATTACCCCTATGGCTTCTTCATGTTCTTTAATCAAATCTGAACTTTTAGCTGCAGTAAGCTCAGCATCCTTCTTTTGAAGAAGTGCATGTGCCCGGACCTTGTATGCAGAAAATTCACTTTCCAGTCGACTAATCTGCAAAGTATGGAAGGGTTAATTTGAACTTTGAAGTTCTTTTTATACAACTATCAGCTGCAGCACATGCCCTATTTCCATTTGAAAATGTCAATGAAAACTAGTCCTTAGCATTAGGCATCCCCCATGAATTGAAACCATTTGAATGTATTTTTCAGGCTTAAAAATAACCATCTGTGTGCCAAGCCAGGTCTCTCACAAGTGAGTTCTCTAACTCCAAATGTTAATAAAGTTTCACTGCTGTTAAGGAGAAGCCATCTATTATGTACTCTAGTGCCCCCTTCTCTAACTCCAAATGTTAATAAAGTTTCACTGTGTAAAGGAGGAGCCATCTATTATTTCATCCAGCCTCTGTACTCTAGTGTCCCCTACGTCAACTCTCCAAACAGAAATCATGATGTTAATCCCCAGAAAATCAAATGCCTTCATGAGAAACATGAATATATGACTGTAGTGTAATGTAATAGAACAAATGTGCAGTTTTGACACCCAATACAACTTCTACACTGGAGACAAAGACTACACAATACAAGAATGGAAGAAGGTTTTTCCTATCTTTTAACCGATACTGTGTACACCAAGCAGGGAATGAAAAGTTTAAAAGGGCCTAGACATATATGATATGAGTCGTTCAAAGCTTGCCATAAAAATATCAGGGCAAGTTCACTTTGCTTCATGTTCACTAAGCTTTAGCTCATCCTACCAATATACCTCATGTTTTGCAGCCATTAGATCAGAATCTTTGGTTTGTAACAATTGATTTCGTGCTGACAACTCTAATTCCAATTGACCTGCAGAATACCCAGACAGATTTATAGATTTAACCATTTTGCACACCAAAATCAAAATAGTAAGTACCAAAAGACTTACTTTTAACTTTGGCAGATTCTTTTTCAGATCTAAGGCATGCATTTTCTGATGCTTCCAGCTTTGACCTAATAGATTCACAAGTAGCCTCCCAGCTTTGCCTTTCTTTTTCCTGAGTAATTGTAGAAGTGAGACGAATTCTACTAGTTCCCACATACGTCAAAAATGATCTTCTGACCAAACAGAAGCAAGACTTAAATTAAATTCAAGTCAGGTCTACAAGCTGTTTCAATGTTTTTAAACTTATAAGGCTACCATCATGTACCAAAAAATGTCCATACATTTTGTCCGTTCTGAATAATAAGTAGGGTTTCTAAGTCACACAAGATCACTTTATCCAGCATTTCTTGTGCGATTACTCCATCCTCGCATGCACTAACCTCATCAATTTCAGATTATCATAGTTCATAGTTTATATAAAACTAATCAGCATCAGAAGTTTAGGACTACAGCTGCTCATATATCTGCCAGTTTGAATTTGGCATCTATGACAAGGTATGCTCAACTTTGTACACCAATGGCATGTTTCAGTACAGAATAGAGAAACATACATGTTCATCCTTTAGATGAGTAAGCTCCCCTTTAACCTCCTCCAGAGCAGCTCTAAGACGGGCAGCTTCACCTGTTGATGCTGCTTCGATTTCAGCTATTTTTGAGTCTTTCTCCGTTAATACCACCTGCAAAAGTATAATTATATGCAAATATTGAAGGTAAATATGATTGCTTACTCCAATTCACCATTTCTCCCCAGCATACTGAGATCAGTCTTGTTCAGCTACTCCCTAGTCACTACTTTGCAATCAGTAAAGCACAACAGAAAATAGTAATGTTTAAAAGCATTAACCTAATAGACTAACACAGCTAAATACTACCTGAACATTGTAATTTTATGATAATATGATGATGCTACACGCTGGAGTTACCTGTAGAGACTGTATGGTTTCAGATGCCTTCGTCCTTTCTGCAGAAACTTCAGCTAGCTGTGCCTGCAAGCTTTCTATTTGCTGAGGACAAAAAAGAAACAAAGTTAGATCACCTTAATGCCTTCTGTGAAATCATGCTCACCAAATTTCATTCCTGGATTTCTCTCTTACCTTCTGATGCTTAACAGTGAGCTCTGAAATTATTGTCGTCCTCTTATCTTCAGCAGATTGAAGAGATCCTTGAACTTTCTCTAGCAACTTTACAAACATCACATCAGTTACTTATGTCCATGTCACATAAACTAAATAAGAGAATACTATTATATTAACAGTTCTGTAGATTTGACCCTATGATACTTTAGCTCAGAAGAACAGATAATTGCTAGTTCTGACCAAATACATCAACATCCTGTCTTACAAGCAACACATATGTTGGGGTTCTCTTAATAGTTTCCAGCCTGGCAGGCTGTTTCTTGTGGTGCACTTCTTCTAAGCCCGTGTGTGTCGTGTGGTGGCAAGCAGTTGAACTAGCCTAATATGTATTATTATTATTAATTTATTATCTTTTCTATAATGCAATGGCATGCAGCTTACGTGCATGTTTGAGGGGGGAAAAGCAAGTAACTATATATTGGACTGTTGAAATGAACAGGAATCTCTATAGTTTCACTTATTTCAGCTCAAAGGTTGATAGAGATATAGATACCTAAACCAGCATGTCAGAAATAAGTAACTGCATTCACCCAGTCAATGTCATTATAATGCTAGCTGGCTCAAACTATGTCCCATTCCTTCCTCCATATAAGCACCAGATAGAAGATCTTGGTACTCGCCTAAAGGCATAACAGAACTTTTTGAATTCAACCATGTGCCCTGCAACGCCTTAATATCTAACTTTAGGCCATGTATTTCTACTATTAAAGATCGCCAAACAAAAAAAAAATGGCAAGAAACATTAAATTAACATACCTGCTCTTTCTCAAGCACTGATTGTTGCAGTTTCTCAAGAGAATTGTTTCTGGCCTCCAAGGCAAGACGTGTCTCATCGAGGTTAGCCCTCAACCTACACATGGTTTGCATTCACTTTTAAGATATATATTATGTTAAAATTAGCATGTCATTCGTGGAAATCTTTAGGAAAGGAGTAAAGGACTAAAGATGTTATTTGCATCGGCAATGGAGGAGCTACAGCCTACACATATAAATATAGGACTATAACTATAATGGAGGAGCAGCAGTTCAATGTAGTCAGTGAAAGAATATATGGAGCGTAAGATAGGAGACTGATTTGGGGTTACATGATACATGAATATATACAGGTAGAGATAGGGGACACAGATCCCCTGACCCCAAGAAAGGAGAGAAACAAAAACCTAGTGCTATTGCACGATGTTAAGAGATGACACATGCATTGTACAACGAGATATAGGATTATAAATATAACGGAGGAGCTGCAGTTCAACTTAGTCAGATTTCATATAACTATACCACTTGGTTTCACCCACCCCAAGCAAGGAGAGAAACGGAAGGCCTAGTGCTATATTTGCAGTGTTAAAAGATGACACATGCATTGTACAATGAGATTAATAAAGTCACTCACTTGCTGTTCACTGTCCGCAACTGCTGCCTTTCAGCATCCATTGATTTTAAGGCCTCACTAGCCTGCTGACGAGCCCGTTCCAGTTCCTGCTGTGCTGCTAATTGAAGAGAAGCAGCCTGCTCAGCCTTCTGATTAACATCATTAAACCGAGCTTCCAGGTCATCTTTTTCCTGTAAATGTGTCGGGAAAAACACTAAAGGTCAACTTGTTTCAATAATTCAGTATATGACGACAATCCAATACTATTTGACTTCACGAAACATAAGAAACAGGCAGCAAAGAGTCGATTGCACCACAGCAATCGTTGAATCAAATTGTACTAGTTTATTCTCAAGCTAATGTGCACATAGGACATCTGAAAATTCCATATTTAGTGAGGGACTGAGGCTTTGAAGTAAAAGGGTATTATTTTCAAGCTAATGCGAAGATATGACAGACCGAAAATTGGTTACTTGTTACCTTTTGTATATCTTGTATACGTTGTTTTGCACGCTTGTGAAGCCTCTGAAACTTGGTATCCAGCTCAATATATTTGTCGTCACGTTCTTTTAGGTCCTTTTCCATTTTTTGTTCAGCTACATGCATGGAACTAATGATGAATTAGATTCTGAAATCAAAAAAAGTAGCAGCAAGGACAAGGTAGTATTACAGATTATAATGATACAGCAAGGTGTACTCGATCAAGCTAACATAGAGCAATTCCAGAATAAAATTCAGTTCAGAAAATTAAGTGTAATTTGAACCTAAACGGAGGTTTATCCTCTTGAAGATTTAAATGTCACTTTAGAAGTTATTGAATTGTACAACTATCCGTTAGTAGATCTAGGTGACTAGGTGGAATGAAGCAAGAAAACTGCAAAGTGATAATGTATTCACAGACGTCTTACAATTACAATTTTCTCAGTTTTAAACCCTTTTAGAAAATAACCAACATGACCACCTTTTCCTTGCATGTGCCCAGAGGGCTCCCACTTCTCTATCCGCACACATTACCATGTGATTGGCTCAAAATTCTAACAATACATACATAGTCCATGAGTCATAGCACAGAAGCTTAATCCTTAATCTATTATCCATTGCAGTCATTATAATCATGGCAGACATTACAGGTCAGCGTTGATGCTCAGAGGTCTCCCTCTTCTCTATCACGCACACATTAGCATGTAATTGGCTCAAAATTATAAGAATGCATTCATAGTCCATGATTCATAGCACAGAAACTTAATCCATAATCTATTATGCAATTGCAGTCATTATAATAATGGTAGATGTTAAAGATCGGCATTGATTGTATTCTAGCCTAGAAAAGTAAAAGTAACCTTTTAAACCCTAATCAGCTACTTCAAGTCATTGCCAACAACAAAAAGGATCATATGTGGCTATTACAGTTACAGATATCGCTATCATTGGAAGAGATGGTTGTGGCTGTGCTGCAGCTGCAGGAGTTAAACAGCACAACATCTCCAGTGTCATAACCAAACTAGCTTGCAGCAGCAGCCCAAATGGCTGTAAAAAAATGGCAGCCGAGCAGTGCAGCAGGCCCATTGAGATATCCAGAGTACATTTTTAAACATTTGAGAATTTACTGAGTTTCCCTAACAACTAGTTCAAGCAAGTTGGGGTAGGCACTGAATTTTTATAGGCAGTTAAAAAAACCAAGAACCTTAATTTTATAGATGTTTCTAAACTGAGTTTCCTTAATTTTACTAGAAACATCTATACTATATTGAACTGTGACAACATGCAAGGACAGGTTCTACTCGTGGCAAACTAGCAAGGAAAGTAAGGACAAAACATAACCATAAGCTTAGCAAAAGTACGAGAGTCGTTCCAACTTCACCAGTGGTCGGTTCCCGACTACAAACAATTGATCGTCGGAGGCTCAAGAGCAGTGGCGGCTAACCTTGCGCGAGCTTGGCGGTGAGCTCCTGCACCTTGCCCTCGGCCTCGGCGTAGGCCACGTTGACGTGCTCCAGGGCCTTCTCCGTGGCCTCCCGCGTCAGCCGCTGCTCCTGCACCTCCCTGCTCATCCTCTCTACCTGCTCCTTCAGGCCCCTCACGAGCTCGGAGCCCTCGTCCGTGTCACCCGCCGGCCGGGCGCCGGCAATCTGGGACCTGAGGTAGTCGTTCTGGAGGCCGAGCTCCATGACCTCCCTCACGAGCTCCTCTTTCTCCTCGTGGGCCCGCTCGGCCTCCTCGCCCCCGCTAGACAGGCTGCCCTCCCCCGCCGCCACTTCCAGCAGCGGCGGCGGAGTTGTCTCCACATCCCCTTGGCTCGGCTCCGGCGGGGTGGTGTCCTCGGGATCCATCTCGCCGAGCCGGATCCAAATCTGCTCCGCTCGAGGGGATTGGACCAGGAGCGTTTGCGTCCGATTGGGCGCGAGGCGTGATCAGATTAAGGTTTACCAGGAGAAGGAAACTCGGATCTCGGGTGGCCTCGGTGAAAGCGGAGGGGGAGGACCGGACACCGGAGGAGAGAAGTGGGGGTGGTCGCCGTCGGTGGCAAGGAGAAGGGGGTGAGACGGCGAGCTAGAATCCCGGCCGTGCCACCCGTAGCTGACAGGTGGGCCCTACGATCTAGAGGTACTGTGGTCTGTGGCAGTAGCGTGAGATGTCTGCAACGGTTACAGTACATGGAAGTGAATCCCGAGGTCAACTCCAAATTATGCATCTCCAAGTTTTGTGTAGGCCCGTTTAGATGGAACCCAAAAACCAAAAAATTTCAAGATTTTCCGTCACATCGAATCTTGCGGCACATGCATGGAGTACTAAACGTAGACGAAAAAGAACTAATTACACAGTTGATCGAGAAATTGCGAGACGAAACTTTCGAACCTAATTAGTCCATAATTGGATAATTTTTATCAAATAACAACGAAAGTGCTACAGTAGCTAAAAGTCAAAATTTTTTGGATCTAAACGTGCCCTTAAGTTCAAAAATAAAGTTTTGTGTACTTAAAAAGAGATAACGATAGTAGTAGATCAATTTCTTTTTTTTTGTCAAAAAAAGAGGTAAATTTCATTTTGAACCCAGTAATGGAATTGCCCAAGATGTTTCCCGCCATGTACCCTTGTTAACTAGCCATATACATTTAAAACTGAATTTAATTATTAAAATCAAATTCATTTCCGATGATCTAAATATGATAAAAGATTTATTATTTTTCAATTACATGTGTAACGGATGATATAAAGATCGTAAGCTAAAAAACATCAATAACACTTGTGCAGCTAATCGATGACAATGATATTATAGCAACCAGTTATAGCTAATGAGTTGGGTGGCGATGAAGATCTAGTGCCAACCATGCTATTGAAGAGAAGGACCCTTCTAAAAGACATGGGAAAAAGTTATTTTAGAAGGATTCAAGGATCATTGGATGGAAAATACAAGCCTAACAATTATGTTTTGGTCCTTGTATATAGAGAGATTTAGCTACATAGCCCTGAAAATAATGTCTCTTTGGTGTATGGTTTTTTTTTTGAACTTTGCTTTGTGATCCTTAAATTAATTTTTCTTAGCTCTGTGGTCTTCTGTCAACTCTGTTAGGTTATTCTGTTAGATTGTCCATTTGTTGACATGCAAAAAGATACAATTACCCTTGAGTAAGGGAAGACACCAGCCTCACGCTCACGCATCCAGATTGACTCATGCACGCACCCATCTCACGCACGCACACACGGCGCCCCACACAAAAAAACCCCCGATGGCAGAGGGAGCCGCCGCCGACGCCGTTCCCAGCCAAGCTGCCGCCGCCGGGTTCTCCAGCTCCGGATCCGCCGGATCCGCCCCTTCTGACAAACTGAGTCACAATTATTATTTCTAAGTTCACCTATCTAGAGCCCGTTGGGAATGTTGATGCTGGTGGCGACGATGGGAAGGATGCAGATTCTGGTGGTGGCGGTGCCTCGGGGTGAGTTCCTTTGTATCTAGTTTTTTTTGTGTATGGTCCGGTCTGTTGTATTGGATTAGGTGTGGCTGATAGTTTTGGTTTGGTGCATCCTCGTATGTGATTTTGCAGGAAGATTTTCGTAGGGGGTGTAGCCTGGAGACAACCGAAGGTAGTGAGCAATTCTATTGGGATCTAACTATGAGGTTATTTTAGTTTATATTAAGTAAAAAGTTGTACAACATACAATATATTATGGGAAGAGAACACAGTACAATGGCAAATTAGTTCTTAGTTGTGTTTTGTTAGCATAAAAGAAAAATACACCGCAAAAGATATAGTTGTTTTATGTTTTCATGTGTTACTAACTTCTGATTGGTTTGATGAGTCACTGATGCACTAATTTTACTTACGTAGACTAATGTATTAGTAAAAGCTTAGAATTGGGAGCTACTGCTACCGCCATTATATTGATGGAAGCAAGCCTTTGTTTTCTTAGTGGTGTGTTCTAAAATAGTAATAGAAAACATTACTATTTGGTGACTTGTGCCAGCCTACTTAATGGATTTTAGAAATATAGCCGTTCTGAACATTTAGGCTTTTTAAGGATAGTTTCTACACAATTTTTTTATGAGATGTTGTTACATGTTTGTATGCTCCGTTGTTTTTCGTGCTGTTCAGCTACCTGTTGTGCTGGGATAATCATATTAATACCAGTCATGTTAAATAAACTATTAATCTATATGCTATATTTTGTGTCATTAAGATTACACTTTACTGAAAGTCCAGCGATTCAAGTGGACTACACACTACTAAAAGTCCTATATCTCTCTCGTTCTCTCAGTTTGCAGTCCCATAGTCTCAGAGATAGCAAATTCTAACTGTAAAGCTCAATTGCATTCTTTCATTTTTTTTTTCCTCTTGTCTAAATTGTGGATAATGTATGAAATATGTAGGTCAAGAAGTGGGTCAAATCAGCCCGACCCACTTCCTATTGCTTCATATGAAGATCAACTTGCTCAAGTTCAAAGGAGGCGGTCACCCATCAAGAAGAAGCTGCTTGGTCTTCCAAAGAAGAAAAGCGTTGATATTCCCAAGGTGCCACTTGACAGCCCATCGATGGGTACAAGAAGCAAGGCAGTGATTCTTAGCAGCCCTGCAATGAGCACATGAAGCAAAAGAAGGCTTAGTCTTTGATTTGAGATATGCTTATTGAATTTGCTCGTTGTATGTGATACCAATGTATATTTAAATTTAGACTATGATGGATTTGTGAGATTATGGTGGATTAGACTGTGGTGAATTTGTTAGACTATGGTGAATTTGTGAAACATTATTTGAGACCTTGTTTATGTGAGTTTGAAACCTATGGTTCATTAGAATGCATTTGTGATTTTTTTCCTGTACAGTGCTAAATGATTTTTCTTTCTGCATGCTCGCCATTGTCCAAAAATGTGGACAGCTGATGCATGCTGCTGAAACAAGAGCGCTTCATTTTATTTTTTTCGGTCCAGGGGTAAAATGGACTTTTTATGCCATAGTTAACACCGTTAAGTGTCCAGATGTAACAGAAGGTCATAGAGCTAAGAAAAGTTAATTTCAGGGTCATGGAGCAAAGTTCGAAAAAAAGAAGCCATACACCAAAGAGGCATTATTTTTAGGACTATGTAGCTAAATCTCTCTTATATATAAGGATGCAAATGGGACGGCGGTGGACAGCCCACCCCACATCTGCTACAGCTACACGCATTATCATAGTTGTTGCAGCAGCCCACATCTCGTCGTAATCCTTTTGTGGGTTACAACGGCAGCCCACAAACTAAAAAGAGACGCTAGCAAAGTGACTGACATGATCTAACAGGGCCGCGAACATCATGTTGAGATGCGTGGCGTTCAAATGATCCATCTAGAACAAGGCCCCTGCCCTAAGCATCCTGTGCACCCTGGGCGATGCACCCACCGCCGCCAACCTCGTGCCACGCGTGATGTCCATGGTGTCGTCGAACAAGGGCAGTCGGTGCGCGGCAGTGACGTGCAACGCCACCAGCCCCGCGCGATGCGATGGAGCTGTCGAACGGCGCGACGGAGTCGACACGATGAGCACGATGGCCCCTGCGCGATCTAGCACTAGCGCCGCAAACGTGTCGAGGGGGGGCACCAAGATCGATGCCAATGTGCACCGTGTCGTTGGGCCACGCTCGGAACACGACGTCAATAGAGTACGACAGCGCGCCATCGTCCCGTGCCCACCGAGCTTGCAGCTGCTAGCCCGCCCGTGCCGCAGGTCGAAGCATCCATCGTAGCTGCCGATGGCGCCGCTACGGGGGGAGGGGGCACGGAGCACGAGTAGTTCTTGCACGTGGTGGTGTGCGGCGGCGTGGCAACGTGGCAGGACGAGGAGGAATGCATGTGGACGTCGGGGTCTTCAGATCGATTGGCCAGGAGGAAGGCGACATGATGGGGATCGGAGGCGAGGAGTAGGAGGAGGACGGTGGCGGGATGCCAGGCGCGTAGCTCGTGTCGCCGGCCACCACGACACCGTCATTTAGCAAACAATGGGAGCCAAGCTAAGTTAATGAGCTAGCCAAAATGTCAAGAGGTCAAAAAAGCTTCAATTTCTTCATTTTGAGAGAGATCAAGTTGCCAATGTTCTTAAGAGTGAGATTAAGAGGGTGCTTGATCTTCTTGTTGGTTTAGGCATCTCTTGTGAAGGTTCCAACTCATTGCGGCAAGCTTTGTTGGTATAGGCATCTCATGTGAAGCTTCCAACTTATTGCGGTGAGCTTTTGTAATCACCTGAAGAAGAGTAAAAAACACAATCTTAATCTTTGTGGTCGCTTTGGAGAAGTATTGGGTTGAAAACATTGATCTTTTTAGCCATCTCAAAGACAATGAGAGTCATTGTGACTTGTCCGAACAATGGGATAAATGCTTTGCCTTAGCATATCATGTGTATGTTTGATTTAGGCATTCTCCTCGTGCTTTCACATGTGTCTTTCTTGTTTTATGAAATTATGCTTGTAGTTGTATTGTAGGTACAACCAAGGGAATAATCAAGAGATCGATCATCATCTGCTCCATTGCTAACTTATCGAGTCCCTTTGTACACAAGGTTTTGACTAAAACAAAGGGACTCTATAATCGTCAATAACTTATGAAATCATTGTTGTGTTCCAATCCTGTTTGGCTGGCACTGTTTCGAGTGATTCTAATGAGAAACAAAACGAAGTTGACTGTCCAAACGGAAATTGAGAACCAATAATTTGCTTGGATGGTTTGATTGTACTTTTAATCTATCCAATCAAGTTCAAGGTCTGTTGGTACATATATCAGCTTTGTTAATCTTAAAATCTTTAGATCCATTTTCCTACTCGTAAATATGCGTGTGTGGATGTTTGAAGTGTGTTTTAGAAAGAAAGACAACACATACGAATTGTGAATTGCCTCAATAAAATAATGTGGCCGAACTTTAAAACCATCCTCTTGTTTGTTTTTTTTTGAAACTTCCATCCTCTTGTTTTAACTGAAACTGAAGGGCATGAAAGAAAACACCGAGGATACCATTTGGCAATAAAGTACGTGAACCAGAAACACCGTGGTTGAATGTTTGAGCAATGATATGCTGGATACCACGCAGTAATTGAGTGATCAATGATGGACTGCCTGAGCTTATGCTGTGTTTGTTCACGGCTGCAGCCTGCAGCCTGCAGCCTGCAGCCTGCAGCCTGCAGCAGAGAATCTACCAAACCCACGAGCCACGACGCTGGGAGATGACACTGCAAAGGTGCACGGCACCAACCTCCTGAATTCCTACGCAACAGCTCTTCTTGTGCTTGCTTATCACAACTGGCATCTCATACTTCCTAATTATCACAGGTGGATCCATTTTAACGTTGCTCTGGATGATCTATGATTAGTACTTTTGCTTTTCAAATGATGAAGGCACCGTCGAGGTGAGGAGATTTTGTGCAACCCTTTTGCATCGGCGTATGGCTGAATTATGGTCAACCAGGAAGACCGGTAGCTTGTTACTGGTAGGATATACGTTGCACATCGTTGACTTCTCTCATTCTCTGTTCGCTTAAATTAGTCTTAGTTTATTTCAAATTATTCTCTTTTATAGAACAATATTCAATCAACTGAAATCAGTCGGTTTTTTAACCAACCAAACAAACTGTTGATGAATAAATTACAACTTGTAAATATAGCTAAGCCGAAGACACAATTATTACATTCAAAAGTTGATGCTTTCAGATCAATTAATGTCCCTCTTGTAAGATGACATTTTGACTTGATGTAAGCTGCTTCACAGAGCTAAGAAATGGCAGGAAAATCATAGAGCAAATGTAAAACGCATTACAAGTTACGCTTTTCAGCAAGAAAAAAAAGAGGCACATGATGATCTAAGTACATCTGCTGATTGTTCAGGATGGAGAAGAGAGAGAGAAGTTTCGAAGAACAGGTTGATTGGCGATGGGCAGTGATGGGATACGGTATGGTACGGTGGGGAAGTTGGATGAAAATGGTGACCGTGCAATACATCCAAAATAGGAGGAGCGACGTGGGAAAGCTCCCCGCGTCCTCCTCCTCCTCCTCCCTTTCTCTCGTCGTCCAGGCCTCCAGGGGATGCTTGCTCTCCGTCCCTCCCCCCACCACCTGTGACGAGAAAAAAAAAGAAAAAGAAGAAAACTTTAACCAACCAAACCCACCACCGGCTGCCTCCGCGATTCCCAGGCCAATTAACCCGGAACAGAAGAGGAGAGAGGAGCTCGCCACGCCACCGGTGGGATCGCCGGACACCTTATGCGCGGGCCTTTCCTTGGAAAATCCCCCGGAATACACGGGGCGTTGGTTGGAGGAGGGAACCGGGACCGAGGAGGAGAAACATGTCGCGGGTGGCGTCGCTGTCGCCGTCCTTGTCGGGCGACGAGGTGGACGTGGAGGAGGAAGAGGAGGACGAGGGCGTCGACGGCTACCGCAAGGGCGGCTACCACGCCGTCCGCCCCGGGGACCAGTTCGCCGCCGGCCGCTACGTTGCCCAGCGGAAGCTCGGCTGGGGCAACTTCTCCACCGTCTGGCTCGCCTTCGACGTCCAATCACAGGTAGGCCCCTCTGCTGGCCTTCTCCGCATGGTGAGAGATCGCCGCATCTCCTCCCCGCCTCCCCGGCGATCGCCCGCCTTCCCCGGCGCGATCCCTCCCCCTCCGCTTCGAAATGCGATTGCCCGCCTAGAATAGATCTCGCGCTTTGTCGATTAGCGGGCCACCGATCGATCGCTTGATTCGATCGCAAGTACCGCTACCGCCTCGCGCGCCCTGCTCTCGGGCCCCACGCGAGGCCAGGGGAATGGGCTTGGGATTGGGATTGCGACGGGGCTGTCGCCTGTCGGATGCTCCCTCGGCCTCGGATTTTATAGGCCGTTTCACTAGACTAGGGATTCGGTTTGTCGTTTCTTTCCCCATTTGGGAGTTTGGTTCATCCGTTTGCCGCTGCCATTGGGAAAGCCTTTACTCTTTTTCGTAACGAAACAACCAGAACCAGGTGGGTTCAGGTCTTACACTCTGGAGGGAAACAATGCAAAATTGAAGTTTTCATTTATTTTCTAGTAGTACTACAATACAAAAATAAATTCAGTTGCCAGTACCGGGGGCAAACTCTTTTAATGTCCCTCTTTTTCTTGTAGTAATGTGGCTTACGTTTAACATAACCATGATTGTAATTATTGCTCTGGAATCTGGATACTCTGGTGTCTTTGACTAGAGTTGTGAAATTGGACAAAATGAAATTTAAACATTGTTTTCACAAATGGTAGTCTCCTTTCTGCAGAGATACGTGGCCCTGAAGATCCAAAAGAGCGCGCCTGAGTTTGCACAAGCTGCTCTTCATGAAATCGAGTTCCTGTCAGAGATCACCAAGAGGGACCCGTCTAACTGCAAATGCATCATTCAGCTTGTAGATCACTTCAAGCACCCAGGGCCGAACGGGCAGCATATCTGCCTCGTCTTCGAGTTACTGGGAGATAGCTTGCTTAAGCTGGTACAGTACAACCGGTACAAAGGCATCGGGTTCGACAGGGTGAGGCAAATATGTAGGTTGATTTTGGTAGGCCTTGATTACTTGCACAATGAGCTTGGCATCATCCACTCAGATTTGAAACTTGAGAACGTTCTCCTTGTCTCGACCATTGATCCCTCCAAGGACCCCATTCGCTCTGGGCTTAAACCTAACCTTGAGAGGCCTGATGGAAACCCTAACGGTGAAGCTGGTCTTAACGCGATTGAGAACAAGCTAAAGATGAGAGCAAGGAGGGTGCTTGCAAAGCTTGCTGAGAAAAGAAAATCAGCTGTGGAATCTTCACGCTCAGAAAGGAGCTTGGATGGAATTGATCTTACATGCAAGATTGTGGACTTTGGGAATGCTTGCTGGGCTGACAAGCAATTTACAGATTTTATTCAGACAAGGCAGTATCGGGCGCCAGAGATCATCCTAGGTGCAGGATACTCGTTTTCTGTTGATATGTGGTCATTTGCATGTATCGCTTTTGAGCTCGCAACAGGAGAAATGCTATTTACACCCAAGGAGGGCCATGGATACAGTGAAGATGAGGTATATATCACATTCCTCATGAACCTAGCTATTTTGTTCATCTTTGAGTTGTCTTCAATTACGCCGTGCATGCCCACAATTGCACTATAGACTTTTCCAATTTAATGAAGTGAAAATGTAAGCACTGACATGGACATGCAGAAGTATGTCTGAACTCTGAACTCTGAACTCAGAAAATAATCATAGTCAACATGAATATGCTAAGCATTAGAATTTGGAGCTGGACAAAAAAAAATCCATTACTCCTGTAATCTTGTTTACCTCGAATAGCTACAACTACAATAAGTAATATGCGCAGCCAAAAAAATATCAGGGGAATGGTTTTCCTTTCAGCCTTCAAGATTAAAAATTGCTAGTATTCTCAACTTTGAATATTAGATTAATCGACAGTATTCTGAAACGCCCGTTCCAATAGACATTGAAACTTCAGTTACGTTTGGCGTATTGGCATTATCATGAGCACTGAGAGCATGAAAGTTAACCTTGCAAACTCTAGTTGATTACTATCTTCCTTCAGTTACTTGATTGACGACCAAAGGTTGTATGCAGGATCACTTGGCTTTAATGATGGAACTACTTGGCAAGATGCCGAAGAAGGTATCCCCAGCATTCTTTTTGCAATTCAATTCTTTGTTTCTGAAATATCAGGCTAACCTGTATAATTTTCCAAATGAATTCAGATTGCAACGATGGGAACACGATCAAAGGAATATTTTGACCGTCATGGAGATCTGAAGCGGATAAGAAGACTGAAATTGTCATCCATTGAACGTGTCCTTGTTGACAAATACAAAATTTCTGAATCTGATGCCCGGGAATTTGCTAGTTTTCTTTGCCCTTTACTCAACTTTGCACCAGAGAAGAGGCCAACAGCTTTAGACTGCCTAAAGCATCCATGGCTTCGATATAACGAGGATAAAACTTGTGGGCCTCTTAAAAATAATGATGCCAAGAACATTGATCTGGCCCAAAGCACAGGGAGTATCACCAGTGGTGACTGTACAAATATTGATTTGACGAGCAAAAAAGGCGGCCCCACTGGAACTTGTGATAAGACTGCTGATGCAAAATACAACACCAGAAGCATTACCAGCAATGCTTCCATGAACACTGATGTACAGCCGAATCCTGGAAGCATTGCCTACAGACTTGCCAAAAATGTTGATGTAAATCCGAACATTGGATCCATCACTAATAGAGATGCCAAGACTTCTGATATGAAGCCCGACATTGGAAGCATCACCATCAGTGACGCCAAAAGCTCTAATGTAAAGCTGGATACAGGTAACACCACTGATAGAAATGCCAAAACTGTCAATATAAAGCCCAACTCTGACAATGTCTCCAGCAGAGAAGACAAGAACAGTAATGTGGACAGCACCACTTCCAGTGTTGTCAACAAAGATGTGAAGCGCAGCATTAGAGGTGTTGTTAATTCTTATATCAAGAACTTTGATGCACAATGCAACACTGGAAGCACCGCTAACAGTGATGCTCGGAACTCATCAGATATGAAACCCAGCACTAGAATTGTTAGCAGTGCTGATAATGCCAAGTGTATGGACATAAAACCGATCAGCGGAAGTGCTAAGAGCAATGACGACATCAATGTTAATGTGAAATCCAACACTGGAGTTGTTGCGAACAGTGATGCCAAGAACACTGATGTACAGACTAACACTGCAAGTGTCGACAGCAGCGATGATTACAGCGTTGACTCAAAACCAAACATTGGTCGGGTTGCTGCAAGCATACAGAGGTTGGAGAGCAGCATGAGTAAAGTGCAAATCGGGAAATACAGGTGATACATCACATGCTTAGTGCTGACGAAATACCTATTTTCACTGGCTTGGATATATGGTTATTGTGGAGAGGCTCATTCTTTTGCACTAAATTTCTACTGTTGATTTGATTGCTGAGGATAATAACTACTTATCCAGGGCCAACATTCCTCAAGATTGAGGATCTGGCAGGTACCAGCTGGCGTTATTGTACATCTCCATTCCCGCTAACTGTACAAAGTTTTGTATTTGCCCACAGAACTTACACGGAGGTAAATATTCCCCATACATACCCTGGAACAAATTGTATTAATGCTCACAGATTGACTGCACTCAGAATTACATAGCATTCTTTTGGACATTTTAGTGGGTAAACATGGAATCTCTTTGGGAATATACTTATATATGCAGTAGTAGCAGAAGATTGCTGTTCCTATTATGGTGGATGCACTGGAAAGGGAAGAATTATACTCTGGCCAGTCACACGGCATCTCTCTTGATTATGTTCATATTCTGCTCTCAGTGAAAAAAGAGATTTCATTATGTCATTTAACACGGATCACCATTTATCTGAGCAGGGGTGTCTGACCTTTTTGTTTGGTTCATGGTTTGAGATTTGCTTGTAAAAAGCGGGACAGGTGTTGTATAAAACTATTCTTTGATGTTGATTTTGTAGTGAACGATCATATAGATGGAATTTTTCACTTTATGTGTTTAAACTATATCGGTTCTCAATTTCTCGAAACATTTTATCTTATTCGCAGAAGGCATAACTTCATTAGCTTGAGCATTTGTTGGTCCTTCTTAGTCAGTCTTATTGTGAATGTGGGATGTTAATTGGTACTCATGAAGGATTCAAATATGGGACGATATGATTCATATATATTTTGTACTCTACATACATGACATTCACTTAGTCCTAATAATGAACTTCGATAACCGACTTTGTTTGTACAGTAAATGTATTCATAGCAGAATCATACGATTATTGAACTAAATCCACAAACAATGAATTTAAGACTTTTCAAAATCTATACACATCAAACGTAATTTGTAATCAAAAGTTTGTATTAGAGGGCCATAGGAACAAAAATATCACCTATTCTTATCTGCAAATCGAGGGCTGTTACTAAAACAAAGATAACCTATTTAAAGTTGTGATTGAGGAGAGTACTTGGTTATGTCCTTCGCTGGAAACAAGATGCCAAAACTTCTAAAAATATGATTCAAGTGTCCATAGCCATCGATCAGCACATGCCATCCATCCCTTCGACAGTTGGGCCAGATATTAATGTCTATTATAAAGCCTTTTCAAATATGCTGGGCTTATTATAAAGCCTTTTCAAACATGCTGGGCTCCCAGATATCTAAATATCTAAATATTTTGTCATGTGTTATCCGAGATGACCATATTATATATCTAAAAATGTTACAGGAGAGAGTACGAACAGTGTGGTCGTGGATATGGGTGAACGTGCATATATTGAAAGTGGTGGACGACTAATTTGGATATATATCATCTATATCTAGATGATGTTTCATCATGTTATGGGGTAGGCAATTTTGGCAAAATAGTCATAGTTTGTAACTTGTAAGATCAGTTGGCTAGTTTAGCATTCTTAATTATTTCCACGTTCACCCATGATGAAAAGCTCCCGTAAAGAATTATTAGAATAAGATAAAGCTCTACCAAACACATCATCTATCTCACTTATATTGTATAGTGGTGCTAAAAATATAGAGCATCCGTAGGTTATTAGATCTAAATTTTTGTGTGTTTATATATTTGCTTTGGGAGAAAAGTTATTTTGGAACTATGCGACCACACATATATTCTACTTCACATCTTTTTAGTGTTTTGTTTAAGGAATGACTCCATTTTAGACGAGGCAGTGCATCACGAGTTCATTCATCACTTTAATAAAATGATTTTATTTCTTGTACTAGTAGCAATTATTAGCTTTACTTATAAGAAACAAGATGATGGATCAACTCATTCCATTCCATAAACTAAATTTAAAACTAAAGAGAGATGATAATGAACCACTTTATTCCACGAACCAAACACCCCCGGTGTACAAGTGTATGCCATGGTGCATAGCAATGTTTTTTGTTTACTAAGGGCATCCACAGTGGGGTGGGGGTAGGAAGCCTTTGCTACTAGTAAGATACATTGTGGAAAGTGCATGAAGAATAGGGAATAAGATCATCCGACAATAGCACTACTACCGGCCAGAAGGAATAAAAAACTCATACTCTCTCTCTCCTCTATCGTGCATGCGTAGCAACACCTCACCTCCATATTCTCTCTCGCCTCTATCAGTTTGGGCTGGGATTTTTTTATTGCATGGACCCCACCTTACTACCTGGTAATACTGGTATACATTGTGAAGCCTTCCGTCAAAGTAATTCCGGCTGACGCATGACCCCACCTTACTGCTGATATAGGCAAGATACATTGCGGCTGCTCTAAGGCTATCTGCACCGCGCACGCGATCTTGTACTGGATATGTGTTTCGCGTAGGAAAAAGTCTGCAGCAGGTACTGTATATTGTCACCCTATCCAAGGTAAAGCTCTGACGTCCTTTATTCCAAGCGCCTGCACGTACGTACGGTGGAACGAGAGCCAAGAGTGCATGTGACCCCAATATTTACTGTTTACTTTTTTGACAAAAAAAATATTATAAGTCACAAACTAAAAAACCAAATTAAATTCTATTTACACCATTAAATTTGTTTAAATAATTTTTTCAAAACAAGATGTCACATAGATATATTTAGATAAAATGATAAATAGGTAGTTAGTATAGAGTATTAGATATAGAGGATGATGAGTGCGGAAAAAAGATATGTAGAGGAAAAAATCTTGTTGACTAAGATGAATAGAGAGGAATAATAGTGCGGACAGTCTAACTAAAACTAGCCAGACTCGCATAATAAGAAAAAAATACACATGTCAAACTCTTATTAGGCACACATGTGGGCCTGTTAGGTTGACGGCGTGGCCTGGGCGCTCGAAATCGACGGCCCAGGGGAGCTGCCTGGGCCAGGCAGGCACCTTCACCAGGGTCCTTTTACAATTTTCTGAACCCAACCGTGCCCACCTTGTTGTCAAAAAAAAAAAAAAACCCGTGCCCACCTCCCACTCCGTAGTCCCGTAGGCCTGGACCGGCTACACTCTTCCGCGAGCCAGGAGGCAGGAGCCTTGCGCGCCGAACGCGGCTCGCCGCTCTTTCACCTCCTCCCCTCTCCCGTACGTGAGCGCCTTCGTCGTCCTCGCCCCAGCCTTGCGGACGCTGCTGCCGTGGAGCGCAGATCGACCCTGACTCTGCCCGATTTCTTCTCTTGGCGGTAAGGAAACTCGGCTGGAAATGCTCGTTCATTCCGCAGATGCTTTTTATTTTTCCTTTTCTTCGTCGTCAACCCTTCGATTCCAATGTCTTCGTTTCTCTGCGACCCGTCCACCTTGTCCCGGATGTGTTTGACGCCCGCATTTCCAGATTTGTTGGTTTCAAGTCATTTCGATCGCGCGCCTGGTTGATTAGAATCATCAGAATTCGTAAATCATAAGGTGGTGCGGCCGTTCCTGATGGAAGCTTTCAATCCGAGCGGGGCGGCACACATCGGTAATACCAGGCCACTGGGTAATACATGGGTAATGTGAGAAATCGGTTGTGTAATACCAGCTGCAATGTGATTCTTTGGGGATCAGGTTATTTGGAAGAGGAAACTAGGGCGTAAAAGTAGTATATGTTAGATGGCTTCACCATGGCGTTTCCTTTTAGAGTGCATGGAGTTTCGTTCTGTTGATGTAGTATTCTTTGATCATCCTAATATCAATATTGAGTTGGGAACATGAATGAGTGCAAAGCCGCAATCACATAGGGAGTGTTATTATTTATCAGGTTTTGCTTGTGCAAATGTGCAAAGTCTGAGATTTACAATCACAAAATTACGTTTCTTGTTGTGCTTTATAAATCTTTTCAGATGCTAACATAGAAGGTCATTTCTTACATATTGCAGACAGAGCGTGGGAAACCCTGCAATGAAATGGAAAAATATTTTGAAGGAAATGGCACCGCTGAGGTCCACAGGCAGATTCTTTCGACGCCATCCTTCAGCTCTCTGCTTACTGATTTTCCTACTTGTATTGTACAAGTACTTCTTCGGCTGGTTCACCCTCATCGTGACCACATCACCTATCTTCCTAATTGCTGGCGTCTTTCTTGGAATCATCCTGGCATATGGTGAGCCGAACAGTCCTGAAAAAGATCATGTCTACAAAAAAATCGAGAATGCTCGGAGTTCGGATATCCATGATAGCAGCAAATCTGTTAGGGGTGTGCCTCTTCCTACAATTCCGTCCGGTGAAGAGAGAGTGGCTAAGCGCAAAAACAGGGTTAAGAAAATTAGGAAGCGATCTCATGGTGTAGCTTCTTCTTCTGAACCAGGATCAAGTGAATCAGGTGGTTCA
The DNA here is from genome assembly GCA_022036555.1 of Microstegium vimineum. NCBI lineage: Eukaryota > Viridiplantae > Streptophyta > Magnoliopsida > Poales > Poaceae > Microstegium > Microstegium vimineum. The sequence goes on along the minus strand of CM039119.1, from coordinate 57,903,518 downwards.
GATACTGATACCGCTCCGATGCTCCATGCATTTCGTCATCTTAGGTCGGGCAGCAATTCATCACAGTCCTCTCAAGATGGTGACTCCAATGACAGCAGCACTGAAGATGGAGCGGAAAACCAACAGGGCAACGATGACAACGTACGCAAAGGAAAACAACATGCTAAAGTTGTAGCATGGACTGCTGACGACCAGAAGAACATACTGAAAATCGGGTGCTTGGAGATTGAGCGTAACCAAAGGTTGGAGACCCTAATTGCTAGGCGTCGGGCAAGGAAACACGCAGACAGGAACTTGATAGAGTTTGGTAGCACTGATTCCTTACCCACTATTGAAGAACTATCAAAGTTCAATGTTCAAATTCCTGCTGTTTTTGCTCCTAGGAAAAATCCTTTCGATCTTCCTTACAATGAAGATAACTTCCCAGAATCTGCTCCATCTGCATTGTTGGAAAAAGGAAACCCATTTGATCTACCAAGTGAGCAAGCAAATGAGAGCAGCTCCAATGGAGGAGCCAACTCAAGCCATGCTGAACCTATTCCTGTAGCATGTCATTTACAGAGGAGTGCACTGTTGAGGAGGCATGAGAGCTTCACTGAAGGAGCACCATTCCTTAGTGACTTTTTGCAAGATACGCAACCTTCCCGATTCAGACCATACTTCATGACAGAAAAAATGGCTAATGAGGAAATGACAGATCCAGTTCTTGAAGGAGAAACTAGTGAAAAGAGCAACTCCAAGGCCAGCTCTGCTCAAGATTCGGCTAGTACTTCTTCAGTTGCTGACCAAGAAAGCCAGAAGGATGTTCTGGAGGATTGCTCAAACCAAGGACAACAATCTTCTTTCAGTCAAACGGAGGAACATGCACATATATCTCGGCATGTAAGGGAGGTTTCTCTTGCCCTTGACATGGAGCCACCTGTATTAATTAGTGATTCCTCTGACGATGACATATCACTGTCTGGTGAACATATAAATGATTGGGAGGAAGCACAACAGAGTGAAAATTTCAGTTTTTCTCAGAACACACTGCTAGAGGATCCTAGTGTCATGCAGCACCATCAAGAAATAGATATGACAAGCAATGGATTGAATCAGATGTCCCCACATTCAAATGATCTCGAGCTGACGTCGTCATCAACCGAAACCACTGATGATCCTTTTGAAGTGAATGACATTGAACCACCAGGTACCTTAGAGTAATATATCCTTTTTGAGCTAGTGATTTGTATAATGAATCCCACATTTTATAAGTGTGTTTTCCTACTTTAGCCAAGGAAGCGGTCGTCATTGATGATACCCACGTTCTGGATCCTGTATACGATTCAAGTCCTTCGGGAAGCGAGAGGCCCGCACCTATTGGTTTAGTGATTGATGGACCTGTCTTGAAAGATGGTAACCAAAGACTACAATAAATTAATCAGTTCTATTCGTGACATAACACTGTCATTCTTTTTTCCCTAAAGTACAGAATCAAATTGCAGGTCATGCTCGTACTCTTGATGCTGAAGCAAGCATCGAAGAAGGGGTTTCACCATCAAGAATGGAGGCTTCTTCCAGTGAGGTAGTTGGACCTAGTTTGAGTTCTGTGGAGGAAAGCAAATTTCTAGACAAAGAAGCCTCTGAGATAAGAGAGCAGTCCATGGTTGGCCACGTTGAAGCACATGGAGGTTCTGCCAATCATGCTAATCCTTCAGTATGTGATATAAGTTCTCAGCCAAGTACTGCAAGTTCAACAAATGGTAAATCTCATTGATTAGGATCTTTTCCCCTGAAGCTTTCTAACCTATATGAATTAAGGTAGTTATTGTGGACGGGAGCATTTAAGCAAGGTCACAATAAGTATAGAAAAAGAAAAAGGTGCCTCCAAATCATAGTTTTGTATAAAATATAGTATATATTCATTTTTTTGCAGATAAAATATCTATATTTCTTGCTTTGGAAAGGTCCTTCTCAATCATTAGTACATCTGGAATAGTAAAACGAAACAGTTATATAAATTAAAAGTGGACACTATGCCAAACAACCTTGTTGTAGCTGAACCTGAGCATATATGCATTATGTGATAAGAAACGGCAGCAACACTAACAGACAAATCAACCCTGTCAAAGATGGACGATTAGGCACATTAGGTTCCAGATGAACTGATGTTTATGGATTATGATAGCAATTCAGCTGATAGCACGCAGTAAGTTGCTGGGATAATGACTCTGCATATCAGGATCCAGCAGCATGGTTCATCTTGACAAACTCTGCCAATACACTAAGCAACTACCTGTGGGCCGTGGTTGTAATACATGTACTGACCTTCCTCTGATTACTGGTTGGAACAGGTGATTTTGGCAGTGGAGTCACACCATCCTCCACAAACGCAGTTCTTTAGTTTATTCAAAAAAAATGACGGTGGCATCGAGCATCAGGTTGGACGTCTTCGGCAGTACTCCAAGGCAATTTTTGTGTGGGGCGAGTTCTTGCTGAGTAATCACTCGGAGGCAACATGTTTCTTGCGAGAGATTTCTTAGTACTTCAAAGGGACTAGTCAACCATGTTGGACCTGTATTGTCTGAATTTACTGAAGAAGATATGCAACATTAGCATTAGCACTTCACTGTAAAATGGCTAGATGTGGTTCTTTTGGTCTCTCTCGATTGTGAATACCTTGTGGACTGTCAATTTTGTGCTGTAAAGTTGTTAGTCCGCTGCTTCAAGTACGTTTATGAATTGCTTTTGGTGTGCAGTTGCCGTAGCGTCTAAACTCTGAAGTTTACCTTGCGTAGTTCCAGGGATCTGTTGTGCTATGGCGTGTCCTGCGCTTAGCTGTGTTTGCCGTCTCTTTTTTTTTTTTTTGGTTTGGTCTCCTGTGTTTGCCGTCTTGTTAGGCGTTTGTCCTATGTTTTACATGTCATTTTGTCACTTTCCTCTTGGGCCCTCCAGTTCTGGCCCAGTAAAATGGATGCTATGGAGACAAAAAAAAAGAGTCAATGATCAAAGCATGGGCCTAAATGTATAGTCAGCCCAAAACGTAACCATGCGGCGACCAGGTCTGCTCGTCGGCTTTCTCTTTCTGAGCAGTGGCCCCCACTGGCCTTAAAACCTCTTGTCACTTGTCTCTTTCCCCCGACTCGTCCATGATTCCCCCTGCCCCCTGTCCTCCGGCCGCCGGCGCAGGTGGCGGCGCCGCCGTCACCGGACCGGGCGCGCCACCGATCGTCAGCTCCCGGTCCAGTTCCTTCACTCCTGCCACCGTCGCCTCCCGTATCCACCTCCCCCGCCTACCCCCGCCACCTTCTATCTCTTCCTCCAGCACCCCCACCAGTCCCTTCCCCAGGCCCGCCTCCTCCGCCCCCCAGCCTTCCGACGAGGCTCTGTCCTCCATGTCCCCGCGGGAGCAGACCTCTCTCCTCTCGCGGCAGCGCTGCTGGCGCCGCGCCCGGGACCTCTACAACCGCCTGCGCGCGCTCCCTGGGTACGTCCCCAACCCCGTCCACGACGCCGTCCTCCTGCGCCACCTAGCCCGCGCGCGCCGGTGGACCGAGCTCCACCGCGCCTGGCTAGGGATGGTCGTCCCGCCCTCCAACCCGGCCTACGCAGCCCTCGCCGACGCGCTCGCCAAGGCCGGGTTGGCGCGGGGAGCCCTCCTGCTGCTCCGCCACATGCGGGCCAGGGGCGTCGCGCCTGATGAGGTGTCCATGAACACCTTCGTCCGCATCCTCAAGGACGAGGGCCGCCACGACGACGCGCTCGCTCTCTTCTACAATTGGTGCGACGGCAGGTTCGAGGTCGATTTCCTTGATCTTGACTGCATCACGGTTGATTCAGACGGCCCTATACAGTTCTTGCTTGCTGACATCGGTGACGACAAATTTGCTGCTGCTGGTGGTGCACAAGCCATTGAGGGACAGGAGTGTCCTAGGAAGCTGAAGCTTGTGGCGTCATATAACACGTTGATTGATCTCTATGGGAAAGCTGGGAGGCTGAAGAACGCGCTGGACATGTTTTTGGACATGCCAGCTCATGGGGTTATGCCAGATACGTGTACGTTCAATACACTAATTAACATATTTGGGTTATCTGCCAATTCAGCACAGGCAGAGGTGCTGTTTGCTAGCATGGTGGTTAGGGGTGTCAAACCTGATACTAAAACATACAATGTAATGATGACTGTGTTTGCATCGATTGGGGATTTAGAGGGAGTTCTGAAGTACTACTGTCAAATTGGGAAGGCAGGCTTACATCCTGATGCTGTGAGCTATAGGATTTTGCTGCAGGTGCTATGTGAGAGGAAGATGGCATGCGAAGCAGAAGATGTGATTGAAGGGATTCTCAATTCCGACAGTTTTGTTCATGAGCAGTCCCTGCCTATTGTCATGAAGATGTATGTTGATCTAGGATTGCTTGATGAGGCGATTGCGTTCTTTGAGAGGCATTGTCGAGGTAAAGGGGTCTCATCCAAGAACATCAGTGCGATCATGGATGCTTTTGCAGAGAAGGGTCTGTGGGAAGAAGCTGAGCATATTTTCTGCTCTGAAATAGGAGTTGGGAACGAGAAGGACATTGTGGAATATAATGTGATGATAAAGGCTTATGGTCAGGCAAAGCAGTATGACAGAGTCTCTTCTCTGCTTGAGAGCATGGAGGAATCTGGTGTTTCATCAGATGAGTGCACATATAATTCTTTGATTCAAATGTTTTCTGTTGGTGGATTTCCACACAGAGCTAAGAAGTTGTTAGGTAAAATGAAAGATGCAGGATTTGAACCAAAATGTGAGACATACTGTGCCACCATTAGAAGTTATTCTCGCCATTGCTTGGTATCAGAGGCCATAGATCTGTTCAATGAAATGAAGACCTCAGGTGTTGAGCCGAATGTCGTTGTTTATGGAGTTTTGGTTGACATGTTTGCAGAGACAGGGAATGTTAAGGAAGCACTCCACTATAGTAATCTGATGGAACAATCTGGAATCTCTCCGAACCATATTGTCCTAACATCTATTATAAAAGCCTACAGCAAATTTAATTCCTGGAAGGAAGCACAGGATTTGTATTCAAGGATGAATGACATGGATGGCGGCCCTGACATCATTGCCTCCAATGCCATGCTAAACCTTTATGCAAAACTTGAGATGGTTGCTGAGGCAAAAGAAATATTTGACAGCTTAAGAAGAAATAGTCGTGCTGATGCTGTTTCATACACTACCATAGCATATCTCTACAAGAGCATGGGCTTGCTTAGTGAGTCCATTAGGATTACACACAAATTACAAAAGCCAGGCTTACTATCTGATTGTGCTTCATGCAATGCTGTTATGGCGTGTTATGGGACTAAGGGCAACCTTAGAGATTGTGCAGAGTTAGTGCATCAAATGGTAGTGGCTAACATCCCACCAGATGCGTCAACATTCGGAATGATATTTTCTCTGCTGAAAAGTGGTCATGTTTCAGCAAAAGAAGTTTTACAGCTAGAATCAGCATATAATAATGGCAAGAAGTCTGCCAAGCAAGCTATTGCTGCATTCTTGTTCTCCATAGCTGGCATGCATGCTGCTGCATTAGAGATTTGTGAGAAGATGTTAATGCCACAGCGGACAATGGATGCGTATGCATATAATGTTTGCTTCAAGGTCTATGCTTCCTGTGGGAAGGTGGAAAAGGCTTTTGGTTTGTTCATGCGGATGCGTGATCTGGGGCTCAAGCCAGACACATCTACTTGCATCCATTTGGCCACTTGTTATGGGAGACCTGAAGCATCGGAAGGACTACAGACAAATGGTTTTATTGAATACAAAAATAATGTGCTTATTATGCCTTTGCATAATACACTGGTTGCTTATATAGAGACTGGAAAAAATAATGTTGCAGTTCAGTTAGTCAAGAAATGATATGTACCAAACATATAGGATCGCTTTATACTCTATACTTAGCAAGAAAGGTTGATTTAGTTGTACCTTCTCAAACTTGAAGCAAACTTGCCTGGTGATCATAAGTGGGCCAGGTTTGCTTCAATATACAGAAAGCCAGATAGATTGGAAAGGTTAGTGTGTATTTGTCGGCGTTATGACCCGGGGGTCAAGACCACCAACTAGTAAATTTGTATATCGCGTGCTCCCTCTCTCAGACGTGATGCAAGATGGACACAAGGTTTATCCTGGTTCGGGTAAAGAAGGCCCTACGTCCAGCGGGGGAGGATGACTTGTATTATCTCGCACCCAAATGTGCTCGTACAGGGGTACAAGCTGTGTTACACGGGGTTGCTCAGAGCGAGCTGAAGCCTAAGGCTAGTAGTACTGCCCTAGGCGACGGGTTGGCTGCTCGAGGGGTCGATCGAGCAGCGGGGTGTGTGGAGTGAGGAGTGTGAGGGTCTCAACTGAAGTCTCGGATCGGAGATTTCAGAATCCAGCCAGAGAGAGAGAGATCCCTTTCTTCTACCTCGTCGTCCCCTTTTATAGACCAAGGGGAGGTCCGAGGGTACAGGATCCTAACTGTCGTAGTATGGGCATCGTGTCTGTGGAACAATGTTGGCGGAGGGACGTCGAGCACTGTGGCGGCATGGCCTTCCTGTCTTTTTGGCGCTCCGGGTCGTGGTGGCAGTGGAAGTCGCCGCGACACGTCGTGGCACAGCTTCCGCAGTCGGGCGCGAATCCCACAGCTGAAGCGAGACGGGGCAGATGGGACGGGCCCCATACTGGAGTTGTCGGAGGGAGGGGTCGAGCCCCTCGGTCGAGGGGGGGGGGTCGAGCCCTGCGTGGCTCTGCCGTATCCCGAAGTCGTCGTCGAGGGCTGCACTGTTCACTTTCCGAGGGGTGCTGCTGGAGTCTGTGCTCGCGTCGTGGCGACAGTGGCAGCACAGTTGACAGGAATCAGGGACGTAACGGAGAGTTGTTGGATTTGACTGCGGACGCTGGCGCCCATGGCGTTAGGTGGTTTTACTTTAACCCATGCCGGGAGCAGTTGGGCTGATCGAGCCTCCCGTGCGGGGGTCGTTCGTCTGGCCCCTGGTCCATCACTTGGCGTCGAGGTAGGGTCGGAGCAGAGGCCGAGTCGGGGGGATCGAAGTAGAGGCCGAGGGGTCGTTCGTTCGACCCCTCGTCTGTCACCTGGTGCCGAGGTGGAAGCCGGGGGGTCGTTCGTTCGACCCTCGGTCCGTCATTCGGCGTCGAGGTGGAGACGGAAGGGTCGTTCGTTCGGCCCTTCGTCCGTCCCTTGCCGTCGAGGTGGGCCGGCCCGCGACTGGTAGCCACAGTTGGTGTAGAGGGCCTTCGAGTGATGGGCCTTACTTTACTGACTTGAGCAGTGGGATGGTCCCTGCCTTAAAAAGGGTTGCTATGTTTAGCGTTAGTTTATCGAAGGGTTTAGGGTACCCCTTACCTTCGTACCCGACAGTAGCCCCCGAGGCCCCAGAGGAGTGATTGAGAACTCCTCTGGGGGCTATGATATATGTTTTCTCGGAGGGAGTAAGGATTACCCGGAGGTTTTGTCCTTGACCTGCAGGGTTAGTGAGAGGATCGATTCTCCGTGGGGTGCGCGCGAGCGCACCCCGCGGGGGTAGCCCCCGAGCGCCTAGAGGAGTGATTAAGAACTCCTCTGGGGGCTATAATATGTTGTATCGAGGGGGTTCCTTAAGGGTACCTGGAGATGTGGCGCCTACCGAGGGGTCGATCTCGTTTCCCAGATTGTGGGCGTTCCTTTTTCTGAAAAGAGGAGTGTTCGAGGGCGGCTGTCGAACCCTACCGAGGGCCAGCCTTCGCTCCCTCGAGCATAACTAGAGTCAGAGCGCCCCACCCGAGAGGTCGACTCTGTCTGCCAGGTCACGAGTGTTTTCGACCCTCTTTCGTCGAGGGGTGCCGTGCGTAGTCGGGCCCTCGAGCCCTCGAATGGCTAGGCCTTCACTACCTCATAGCGTCCTTCCCACGGATCCTTGCGTTCTGATTGTCGGGTGAAGAGCATCGTGCTATCCTCGTTAGGACGAGCCCGAAGTCCTCGGTGAGCTGTTCTCGGGCATGAGTCCATTAGAAATGGTGTCCAGTACGGGTAAAAATCCGAGTGAGAACTCGTGCCCCATTCGATAGGGGTCGACTAGTGGCCCGGAGATGTTCTCATTTAAGTAAGACCGTATGGCTTACTAAGCACGACCATATGGATTACCAAGGTGCCAACCCCATTCGATAGGAGTTGGTGGCTCGATGCCTCCCAGCGTAGGGATCCTTAGGTATTGCTAGGTTATGCCTCGGATATGTCCCAGGGGACCTCGAGAGTTCGTTCTCGAGCTAGGGGCATGCGCCTGGCCCCCCTGGGACATCCCTGACTCGCGTACTTGAGGGCGGCTGTCGAACTCCGTTCGTGGAGCCAGCCTTCGCTCCCTCAAGATTTGGGGGTGGACCTGAGTCCGTTAACCATGGGTCCTTCCTGACCTCAGGTACTCGAGGGCGGCTGTCGAACCCTATGTAAGGGCCAGCCTTCGCTCCCTCAAGATTTGACGGATGGTTCGTCATCCGACGCTATCCTCAGAAGGAGGAGTCCTGTCTTGTGGACCACCGAGGGGGAAGAACGGGTAATTATATTGAACTTGGGGACATACCTGTGTTCTTGCCCATTGGGCTAGAGCTCTCGAGGGAGGCTGTCGAACCCCATGAAAGGGCCAGCCTTTGTCCCTTCGAGGCTGGGGAGTGGACTGGAGTCGACGACCCGAGGTCTCCCCAGACCTCGGGTACTCGAGGGGGGCTATCGAGCCCGTTTGTAGGCCGGCCTTTGTCCCCTCGAGATTTTTGGGGGTGGACCGAAGTCCTAACCCGAGGTCATTTTTGGCCTCGGGTACTCGAGGGTAGCTGTCGAACCCTCTCTCGAGGGCCAGCTCTCGCTGCCTCAAGATTCCTTACCTCCGAAGATAACGCTTCCGGCCGCGCGCCTTTTTAGGCGATGTCCGTTCGGCGCAACAGTGGTAGTGGCAGGACGGAGTGCGGTGCGGAGCCCGACGATGGGACAGAACGCCTTATCCTGGAGGGATACGAGGAAGGGGAGTACAGACGCATTAAATGCAGAGATTCTCTTGCCTGTTTTGCCGGATCCGTCTGTTGGCCTCCCGCTTATAAATAGCGAAGGCGAGGAGTCGGGTGCTTTTTCCGCGCACTTGCCTTCCCTGCCTCCTTGCCATTGCCTCCCCTGCCTCCTTCTCCCCGCCATTGCCTTAGGCGCCCTGCGAGCCGAAACTCTGCGTACGCGAGAGAGAAAGAGAAGGGAAATAGGGAACGTACCTTCCGCCCCTAAGCCCGAGCGCATCACCCTTCCCGATCCCATGGCCAAGTACAGCCTCGTCGGTCCCGATGACTGGCTCGCGTCCTCGATGACCGCCTCGCGCCTGGGGGGTTTGGTGGAGAGCGGCCTCCTCCGTCCCGTCACTTCGATCGAGCGACCGGAGTGGTTGTTGCAGTCGCCGGACCATGCCGAGCCCAACCCGCCGGAGGGATACGTGGTGAGCTTCAAGGTTTTCCACCGGCGGGACTAGGCGCCCCGCCCAGCCGTTTTCTGCGCGCAATCCTCCACCACTACGGCGTGGAGCTCCAACACCTCACCCCCAACGACGTCTGCCAGGCGGCGGTCTTTGCTGCCGTATGCGAAGGCTACCTCGGGATCGAGCCCCACTGGGAGTTGTGGCTCCATCTCTTCGAGGCGAACATCTTCCATGCGTCGGCCGACAAGGGTACCCGCAAGATGGTCAGGGCCGGGTGCTGCTGTATCTCCGTCAAGCGGTCGGAGCTCTGGATCTTGGGGAAGCTTACGTCGAGCCACTCCGGATGGCACTCCGGGTGGTTTTACTTGAGGAATGACGACAACCTACTCCCCGCCTACACCGGGAGAACGATCGACGCGCAGCCCGACCGCTGGAGGTACGGCGTCGTGCAGAGCAAGCAGAGCCGCCTCGACAACCTGCTGGACGCGATCGAGTGTTTGAAGGAGGGGCTCACGACGGCGATCGTCGTGTCGGCGTTCCATCGGCGGCGGGTCGTGCCGTTGATGGCTCGACCCCTCCGCCTCGACGAGATGTGTCCGGGGGTAGACTTCTCGAGGTGTCGCCTCCTAGGAGACGAACTGCCCCCGGATAGGGAGGTCCGCCGCGTCCGCTGCTTCTTTGCGGGCTCGTTCGACGCCATGAACGTCGTCAGGATCCCCATGAGGCCGGACGAGGGGTACTTCGAGCTGGTAAAGTCCTCTCCCTTTGTTAGAGTTCTTGCGTTGGCTTTGTCCGTCTTTTTTGCTTGCGTTCTGACTGCCTTGCGTTCCCCAGGGGAACGTTCCCTTCCGGAAGTCGCTCCCGCCGGTGAAGGAGGACCGGGCTGGTACCCAGGCGAGGCGTCTCCAGGCGGAGAAGGACAAGAAGGCCAAGGACAAGGCCAAGGAGGACAAGGCCAAGAAGGCCCGGGAGAGGGAGGCGAGGGATCAGCGCCGGGCCCGACAGAGGCGGGAGGGCCTTCCCAAGGAGGAATCGCCCTCGGAAGAGGAGGACGACGAGGAGGAGGAGGACAACGACAACGACGTCGAGGAGGTGGACTGGAGCGAGGAGGAACAGACGGCGCCCGAACAGAGGGTGGCCGTCGGAACCGGAGGAGGAGAGGGTCGACCTCGAGGTCGGCCCCTACCGTTGAAGCCGAGCCACGGGGGGAGCGCCCCGTGGCTTCTCAAGATGAAGTGCCGCGGCGGACGCGGGGGCAGTCGTCGCGATCCCCGTCGGGGGGTCGAGCGGACACACCCTCGGCGCCTGCCGCGTTGAGCGCACGGGCGTCGGGCCCATCGGCGCAGGAGGGAGTCAGCAGGGGGACGACAGGAGCGTCGTCGGCCCCTGCCCAGGAGACGGTGCCGAGAGCGGCCTCGACCCCCGCCCCCCGGCGGGTGTCGTTCAAGACCTCGATCAGCCCGAAGGCCGTCGGCCAGAAACGCCTGGCCCCGAGGGGGTAAGTTATCCTGCCGGTTGATCGATGGTACTTGTTATGTTTGCCTTTTTGTGGCTGATCGTCGTGTATGGGTTTCTTTCTCATGTCGAAGCGCCCCTAGGGGGACGCGTCTCTCGCCCCTGCCAAGAAGCTGAGGGTGGGAGCTGCGGCCGGGGCGACTGTCGAGGCCAGTCCCGCTGCCCCGCCCCCTTCGACGCTTACCCCCGAGGCGGCGTGGGCGGCCAAGGCCCGGGAGGCGATGGGGCGAGGGGCAGCGCAGGGCGCCTCGGCCCCTGCTAGTTGGCAGAGGAGCGGGCCTGCCCGCCCTGCCGGCGAGGGCCGCCGAAGCGGCGGGCGTCGTCGCGCCTGCGCAACCGTTGGAGGGAGTCGCACCCAGTGCCTCGGAGGGCACCGGGCCTGTGCCGTCGGGGGTCGCGACCGAGGAGGTGGAGCCCCGAGCCGCTACCGAGATGGAGGTGGTCGGGCCCCAAGCCGCTGCGAACGAGGGGGAGGCCCTGGCTCACCCAACGCCGGGGCGGTGGCCAGAGGGTCTAGCCTCGCTGGAGGCGCGACTGCGGCTCGACCACGAGGGCACGGCCGCTGCCGCGTCTGAGGGCCCTTCCTCGACGCCGGAGGTCGAGGAGGGGGGTCGGGTCGAGCGGCCCGAGGCGACACCCGCGCCGGAGCAGGGCGGGATGCTAATGGAGCCCACCGCCGAAGAAGTGGCGGAGATGGTGGCCGAGCTGGTGGGCTCGGCGGAGATGACCGCCGTCGCAGCCCCTCGTGCAGAACCGGAGGTGGCTCGGCCTCGCCTCGAGGCTGGGGGGTCGTTGTATCGAGGTAAGCCGTGCTCCGACTTACTCGAGCCGTAGTGGATCTGTGGTGCCAGGTACTGATTACTTCGTGCCTTTCACCGTGCAGGGCCGTTCTGCTGGCCGAGATTTCCTCTGCCCGGTGGTGATGGCTTGGCGGGGCCATCGACGTCCTCGCGGGGTGGCCCCGAGGCCGGGGAGTCCAGGCGGGGGAATTTTCCCCCTTCTTTGCTTGGCAAGAGGAGCTGGAGCGCCGCGGGGGTGCCGCCGAAGTGCGCCAGGGTGTCTTGCGGGAGGTCCAGGAGAGGATCGCCACCCGCAGCGCGTCCTGGGGCCAAGAGGTCCTCGAGCTGGCGGACCCTCAAGACCCTGAGCAGCTCTTCCTCACGCTCGACGACCAGGCCGAGCTCCGACAGTGGGAGCACCTCGAGGAGTATCGGGCTTGGTTCGAGCACTCGGTGCGCCTCGCCGCGAATGTCGCCGCCGTGGACATATGCCGGGGGATGGAGGTGGGTTTCGCTCTCCCTTATATTTTGCTTGGATTGCCTTATTGCTGTTCGCTGTCGATCTTCCTTTTCATCCTTGTCAGACGCTGCGGGTGAGGTCGTATGAGAAGTCCCAGTTCATCCTCCGGGCGCAGGAGCAACTCCCAACCCTTCGCGCCTCGCTGGAGAGGGCGGAGGGCGAGGCCGCCCGGGCGAGGGCCGAGGCGGCAGCCGCTCGGGAGGACGCCGAGTCGAAGGTCGCCCATGCGAGGGCCGGCTATACGGCCGTGCAGGAGGAAGCCCGGGCGGCCTTGGCCTCGGTACAGTCGAGGCTTGACGACGCCCTTCAGTCGACCGTCACGGTCGGGCAGGAACGGGACGCTGCCCTCGAGGCCAAGCGCAAGGCCGAGGAGGAGGCCGCCCGGCTGAAGGAGGAGCTGGCCCGGGCTACGGAGGGCATCCGAGGGGACCTCGACGCCGTCTCCCGCGATCGCGACACGCTGGCCGCCTCGGAGGAGAAGGCTCGGACCCACGTGACCTCCCTGGGTGTGGTGGCGATGAACCAGAAGAGGGCCCTCGATGACGCAGGCAAGACCATCGAGGGCCTCGAGGCTAAGGTCAGGGGTCAGGCCTCCGAGCTTATCGACGTCCGCCGCCAGCTCAAGGAGACCGAGCAGAGCTACGCCACTCTGGAGGCGCATGCCCAAGGTGAGTGTCTCGAGAGTGTTGCAGAATCTGCCCTACCTCGACCCTTTTCCTGCTCTTTTGGGTTTTGACCGTGTTGTGTGCTTGTTTTGGCAGAGCTTGCGACGGATAAGGTCCGCGCCTACGAGGACCTGAACAGTCTTCAGGGCCTCCTCGGGACTGAGGCGAACCTCAACGCGAGGCTCTCGGGCGTCATCAACACCTTCTGCGATGACCTCTCGGTCAAGCCGGAGCCGGAGGTCGAGGGTGACGCTCGAGGGGACTCCCTGTTGCGCCGCTTCTACTCCATGACGCAGGAGGTGACGGAGCACGTCCGTGCCGCCCTGCATGTGGGCGTGAAGCGGGCCCTCGCGGTCGTCAACTCGGCCTACAATTACGACCTCAACGTCGTCGCCAACGGGTTTGCCACCGACCCGAGGCTGACCGACGAAGAGAACGACGCGAGGTGCCAGAAGTTGATGGATCTTGCGGAGGTGCCCGGAGGCGAGCTGGCGAAGCTCTTCGAGCCCGAGGTGATCTCCTCGGCGGACGGAGATGGCGCCGAGTAGCCCTCGGATGGTGTCGATGAGCTTTTGCAGACTCTTCACCTTCCGATGTGGCCAACGCGTGATGCCCAACTTCCTGCATTGCTTCTTGAGGACGGCGACCCCTCGATGAGTAGTCCCAGGCCTGCAAGCCATATTTGGACAGGAAGGTCCATGTAACAGTTAGGCTTTTGTAACGATACAATGCCGAGCCCCCGAGGGCTTCTTATATCTAATGCATTTTGATCAGGATGCACATTGTTATTTTCGTTTCTCGAGCGCTCCCTGCTTTTCTTTGCCTGAGTCGACGCTTGTGAACTAAGTGTTCGACGCACGCTCGTATCCCTGGAAGGGGGGAGCGAGTGGGGATACCGTAGCCCTAGGGCGTAGGAGAGTCCCTGGCTCGACGACACCCGCGACCCTTAGGGAGTTTGAGGCGCCTTTACTTAGTTATGAAGCGTACTCGAGGCAAAGGTCGAGAGGGAGAGTCGAGTTTCGAAAAAACGTCTGAGTTTTTTGGGGACTTAGGAGGGGGGTACCCCCCTGTTAGCCCCCGAGGGGTCTTGACTTTGCTGGGGCAAAGTCGAGGCTACCTTAGTGTTGTAAATGGGTGTGTCTTGTTATTTCTACTTCTCGAGCTCTCTCTGCTTTTCTTTGCCTGAGTCGATGCTTGTGAACTAAGTGTTCGACGCGGGCTCGTATCCCTGGAAGGGGGGGAGCGAGCGGGGATACCGTAGCCCTGGGGAGTAGGAGAGTCCCTGGCTCGACGACACCCACGACCCTTAGGGAGTTCGAGGCGCCTCTACTTAGCTACGAAGCGTACTCGAGGGCAAGATCGAGAGGGAAAGCCGAGTTTCGAAAAAAAACGTTCGAGTTTTTCGGGGACTTGGGAGGGGGTGCCCCCCCTGTTAGCCCCCGAGGGAGGCTCGACTTTGCTGGGGCAAAGTTGAGGCTACCTTTGAGTTACAAGTGAGCGTGAAACGTGTTTCGAGAACATTTTATTCGTTCGCAACGCGATAAGTGTACATAATGCGGAAATGTACAAGGCGTCGAGGCCTCAGGGATAGAAGCGACGTAGCTGTTCGATGTTCCACGTGTTGGTGAAGATCTCGCCCTTCTCGTTCTTCAGCTTGTAAGTGTCGGGCTTCAGCACCTCTGCCACGATGAAGGGTCCCTCCCAAGGTGGCGTCAACTTGTGACGCCCCTTGTTGCTTTGTTGACGGCGCAGAACGAGGTCGCCGACGTCAAGGTCCCTTTTGCGCACGTTTTTGTCGTGGTAGCGCCGTAGCGTTTGCTGGTACTTTGCCGACTTGAAGAGGGCCACGTCACGGGCTTCCTCGAGCTGGTCGAGGGAGTCCTCTCGGGCTACTGCGTTGGCTTGCTCGCTGTAGGCTTTCAGTCGAGGGGACCCGTACGCGAGGTCAGTGGGGAGGACGGCCTCGGACCCGTAGACCAAGAAGAATGGAGAGAACCCCGTGGCTCGACTTGGTGTCGTTCGGAGACTCCATAGCACGCGGTCAGCTCGTCGACCCATCTCCTGCCATGGCTGTTCAGCCGATCGAAGATCCTTGGCTTGAGGCCCTGCAAAACCATACCATTGGCACGCTCGACCTGATCGTTAGTTCGAGGGTGGACGACTGCAGACCAATTCACCCTGATGTGGTGATGGTCACAAAAGTCCAGGAACTTTTGGCCGGTGAATTGCGTGCCGTTGTCGGTGATGATGACGTTGGGGACCCCAAAGCGGTGGATGATGTCGGTGAAGAATAGCACGGCTTGTCGAGACTGGATGTTGGCGATGGGTCGAGCCTCGATCCATTTTGAGAACTTGTCGATAGCCACGAGGAGGTGAGTGTGGCCACCCTTGGTTCTTTTCAGGGGGCCGACCATGTCGAGCCCCCATACTGCGAACGACCAGGTTATGGGTATCATCTGAAGAGCTTGGGCGGGTAGGTGGGTCTGCCTGGCGTAGAATTGGCATCCCTTGCAGGATCGAACGAGTTTGGTGGCGTCGATGACGGCCGTCGGCCAGTAGAAGCCCTGTCGAAAGGCACTTCCTACCAGCGTTCTCGGCGCCGCGTGGTGGCCACAAGCCCCCGAGTGTAGATCCTTCAGCAATGCCCTCCCCTCCTCGAGGGTGAGGCAGCGTTGAAGTACACCCGACGGGCTACGTCGATATAGCTCGCGGCCGTCCCCGTACAAGACGTAGGTTTTGGCACGTCGAGCTACACGACGGGCTTCCGTGCGGTCTTCTGGGAGTTCGCCCCGTGTCAGGTACTCGAGGTAGGGTGCGCGCCAATCCGTCGAAAGGGTTGGTGCTGCGGCAGCCCCGTCGATCTCCATGACCTATTCCCCGCTCGAGGGGGGATCGATCGAGGGGGGTCGATCAACTCCTTGTTCGAGGGCGGGAGCCCCCGAGTCTAGGTCAACGGATGTCTTGTGAAGATCCCTCGAGAAGATGTCGGGAGGGACCGTACCTCGAGTAGACGCGATTTTGGCCAGCTCGTCGGCAGCTTCGTTGTACCGACGGGCGACGTGGTTGAGCTCGAGGCCGTAGAATTTGTCCTCGAGTTTTCAGACCTCCTTGCAGTAGGCTTCCATCTTGGGGTCGTGGCAACTTGAATCTTTCATCACTTGGTCGATCACCAACTGAGAGTCCCCTCGCACGTCGAGGCGTCGAACCCCGAGCTCGATGGCGATGCGCAGGCCGCTAACGAGGGCCTCGTACTCGGCGACGTTGTTAGAGGCGGGGAAGTGGAGGCGGATGACATAGCGCATATGGACCCCTGAGGGTGATATGAACAGCAATCCAGCGCCTGCTCCGTCTTCATCAACGATCCGTCGAAGTACATGGTCCAAAGCTCGTTCTGGACCTGCGCCGGGGGTAGTTGGGTGTCGGTCCATTCTGCAACAAAATCTGCCAGTACCTGAGACTTGATGGCCTTCTGGGGGGCGTAGGAGAGGGTCTCCCCCATGAGCTCAGCCGACCACTTGGCGATCCTTCCAGACGCCTCCCGGTTCTGGATTATCTCTCCGAGGGGGAAAGATGAAACCACAGTGACCGGGTGGCCCAGGAAATAGTGCTGGAGCTTATGCCGAGTGAGGACGATCGCGTACAACAGCTTCTGGATGTGGGGGTACCTCGTCTTGGTCTCGGAAAGCACCTCGCTCACGAAGTAGACAGGCCTCTGAACCGGCAGGGCGTGTCCTTCCTCCTCCCTCTCGACTACTACGACCGCGCTGACTACCTGGGTAGTTGCTGTGATGTAGAGCAAGAGGGGCTCGGCCGGACTCGGGGGTACCAAGACCGGGGGCGAGGTGAGCAAGGCCTTGAGCTTTGAGAGCGATTCCTCGGCTTCGGCGGTCCACGCGAAGTGTTCCGTCTTCTTCAGGAGGCGGTAAAGGGGTAGGGCCTTCTCTCCGAGCCTCGAGATGAAGCGGCTGAGGGCGGCGAGGCACCCCGTGACCCTTTGCACGCTCTTGAGGTCGTTGATCGGGCCCATCCTTGCAATTGCGGTTACCTTCTCGGGATTGGCCTCGATTCCGCGCTGGGAAACTATGTACCCTAAGAGCATGCCTCGAGGGACCCCGAAGACACACTTCTCAGGGTTTAGTTTTATGCGATTAGCCCAGAGGCACCCAAACGCGATCTCGAGGTCTCCGAATAGGTTTCCGACTGTCTTGGATTTGACCACGATATCGTCGACGTAGGCCTCGACGGTCGACCCTATGTGTTTCCCGAAGACGTGGAGCATGCATCGCTGGTAGGTGGCCCCGACGTTTCGCAAACCGAAGGGCATAGTGAGGTAGCAAAACATGCCAAAGGGGGTGATGAAGGAAGTCGCGAGCTGATCGGATTCCTTCATCTTTATTTGGTGGTAGCCAGAATACGCGTCAAGGAAGCAGAGAGTTTCACATCCCGCAGTGGAATCTACTATTTGATCGATACGTGGCAACGGAAAAGGAACCTTGGGACATGCTTTATTTAAACTAGTGTAGTCTACACACATTCTATCCTTCCCATTCTTTTTCTTTACAAGTACGGGATTGGCTAACCACTCGGGATGATGTACCTCCTTGATGAATCCGACCTTCAAAAGTTTCTCGACCTCCTCCCCGATGATCCTGCGCTTCTCCTCGTCGAAGCGGCGCAGACGCTGCTTCACCGGTTTGGACCCGGCTCGGATGTCCAAGGAGTGCTCGGCGACCTCCCTCGAAATGCCCGGCATATCCGAGGGACTCCACGCAAACACGTCGGCATTCGCACGGAGAAAGTCGACGAGCACTGCTTCCTATTTGGGCTCGAGGGTGGCGCTGATCGTCAGCACCTTCCCATCCGCGAGGCCGGGGTCGAGCGGGACGGTCTTGGTGTCTTCCGCCGGCTTGAAGTTGCCAGCGTGTCGCTTTGGGTCGGGGATCTCGTCGGACAAGCCGTCGAGGGCCGCGAGGATGGCCGAATCCTCGACAACTTCGGCTTTTTCCACGCACTCGACGTCGCAGTCGTATGCGTGCTCGTAGGAGGTGTCGACGGTGATGACCCCCGAGGGCCCCGACATCTTGAGCTTGAGGTAGGTGTAGTTCGGGACTATCATGAACTTGGCGTACCCCGGTCGACCGATGATGGCGTGGTAGGTGCCCCAGAATGCAACCACCTCGAAGGTCAGCTCTTCCTTTCGGAAGTTCGAGGGGACGCCGAAGCAAACGGGTAACTTGATGCGGCCGATTGGGAGTGTCTTCTTCCCTGGGACGATCCCGTGGAACCCCCCTGCGCTGGGCAGGAGCATGGTCCTCGGGATTCCCAGGAGGTCGAGGGTCTCGGCGTAGACGACATTGAGGCTGCTCCCCCCATCCATGAGTACCTTTGTGAGGCGGGTGTTGAGAATGATCGGATCGACGACGAGCGGGTAGACCCCTGCGTTGGGGATGTGCTCGGGGTGGTCGTCCTGGTCGAAAGTGATCGGCGTGTGTTTCCGGTCGAGGGTACCGAGGAGCCTGGGCTCGGACGGAGAAAACCTCTCGACGCTCCCTCTTGCGCTGGCGCGTGGTGAGTCGAGTCGAGGGTCCCCCGTAGATCATGTAGCAGTCGTGGATTTCGGGGAAGCCTTCTTTTTTGGCATCGCCCTTGACGTGGACGTCACAGGGCGGGTCTTCTTTGCAGTCGTCTCTCCTGAAGCCAGGAGGGATGAAGTGTTTTCGAAGCATGCGACAGTCCTCGAGACGGTGGTTGGCCGGCCCCATATGATAGGGACAAGGCTCCTTCAGCATCTTATCGAAGACGCCCCCGTCGGGAGGGGGCCCTCGAGGCTTGTTCTTGTCTGCCGCAGCGACAAGGTCGTCGGGCTCGACGTCGGGCTCGACGTTGCGTCGGCCCGGTTGGTTCTTCTTCTTCTTCTTCTTCTTCTTCCTGCCGCCGTTGCCGTTGTTGTTGTTCCTTCTGGGCCCATTGTTCTTCTGGGGCTCGTTGTCCGAGCCCCCGGGCTCATCCGCCTTGCCTTTCCCCTTCTCTGGAGGTATCTGGAAGAACGCGCCAACGGCCTCTTCGCCAGCTGCGTAGTTGGCGATGATGTCCATGAGCTCGTTGGCGGTCTTGGGGGTGTTTCGCCCCAGCTCCCGCACCAACTCCTTGCAGGTCGTTCCGGCGATGAACGCCGTAATGACCTCATGGTCGGAGATGTGGGTCAGTGCGGTACGCTGCCTCAAGAATCGACGGGTGAAGGCGCGGAGGGTTTCCCCTGGCTTCTGCTTGCAGCTGCGGAGGTCCCAGGGGTTGCCTGGTCGCTCGTAGGTGCCTTTGAAGTTGCCCTCGAAGATCCAGACCAGGTCGGGCCAGTCTTGGATCAAGTCCGGGGGCAGCTCCTCGAGCCATATGCGAGCGGTGTCGGAGAGGAACAGTGGGAGTTGCCGAATGATAACGTGGTCGTTGTCGGCTCCACCCAGCTGACATGCCAGTCTGAAGTCGGCAAGCCAGAGCTCTGGCTTGGTTTCGCCGTTGTACTTGACCAGGCTGGTGGGTGGACGGAAACAGACGGGCAGGGGGTTCGCCGAATGGTTCTGCCGAAGACTCGGGGCCCCGGTGGCTCCGGAGACCGACATCGATCTTCGTCGCTGTCGTAGCGCCCACCTCGGTGAGCGCTGTAGCCTCGAGCCTCGGCGTCGCCGTACCGGCGTCGATTGTTCACCCGAGGGGGTTGATCGTCGACGAGGCGTTCCCGAACCGGTCGTCGCTCGACTTGGCCCCGGGGCGCCTTGTTCTGGTGGACGGATACCTCTCGATTTTGTCGAGGGGGTACTTCCTGTCGCTCGGAGGCAGCCCCTCGACGCCTCGAGGCCGAGCTCTCCGCCTGTTGCACGGCCGCAGTTTGGAGAAGCCCCTGGATTTCGTCCCTGATACGCCGTGCTTGGAGGGTCGACGACGCCGGCATGTCGCGGAGCAACATTGCGGCCGCTACGACATTCTGGCTGGCGCGGTTGAAGACTCGGGGTTCGTTCGCCCCTCCTCGACGATTTGCCGGTGGACTTCCCGGGCCCGCTCGCGAGCTCCTCCACCCTGTGGGCGCCCTCGATCCCGCTCGAGGGCGTGCTCGAGTTGCTGAAGTCGCAGACGCTCCTCCTCGAGCTTGCTGAGAAGCTCTCGGACTTGCGTGATCTGGACGTCTGGGGGTGGATCGGCTCTATCAGGACTCGGGGGGGTTGGCGTCTCGTGCTGGGGTAACGTTGCCCCCTCCTCCTTCTTCTGTGGCCGCGGTGTCGTCGACGTCGTCCAAGGGGTCGGCCTGCTCGTCGAGGTGGAAGCATTCCCGGGTGGAATCGTAGCTCTCGTCGGGAGAGTCCGAGTCAGGGTCGGCGTGGTAGAAGTGGGGGAAGGACCCCCTGCGCTCCTCCACCAGGCGCCGTCGTAACGTGCCCCATGTCCAGGGTAGTCTCGGCTCGCCCGGTGAAGAGGTGGTGACGGGGTCGACCGTCGCATGCGGCGGAGTCCCTGGAGACCCGCTACGTGTCTGTATCTGCAAACCCACGAGGGCAGAACAAAGTCTGGCGCCGTCGTGGAGCCCGTACGGGAACGGGTCGTACGGTGGTGGTGGGGCCGAGTGTGTCAGAGAGGCCACGGGAGCCTCCGAGGACGACGATATGGCAGAGCCAAAGTCCCGCTCAGAGGGGCGCCCGCCCTCGGCCCACAAGCATGGGTCAAACAGGCCCCTGCGGGGAGGGACTGTGTCGCCAGCCGGGATCGGGGAAACGACATCCGGTGTATCGGGACCCGCACGGTGACGAACGCGTCAGAGTCACTCGCGCCTCCTCCTGATCGCAGGCCAGAGGCGCAAGCGGAGGGACCGTCGCCTGATCCTTGCTGGCCCCGGCGTACCGGAGCTGCTGCTGTCTAGGCCACGAGCGAAGGGAAAAACTATGAAGTGGCCCTGGCCCGTGGATACGAACCCTAGACTACCGAACCAGACGACGGCGGTGAATGGAAATGGTGGGATGGTGGAATCCATCTGAGAGAGTAGTTCGGAGTTGATCGACACGCAATTCCCCTACCTGGCGCGCCAACTGTCGGCGTTATGACCCGGGGGTCAAGACCACCTACTAGTAAATTTGTATATCGCGTGCTCCCTCTCTCATACGTGATGCAAGATGGACACAAGGTTTATCCTGGTTCGGGCAAAGAAGGCCCTACGTCCAGCGGGGGAGGATGACTTGTATTATCTCGCACCCAAATGTGCTCGTACAGGGGGGTACAAGCTGTGTTACATGGGGTTGCTCAGAGCGAGCTGAAGCCTAAGGCTAGCAGTGCTGCCCTAGGCGACGGGTTGGCTGCTCGAGGGGTCGATCAAGCAGCGGGGTGTGTGGAGTGAGGAGTGTGAGGGTCTCAACTGAAGTCTCGGATCGGAGATTTCAGAATCCCGCCAGAGAGAGAGAGATCCCTTTCTTCTACCTCGGCGTCCCCTTTTATAGACCAAGGGGAGGTTCGAGGGTACAGGATCCTAACTGTCGTAGTATGGGCAGCGTGTCTGTGGCACAATGTTGGCGGAGGGACGTCGAGCACTGTGGCGGCATGGCCTTCCCGTCTTTTTGGCGCTCCGGGTCGTGGTGGCAGTGGAAGTCGCCGCGGCACGTCGCGGCACAGCTTCCGCAGTCGGGCGCGAATCCCACAGCTGAAGCGAGACGGGGCAGATGGGACGGGCCCCATACTGGAGTTGTCGGAGGGAGGGGTCGAGCCCCTCAGTCGAGGGGGGGGGGGTCGAGCCCTGCGTGGCTCTGCCATATCCCGAAGTCGTCGTCGAGGGCTGCACTGTTCACTTTCCGAGGGGTGCTGCTGGAGTCCGTGCTCGCGTCGTGGCGACAGTGGCAGCACAGTTGACAGGAATCAGGGACGTGACGGAGAGTTGTTGGATTTGACTGCGGACGCTGGCGCCCATGGCGTTAGGTGGTTTTACTTTAACCCATGCCGGGAGCAGTTGGGCTGATCGAGCCTCCCGTGTGGGGGTCGTTCGTCTGGCCCCTGGTCCGTCACTTGGCGTCGAGGTAGGGTCGGAGCAGAGGCCGAGTCGGGGGGATCGAAGTAGAGGCCGAGGGGTCATTCGTTCGACCCCTCGTCCGTCACCTGGTGCCGAGGTGGAAGCCGGGGGGTCGTTCGTTCGACCCTCGGTCCGTCATTCGGCGTCGAGGTGGAGACGGAAGGGTCGTTCGTTCGGCCCTTCGTCCGTCCCTTGCCGTCGAGGTGGGCCAGCCCGCGACTGGTAGCCACAGTTGGTGTAGAGGGCCTTCGAGTGATGGGTCTTACTTTACTGACTTGAGCAGTGGGATGGTCCCTGCCTTAAAAAGGGTTGCTATGTTTAACGTTAGTTTATCGAAGGGTTTAGGGTACCCCTTACCTTCGTACCCGACAGTATTTTACTTAGTAACTGATATATGTTTTACATCTTAGCATTCTGATGTATGTGTTATAGCCTGTTTGCTTGTTACATACTGCTCACCGCTATATATATGAACAAAAAACATAAATCACCATCTTCGTAACAGAGTCTGAGTCACCATTCTTATGAAGTGATATATGAAATACTGACATTGCTTGGTGTCTGATACTACTCTCTGCCATTGTTTTCATTTTTTTTTGTGTTAGTTCATCCCATAGTTGATTATACCATGACAACTTTTATTTGATTTGTTTTATAGAAATTGGAATAGAAATCGTAATGAGATTATATATTGATCATATATACTGTAATGATGAATTCAAACTTCATTATATGTGAGGGTCATTTTTCTAATATATATGCTTAGTGGGGGCCAGTTACTTTGAATATTTTAGACTTGATAGGTAATCCTTCAGATATGGAAGGGGGCCATGATTACATCTATGTTCAAGGAATTGTCACGAACATGATGTGGCCACGAAGGGTGACTAAGCGTGGCTAAGTAATTGCAGGATGGATTAGTGTATTTACACTTTGGGCTGGATGTTGGGTTTGGCCTGATAGGAATAGAGGCTCGGCCCATTCAGGAGTTGTCGGCACGCTCGGCTTATAAGAGCGTTGTACTGTAACCTTGGAGGATAGTATCCAATAACAGAATTCCTAAATCGCCTAACTGCCCTCCGTCTTCTTCCCGTCTCCGTGCTGTTCTTGCTTCTTCTCCATCTCTGTTCTAGCTGATTTTATTTCAAATCCTCCATTTATATTCCCTATTTACCCCAGTTCGTTACAGGAATGCCAATAGAAGTATTTGGGTCTGCTACTGTTATAATCCAGGGAGCAACTGAGCATGTCACTTGAGAGCTTTCTGTATGTTCACCAGGCAAGCTTTAAAAACGAGCAAACAACGGGTATTATGGGGCTAGATTTGAAAACCGCGGCATGGGTTAAGTAAACCTTTAGCAGCGGCAGTATTTTTTTTTCCTTATTGACGATTATTATTCTGATTAGACATCAATGAGCCTATCTCACATAGAAAAAAAAAACTAGCTCCAGATGAAATCATCGCCGGCATCTAATGACTAGAGGGTTTTACTAAATCAAATAGCGATTCTTTTATAATTTATCTCATAAATTCTAAGAACTTTCATAGCACTAAAGCAAAATCATAATATTATAGTCGATATCCCTTTGGATTTTGCAGTAGTTGTATGTGAGGCTACAGTCTATTCCTATCATAAGATTTGAAAACTCTTACAATAATAAAAAATATGACCTTTACTTCGGTAGGCTTTAACCATTTTTGTTTATAAAAACATCCACTCTGTCATCATGAAAGACAATTTCAAATAATCCTTTAAGCTTGTATCTAAATTACCCACTTATACCATTACGAAGGATAATGCAAAGCAACAACTAAATTTACATCTAAGTTATGCACGTATTGAAATATATAATTGAAAATAATACCTTTATTTTGTATCTAAATTATACACATATGTCATCATAAAAATAACTAAAATACCCCTTAAATGTACACACAAGTACTAATCTATGCTATTATCCATAATAATTTAATAGCCATAAAATACACCATATAATTCTAAATTTCATCTTCTATTACTATTGGATTAAATTAAACATAGTGCTCATGCCAAGTAAACATGCATATATTAAGATTAATATTTATTTTATAATTATCAATGCAAGTATGGAAAAATGTTTCCTTAACAAAACCACCTATCAATGGCACTCATAATTTATTTCAAGTTATATTAATACTCTATAATAATAGATTATGTCATATCAATATTAAAAATTCAATTTTGAGTGCTTAGTTTTTTTTAAAAAAAATACTACTCAACATACTGCTACTCTTCAATATAGCAAATTCAACATCTTAAGCGATGTGGATTTTATTGGAAATATCTATTTATGCCATTGTAGTAATTAGAAGAGTGTAGCTTAGGATCTACAATCTTTTTAATAAAAAATGTAATATCTGAATAAAATATGCAATAAGCACTAGAGTTTCATTTTAACACATGGATAAAAAAACTGCAACAACAAATAAGATCAAGAATTGAAATCCAATATATAGACTTTTGCTATCTTAACTTTGACCACATTTATATGAAAGGGTAACAACATCTATGACACCAATTAAGTATATTATGAAAATATGTTTCATAATGTATCTAATGATACTAATTTGGTGTCATAAGTATTGATGCTCTTTTTATAAATTGGTCAAAGTTAAAATAGTTTGAATTAGGACAACTCTAGAAGCTGATTTAACTTGAGATGGAAGAAGTGATCAATATACAATAAGCATACAAAGTTTAACTTAACTTAAGAATAAAAAAATTATATTAACTACATGATTAAATTTGACAACCAAAATTGGTAAAAATAAAGCACTATGTTTATGCTAACCTAACTAAATAGTTTGATAAAAGATTCTCACACTATATGTTTTGTGATTACCCCCCATCCAACGCATATAGTGTATAAGATTCATATCCATATAAATTCTAGTGAGCTTTGGCATCACTCCTAAAAACCTAGCAACATAGGTAAGCAACATTTGCTAATCACATCATATGTTTCTTATTTGTTGGGTGGCATCCAATGCCCTGGATCCCAACATCATGCCCTGAATCCCGACATCATGCCCTAAAACCTAATAATCTATGTGTTTTATGAAATTGCTACGAGATACTAATCGGGTTGATCAAAACAAGGTGATTTTGAGCCATTTCAAATGCCTTTATTTCCACCGGATCAATCACATTGACAATTGCATGAGGTTCTAAGAAAGATAATTAACAACACACACAACCTTGACGTATTATTTTACTCATCCATGTAGCTACACACATTGTTACTCTAATGGCGGTTAGAACCGGTAGGGTCATTAGCATTTCAAAATATTTTTCCATGCCACATCACAATGTCTAATGCATATGCAATGTTAGTCATCACCTAATGACACTAGATAACCGTAAGAACTTTAGAGTTCTTCTCTTAATAATATTGCTATCTATCCTAACCTGATTATGCACTTCGTTGCATTTTGGCCAGTGAAACAAAACCCCCTATATGTTATACCTTTTCCTTAAGGCTGGTTTTGAACTCCTTCCAACTCCTTGCGATAGTTGCAACTCTTTCTATTCTCTTTGTTGAGCACTTGCACCATGGTCATTAATTCATTATCAACTCCACCATGCTCCTAGCCCTGCTCAACTAGATCCATTTTATGGACCCTTGCTCAATTATCTACAATCAAAAGCATTAATTCACTAGTTGCCACTTAATTACCAAAACAAAAATTGTAGGGCTTTCACCCTCGTAGATATTGTAGGATTTGTTTTTTTTTGCCTCCTCATTATAATTAAATTACTAGCAACATGCTCGTGCATTATAATATGATGTACAATTTGTTGCGTCATGCTCAATGCAAGCGACTAAAATGAACTAGCTATTTTTTGTTAGATTTAATTGGGCTTGGTCCGACCTTAAACCGAATAAATTCTTAGGTCCATAATATATACTAGTGTTATAAAGGATTAATCTCGTATGAATAATTACCATGTAACTTAAATAGGTGGCTATATATGAGTGTGCACCTATCATGACTTTAAAAAGGGTGTAAGGCGTGCCCACTCATTCATGCTGCGACACGAACATACTCGGCGATGCAAGTAAGGTTTGCAAGTCTAAAATCAAAGCGAGAAGGATGACAATGAGGTGCGAAAGGAGAGAGTAAGGGACGATGGATCAAGAGACTAGACAGTACCGCGGGATAGACTTACGGAAGAGAGTGATAGATTAAATTTTTTTCTTTAACATTAGGTATATAGATATAGACAAAGCTGAATCATAAGACTTAAGAATGCAAAGCGGCAGCCCGCGAGCCTAGTATAGGCTTAATTTTGCGGGTTGTCGCTTGAACCCGCAAAAATTAAGCTTGTATTATATCACTACTAAGACTGATAACATATATCTTGCTTGGAGTAGCAAAGAATTACTACATCAATATCAATGATGATGAAATTATTAATGTCACGAAGCCTAACCAGATACATCAGGTTTTAATTTAAATAATGGAATCGTGGTTGTACACAAATCGAACTCTAAACTTATACGGCTAATAATCATCATGTTTTCTCTTCTTTAACAATAATATATATCCACCACAAATTATTACCACTCAGTAAGGTAACCAATCGAATAAATAGCTAGGAATGATCTGTTCATCGGTATAAGCAGCTTCTATATGGGGGCGTCCAGTAATCTGGGCCGTTGTTATCCCTGTACACTTGAGGCGTGCATGAGACGGGTACCAAGCACAGGCCTCTACTTCGCAGGTCGATCTCTGTCTCCGACTTCTTCCTATCCAAACCTCCCCATGTGTTGTAGTCCTGACAAGATAATTTTTAATACACATATATAGGGCTACCAGCTGTTAGATAGATCATAATTAAAACAATGCAATGCAGTGCATACTTACAATGATTCACAATTTATTACTACAATATATATACTGTCTGATTCCAGTCAATTAAACTCGACGTTTAGACAACAGCATCAAGAAGGAAACAGCTGTTTTTCTGTCTGAAACGTCAAGCAAATTTGAGTGGAGATCAGGAAGTAGTGTATATATATACCCTCAAAGGCATGCATGATGCATAGTGGAAAAGAGGTATAGACAGCTTTGGTTATATATCGATCGTACCTTGCTACTGCTTGTCTTCATGTATGGATCACTCAGCAACTGCATGCAACAAACCAGAAAAAGAAGGCTCTAGTCAGTACGTTCAGCTCAAATAATGAAAACCCTCCAGAAAGCAAAATGAGCCTCGATTCAGAGAAAGCATTCCACGTTTTATATGATGAAGTGATAGAGCCAAACTGCCAAAGGGGGGAGAGCGAGGTGGTGGTGCCTAAGGGGGCCATGACCATGCATTCCATTACACAAAAGCAGCAGCCACTACTAACATCCATGTTGTGCAAAATACGAACAAAGAGGAGCCCTGCTGGGGCCTACTAGGAATAGGGTATGAGTCGACATAGGTTTTGGAGGTAGGACACGTGTCCTCTGGTGGTTGGCCGCGTTGCATGATGATACCCCCCTTCCCTGGAAATATATACCAGGACCTTTTTTCAATCCTTTTTGACAACACAATAATTGCACACCGGCTATATTTATATTATGGAAGTCTTAAAAAGATTTTAAAAAGTTTTGCATCACAAAACATGCCGATTATAAAAAGTTCTGCACCCTCTTTCTCGCTCAGTGATTGAAGTCGTCTTTAAGCAGCTTATTATGCGCATATAAAAATGGATACTACCAAAAGACTAGGCTACTGAGTACTATACGTACAAGGTCAATCAAGTTAGTTCAGGTATTAATAATAATATAAAAGCATGAGAAAATCAGCTATATATATGGGAAAGATTAACAAGATAACTAAACTTTCAGTAGTATATGGCCAAGTTAATTACCTGCACTTGTTCATGCAACCACTTGATGTAATTAATCGCCTCGTACAGAACTGATGCGGTATCGGTCTAACAAGACATATATACGCCCATAAGAGAGGTTTGTCAATGCAAAAGGCCATTAAATTAATTGATAATATTCGAAATAACACATGCTTAGCGTACCTTTCCAAATGGTGAAACAATCTGTTGCAGTGCAGTGATCTTATCTCCTAACTTCACTTTTGGCACCTGCGATGCCTGCTAAACTAAGCAACATCAACCTCTCCCCGACCAATAAATATATATTTAAATAGCGACTATGTACTTATGCATATGTCTCTAAAATATCGTATAATATGAACTCTGGCATTTGATCTGAGCTGGTTCTATAGTTTGTGTTACACTTACACCCTAGCGGCTAGACTAGCTCTTCAGTTACCAGTATCTGAAACCCTAGTCCGTTAGTGAAACGCATTCTAGTTTTGTTTCACTCCACTCTAAGTGGTTTGCATCATCCAAGGATAGCAAAAAGTAATCTGGAAGTACTTAATATGTTCCAAATTATGAGCCACTTTAGTTTTGTTCCAAGTCAGAAAATTTTAACTTTAAACACAATTATCGAAAATGCATGGATATCTACACAACATCAAATTAGCATAATTACATCCATCATAAAACATGTGATGATACTTGATAGTTGATAGTGCATTTATTTGGTATTGTAGATGTTAATATATTTTCTGAAAACTAGATCAAATTTAGAGAAATTTAACCTACGACAAAGCTAAATTAACCTAAAATTAGGAATGAAGGAAACAATAAACACATGTGTGGTGCCAAGCGAAGTTTAAGCAGTGTTGATGCTATAGTGGTTGGATTTAAAGGGAAACTATATTCATAGTAACCATTACTACATTTGAGGATATATAAGCACATGTTTATTCCATGGTACGGTAAGCATATGATTTAATTTAAAGGGAAAAACTATTGCCTACTCGAGTGTTTAGTTGGCTTCGACACTTGATTTATTCTTTCTCCCATGCATCATGCACAAGGCATTCTCCGTAGCACTGATGACTTTCTAGAGTTGACGTTCAAGTTTAGGATTGAGGGTTTTCACAAGAAAGTGTCCGGTCTAGAGGGAATGCTGCCATAGTGATGTAGGTTGGGGCAATGGTAATGGTGGATATAGGGGAAATGGGGGCAGTGATGCCATTGGTCAAGGTGGAGAAGGAAAGCTAGTGGGGATAGTTAGGCGTAACCGCAGAGGTGGGAGTGGGACGATAAGGAGTGAGGTGGTGGATCCGCTAGTGGGAGCTATTAGAGACAAGGAAGAAGAGGGATATGATTCATGCCAAGAGTGCAAAGGAGAAGCAAGCTATCGAAGATAAGGAAAGAATATATATATGATAGGGGTGATGGTGTAGATGAGACACTTAATCAATTTGCTAAATGGGTGATGGGGGTGTAAGCTGCAGTTAGAGCTCATAAAAAATCACTGCCAGCAACAACATCACCCAACAAATTAAAGTGGCAAGGATGTAGCATTGGGGGTAGAATGAGGGGCTTGGAGAGCTATGCTTCGAAATCCATTGTCGAGCCCAATCAAGGTGATAATATGGATTAGGCAATTCATGCTTAAGAATATATATATGATAGGGGTGATGGTGTAGAGGAGACACTTAATCAATTTGCTAAAGGGGTGATGGGGGTGTAAGCTGCAGTTAGAGCTCATAAAAAATCACTGCCAACAACAACATCACCCAACAAATTAAAGTGGCAAGGATGTAGCATTGGGGTAGAATGAGGGGCTTGGAGAGCTATGCTTCGAAATCCATTGTCGAGCCCAATCAAGGTGATAATATGGATTAGGCAATTCATGCTTAACTTCCTTAGAGCATGTACAATGAGGATGCTAGGTGATTAGCAAAAAAAAACCCAATTTTCCTACTACTATGCCATTATTAGCACCTGATGCTTAAAAGGTGGATAAAGACGTTTCAATTAGCATCAATGCTCAATATGTGGGAATAGAACGTTAAGCCTATCTAATTAAGCATCTATTTTCATTTAAGGAGTTAACTTCTATATTGATGCTTATTAATGATATGACAATCTTCTCTCTCCTTAAGCATCCGTTTCTAATTAAGCTCATTATATTATATTGTATATAGCACTCCTTAGAAACTTTAGGTTGTTATATCCAAAGATATTCATATACAGTGGCGGAGTTTTAACTAAAATTGAGACGATGCCAATCAAACTTGGCACTGACATATATAGATTAGCAATTTATCAGCACTTTAAGTGGTGAAATTAAGTATTCCCGCACTTTAGTCTATTGCATATGTACCTGTAAACTAAATGGATAAAAGATGACCTGCATGGCTGCATGATGCGCGTCTCTAGATGCTAGCTAGGTGTGTGTGTACCTTGAGAGACGACGTGGGCGAGGAGGCCTCATTCTTGGACTTCTTGGCGTTCCCCTCCGAGCCTGCTTGCTGCTCCTCTGATCTCTTCTTCTTCCCCTCCGAACTTCCCTTGCTACCACCTCCGCTACTCGTCTTCGCCTGAACAAACGCTCATCAGGTCGATCAGCGGGTTCTCGTTGAACTTACTGTGGCAAGAAGAAACCATATTCTTCGTCGACGACGGTCGATCTTACCGGCGAAGAGATTTCGTGCCCTTGCTTCTTGTACTCCGCCTGCGCCTTCGTCGACGTGGCCGGCGGCGCCGGCTGCTCTGCTGGTTTTCCCAGCGGCGCTCCGCCGAAAGATATCAGGTCCGACAGGCTCCTCGCGGCGCCGGCATTGTTGCCCCACGGCACGTCCATATACATCCTGTTGCTGCTGGTGAGCCCGAGCATAGAGCTGTACCCCGCCGGCCGGAGGAACTCCTGGCCGCCGCCGCCGGTGCCGCTACCCCCGGACGCCGCTTCCTCCAGCATCGCACCGTGGCCGTGGCCGCCTATCTCGTGCTTGCAGACGCCGCCGCCGCCGCCGCCGGAGTCCAGGAACGACAGGCCGGCCTTGGCGCCGTGGCCCAAGGCGGCGACCGCGGCGGCGTTGTTGTTATCGCATGCCGCGGTGACGCCGGCGCGGTGGTGGTGCGCGTCGCCGAGGCACGGGTTCGGCGGCGCGATGGACCAGTTGCTCACGAGGTCGGATAGGTTCGCCGTGAGCCGCTCCGGCTCGCCGGCCGCCGCCGCGTGGTGGTGCTGGTGCTGGTGCTGCTCGAGAGCGGCGCCGCCGCCGTAGCCGGAGCTGCTCAGGTGCTTCTCCAGGGCGGCTGTCGTGAACTGGTGGTCCGGCCACCCGCCGGCGCCGTGGCTGCTGCCGTACTCCATCTTCTTGAGGTAGTCGCAGGCCGGAGGCTCGGCGAAGAGTTCCGGCGCGAGCGTCCTCGAGTTGAGCAGCTCCAGGAAGTTCTCGCTGTCGTCATGGGCGTCGTGCACGGCCTGCATGCTCCTTCCAACCTCGCCGCCGGCGCCCCTACACGCGTACAGAGGAGAGAGAACAACAAAAGGTGAAGCTAGCAGATCGAAGCTGCACTGATTGCCCCGAAATGCCGGAAAGTGTTGTGTGAACCTTTGCTCATTATTATTATTAAAATTGTTAGCACTGATTTAGCAGTGATCTATCATTGAGCAATCGATTAAACAAGTAGAGGCAAAGCTTTCCTCTAAATGACGAAGCGCATGTGTGAGAATGTAACCAGGCAGAGAGAGAGAGAGAGAGAGAGAGAGAGAGAGAGAGAGAGAGTTCAACTTTGGGAAATGGATTAAAGTACTAACAAGGGAGGGGGACATGGATGCTGCTTGATATGGTTCCACTTTTTGGTGATCCGTACCAAACACAGGTCTTAGTTGATTCTTAAAAAAAATGATTAGTGGCTATTTACTAGCTAGTAGCTAGCTAATTTGGCATTGTTATATATGTAGATAGCTAGGTTATGTTTCTACCCAACCCTAGCTAGGCAGAACAACTTTATTTAACAAATATGCAAATTCTATCGCAAGCAATCTCACTTCTCACAACTATATATGTTATATATACATGCATGCATATATGCAAATTCCAATTCCAATTCGAGTGTGGACTTGCATATATGCAAGTCTTGCTAACACTTTTAATCCGCAGCATGAACCTAGATAGCTAGCTAGAGAGGCCACATACACAAGCAACAAAGAACCTTGTAGCCAAATAAAGAATCAAATCACAATAATTTTGCATGTACGTACAGATGTAACCCCGCTATATTTTCGAAATCGATCGGAAAGCCCCTTTAATTCTGCCTTTGCGTTCTTGCTTTAATTTGGTTCCTGATCCTTTGTGTGCTTTAGTTTCTTTCCCCCTGGCCTGCCACTAGCGAGACGATACGCTAGCTACCGCAGCTGAGTAGCAACTTTGCAGCACATATTCTTGTACGTTCTCTGGATTGAATTTAAGCAGCAAAGATTAATATTTTGGCGTCACTAGCAGCTAGTAGTACGTACGTAGATATATATTCGTGGAAAGGAAATTTAGATGCTACGTGTACAACAGTAGAATCTAGCTATAGCTAGCTAGGCAAAGCGGGCCGCTTTGGAGGCAGTCGGACAAAGGGTAGTGGCCGCCGGACGCATGCCCGGCCTCTTTTCATTTCACTCAAAAAAATCACCCCCTCCGAATCGAATATGCATGCAAATCTTTAATTAATTTCTACACTGCTAATAAGCTAGTATTATTATTATTTTTTGATTTGATCTTGACAATCATGTAGGAGTATGTGTTCATGGAGACATATACATGGTGGTATGTGTGTCGTACGTGTGTGGTACTACTCACATGAGGACTTGGTTCCAGAGGTGGCTCTCGGCGGCGACGGCGGCGGCAGCCTCAGCTCCGCCGGAGTCCATGCTGAGGCCGGAGTGGTTGGTGGTGGAGGTGTTGGTGAAGGACAAGGACGTCATGGTGGCGTTGGAGGCCGAGAGGTCATCGTCGGCGCCGGCGCCGCCGCCGGAGAACGTCGTCGACGTCCGGCCGCCAGCGCCGCAGTGCTGCTGCTGCTGATGGTGGTGGTGCGGCGCCATCGTCGGGGGCCACCTCGCCGTCGCCGCGGCGGGGGGCGGGGCCGGCCACGCGCCGTAGGCAGCTGCCGGGTGCATGTCGCGCCACCAGGAGGAGGCCGCGCCGGAAGCGGCGGAGGACGTGGACGAGGAGGAGGCCGACGGCGGTGGTGGCGGCGGGGAGCTGGCGACGGAGGCCTCGGAGCCCTCCTGCGCCATGCACTGCATGCACACGGCCGGGGAAGCAGGCCGCCTAGGTAGCAAGCTAGGCTCTAGCTGATGAGCTCAGCTCCAAATTAATCCTCGCTCTTGTCTTGTTCTTCGCCGTGCGTGCGGTGTAGTAGTGGTGGGGGAGATGCGAACGAAACGAACGAGTATGTACGCGTGTGGAGGTCAGGTGATATATAGCAGAGGCAGAGCAGGGAGGGGAAGGAGATCGAGGAGCGCACACATCGCAGTGCAGTGCAGTGCAGCTTCGTCTAGCTTGTGGGCTGTGAGACTAGCACTAGTAGCTTTTTAAAGGAGGAGGAGGGAGGAGGAATGGATGGCTACGCCGGGGTGACATCACCGTACCTGGCCTACCTATACGGCAATACCTAGCAGCAGAGAGTGCAGTGTGGAATAGTCCCTGTCGTCCGTCTGGCTTTGGACATCTCTATCCTTTTCGGCCAGGGGTTTTGGTTCGGCAGTAAGCGCGCGCGTGTCTCGCTCCCTGCTTTTGTCTCTAATATAAGTGCTCTTACCTAGCTTGTTGCTAATAATCTTGTATTCAAATTGCCGGACTCTTAGAGTGTGTTTGGTTGGGTAAGCTAGCATAGCCAGGTTTAAATTTTAAACCAGACCAACTGAAGCCTGGCTCTAGCAATACAATCGACTGTTGTTTGATTACACGTATAAGCTAAGTCTGCATAGGCCAAGTTTTTGTTTGGTTGCTTGGCTGCATTGATAGAATAACCATGTATTAGATAGAGGTGGACTTACCACAACAGCTTGCTCCGTCAATCTTCGATTCGCTGCTTATGAGATCGACTCTGACGATTGGGAGCAAAGATTTGATAGCATGTGGGCTCAATTTATTTGCTATAATGATTGATTTGGTGGGAAAAAAGAAACAAACATGCTGCTTGCTCCCGTGATCCCGTCCATTCTGTGTGGGTGTTCAGATCCACGTGGTCGTCTTCTTGAGCTGCGTCCACGAGAGGACGAGGTCGCTGCGATGTGAGGTGGCTGCTGCTGTCTCGGCACCATAGTCCGTAGGGGATGCGCAGCTCCACCTCCACGCTCGTTGTCTCACCATCGTCGATGAAGCATGGAGGGTCTCGTCGTCCCCGTTGCCGCAATACAGCCGAGGAACACCAGGAGGTGAGACGACTATTCTCATGTGGGCCACCACGCTTAGCACAAGCCTTGCTTCGTGGAAACGCAGCTCTCGACCGTTTCCAGTAATGCAGACACGAAGGCCCCTTTTGGCTTGTTGAAGCCTGGCTTACAGACCTAGCCAGCCATCCAAACACGTCAATGTTGCACTATACAAGCCTGGACAAGGGTAAGCCACCCTACCAATCACACTCCTAGAGACCGTCTCCAACAGGAGACCATTCAGATACTCAAACCCAAAATTGCTCTCTAGTACAATACCTATAGCCTCCAATAAACCTATATAGAAGACCCATTTTAGGTGTCAGAGGTACCATAATCCAAATCTAAGTATCTCTCTTCTAGAAACTCATTTGCAGAAAGAGTTGTCTTTTAGGTTGTGTTATTGGAGAAGACCGACAATAGGTAGGGAACTTTTTACCTGTAGTGTTACCCAAAGGACAAATAGGTATTGTATTTTGAGTTATGGTTGTTGGAGATAGTCTGAGCATTGACAACCTATAACTTCTAGCTTAACCCATTTTCATGACGATATGTTATTCTTTAACCTATTTTCCAATCATATAATTGGTTTTTACTGTTCTGAAACTGGTATAGGCCTTGATATTAGGGTGCATTAGGCCAGCACTGACGGGCCATCACGAATTAGGTTTTTTTTAGTACACAAACATCTGTGGCGAAGTTAGTATTTAGGTTTTGGGAAATTCAGTGATCAAAGGGAGATGACAAGTTCCAGGACCATGACTAGGTTGGAAGACAATTTGAATGGCAACAGAGGCAATATACATCTTATTAGAAGAATTAGAGAAATTAGGTTGTCAATGGGATAATGGCGGATATAACCGACGATATTATTGAGGTCACTAAGACAACTTATGTCAACTCCATACATATAAGACATCTTCTTGAGACCTAATAATGTTTTTCTAAATAATTTACAAGTTCCTTTGAAATCAATGGATCGACTTTGGTAAATAAGGCTAGATCCTCCCCTAAATAGGGAGGTGATGGGAAGGATGATAGGCGCGGTTAGGGTAACATGGAATTTATAATAAATTTTGCCCGCCAAAGCGTGAGTTACCAACAACGTATTGTGTGGATGCCTCAAAAAAATGTATTTTGTGGTGGGAGCTTCTCTTGCGGTGTAGTCTATCTTACATCCGCTTCTCTATTATATATTTGTTCTTTAATTTTATGTCTACTTGGTTGTGCGTGTTTATGATTGCATAGGTTATGTGAATCTATTAAAAACACTCAAAGCACCATACAAGTATTATTAATGGTAGAAGAAACGCCGGGGGGAGGGGGATAACATTCATGTAAGTTTTATGGCAAAACTAGCTAGGCGGACTAGCTTCTACCATATACTTTAGTATAGTGATAATAATGTTCAATTTGGTTTTAAATTACTAATTTTGTTGTTGATCATATTTACCGGCCTCCATGCAATAACTTCGTCCTTTCAATGACCCTGCGTGACCACCACTCTTCTTTTCATCGCTGCTAACATCTACACACCCCTCTTCCTCTTAGCCCCCACTTGACCCCATGTGTCAAGCTTGTATTAGGATCATCATTAACCATTAAACATAAGCATTGCATTGCATTGCATTCATGTTTTTATATGCTATCATTTCATGTGTGTTTATTTATATCTGTTACATTAGAATTGAATAGGTGTTTTGTGCTCTAAATCTTGATCAACCTGTTTAGCTAAGTTTGTCATGATTAGAGTAAAGGATGGTTTGTTTCCCTGATTAATTACCCTGCTTAATTTAAGCTTAGTTTAATTGTTAAGAATAAAAGTAATTCTTTTCTTAAATTGGCTTGATAGGCTTTTAATCCACAACCCTTGAACTAATGGTGTTCAGAATTTATGACCTACATGAAAAAGGTAGAGAATAATATTCTGAACAACTTTGGTTTAAGTGTCAAAACTTAGTTTGAAGTTTTTGAAACTGTTTTAAAGTAAATTCAATTTGAATCAAATAAAAGAAAATGTAAAAAGGGAATCAGAAAACAGGCCGAGTTCACCTTTTCGGCCCACGCGGCCCAGCTTGAGCTCGCCCCCGCCGGCCTGCTCGCGCCGCGCGCTCCTGCGCACGCGCTCGCACCCGCGCCTGACCGCGCCTGCGTCGTACCGCCGGCGTTGCCGCCACGTGGTTGTCAATGCCTGCCCGCCGACGTCGACAGCCGCGCTCCGCCACTCGCCATGCGCCGCACGCGCTCGTCTCTCGCCGTCTCTGCCCGCGCAGACACGCAGCGCTGCGCCGCGCCTGCCCTCGCCGTCGCGTCGCCGCTGCTCCGGCAGACCCGACCGGGCCACACCCTGTCCCGCTCGCCATCAAAGCACGAAGCCGCGCTAACGGCGCTAGAATCGAGCTTGCACCGCACGCAGCCGCTGACGCCCCTGCTTCGCACGCCGCAAAGCTGCCAGCGCCGCTGCCGCACGCCGCGCCGTCGCATCGCCTTAACGCCGCCACAGAGCCAGCACCGACCAGCAGCTTCGCCCCGTCACGGTCGCAATCGACCGCGGATCAACGCTAACGGCGCCAGGACCACGTAGCGCCCTGCCCCGCGCGCTGCCGCTCCTGCCCCACGCGCGCGGACACGCCACGCCGTAGCCGCACGCCGCGTCGTCGCGTCCAGGCCCCCACTAGTCTCTCCGGTCGACCATGACCACGCAGGAGGATGCGCCTACATCCCCTCTGCCTCCCTCACTCGCCAGCACTCACCCGCGTTCACTCTCCCGCTCGCGCTGCCTCTGCTCTCGCACGCCGAGCATCAAATGACCGCAACACTCCCATTTCAAATTCGTCACCACCCGAGCGTCTCTGCTCGATCCATCTCGCACACCAATTCGCCTTCGCCTCGCACACGCTCTGCTCGCCTCGCTTTACCCAGCCAAGCTTCACCGTTGTCGGACCGCCGTCGCCGTTCCTCGGCTCGGAGTCGCCACCGCAACGACCAAACGACGTTCGTCTCCCTCCCGACCACCTCCGTCGCCTCCATCTCCAGGGCAGCACCAACAAGGGTAGTCAAGGTGAGAACACCAACCCCCATGCCCTAGCTCGCCCTCAGTCATCGCACCTCCGTTGGCCGTGCGTCATTGCCGCCGCCGCGAAGCTCGCACGTGGCCAGATTTCCACAGAGCCTCTCCGGTTCAACCAACGCTTGCGCTACACTCCCCACACCACCATGGTGCTCACACAACCGCTAGCCTAGCACCACACCGCCGGTAATCACCCCACCGCTTCGCACCGCCGCACTGCTCCGCTACCACACGTCGCCGGCTCGCTACAGGGTCGCGCTGGCTCTACCAACCCCACCAATCGATGCGCGACGTCACCCCGAGTCCAGCGCATCCAACCTCACCGCCGGCAAGCTCGCCGTCGGCGAGAACGTGCCGGTTAGCGCCGGTGCTCTGCCCCGACTCGCTGGCAAGTGGGCCAGCGTTGACCACGGGCCCCACCTGTCAGTTCGGCCTCCCGCACTGTCTGGGCCAAGCCCAACACTGTTCACCATGGGCCGAATGCTGAGATGCATTTCCTTTTTCTATTTTCAGTAAATCGGTTAATGCTTGTTTATTTTGTATCTAGAGTTTGGTAAATCCTAAAATGGTGAAATCAATTTTGTTAGGCTCTATAAATGGTGATCTTTCTGTTTAAAATATAAAAGTATTTTTTGGAGAATGTCTTCAGTACTAGTGCTTAAATAATGCTTTTCTGCATTTATCAAAGTTAATTGTGTTCCTGCATGTAATGATCAAATAAAAATATGAGGTTTTTATGCTAGCTCTGTTATCCTATGTAGAAACTAGCAAAAATATAAAATGTCATGTTTCTGTGTAAGTTTTATTTATCACCTATTAAAATGTGTTTCTGCTGTTTTCTTAGAATAATGTCTGTGGTAAATCTATACTTGTATAAATCATGAAACTTTTTGAGTAGCCTCTGTATGCATGCTCTGTCTAGGAAAAATATAACATGTGGTATGTTGTATGGCAGAAAAGATACTTGTAGTTCAAGTGTCCTTTTCTAGGGTTTTCTTGTGAAATTCTTATAGAGAATAATCTGGTAGTGTTGATCATGGAATTTTCTTGATAAATATGTTGTTAATCTAAGAACCTGTTAAAAATAAGTTATAGCATGTTTCACCCTGTTAGCTAGTAGCTCTAGTTCAAAGTGCTTTTTCTGTCTTTAAATTCATCTTCTTGTACCTGCTAGCTGGTAGCTTTGTTTTAAGTGAAATTTCTGCAGTAGCATCCAGTAGGCTTGTTCTATTCCCTGTAATTTTTGTAGATTTTTCTGAGCAGTTTGTAATATACTTGCTGTGTAAAGTGGAACTAGAGTAAATATTTAAGATAATTCCAAAAGTAATCTTTGAGTGTTTAATTCTTGTTCAAGCATCATCCCTGCACCATAAGTACTTATATGCATCGCAAATGTACAGGATCAGTAGAGGAACCTCAGGAGCAACTTCCAGAGGAAGGAGTCCAGGAGGTGCAGGAGCTGAACGAGGAACACCACGAGCTCGACACTAACCTCCCCGAGTGCCCTGACCACCAGCCCTCCACCTTCACTCAAGGCAAGCCCTGGAGCATCTTTAAGCCTCCCAGTATTTATAATTAATCTACTTGAGTATTTTATAATGTGATGCATTAGGTGATAGGAGTTGACTAAATCCTAATTGTTGCATTACCTTCCTTGATTATTGTTTTACCTACCTTGTTAACCTGTAAATAAAAGTAAAAGCAATCTCTTAGCCTGCTTAGAATAAATGGTTACATTTATATTTATGTTCGTATTATCCCATGGGGATAGTACCGATCACGGTTAGCTATATTTGCTATCGTGGAAAGAACCAATGGTAGTAATGAAATGCGGTCAACTGAAAGACAAGGGCACCAAGTGGTTTAGACTTGGGGGCAGTCCGTCCGTTGGATCGTGTAGGTTTGTATACGATGGTGGCCCTCTTACATCTTTGAATGCGCCCTTTCACATAGGGGCCGTTGTGAGTATCGATCCCGAAGCTGAGTAAACACTGTCCGGGCCGACCCTCAGTCTACTTTTGGCTCCCTCTAGTTTGGAGATACGACTTGCCCCGTGATGGCCAACTGATTTCTCCAATTGGGTGGATTATGCTGAGCTCGCGACGTATTACCTGGACAGTGTTGAGCTGTAACCCAATGCATGGACCCGATGGGGAAAGTGTGGGCGTGTGTTAAAGGTAATCTTGCCAGCTGGTTGTATATCGATTCGAGTCGCCGCCTCCCACCGGATAGTGGGGGATTATGCTAAGCTTCACCACGATACAACTCCATGTGACATCGTAATGGTTCTACTAAAAGATTGATGAAGGAATTGGATATATTATTATATTGATTGCTTAGATCAAGTGTGTGCTCTAGTACAGGTGCAAACTTAGAGATAATGATAGGATGGAAAATGGCTGCTCTCTAATCTTTAAGTTTCATATTGTTCGCGTTTCCGTCAAAGCAAAGTTTATCCAGATCCATATAAAAAGCCATGCATACCCTTGGAGTCTTTATTTTCAGTTAGACGGGTAAGTCTAGCTGAGTACATTCCCATACTCAGGGTTTATCCCGTTTGTTGCAGATGGCCAAGTATACTTTGACTATTGTAAGCACTGTCTCTATCCTGTCGAAGGAGAAAAGGAGTAGGTTGTGGGCAAGGTCTTCTACGAGCTCATCTTTTGGTGTTGTTGGACATGTCCTCGTTGGCACCCCTATTTTATTAATGGTATTCGCGTGGAGTGAGACTTTGGGATTGAATTTTAAAGCAATGTTTTATTTGGCCACATGTGTCGTGGCGTTAGTACTACTTTTATTTGGAGCAAAGTGTTGAAATAACTTTATTTCGTACTTCAAGTATTTTCGTTTAATTGTTGGTTCGTTCGAATGTGCATACCTGAGTTTGCGCGATATGGGTTGGATATACGATTGTTAGAAATCCTTCGAGATTTCCAGACTACCGGGATTATATGGGCTCAAGTGTTTTAAGTGGCGGTTAAATCGGCTACTTTGGTACTTGATCTCTTATAATTTGGACGGTTCTGCCACTCCCCCCCCAATCCTATTACAGAACAGTGGACCTATTCCTTTTTCAGCCTCTCCAGATGTAGGTATGTGCTTCCTCCCTTAATATACTCTTTCTTCCCCAAGAACTCAAGCATCTCATCCAGTCCTGCGTTCATGCCCCATAGGCCACAGGCACACACTTCTCTTGCTTCTCCCTACCTCTCCCTTCTCACTACCAACGCCCACACTCAATTCCATACTCAAGCTCACCCATCCAAGTCATGCTCAAGTGGAGGGAACAAACTCATTTGCATCGGGATTGAAGGGAATACTCCTCCCTGTGTCCTCCAGGGATAGTTCCATCCCACTTGTCTCAAAAATAAACAATGTGAAATAGGGTCACCCATGCCATCCTCCATCGCCTCACAACCATACACACACCAGATCATCAACCATTGGAGTAGAAATATCTATAACAAAAAGTGTCATGCTGCATGTCGATAATTTCAACGGACCATTGGAGTAGAAAAAAAAACAAATAATCTATTGTACACATAAAAAAACTCTAAATGTATTCATGAACAGTTTGCCTTGGTGTTATTAAAAACAATGGCTTAACTTTCAACGCCTCAAGTTTCCTAGATAACATTTTTATTTTAGAAAACAACTAACAAGTATGCAAAATATATTTTTTATGTTTATATCCATCATCAGAATGGACAACTCCGAAAATTGATCATGATGAGTAATATCATATATTCAGTGCATGGACACACACATAAACAAATTATAGTAATAATATCGGCGCCATTATTGGAATCTAACTAACTGATGGACAAGCAAAAGCTAAAATGAAACCGGTGCCCTAGGTGAAGTCAAAGGTAACCTGAACGTGTGCATAGGATGCTTCCATCAGATTATGATTTGGAGCATGCGCTCGATCGTTATCGCTGGATTCTCTATCTCATCTCTGACCCTACCATGAACTCAGGAATTTCTCACACCCTGCACGCAGTAGTGATCCTGCAGATTGTGGCATCATTGCAGCACGATGGCGTGCGCATGCCGCATGCACATATATATGTTCCTGTGTCTGTCTGAACGAAGCAATATATAGGTTCTGATAGTTAATACTATTCGTTAGAGCTTATTAAATTGTTAAACGACGCAATGTTGGGATCACAACGAATTCAATGAGGCTAAGCCTTGTAGCGTGTCAAATATGTTTGGCAATTGGATTGAAGGTTTAGTAGGAATGATACAGTTTTTGAAAAGAAAATTATTCGTCTCCTTTGCAGCTTATCTTTTGGTCATTTATTGGCTCTATATACGTACATGGACTATCCTCCAGAAGCCAAATACATAAATTTGATTTTGGCGGCTTCGTGTTACTTGGCACGTA
This sequence comes from Microstegium vimineum, assembly GCA_022036555.1. Taxonomy (NCBI): domain Eukaryota; kingdom Viridiplantae; phylum Streptophyta; class Magnoliopsida; order Poales; family Poaceae; genus Microstegium; species Microstegium vimineum. The sequence goes on along the minus strand of CM039119.1, from coordinate 57,861,805 downwards.
CATGTGGCCATGGTTATCTTCTTCTAGGCACATGGTTGGTGTTCTAGTCTGTGATTGATAATCACTAAAGTGTCTGTGGTTCCCTCTTTTAAATTACCTATGTATTTTACTTCTTGTCAAGCAGAGTCCGGAAAAATAATTTTTAGGAAAAAGTCTACTTTTCTTCCCTTTAACTTTTGCAATAGTCTGTTTTTCTTCACTGAACTCGAAAATCAGTCAAACCACCTCCCTCAACTATTGAAATCGTGCATTTTACCTCCCTGACACGGTTATAAGTTGTTTTGAAGGCAGTTTTGTCTTTTTATTTTCTATTTATTTCGATTGAATCTTTAAAAATATCATAGTAAATCACAAAAAAAATCATAAAATGGAAAACAAAATTTTATTGGAATCCACATAAGTAGATATAAACAGTAAACATATAATATGATATATTCTAGTACAATTTTATTGCTGTCGATTTAGATCTATTCTTTTTTGTGATTAATTTGAATAATTCATAACTATAATTTCTATGGTCCATTTTTTATGAAATTTTTATGGTGGCCTAGTTATTGTATGATTGAACTATAGTAAAAATTTCATACTAAATGAATTAGGTATAAATTAGTTATTGATTTATTTAGATTTAACAAGCATAAACACAAAATAAATCTATAACTAATTTATACATGATTCAATGAGTATGAAATTTTTACTGTAGTTCAAACATACAATAACTAGACCACTTTAAAAGGTTAACAATAATTGGAACATAGAAACTGCAGTTATGAATTATTTAAATTAATTATAAAAGAATAGATCTAAATCTATATCAAAAAAGATTGAAGCATACTATATTATATGTTCACTGTGTAGATCTACTCATATGGAGTCCAATAAAATTTAATTTTCTATTTTATGATTTTTCTATGATTTACTATGTTTTTTTAAAGATTTATCCAAAATAAGTAAAAAAAAGAAAAAGACAAAACTGCCTTCAAAACCGCTTATAATAGGGCGAGGGAGGTAAAACGCACGGTTTCAAAAGTTTCATGAGGTGATTTGTCCGGTTTTGGAGTTCAAGGAGGAAAAATAGACTTTCACAAAAATTGAGGGAGGAAAAGTAGTCTTTTTTCTTATTTTTAAGATTTTGTATATACTCATGTAATGGCTTAAAAATCTAAAAAATCTTTATTTATAAAAAAAATCATATTATTTTTCCTCATCCTAGCTAGTTGGGCTGATGTGTAATTTAAATAAGATGAAGAATCAGTACCTTCAATTACATTGACATCGAACTAGTGTATGAGTATGCTGGTCAACTACATGCATTTTGTTTGCTTATATATAATTAGAGCAATGCTACAGTATAAATTTTACTTCTAAGGAGTTAATATCTTAAATTAATCTGAGCCATTGATTTACTTAGATTTGATGAATTAATTAAATTAATAAGTAACTTAGAAAAAGAAGAAAACATCCCTCTAAATCTATAGTCCCGGGAGAAATGGAAGCAGCCCTTCTTTATTCACGCACATCTAGAAGCACAATAGCCTGATTCCCTTTTTGTTTCGTTGCTTCCTTTTTTTTGTTTTTCCTAACATTAAAGAATTTTTATCTATCTCAAAAATATTTACTTTTTTGTGGGATATCTCAAAAATGTTTACATTCAGCCACATTTATACATGCCCCCGTATGTTCTTTGGCGGTAAACATCGTATTATGGATTTACGTGTGTGTACATGTACATGTACATGTATAAGTACATCGTCCATCAATATTTTATTTATCACTAAGAGACTAGGATCGTGCACCTAAATTGTAACTAATATTTTTTTATCCATCGGTTAACTTATATATACAAATCCATGGTCTGTAATAATTGGTGGGTACCAGCAAAAAGTTCGTATACTAAGCTTTTCTACAACGAAAGTGATGCTCATGTAGAAAGAGGGAAACATATATATGATGGAAAGAGTGGCTAGTTTACCCTATCACGCACAGGAGAATCACTGCTGATTATTCTGCCATTTCTGCTGCTGCTTCCCTACACTACCTCTACCTGCTGGCTGTTGCACAATTTCTAATTATCATGCCCATTACTATTGCAGGAAACCACGCCTGCCAAGACAATCCCTTTTTTATTTACCAAAACCATGGCAATATTGTGCAACATTCATGCACCTGGATTACGCAATAAAAGGTAATACTACTACAGTCACTGATAGGAGCACACAATATTACCCTAAATGCCAAGCCTGGAGTCATGCAGTGTGTTTAGGCAAAAACAAAATCCTCTATAAAAACTGTGTACCCTAGAGGACTAGAGTGCACAAGTTGTTCCTGAAGACAATCATGACCTGTGTGAGTTATCTTTGGTCCACATCAACATGTAAATTAACATCTCCTTCAACAGCTAGCTAGTCAGCATATCTATCCTTTTAGTTTCCCTTTACCTTGTCAAAACAATTGGTGGTGGTCCGCATCACCAGGCATGATAGTCATTCAGGTTTGGATTTACTCGGGCTATGGAAAACCCGATTATTATACAAATTTTGAATCTTTACCTAATTAAGTTTTGACCTCCACCTATGGACCTCAACTCCTAGTGGAGTATGAAAGGTGCAGTGGGAGAAAAAAAAAGACAAGCGAGTTGAAGCATGCTTGTTGTGGTGGCGGTGGCTCAAGTGGAGACTTCAACCTTAACAAGGGTTTTTTCAACCTTGACATCTATTGCTCGTCATCATGTTCCCCAATAATTTCATACGCGTTTTCGAGTAAGTCTTGTAAAGCCGTCTTCTTCCTCCTTTGCTCTCCCATTTATTTGTGTCGCCCGCTAATATCGGTGTCAAGTGTCAACTCAGTTCTATGGTCGTAAAATATTATATTAGAACTGAAAATTTTTACAAGCGTGCAAAGACATTTTGTGGTGAGAAACATAAAGAACGTGATATATTATTGCTACCTGATAGGTTAAACAAATTAAATGGTATATAGTACAGGCCAGTTCACTATCTTTTTTTTTTTAAAAAAGGACATTGATTTATGCCATTTCCCCCTACCTTTTATGGATCATGGTTAGAATTTCTTTATCTTTCATGCAGATTTAATAGTCAAAGCTAGTGAGTTTTTGCATGTCTGCACTAAGATGGTGTTTGACTTAATTATCAAATCCTGTCATCCCAAGATATCACAGCAGGAATGTGTGTCTAGATATATATCATGATGGAATGAAATGGCGCAGATGTGTACAATATACGGTGTTGGTGTATCTTGGTACCTTAAAAGTCTGGGTGATATGGATGTGATTTGGACTGAATTGATGAGGGGGATGTGCATGCAAGACCACAGAAGAATGAATGTCAAAGGAGCAAGATGTGCTCTGAAAGCGACTACAGCTGCTGCTGCAGTCAGTGAGTCAGTGTGTGGGTTTGAATTCTGCGGCAAAAGAGAAATACTTTAGATCTGGCCTTATTCACTGCTACCATCCAAGATTAGTCTTTACGCACACTCAAGTCGATCGCACTCTGAATGCCAATAACACCACAACGAGGCATGATGGACACCCAAAATATCCTGTAGTATACAGAACATGCATGTCACCAAATTTTGACTAAATGTTTTTATTATTTACCTTTTTATATGAGGTGCATACCTCAACGTCAACTAGGATTTTGAGACATTCTGAATAGTTAATCAGTAACTAATTAAATTCTTAATTATTTGTTATGTGAAACAACACCAAATGAAGTTGGACCAAACTACAAGAGCAAGAGGATGAAATTGCAGATTTATCAACTTACATGTTCAACTACTGGACACTTGTAGAACCTCTGCCCCAAGCTGTGTTCCTTACTTGATACCCGACAAATCATAGTAGTGACACTGTGGTGGAAATCTACCAAGGGAAGATTGCCTTGACCATCCCTAAACATGGCCAAACATGGCGCCTCTATCTAAAGCTCTATGTCATCCTTCCCTTTCTTCTGGCCCTCAGGTGCTAGGGTTTCGACGGGGACGAGAAATTAAAGGAGCGAGAGAGAAAGAAAAGTGATATGTTTGGGTAGGAAGAATAAGGCGTTGGGGAAGAGGGAGAGGGACCGTAGTTCATTGAGCCAGGGGCAAAGTTATCCAACTACCTCTCCAAACACTAGTACAAAAAAAATCTTTTGCGAGACAGTTTCTTTTAGGGCCTCGGAGGTGGGTAACTTTTTAAACCGCCTTGCATAGTTAATGGCCTCGATTAACTGAGGCGGTCATGGTAATCCGCCTCGCAAAATCGATTTACGGAGGCGGTTAAAAAATAACCACCTCCTAAAATATATTAACCGAGGCAGCATTATATATGGCCCACCTCCAGAAATACATCTATTTTCGGAGGCGGGCCGCTTATAAGGCTCGCCTTGGTTAATAGTGGCTGAGGCCCACTACCAATGAAAAAGCCCAAACCAGCCCGATAGACCCACTAAGTATATATACGCGGACTTAGGTTTCAGCTCTCTCACTTCTCTCCCTCTCCCTCAGCTCGCTGCACCCGAGTAGCTCTCTCCATCCCACAGCATATCGCCGCACCGCACCGAGCCCCGACGCTCCTCTTTGCTGCCTCTCTCCTCCCTCTCCAGCGATCTTTCACCGGCGGCTCCCTCTCCAGCGGTGCTCTCCCAGGGCCTTCCCGGCGGCGTGGACGCACTCGCGGGTCCCTTCCCGGCGGATCCAGGGGCGGGTGTGCGGATTCAATGGCGGATCCAAGGCCATGGAGTCCCTCGATGGCTCCCTCTCCACCAGTAGAGAAACCACCTTTCGTCGATTGCCAAAAACAGCTTTAGTCCCGGTTATTTTTTTGTTCGGGGCTAATAGACCTTTAGTCTCGGTTGGTAACACCAACCGGGACTAAAGAGTCTACCAACCGAGACTAAAGGTCCAGAACATTTAGCCTCGGTTGGTAATATCAACCGGGACTAAAGGGTCTACTAGACCCTTTAGTCCCGGTTGGTGGGCTAAAGGTCTCTCTACGGTGGGTTCAAAAGGAAAACGTCCCATTCATTGACAGATGTGTTGCGTAGGTGGGGTGGTTTGCTACGCGCGAGGCAGTGCGTCGGGTCTTGGGTTTGATTCTCAGGGGGCGCAGTTGGGTGGGCATTTTATTTTTTTAACTGGATGGACGACCTTTAGCCCCGGTTCCACCAACCGGGACTAAAGGACCTGAATTGGTAGTCCCAGTTGGAAAACCGGGACTAAAGGGGGTTACGCACCGTGGCTAAAAGCCACTTCTCTAGTAGTGCTCCAGCGGCACTCTCCCAGGGGCCCTTCCGGCGGCAACGAAGCACTCATGGGCCCCACCCGACGGATCCAGGGGCGTTGCGTGTGAATCTAGCGAGGAGTAGGCTCGGCTACGACGTTGTGGTCCGGTGATGGATGCAGAGGCGGCGCAGCTGTGGATGGGATCGGCAGCGATGCTTTGGTCCGGCAGTGGATGCAGAGGCGGCACGACCGTGGATGGGCTCGCCGGGCTTGTGTGGATGGGCTTGGTGGGCCTATCCACGGATTTTTCTTTGTTTATATATTTTTTTTTCATGTTTTATTTACGGAGGCGGGCAAAACAACCGCCTCCCTAGATCACAGATTAACCGCGACCTTTCACTGGAGGCGGGTGGCAATGCCCGCCTCGAGAAACCAAAAACATCCGCCTCCAATAATCTGTGTTGTAGTAGCGAAAAGCACTAAAATCGTAGTCTAGTGTAGGCGGTGTGTTACAACAAATAAACACGGATTCATAATGGTTTTTGCCAATAGCACGTTGGCCGTGTGCTGCATCTAAAACCATGTTTTTCCAAATGTCCCAGGCCAAAATTTGCATTTTTCTTTCTAGGTAATTCTTGTGAATTTATGCAATATATAGTTTCACGCATTGGATGTTTGCGTATGGACATGTGTCACGAATCCATGGTAGTTTCTCATGACGCCTTAGTGGGATACATGCCCATGATATATTTTTCCCCAGAGTGAAGCCCACACTTCTCTAAGGGCTCGTTTGGATTATCTTTGGAATTGAATATATTTTAATAATTATAATTTAGACATAGATTAATTAAGCTAATATTTTTATATATAGAATATATTTGTATATTATTATTGGTCATACTAAATAGATGCTTAAGTGTTGCATTTTGATCGTAGGGAAGCGAGTTAAAAAGTATGTTATAAATTGCAAAGTAGAAACATAGCATAATGATTTATAGAATCAATTTTCATCTCTCCCATATGAATTTAAGATATGCTAACATGTGAACATTAAAAAGTCATGAAATGTTTAGTTTTAAGCCAGAGTAGATTTCAATTCCTCCAAAATAAAAGATTCAAACAGCCTCAGTAGTTTGTGATCATGTAAATATTTTATTATATCAATATATGGAACTGAAAGCACATGCTACTACTATGTTTGAAACTAGTGAGTGAGGTGTATCAATCACCCTCATTGTTTGACAACATTCCCGCACTGTAAACCAACAACAATCGCCCACCTTCATTGATGCTAAAAGAGAATCTTAGAAAGCAATGCAAGCACCAGCTGATGATTAGGCATCTTTTTATATATTTCGTATCAATGCACAAACTCACCTATAAAATAAGCACAAATTCAGATACCCACTCGATCGTAGGCAAGGCAGCGTGGCTTTTCTTTATTGGCCTTTTTTTGTTTGACTTTATTACTGAATAATATACATAATATTTATTTCTTTTGAGAAAGGTTGATATCTTTGCTGCGTCATATAGGGGGGCATAATGACACCTATAATGCACCATACATAAGAAATAATAAGCAAGTGTATAAATCTTAACATTAGGTCATACTCTAGCAAATGTGTTTGTGTGCTGCAATGGGATCTAATGTATTTTAGAATCAGATTCCGTACCATTATAAGACACAAGCCGTTCTAACTCTTATAAGCATGCATGGTTCGTGATCACACACGAGACATGAAAGGTTTTTAAGGGTATTTTGGAGTTAAAAAAAAGTGAGTCAGTACACTTGAACCAAGAGCACTACAAACAGAAAGTTGTAATTAGAAGTAACACGTACATCATGCATTATCTTTCTGAAACCCTAACAGCAGAAAAACCGACATTTGGGCCCCGCAAAATTCTGCATTTGCACTTGCAGCACGCGTACCGATGATCAGAGAGGTAGCATGCAGTTCCTGCCGTCACCAATAATGCTAGTACTAGTAGCTAGGTCCAGTGCAGGCCTCCAGCTGATGAGCATGTGGTGTTGTCAAATTTGTTCCCTTGTGGTGGAGTGCATCAGTATATCGCCATCGGCCACACGCCCACACGCGCCAGGGAGGACCACAGCACCCACCCTAGCAGCCACCCAGCCAGCTGCTAGTGTCAAAATCACCAACCGCAGCAGCAGCAACGAATCGCATGGAATCTTGTCACAGTCCCTCACTGTTGGCGTAACGCGTAGCAGCCTGCACTGAGCAGCTGTGAGCTGAGACGACCACACGTGAGGGCCTGCTAGCGGTCGAGCTCGATCAGCTATAGGGTTTGCCAACCTCCCTATATGTGTGTGTGGAGGGGAAAATCTAGCACAGTATATATAATGCACTCAGAACTACATATATTCTGTTGACACTCAAAGATTAGGAACAGGATTTCCGGCTATCAGTGAACGATCTGGTGTTGGGGAAATAAATAAAGCTCCGGTGATGGAAAGACACACAAGCTAGTCAGGTGGTTCTACAGAAGGATGGTGACCATGCAGAAGTTGTCGGTGTTCGCTTAAACTTATCAACTCAGCTTACCAGTCGTTACCACTCATGACACAATATTTTTGTTACAACAAAACAACACCAGCCGACTTATCAGCCACAGAACCACCAACCGAACAAGGCAATCACCACCTAGAGTGTTGAAGCGATCACTACAATATTTAGAGATCATCAATCATAGGTGTCCATCTCACATTCGACAAAAGACCACGGTCTATGGGCATTAGAAGGAGTTTAGTTATAGCAGCTTCATAACAGTTGGCCCCACCTGACATGCATATACTTCTCTACACTGTTACTACTCTTACTTCATGCACTCAGGTTGTCGCTCCCACCGCACCTGTTGTTTTGTGTCCTTCCTTTTCATAACGACAGACACGATCCGACAGGGACAACATCTAGGAGCATGGTACCCAAGGTGGATGTCTCCCTAGCTCGAACTTCATCCATTCATGTACCTCCCACAACTTCCCAGTCCCTGTAATCCTTACTCTAGAGACAGATTTGGAGTTGTTAATCAGGCATGCCATACATGTCGTGCACTGCTTCCCTCCTCAGGCCTGCCCACAGTACCGATAGGATGGTACACTTCTACTCCCCATACAACTCGGAGGTAGCCATGGCTTGGTAGTAGTTTGCGCTAGATCTATAGCAAGGGGGTCTAGGAGGCTAATGTGTGAAGGGGAGACTAGCAATGTGATATGCACACGCATATACAACGCTTATAGCAAGTTGTGTGGCCCAATCTTCTCGTAGAGGATTCGCGAACTTGAGAACTTGTCGCTGCGTGACCTAGTGAAGAGGCAATGCACCGCGAGGCTGTCCACGCGACGAACGACCAAGACAATCACCCTTCCACGTACCGACGAACAGCCCACGCAATCATACCGTATAGACGTGAAGGCACAAACTGAGTGAACCGCAGTTCAGCGTTCTACAACTCCCTCAGGAATCGAAAGAACAAGTGTTGTAAGCCTCTCAAGACTCACGCATAAACAAAACTCCACGAGTTTGTGTATTCTGAATTCAGTAAATCAAGATATGTGACATTTCATTGTCTATTACAAGATATATATATATATATATATATATATATATATATATATATATATATATATATATATATATATATATATATATATATATATATATATATATAGATAGATAGATAGATAGATAGGACGTTCAAGTTTAAGTAAATGGCAGCATGCACATGCACTAGTGGATTTTGTGGCTGGTTCGCGCGTCTTTTCAGTTTCTGATAGCAGTTACCAAAATGTGCATAACTCTTTATTGCGAAGTCCAAATAATGAGCCGTTTGATGGGCTAGAAAGTAGACTTGATGACGCTTCCATCCACATATAGAACACCGTCTAACTCCTTGTATTTTGTCCACAGTGATGCTTGGAATTCATACCATGTGTCATTCATCTAGCTTCTGGTTGCATTCCCATGCAAAAGTGATGAACCACCATTATATTCATGCACACCATAGGGCATAGGCTTCTTGGTTAAGATGTCCAGAGGCTTGAATCCATCTTCATCCCATGTTGGTTCATATACTCCATCATTCCTAAGGACATTGAAACAATTACTCAAAAGCTTAGGTTCATTCAATGTAATCTGATTATTAAGCATAAGGTTAGCGTTCACCTGAGAATGAATTTCCTTCTTCAATTGTTTAGCTCTACTCCTTGTGATTGGACCAGCTATATCAAGTGTAGTTTCATTTGGAGATGCATGAGCGAATGCTAGGAATGTCCTCATTACAATGCCTGTTGATCTCAGATGGATCTGCATGGCTTCAAATTTGGGCACCTAGGAGGACATCTAGAGCACCCCAAGGAGCAGTGGAACCAGGAGGAGATCTAGAGAAACTGCAACGTCTTCAGACATATGTTTGACAATCACTATACCACAACCCAGAATTAGCTTTAGATAAGGGCGGTAAAAGTATCAAAATAGCGTTGGACTGTTTCTTCTTTTCTCACTCGAAGGTCAGTCAGTATTTTTATTTTTATTTTTCTGTTGGATGGTCGGTCAGTATATCTTGTTATCCAGGTTCGCCGGTCCATCGAAACATTGAATTGGGCTAGCGCACGACCTTAGCCAATTTGCAGCTAAAATCTAGTTGTGTTGTCAGACCAAAGTTGGCGCCTAACAGTTGATCAATATAAGTGGTCGGTCGCTATAGCTTTATACCGACACCACTATCAGTGACACATAGGGTACCGACTGACCATAGGTCGTTATAACGACTTATATCTACAAATGTGTTATGTATAGTGAGTGGATCTACACAATGGCCAGCAGGCTAAACAATGGATCTATGTGCCGGGATCAACAGCGGGCCTCGTGGTGGGCTATATATATATATATATATATATATATATATATATATATATATATATATATATATATATATATATATATATATATATATATATATATATATATTTGTTTCTATTAACAGAGACAAGTATTGTGGTGCACTTGTATGCTCTGATTAATGAATAGAGGTGAAGAGAAAGAGGCAGACACCAATGCTACCTTGAATAATTCTTTTTCCCTCATGAGAAAACCAGTTTTGCAGTATTTTGTTTTTATGACTATGCTTTTTCAGTCAGAGGTTAGAAAAATATTCCCTCATCAGAAAACCGATTTTGCAGTATTGTGTTTTTATGACTGTATGCTTTTTCAGTCAGAGGTTAGAAAAAATTGCAATATTTGTATCATTTTGATTCTAATATAGAATCTTCTTTGGCCGAAAATATAGATAGATGAGATGATTGCACTAGTCCGAAAATACAATGCAGCACGCAGCAGATCTCCAAGCCAAAACCAAGCTAGGATGTGGGGTTTCATGTGGCATTTGAAAACACACCTACACCTACATGTACATGATGCATGCATGTGAGCGAGAAAAGCTAGCGAGGATTGAATTGAAGCAGGACGACAAGGGTTTCATGTGGCATTTGAAAATCCGGCGAGCTAGCCGGACCGACCGTGCCAACTGCTGGACTGGACATCATGTCTGCGGTCTGCCCGGTGGCGGGGTCACACGCGCGACACCGCCGTCCTTTCACGGCGATTTTACCGGCCGGCTGGCCTGCCCGCCAGATCGAGGAGAGGACGACGTACGACGCGCCAAATTAAAGGTAGCTAGAAGGGCCGGTGTCGTCGTCTGCTGTGCTGTACATCTGCTCGATCTGCATGAGGTTGACATTATATTATATATACAGATTAATTGCAGCATACTGTATTATAGTACGTGATATGAATTGTTATTATATTATACTAGTTAGCCAAATTAAATCATGCATGTAGCCGTACGTATTATATATAGGACAGGACGGATGAGCTGATGAAGCGATCTGATGAAATATGGGTCCAAATCGTCACTGTACTGAACGGATCGGAACTGCTTAGTAGTAGTTACCTACTTAGCTAGTACTAATTAAGCTAGTTACATCGTAGCTAGCCCCTTGAAATAAAGTAATTTTAACTCAAAATTGTTAGTGTCAGTCAGCTCGTATCTTCCTTCGTTTGCGCGCGCAGGATAGAAGAAACAAAAGATCGAGTGCAATCACTGATGCACCACCAATAGGCCGGGGATTCACCGAGACAATACAATGCAAATTCCTTTTCTAAAGGGATAGATAGACCGTCCGTCCCTTTCATTTCATTTCAATTTTCCTAGCTTTTTTATTTCTGCCTGTTGATTGATTGAGAAAGCAAATAAAAGTACGTCAGTAAGTAGGTACCGTGTTTCCAACTAGCTAGCTAGCATCACTGTTCTCCATCCAAAATTTGCAAGCAGCAGCAAGCTTAATATAATATATATATACACACTACTACTGTACCAAACTAATGACCTCCAAAGGCAAAATATATGCATGCATGCATGGGGCATATATACGGAAAGAGAATATAATTGGTGGAATATTAGATATATTGTATTGGGCCTCATGGTTATATAGGGTACATATATAGGACTAATACTTCATGTGACTAAACAATATTGTACTATTCCTATTTACTCTAACATCCCCGCAGTCACAGCGGGAGCGCTACAGACGGTGAGACTGGAGAAGAAGCTGACAAGCTAACATCCCCCGCAGTCATAACAGTCGATACGTTGCGTATGCTGTGGCTGGAGAAGAAGCCGATGAGTCCTCATGCAAGGCGGTAGCCCTTTGTGCCGATGTCGTGGTAGCCGAGCGGGAGAGCGCAATACCGTGGTCGGAGAAGTCATGTTGAAGATTGCCGAGGTCGACGTAGTTGTGTCGGGTTGCCGTGTCGATGGAGCTGCAGGCGTAGGCGCACAAGGGGCACCATGGTGATGACGAAGACGCGTCGAGGCAATCGTCGTGGAAGGAGGCGATGCCGAAGTCGACGTAGTCAGGGCCGTCGAAGATGTAAACGAAAGGTGACAATGCAATCGAGGCAGACGGGACGGGAACGGGAGGGTCGATGCCGAAGTCGATGTAGTCAAGTCACCTGTGCGCCGATGCGCTGGCTGGATTTGCCAGATCCAGCAGCGCGTCGGGGACGAAAGCACGCGTCGGTGTTGCCAATACCGGGTGTACCAGGGAGAGAGCCCCAACCACGATAACGTGACGTGGTTGTGCTTGACGAAGAGGAAGCAATGCGGTAGAGAACATGTCGGTGAGCAGGGCTTAGCGACGACGCAAGGGGTGACCGGCGAGCAGGGCTCAGCGACGGCGCAGGTCGTGACAGCTCGATGACGAAGACCCAAGCAGCTGGACGAAGACCTTGTGCAGACGGACGACGCAGCAAAGATTGCGCAGCACAGCCGTCGATGCACAGGGGACGGTGATGTAGATGCAACGACGAAGTGGACACACGGGCAGCGATGCTGTGGCCCGATGAGGCGACACAACAACAAGCATGCAGCCCTATTGCTCAGAGAAGATGCCTGTACAACTCGGCGCGATGCCGGAGTAGTACGCGCGAGGTCGACGGGCAGTGGGCGAGTCAATCCCGATCAGTGAAAGGGCAAACAAAAAAGATAAAACGGCAGGGGATCGATTGTACCCAGCCTCGATCGGACCGCAGGGGGTGTCGTGGACGTGCAAAGCCGAAGACGTCGGCGTAGATGAGATCGACGTAGTGGAGATGGGCAGATCCGCCCAATAATAGCGACATGCTGGATCTGACTGCCTCCATGGTAGCCCATGATTGAGGCGTGTTGCTGGGCCTGGCCGCAACCACGGCAGCACGGGACGGGGCGAGATCCATCTGCCTCCATGCGACGAAGATCCCAACGACGAGTCCAGGGACGAGAAGACGACGGCCCGACAATGAGTCCGGGGACGAGGCGGCGGCGGCCCGACGACAGCCTGACGACGAGTCTCGGGACGAGGCGGCGTCGGACCGACAACGAGTCCGGGAACGAGGCGGCGGCGGCCCGACGATGAGTCTGGGGACAAAGCGACGATAGCCTGACGACGAGTCCGGGGACGAGGCGGCGGCGGCCCGACGATGAGTCCGGGGACGAAGCGACGACAACCTGACAACGAGGGAAGATTCCGATCTGCTGCGCGACAACGACGATGACAACCGGATCAATAGGATCGGGCGCCTAAACAAGGGCGCTACCCCCCGACGGAGATCGATCCCTCCCCGGGGGCGCGGAGGAAGCGGCGGCGGTTAGGGTTAGGATCTAAAACTTAGGCGAAAGATACCACGAAGAATAATATAATTGGTGGAATATTGAATATATTGCATTGGGTCTCATGGGCTGATTATATAAGGTACATAAGACTAACATCTCATGTGGCTAGACAATATAATATTATTCCTATTTACTCTAACATATACCTGCATGCTTAGCCTACACAGGGAGGGCTGAGGGGATGGTCTCACTCAACATTTTTTAACTTCCTATCATGTGTACCTTAGTACCTAAATATATGGTCATTAATTATTATTAGCATTATTTATATAGGCTCTAATAATCTCCTCCTAATCTGCCTCCCATATGTTGGAATCCTGTCTGTCCCTTCTTACTAACTGTAGCTAGCTAGCTTAGTGAAGCTACACCTACAAAGTATAAGTAAGTAAAATCGTTGTGCGCGCGTGCATGCGCTTGAGTGTTACAGTTGACTAGTTAGCATGCTTTGTCGCAGCAGCAGCAGCTGCTGCTGCTACTTTTCTTTTAGCGATCGATCGTGAATAAGATCTATGCATGCATGAGATTAGATCTGGACTACTCCGTCGCATGCATCATTACCGTACGTACACCCAAGTAATTAGGTGGTTCATACGCTCTTCATCTCGGCCTCGATCGATCAGATCACATCCAGCAATTAATGAAGCAACAAGGAACAAATATTCCTTCTGCACCAATCATAGCGGTTAGGTTTGCAAAGCGATCGATAACGAAACTTGAGCACTAATCATCGCAATTTTGTCAACACTTGACTTGAATGAGTTCACTTGATTATAATTAAACCGGTGAAGTTCACTGTTTGATAGACACAACATAATTAATATAAAGCGATGATAGATAGACATGGATGAGTTCACTTGTGATTAGTCACCTATAAGCTGTTTCTCTCACTCTCTCTCTTCCTTAATTTGAAGCTATACTAATGCTAAAATTAAGGTCATGTTTGGCATAACTTAGTTTCACCCAACTTTTATTAATTAGTTTTAGCTCAACAATACAAACAATTCTACTGATAGAGGTAAAGCTGTCTTAGTGAACTGTTTAGCAAAATAACTTCTCATATAATATATACAAAAATAATAAATAACTATAATGTCTTTTCGCACGATCTTTCTTTATTTCTTCCTCATCTCCCCCTTCCCCATGGCCTCTCTTCCTTCCCAAGTCTTATCTTTCTCGCCTCTTCTTTCTTCCCATGTCCTATCTTTCTCGTCTCTTTCTTCCCGATGTGCCTGCGCACCTGCAAGCCCCGATGGCCATGTCCCTTATGGGGACCCTCGTGCCTGCACGCCCCAACTCACCCACGCCGACGCCCCCATCAGAACCTGGGCACTCCTTCCCCGTGCGGGGGCAAATCTCGTATTCATGTGTGCTCGGGTGCAAGTGTGTAAATTAGGAAAAACCACTATTTTTACCTTCATCTCCTTTCTATCTCCTCTAAAAGTATGTTTTTAGGAGTTTCACTTATAAAGCTGTTTATAAAATAAAGACCCGTTCATCAAACCGGTGAAGTTGTGCCAAACTGAGCATAAAGCCTTGGCATGCATTTCTTAGGCTAGAAGACCGGACGTGGTTGGTGGTTGTGATGGGTGGTTGTGATGGGAGCCGGCCGGGAGTGGTGGCTCCCCACAAACCACCTCAGGCTCAGGGTCGGGCCGGCCTTGTCTTAGCCGTTTAGACAATGCAATCGTATGACATCCACTCGAGCATGCTTTTTCAGCGTTCACCACTTTTCAAGTCTCATCTCCGGCCTTTATCAGTTTTTCGTCCTGCCTCTCATATCATCCCCTCCTCTCTCTCTCTCTTCAAATCAAATTAACATAGCATTATTATAGAGTTGAGTTGATTGCTTTCCGCCCATCGTTAACCACTGTCTCACGCCAAATTTATATTTTCTCCTTCCTCCAATTATTCAGAGTCCTAAACCCCCACAACAATATATACTCACCTGTCGCTATGATCCTGCACTTTAAATTTGTTACATACATATGGGTGCCTGCTTTTAGGATCATGTCTTGTTTGGCTTCCTCATCTCGCGTTTCAATATTAATTCGTCGCGTATAAAAGGTGCGCTAAAGTTTTACTTGAGTGCTAGCTAGCTAGATAGAGTGGGGCTGACTCAATAGCTAGCTGCGTATGTATATGTATATACAAATATATATAATGAACTGAATCATCTATATATACAATAATGAAAAAGGGGATCCTCCGATCCATAGCTATATAGATGCGCTAAGTATATACATTGCAGGAATTTCCTCAGTGTGCCTAATTAGTTCCTGGCTGGGTGAATTGGTCTGTAATACATAAAACTCAATGAGCTCACCTGTTATATTGCCATTTTCATCCAAAAAAGAACAGACTCCGTTCCAAATCATAAGTCAGTTTAATTTTTCTAAATACTTTACTAATTTTAGTATGTATCTAAGTCTATACTGAAAGATATGCATTAAAAAACTAAAACATCTCATAATTTGGAATATGTGTGCAAGGAATATATACTACGCATTTTTCTCCACAAAGATGCTGCTTTCAAGTAAAAACGCTACATGCATGTACGTATGGCAACGACGACAACGATTAACGCTGCAAATTAAACTCTATATATAGGCCAGAGGATATAGAAAATGTACAAACAACGTAACTTTAGTTAGGTATACGAAAGACATTCCATAACCAAAAGGAATGTTGTAAGGAGTGCAATCTCAGTCTACAGTTTGCTTTTATTAGTTAATACTATATAAACAAAATTGTCGAGGCCCCTTTCTTGTTCGATCAACACAGACCTTTTCTCCTGCTTATTTTAACTTCCTAATCAATATATAAGAAGCCCCCGTGCCCAACACAATCCTACTTTTGTGGTGTATGGGAAACAAAGAACATCAGTATAATATATATATTGTGCCACGTCACCACAAGGGCCCTCCATTAGCCAGCGGCTTTTGCTAGACGATAGATAATGCTGCGTGCATGGCATCACGTTCCTAACTAAATTCCAATCATGTACGGCACGCCATTGTGATCAAAATAAAATAGTTTTAAATTTCTTCAATCACTAATTGGGGGTCAATTCAAGGTGTCAAACTTAATAGAATGGACTCTCTAACGCTATGGTATCGCGACAGGTAGACACCATCATGGCCACAATCTACTACTAGCTGCTGCTACTACAGTACGTTGACTTCCTTCAGTACGTGGTGCTATATTGAGTTAATTCGCATGTCGTGAACTAGTTAGCAACCTAAGCAAGTAACCAAGTCAACCCACTAGCTAGACAACCAATCTTTATATCTATTCAAATAGTTGGAGTCTGCACAACGGTATATCTTATAATTCATTAGATGAGTTATGTGCTGATAAGATTAAAAAAAAACTAGGAGTTAAGTGACATAGCATACCCCTACTACAAAGAGCCCTTAGCTTAGTTGGTCGGGTTCATTATAGTAGAATCTGTCCATCCGGGTTCAAGCCCTTGACTTGGCATAGGTGATCGTATTCTAGGGTTTAATGGTGTTGTGCTTTCAGTGGTAGACGACGTTGCTGTTGGCATAGGTGCTCATAGAAGTAGGACTTACGTATGTGTGTTCATAGGTGTGTGTGTGTGTGTGCGCGCGCGTGTTGAGAGTCTACACCTGTACTTGTGTAATTAAAAAAACATTTTTGAAAACCCTCGTCATGCTAGTTTTGCCCTTTATTGGTGAAAGTCGGCGGTGATAGTAAGAGTGAACCACCACTAGTTTCAAACCGACAATCATAATCCATTTTTTTGGCAACATATGCATTTTTTTAGTAGAGGCCTATAAAACTTTGCCTCTAAAATTAGTTCCCAAGCTAGTCTCTAGAAATCGATTTGAAGATACAACTTTTATTTACAATTGCCTTTAAATAAAATGATCCGTATCTTTAGAGGTTATAATTATCTTTGTAGTTAGGCTAAAAGGATCAGATAAGTTATGGTGTGTCTATATGACTTTGTAGTTTACCGTGAGTTTATTTGCCTTTACTACTTCCTCAAATTGTAAACATGGGTCCATTTAGTTTTGTCTAATTAGACTTCTCTAACTTTTCCTAGCAATATCTTTTAAAATATATTGTCTTTGATAATAAGGGACCGGGATCTAGCTAGTAATGTCAATCTTGTTTGGTCGTCAATTCGTATAAAATTACAGATTTTGATGTTATCGTAAAAAAAATGTTTGACTTAGGTAGAGTGAGATTGTTTTATACTCCCTCCATCCCAAATTGTAAGTCATTCCAAGAATATTAAAGAGTCAAAGTTTCTCAAGTTTGACCAAACTTATATAATAATATTTATGATGTCAAATAAGTATTATTAGATTCGTTATCAATTATATTTTCATAGTATATCTATTTGAGTATATAAGATCGGATCAACGTAGATGGCTAGCTAGAGAGAGTTGAGCATATATGTCTCCAAATTTGCACAGACACACATATATAGTATGTGCTAGCCAGCTAGCTGCGCCTAGATAATTGTAGTACGTTGCAGATGCATTATGTCCTATAATAATATAGGATTAGACCAATCGATGGAATTGGAATTGGTTCTCTACAATTGAGTCTCTCTTTTCTTAAAGAAACTTTGGCTATGGATTGCATCAGTCACTTCTTGGGAAGAATTACATTCGAGTTTTCAATCCCTACAAGTCATTCTTTCACATCAATCAGCCCCTTGAAAAAGAAGAGAAAAATACAAGAATGCCTCCTCTAGGATGTTTAATATATGCCAATATATATACTGATTCTTTTCTGAAGTATAGGATGCATCCTACCCTACACACATCTTCCAAATTATAGCTAGTAAACCAATAATATATATAGAAAATAATAAAGCCCACCTATCTTCCAAATTCTTTAATGCTCAGGAGCATACGTTCGACGTGTCGAACGCCAACGCACACGGCCCATCACCGTCCGGACGTCCGGACGTCCATATCTAAAAAGCGGCAACGCCTGCCACACGCAGAAGGGGACCACCCCACCACTGCTCGTGCTTCCCGTGCCCCTCCTCTCCCACCGCTCCATAGCTTCCCTGCTATGCATGTGCTCCTCCCCTGCCACAACAAGCACGCAGGGACCCAATCCCCGCCCCCGCCCTGGTTTACGCCAAGCACCTGCGACGCACTCTCCCCCTCCCCCGCGGCTCATGGGAACAACAAAAGCGACATCGGATGAAACATATGAAAATACCCTATGAAACAGATGAAAATACCACATGAAACAAAGAAAAAATACCAGTTGAAACAAGATGAAAATACCAGATGAAACATATTGAAAAAAATAACCAGATGAAACAGATGAAAAATACCAAAAATACCAGATAAAACATGTAAAAAATACGAGACAAAACATATGACAGATCCTCCATTCTACATTTGCAACAACCATATAATTGTATTGAAACAACTGAAAATGTACTATTGCAACATGGGTGCGGGAGGGGTAAAACAACTGAAAATGTACTATTGCAACATGGGTGCGGGAGGGGTGAAACAACTGAAAATGTACTATTGCAACATGGGTGCGGGAGGGGAGGAAGGGGAGAGAGAGCTGCGTGGGGAGCGCCATGGATGGGTGTGGCCGCCGTCGAACACCTGTTCCTGCCTCGCCTCGCCTCCATCTTGGTTGCTGCGGCCGCTGCGTGCGAGCCTTGGGCGCTCTGCTGTCGAGGGGCTCCACCTCCTCACCCTGGACCTCCCGCACCCCGTCCTCGCCGCCCACGCCTCACCTCGCGCAAAGGAGGCAGCGGAAGGCATCGGCAGGGCCGCTCGGCCACGCTGCGGCCCACCCCGGAATGGCGACCGTTGGCCCCCATGGCAAGGGACGGCTGCTAGCCGCAACGGCGCAGCACTCGGTGGCCACCGCCGTCGCCCTGCCTGGAGGGCATGGTGGCACAAGGGGAGGAGGGGGAAGGGAGCATGGGCGGCACGCCATGGAGGGAGCAGAGGCGGAAGCACGGGAGTAGCTGACGCCAGGAGCAGCGGCGGGGCTCGAGGGAGTGCAAGGCAGCAAGAGATGCACATGGTGGCGGTGTAAAGCAGGCTCGGTGGCGGTGTGAGAATGGGATAAGGATGTGGCCTGTGGAGAAATAAGTGGAGGAGTGCACGGTGCTACAGCCGGTGGATAAGGACGTGCGGGCATTACCGCGGGTGTCGTTTGGGCTTCAACCTAATGGGCCGCGACCCAAATTCTAGCTAGGAACCAATATGCACAAAATAATGAAGGAATAATTAAAACCCGTCTTCCAAACTCTGATAGGAATTGAAAACTAACTCATAGAAAAGAATAAAGGAATACATATACAATAATAAATAAATAAATAAATAAAGGAATTGGTCATATATATGGCCACACACCCCTTCGGTCTGTCGTACCTCAACTCTACTCTCCTGCTGATTGCGCGTTACGCGCGGTACATACTTACCTACACACTGCTCCCTTCGTCCTTAAATAATTGTTATCATTAATATTCGTATCATAAATTTAATTTAATTGTAGAAAATACGTGTAATATTTATATCTCTAAATAAATTTATTAAAAAAACTAGATTCAAAAATCTTTTGAACGATACTAATCATATATCATAAATATTTATATTTTTTAATATATATTTAGTCGTATGCCTTTAATTAATTTTGTCGGTGATTACCACTGTTGACTAATTAAGTTTAAGAGAGGGCCTGCGATACACAAGTATACAACAGAAGCGCCCTTCTGTTTGCGGGTCACTGAAACTGAAAGAGACGCGGCGGCAACGACAATCGTTTATTTCACCGTGGGCAGCGACACACTTCTGGTGCGCACTGCTAGCTGATGACGTTGTGATGCCTCGTCTGCAACGACGACGACGACGACCAAGACGAAAACGACACGGACACTGAGCCACTCGCATTCTTTGCTGCTGCTCTCAGGACGTCGTCGACATATATATGTGGGCCTTCCCGCTTCAAAGACCTGGTGAATATATTAGCAATGATGGCGGTAGCTCTCAACCTGCTGGGTGTGATCACATTGCGCAAGCAAGCGGTGTCGACGCTGCCTGGATGGGGAAATGGCCTCTCTCATTTGCTGTAAACCCTCCTTGCTCTCTTGAATCTTGATCTTGCCTGTGTGCGACAGGCCGAGGCCAATCAAGATCAGTTCACTGAACCACTATGAATTCACTTTTTACTATCCCTATTAACATGGAGCAAAAATACCCCACTCTGTCCTATATATATAAAACTATTCTCACTTCTCGAGAAATCAAAGACCTTTAACGTAACATCCTAAAATTTGCTTTATGGAAAATAGAAATAAAATGATTTAATTTTGAATTTTGGTGCTCATGAAAAGGTAGGAAAATAAAACTTTTCATCAAATTAAAAATTATCTTAAGGTACAAACATGTTTGAGCATTCATGCTGGAGCATCTTGTTTATTGTTTGAATGGAGGTTTCAAAATTCAAAATGCTTTTGAAAATGGTTTTGCAAAGAACTTTGAAATAAAAGAAAAAGAGAAAAGAATAAAACAAAACCCTCCCCCCTCTCTGTTTCAAGGTTTCTGGCCCGAGGGGCCCAACTCCTCCTCTCTGCGTTTTGGCCCAGCTCGGCCCCCTCTCCTCTCTCCCTCGGCCTTTCTCCTCAATCCGCAGGCCCAGCCCACCCTCGGCCTGCTCCAGCTCCCGCCCTCTCTCGCTCTTGGGCCAAGCCCACCGCGCGGGAGCACCCCGCCTTAGCTCCCTCCTTGCTGACAGAATGGACCCACACGTCAGCCGCCCGTCGCCCTTCCTTTCTTCTTCCCTCTCCTTCCCTTTCTCTGCGTCGGCGACTCCCTTCCTCTGCCGAGCGCGAAATCCAGCCCCGATTCCCTCCCTTCCATCCTTGGCTCACCGCGGGGGCTATTTAAGCCGACCCCGCAACCATCCCCTCCATCCTTTTCCCTCACGTAGGAGCTGCAGAGCCTCAGAGCGCCGCCGCTGCGAGCCGCGGCCATCCCCAGATCCCGCCGCAGTCGTCCACGCTCGGGTGAGCTCCTCCGGCCACGCCAAGGGCACGGTTGTGCCCACCGTCTCCCCCTCTCCCTCCCTATCCCCTCGCCTTCACGCTCAAGCCACTGCCGCAACGCCGCCGGCCACGCAGCGACGAGCTCAAAGCACGGCCAAGGCGTTCCGCCATGGACCAGCCGCCCCACCCCCTCGCGGTTGCCACCGAGGTCACGGTCAACCTCGCCTACGCTCGCTCTACGCCCCCGTGCTTTCCCCTTGGCAAACCGAGGCCCGCAACGCCGTTCAGGCCGCCCTCCGGTGAGCCCCGAGTCGTTGCCGCCACCACTGCCCCGAGCCGCTCCGCACCGTCCGCCGACCTCCGGAGAGGCCCCGCCGCGTCACCAGAGTCGTTCCGGTGACCTCGGCTCGGCTCCCCGACCCCCGTAGCACCGGCCTGACACCGCGTCGGCGTACCCGAGCAGCGCCCATGGCGCGCCGCCGCACACCGCGTCGTCCCGGCGTTCTCCACGCCGTGCCCCACCCCTGCGCCGTCTGATCAGCTGCGGACGGCTTAGATTAGATCCCAGAAGGGGTGCTCCCTCCGGTCCATGGTGGACCCGTGGACCGCAGGCCACTCGCACACGTCAGCGCGTCTGCGTCCGCGTGGTGCACCGCACCAACCCGCACTGGCCACGTGGCGCCACGCCACAGCACCGCAGGCCAAAGTGCCCTTCCCTGGAATACGTTTTTCAGATTGGAAAACGTAAACCTTCTCGGTTATTTCAAAAATACGCTTTCTCTTTGTTTACAGAACTGCCATCCGAATTCAAATGCTTATAATTTCTTCGTTTTAAAACCAAATTGACCCAAACAAGTTGCGTTAGCTTCGTAACTTCATGATCTATCTAATGGTACAGTTTTCATATATGTTAAAGTCTTTTGAAAATAAAGTTTAGATTAATCCTTTTTAATGAATTAATCTTGTATAGAAAATCATGTTAATTTCATATCTTCTCCGTTTCAAATCTGTTTCGATCCGTTCAAGTTGCGTTGGCTTCGTATCGGCGTAACCTTTTCATTAGTGATCTTTAATACCATGTTAATAGCTCTGTATTTTCATGAGTTCAAATCCTAACTTGATTAACCACTATGTAACTTGCTTTATACATAAAATAATGTTTAGATCTACTTTTGTTTCCAAATCCAAATGTAATTTTGAATTAATCTAACTTGGTGTTTCTCTGAGATACCCTATACATTCTTTTATATAGTAAAACTAATAAAGCCTATAGTTCTCTTTTATAAAAGCAAATCTTCCGTTAGTTGTATCTCGATCATCGTAGCTCCGATTAGTGTGTTCTTCGCGACTGTGTGATCGTAGAGTTGCGTAGATCTCTTTTTAAATCCTTTTCATTGATTGGTGTATTGTTCTAAATAGACATGTATGTATGCTATGTTTGGTCAGGTGTTTGAGTGGTGTTTGTTAACTATTGTCCAATCAGTGAGTTTTGCGTTGGTGATCAAGAAGAAGTCGTCTGAAGTTGAGAAGCAGTTGAGCAAATGATCTAAGCTTTTAAGGCAAGTATTACATGGGATTATCCTTGTTGTCCTATTCATGATAAGCACTAATTAATCATATGCATGTGTTTCCTTGTTACCCTATGAGGTTATCCTAGTATTGTACCTTATACCTTGTCACCCTGGGAATTTATGCATTTGGGTAGATCAAGCTAGTGCTCTTTAAGAATAACTATGATCATGTAAACTTGATTAATGAATATATGAAATGACAATAAAAGATGACTTTTTAGCAACGTGAACTATAGGTGGAACATCAGGAACTCACACCTGTGTTCTCACTCATAGGGATATTTCTGTAAGAGATTACCCCGAGAAAACAGTACTACCATAAGCTAATGGGCTCTGGCTTGACTCAGTATTAGGCTTTTGCTAGTTTGTGACAACTTACCTGAGAGGGCGCAAGAAGGGCTCTGAGAAAGTGGGGGCTTGGTCTGCCAGAAGGCGCTGTGGTGGCTTCTGGGAGGGGAGTTTCTTACGATCTTGTTAAGGGAACTTGTAGCGGGTTGTTACCTATTAGTGGAACCTGTGAAAGGTCTCGTAGTGAACCCTGCCGGTCTACCTTGGAAGTGAGTAAGAGACTAGCTACCTCGGGCGAAAGGGCAATTCACGACTTATGGGTAAAGATGTACACCTCTGCGCAGAGTTAAAAAACTATCATGATAGTCGTGCTCACGGTTACGAGTGGCTTGGGCTCCTTGCTGTGTGATGTCCTTATGTCATGGCTCATCAGTTGTTATCTGTGATTTATTATTGTTACTTGTTCATATAAGCATTACATCATGTTCACTTGATCATATGGTTATTGGGCTATTGATAACATTGATGCTACTATAATACTAAAATTGTGGCAACTTAAAAACTGATGCAGTTAAACCCGTGTCTATCCTTCTTGAGCCTCATGAACCCCATGAATATTTGTTGAGTACGAAAGTACTTACGCTTGCTTTATCTTTTCAATACTTGGATAAAAATCTCGGACGGGTACCAGTTTGCAAAAGTTGGAAGAGATAGGCTTATGATCAATCAGTCAGTTGGTCCCTGTGGAGTGGAGTCTTCACCTGAAGTTCGGAGTGTCTTACCGTTGTTTGCCCCGTTGTTTGCTCTCTTAAGGTTATTTCTTTGACCTCATATGTTATGTATTTAAGTGTTGTCTTTTGATATTACCTTGTTTTGTGGGTATATGTGAGATGTGGCTATATGTGAGATTTGACTTGCTGGGCTCACATATAGGGTATATCTGGTTTTGTTCTTAAAACCGGGTGTGACATTTAACATTGACTAACTATATATAAAAAATAATATTTATGTTAATTAGTGTTATTAGATGGATTATGGAATATATTTTTATAATTAGTGCTATTAGATGGATCGCCAAATATATTCTAAAGATACAAATATTATTAGTATTTTGTATAAATCTAGTTAAATTTAAGAAAGTTTGACTAACATGAGTCTCATAGCGTCACTTTTTATAGGACAACGTAGGATTATATATATATATATATATATATATATATATATATATATATATATATATATATAAGCCTTACAAATTAGTAGATTAGGGACATGGAGCTAAAAGAATTGTTTTGTAGGCTTTGATATTTGTTGTTTCTCCACCGGAAGTCTTTTCAAAATTTGAATTTTCATATTTGATTTTAAGTTTTGGATTTTTATATTTGAATTTTAAAACATGAGCACTTAAACCTACATTTTGGGACCATAGGTTATTTCAAATAAAAGTTATCAACTGCAGTATTTTATATCATCTCAAGATTTATAACTTTGGTTTTGATCATTTCTTCATCCGAGGTCGATTTGAAAATTAAAAAAAAATCAAAATGTGATCAGAATGTGATAACTTTTTAAATAAAGTTTTCTGGATCTAAATGATTTTGAATAAAAAGGTTGTTAACTACAAAGCTATAGATCTCTTTTAGGTTTACAACTTTGATATAGCATTTGTCTTCATCTATGTTCATTTAAAACAAGTTATAAATTTTACTGCACTGCGCATATTTTTAAAGACGAGTCTTATATCTAGACTCTTATATCTAGCCGCATTTACACAAATTGTTTTGTTGAGACGACTCTAGCTGCAAATTTATTTTTATAATTGGCTAGATCTCAATCCGCTTCTAAAGATAGGGGTAGTTTTAGAGTATCAACCTCTTCTAAAAATCGATTTCAAGACAACTAGTGTCAGAAATTATTTTTAGTGGCTGTTTTTATCGACTTGCCTCTAAAAAAAGCATATGTTGCTAAAAATGTTTCTGCACTAGTGAATCTGCGTATGAAAATGGGCTTTCCATATCAGCCTATTAGTAATTAGTTAGAGACACATTTAACGTAATGAATCATCAGCTTTTCCAGCAAGACTAGGATCTCACTTTTCCTGATCAAATGGATCAATGATGAAGATGCCTACTACTCCCTTCGCTCCTCCTACAAGATGTTTTGGTTTTAAGATACGTAGGTTTTTTATGTATTTGAATATACACTATATGTAGATATAGGCCCTATTTAGTTCCTCATCGAATCTAAAATATTTTGGGTTTTGTCTCTTCATTTTGCAAAATGGAACTAAATACCACCCAAAATATTTGGCAAAAAGTGATTCATTCCCCATTTTACATTTTGGACTCAAGAGGTCAAAATAAGGAAATCTTTGCATTGGTTTGTGTGGCATCCTCACAGCCCCATCATTGGAA
Organism: Microstegium vimineum; assembly: GCA_022036555.1. Taxonomy (NCBI): domain Eukaryota; kingdom Viridiplantae; phylum Streptophyta; class Magnoliopsida; order Poales; family Poaceae; genus Microstegium; species Microstegium vimineum. The sequence continues at coordinate 57,836,075 of CM039119.1, read as the reverse complement.
TCCAAAATTTGGTTGGAACTAAACACCCCACCAAAATATTTTGCATTCTGGATTTTGGAATCTAAAATAGTTGAGATTTTGAATTTTGGATTTTGGTTGGAACCTAAATAGGGTCATATAAAAAATAGTGTATTTAGAAAAGCAAAATATCTTGTAGGAATGTAAAAGATAAATCATTTTTCCTTCGAGACAATGAATTACACCAGATCGAGCTCGAACCATCTATAATTAAATTTAGTGTGGAAAGATTTACGAAGAAAAATGTTTAAGGGACAATTTGGTTAATGTTTCTCTTTTTTCATGATTAAAATTGGATTACCATTGGATGTAAGAAGAGTATATGATTTTTTTATAAGTTTCAAGGACACCAATAGCATGCTTCGATCGGGCTGATGCAGGTGGCGCGCACATTAGCATACTTTGGCATTGCGAAAGGGAAAAAATTCTTTAGTGTGTAAGCTTTTTTGATATTGATACCAAAAAGTCCCAAAATAATTAGGTCATAATTGCTACCTTTTGCTATGATAGTTAAATATTATTTGGGATGAATCATATATAGCTTTTCCCTCAAAATCCAATCGCACAGCAGGTGGAAGACCTGGCCCTGACAATGATTTACCCTACCACCTCATCTGGCAAGAATCATCCAATACTTTTTAAAGAAAAAAACTAATGAAGTAACCCCCGCCTCAACTGACCCACCTCATTTGTCAATGTCTCCTCACACCAATTGTGGCCTCAATCATTTGCATGCAGAGGATATGTTTATAGAGAAATTTTATAGTGGTTGGAAAAAATATGAACTACACCATGAAAAATCAAACGGGGTAAAAATATATATATAGAAGGTACGACCAAAGTAAAAGTATCTCAAAGTATATACCCCAAAAAAATGGGAGTAAAGTACCAAAATTGGTGGACCCAGTACCAAAATAAGTGGCGCCGTATCTCAATTTTTGTTAATTAATTAAAAAATTCAGACAAGGGTAAAAAAGTAGTTCGTCTCCCATCTGTTGTCTCGCTCTGCGGATTGATCTCTCCACCGTACCCTTGATGATGAATTAACTGATGACTATATACGGGCTGTATGTATAGGTCAATTGCGTGGATCATAGGGTGTCGTGCTGCGAATGCCAGCGCAGGCCGGCGGGCATCACCCTGGCCGGGTCCCTGGTGTTTGGCGGGGCACGACGCACGAGCAGCTGCACGGCAGCGCTAGCTACCGGCGGCGACGGCGAGGGCGGTGGCGTAGTCGGACTGTCGTCGGCGAGGGTTTCCTCTTCATCTCGCACGCGGTTCTTCATGTCGTGATACCCGAGGCTCCCTCGCCGTACGTTACCAGCTGGTGGCGGCGGCACACGCGACGTACGGAGCCATTCGATCTGTGTTGCCAGGACGATGTTCTGGTCGTCAGACGCGATGCACCCGATCGAGCGAACGACGGCCGTAGGCGAACACGTCCTCGACTCGATCGGGTTGCCTTTCCTGTACGTATACCAGTTCTGAATTTCCCAGTGGATCCCAATCGATCTTCTCCTAGTCCTTATATATTATTATATATGGATAATCATATCTATATTTTATAAATTATCCGCTTGCTATTGTAAAAGATATGATATATAGTAGTATTTTTTAGATTAAACTTTTTTTATAATGGTGGTGATGGATACTAATTTAGAAATAGTAGCTATAGGGGGTGTAGACTTTTTTTTTTCATAATGGTAGTAGTGGACTAGTTGGTAGTTTATAACTAGCTATAGGAGTATAGGGTTATTGTTATACTTTTTTTCATAATGAGAGTCATGAGTAATATCACTTTTCTTTTTTGTTTCTCCTATATTAACATTGTCATTTTAAAAACTTTGGAATGAATACGAAGGGTTTCGGTCAAATACTAAACACACAATAGGTGAAAGATGGGAAAACATATATATTTTGTAGTGAACTTAGAGTAGCTCAGCTAGCTAGTTTTCTCGTGTTGAAACCTATCTCGTTTCATTAAAAATAAAACTATCTCGTTCGGATTTTTTTTAATGACCTCTCGTTCGGATTGAAGTCCTCTAATTTATATGAGTACCTGCATTTTTTGAAATTTTATTATAAAATTTTATGATTATATGTTTCCAGTTGTAGGTGACGTAACTATCAATGTGAGCTCGAGACGTATGTGGTGACCTCATCAATCTAAGGCTCGTTATAGAAAGTGTGCATAAAGGTAGGACATTTGCTTTGTAATATATTTGAAAATAATATTGACGGTGCTCATACGTGCCTACTAGGCTAGACGAAGGATAGATCAACCAACGATGGCCAACTATACAATCCAGAATTAGTATCCTGTTTCCCCAAAAAAAAAAAGGGAAAAAAAAGAAAAACAACAACTCAAGCTCCGCACTGAGTTGTGCAGTATCAACTCGTACACAAAATTCCAGTAACACAACATCTCTAGCTAGTTAATCGAGGAGTGGTAGTATATACATACGTGCAATTGCAAAGGCACAGAACAACGCTCAGAATGGCATTCAACTATTCAAGCAAACTGTAGTCAAAACAAAAGCATTCTTTTTTTTTGCGAACAAAAACAAAAGCATTCAAGTTGCTGGTAGCTCCAAATGAGCGGTAGTGTCCAAACTTGTAAAAGACACACGTAGGCCCCAGCGTTCCTTTCTTTCTCAGGCAGGACAAATCGGAAATCAGACAAATTGAAAAGAGGGCAGCACTTGAAGGAATAATTGACTCCAAAGCAGGAAGAGGGTGAATCACGGCAATCTTTTTTTTTTCCCTTCTTTTCTTGTTTGTGAAGAAGCGAAAACAAACAAACAACGATACGTAGTATTTATATAGGAAAAGACGTTGATGGAACCCTTCTGTTTCCAAAACCGACAGTCCAAGCAAGCCTCAGCTGGCTCTATCCATAGACACTCTCTGACTTGAGTCCCAGCCCAGGCTGACCGTGCGGCCGTCTTGATCTGCTTCAATTGTCATTGCACCTCTCGATGCCTCCATGGCAACAAGGAATTAATGACAGGAGCAGAAACAAGAATGGACATAGGTTTTCTGCTGGGCACCCAACACCAGAGCAACACATACCGAGCGCATAATGGACAGAGGACTCTGGTCAGTGGCAACTACGATGAGTAGAAAGCCAGAGGAAAAATGCAAGCTAAACCAGTACATGCATGCCGAATACACGCCTGTCATTCTGAATAACTGGATATACTTGAGCAAAGACTTCGATTGTTTATAAACTAAAATGCAAACAAAAAACTAACACAGGCAGTCGCTGCAATTATAGCAGTACTTTAAGGAACAGCGAACAGAAAAATGCATCCAGTTCAGACGTTATTATCCAAGTTTCCTTCAGAGCACAGTCAAGGCACTTGAGACTTCAGTAGCAAAGCCTTGTTCAGGAGGAGGTATTTAGTGGTCAAGGGACTAGCAGTAGAACATGTGCCTTTTCATTTCACCCTTGATCTCTGGAAGTGGCTTCGGAGCAGCAGCATCAGCAGCGGGAGCAGACAAACCAAAAGAGCCGACACTTGTTGCTCCATCATCAGAGCCTTGCTTGACGTAGAAGCGGGCACGGAACGCTAGCTTGTGGGCGTAGTATGCGGGAGGAGCTATCAATTCAAAAGAAGGTTATTTTATAAGTCATTTCCCCTTTTCCGTTCATCAACTAATTTATGTTATTTATGTTGAACATAAACTCTGCATTTTTATTAAATTAAATACAAAAATCCATAGCAATGCTTTGCACTGGAAAATGCATAACTAAAGTTCTCAATGACACAAGAGGACATACCGATTGACACAGAGCGAGTGCAGCTTGAATACCTGAGACAAAAATACAAGCCAAATGATTTGAGCAAAAAACAAGATGGCAGGATTTTGTCAAAAAAAAAAACAAGATCGCAGGGAGGGCATGCTTACGAATAGCATAAGTTATATGTGAGAGACTGCAGAGCATCTGGAGTGAACTTATTGTCATCTCGCAGCACATGGTAATGCGCAGGACGGCTTGTTCCCTGCAATTCCACGCAATTCCACAAGAAGCTAATCTTCAGATGCAATTGAAAAAAAAATATCTAAATTAGTTGCAACATGTTACACACATACCTTGATACCAGCATGGCTACACAGGAAGAAATCAAATTCTGTTGGGTGGCAGATATTCTTATCAACTACAGTGCCTGCAAATTCCAGAAACATTTAGGCAAAATCATTGATAAAGAACACACTTAAAAAGCAGCAAACACGCCTGCACTCCTAACCAGGTAGAATATTTCCACTCCTGTCTGTGAATTGACGATCAGTTGGGAAGAGCCTTGTGTGGTGCCTCTTCTGCACCACTATGAAGGTGATCTTTGGCTTCTCCTTGTAAAGAGCTTTCCATGCCTGAAGGAATGGTAGGTATTGAGTATGAATGTTGTAACTGAGGAAACACTTGATGTGCCGTTCTCTCAATTTGTTTTTACCTTCTCTATCTCTGGGATTTCTTGTTCCAGTACTTGCTTGAATTGGCCCTCACTTACGCCATCCCTAACAGTGAAAGAGGGGGTGAGTTTGTCAATTACCATGGCATATCAGTCAGAAAAGCAACTGGAAGATACTAAGTTACTAACCTGTAGAAGATCAGCTTCTTGGGTGTCTGCTTAGACCGTTCCTCAAATCCACGTAGGAGTTCCCTGAAAATATTTTGTAAATTACGGAACTCTAAACTCTCAATAGGGTGTCATTTAAATTTCAGAGATCGTGATGATCGTACTTGACAATGTCTTCCAGGCCATCGATGAGCTCTTTACGGTGACCTTGTGCACGGGGAATGCCATAATAGTTAGTCACCTTGGGCCAGTCTTGGGAGGCAACAACCTACATGGAACCAGGCAGAAAGTATCACCTTGGGCAGATGATACTATCCCTTGTTGTAAACAGAAAAGAGCTTACAGAAGCAATGGACGGGGCAGTATCATCTAGAGCAGCAGGGTGAGTGACATCGGCACCAAAAATAATTGTTGGTTCAGTCGAAACAACCGGCAAGCTTTCTTTGGGATTAGCAAATTCTAAATTCCTTCCTCCAAACTGCAGAGAGAGTGAATATATTAGTATCATGTTGCTCAACAAATTTTGTGAAGAGATCTAGTTGACATTAACCTTGGCATTGATCTTAATAGCAACATTAGCAAAGTATGGAGGACCTGCACTACCAACATTTTTCCTCAGGCAACACTGCGACATGATACCAATCTCTGTGTCGCAGATCCTTTTGAAATTACCTGTTGCTCAGAGTAGTCAGGCATGACATATATGTGATAATAAGGGAAGAAACAAACTTTGCTGTAAGAAATATTACCATATAAGCTGCCATTTTTATCTGGCAGTATAGCAAGCAAAAACTCAATCCTTTTCCCTCTTAGCCTGTTCTGAGCATCCTGATATAGCCTAAGAAGATGAGTTTCAACTTGTTCAGGACGAACAGGGTATATTGGAAGTCTCAAGATATCCATGTCCTGAAACCAGAGTGGAAATGGTAAACTGGGTGTCATGCAAGAATGTTCTTTGATGATAAGGCAATCAAAGGCATAACGTAAATGTAGATTACCACTCCAGTAGTACGAGACCATTTAACCAGATCAGCGCAGAATTTACCAACATCATCATTGCGCAAATCATGACAGAAGTTAACGCAGGCCCAGTTGCCCACCTTTGCACCATCTACTACTTGCTGCACATAACAAAATTGAATGTACAGACAACGAAAAAATTAGTAATATAATATCCATCACAAATTCCATTATTCCAGTGCAAAGAAAAAGGACTACTTGAGTGAACATGTAGCTAGCCTACTGGGGTAATGACAGACGAGACCCCTAGTATACAGAGAACAAAACTCAAGCAACCGGTCAAGCTTCTCCTACAAATCGTGATATCACTTGTCCATAGACATAATACTATGTTAACCGCACATTGAATTGGATAAGGTTTTCAAAATGCTATCTACTGTTGCTGTAATGTTAATGGTTGTTCAACTGCTAATGATGTACCTTCTTAATCATATTCCATTGGCCATCCTTAGGAGAACACAAACTTTCTGATCCAGTTCCACGGTACTTCAGCTACAGAAACAAAAGTGGAACATGGTTATAATAAAAAAAATGCTCACATTTGCAAAAACAAAACAAAACTGCATATCACGTGGAAGAAGGATTACAGTGGGAGCTGGCAGAACTCTGGCCGGGACTGAAGTAGGACAATAGTCCACCTCCATGCCAAACTCGCATGCACGCTCAGTTCCATTGTAGTCATTGCGCTCAACAACCTAAGCGAAAGGGATTTAGAGACCTTTAAGTTTGTTTACCCACAGTTTAAATCAGATAAAACAGAAAAAAAACGCAGAAATAGCAAGAACCTGACGAATGTTGTTCTCACGGTCATATGGACGCTGGCAGGTTGAGTCCATTAGTTTAGAGACTTGTTGGCTATCCAACTTCTTCCGGTATTGCTGTCCAGCTACTATCTTGCAAACCTGAAATCCAAATGGAAATTAAGAAACAAGAGCAGACAATATAGAAGGGAAAAGAGTGCTGAAACATAGGCCACAGTTCAAAGTCCATAGTTAGTAACCTCCATAGGGAGGTAGTTCGGCCTCTGATCACTGCCAACTTGGAGGCATGGGAGAAAATCGTAGTGCATTTCCAGCTTGTATGCCTCTCTGAAGTAATCCACGACAGACTTCTGAACTCCAGCTGACGATTCAAAGCTGTTGATTTGAAGAAAAAATATCAAAATAAACGCTAACAACAAGAAGTTGATCCCTGCATTTCTGATGGATACTAGGATGTTCTCTTCAACATAGAAGAAAATGAGTGAGTCTTACAACTGTAAAGAAGGAGGACTGGTTGTCAGGCTGGCAATCCGGTACTTCCGGCGTGCGTCTCCTCTGTGTGTGACTTCAATCCTCACACCCCTGAGGGCTTTCTTGAGCTGCAAATTTAGAAGAGCCAAATGGATCTCATGTCCAATGCTTTTTGTGGCTTAGAAATGATAAATAAAAAAAAAATCTACCTTGACAAGCTCCATGGGAGTAATACTTCTAAAGGTCCCGCTATTTTTGCCCAGAATCTCCATCACAAAGTCAATCAGTGGCAGGGATTGAATGAAAGCTGTTGAAGAAATGTCTGCAATGGAAAATATGCAGCCGTCAGACATCTTAAGAGACAAAAAAATGGAATATGAAAGACTCGTTTCAATTGAAACACAAAAGTACAGACGTTCCAATTGATCTCACTATATGTCAACCAGCCATATGAAATCAAATGGCACAGTGCAGATCATTTCTATTCTACCATATAAGCATCCCAGACGTGTTTTCTCAAGATATCACAGAAAAGTTAGACGGATCATCAGTATTATTCAAATGTACAACAACAAGTGAAATCATACCTATGATCATAGAGAGGCCCTTCTGTGTCGGCCTGATGCTCTGATAGAAACCCTTCCATCCCTCCACACCCAGGCCAAGTTCCTTGGGTCGCTCTATGATTGGTGAGAAGAAGGACCGGCCGACAGCAACGTACCTGTGCATTGTGAAAAGAACAAGATGAAAATGCTGTCCTCTCAAATCGAGAACACTGAGAGGTGTAAAATAAGCCCAAGCCAACAGTACTTACTCCATGGAGTTGCGTTCGTTGAGCACAATGTCACGCAGCACAATGTCGAGCACCTGCAGCGCCTGCGTCGGGATGTCCGTAGGGTAGCCTGCCATGAGCATGAACAGCTGCTGCAGGCTGACTGCCGTGGCATGCTTGATCACCACCTTATACCTCTTTTCCACCCTGCCAGGCAAGGTGACCACGAACTCCTTGCTTTTGAAGGGCAGCTCGCCGGCGGTGAACAGTGATTTCTGGCCGTCGTATGCAGGTAGGCGGCCGCCAAGCTCGGTCTGCTTGTTCTCGGAAACCAGCTTCGACATGACTTGCCTGTATATGCCCTTCAGTGTTGTCTCTGGTGAGATGGTCACCTGCAGAAACATACAACAAACCACCATAGCAAGCAATGGTGGGCAACGGTGATCGATCAGATGAAAGCCATGATCGACACAACGGGGAGCGGTGAGCGGGGAGCGGGGAGAGGTCTTACGTCGTAGTGGTGCAGTCCCTTGTCGACGAGGCCGACGAAGAAGTGGTTGGCCTTGACGACGCACGGCGTCCCCACGGCGCCGAAGCCCGGGCGCGCTGGAAACATGGGCGCGTCGCGGTGAATGTCCATCGTCTTGAACATCTCCCTCAGCGCGGCCGCGGTGGCCGCGTAGCGATCCGCGAGCGGCGGACCGTCTTGGCGACGTGGGGTTTGCAGACCGCCATGCCCGCGCTCGCGGCCGTAGTCGCTGCCTCCCTGCCCCTGGTAGCCGCGACCACCTCGGCCCCCGCCACGGCCGTCGTTGTAGGAGCCACCACCACCTCGGCCGCCTCCCTGGTAGCCGCCGCCACCTCTGCCTCCGCCATGTCCTTCGTTATACCCGCCGCCACCACTACCTCGGCCGCCTCCTTGGTAGCCGCCGCCACCTCTGCCTCCGCCATGTCCATCATAACCGCCGCCACCACCTCCTCGGCCTCCACCATAACCGCCACCGCCACCTCGGCCCCCGCCACGCGCTTCCTGGTACCCACCGCCGCGGCCGTCGAAGCCACGACCACCGCCCCTGCCGCCGCCACGTCCGCCGCCGCGGCCACCGCTGTCGTCGCCGTAGTACTGACCGCCTCGGCCGCCGCCGTAGCCCCGCCCCCCCTGGCCCTGAGAGACGTTGGGGTTCACCTGACCCGGCCCGCCGCCGCCAACCCTACCTCCGCCGCGGTGATGACTCGCCATGGCTGCTCCTCACGCCGCTGAGAAAGATCAAGCGCCCATAATCGGTTACTACTTACTAGTACACCACAGTCGCACGAAAAGAAAGGAAGGGAGCCGAAAGTAAAAACGGAAGGTGCTGGCCGGGAAATAGGGAAAGAAATCGAATCGCATTTCACCGTCCAAGAAGAAATGTGAAAGAAGAAGAGTCGCATAATAAATTCCCATATACTATAAATACAAAAATGTGGAGCACTGTTCTTCATCGAAACCCCCACCCCACGATTAACGAAGCGGAACCAACAAAGAGCATGTGGTAGGCCACGAAACCTCGTTCTCTTCGGACAGAGTCTTTTTATATATAAAAAAAAGATCAGAAGTTTCGAACACATGTGTGGGGATCAAGAACCCCACCGATTCAGAAAAACCGTGCATCCAAAAGTGCTTTCTATTGCATTTGTATAACAGGGAAAAAAAAGGCAAAACCCGTCAAAAAAAGAAACAAAACAAGAACTGACCGTGGAAGACGAAGAGAAAGAGGCAAGAAACAACCGCGACGAGTCCCTTTCTAATCGAACCCAGACGAGAAGTCACAGAAAAGGCGTAGACCTGGACCCGGTTACCCAGCAAGATCCCAAACCAAACCGCGTCGCACGAAAATGATTCATCGCGCGTTCGAGGGGGAAAAAAGAGGAAAGATCCAAACAATCCAAGAGAGAAACGAGCATCGCAGATCTCAGAGAACAGGTGCGCAGCAACGATGAGGTACCTCTTTCCTTTGCGTTCAGGGGCGGCCGGCGAGGAGACGCGAAGAAATGGCCTCCACCGCGGCAGGAGAGAGGGAACGGCCGTCCGTCTGCTCGACTTTTGTCGCGTGGTTCGCAGCGCGAGTGCGAGCTGTGGAGCGTGGACTGCTGCGGCTCTGGTGCTAGGCTGCTAGCCTTGACCGGCTGGACTGCAGGGCCCAATATATATAGGCGGGGGAGCCCGGGAGGGGGAACGAGTCGTCAGCAAGTCATCAGGTGGGACCCACCAGGTCGTTTCGGCGCAAAGAGAAGCTGCTTTGCCGTGGATGTGGTCCCCACGCTCCCCACGACTCCTCCCACGAGTTCACGACCATCGGACCATGAGGGCCACGACCCGTTTTGGCTGCTGCCTGCTGCCTGCTGCATCTCCATGGGCAACGGTCTATTCATCAATGGCTCCGGCCTCCGGGCGACCAAAATCAACAGCCAGGATTATTTTCTGCAACCAAAGTTGCCTGACCGGTCTGCCAAACAACTCGGTGACTCCTTTCTTGTACACGTTATAAATTTTCCATTAGAATTTCAATTTTCAGAAAATATGTTCAACATTTGTATCTCTAAATAAATTTATTAAAAAACTAGATTTAAAAAAATCCAATAATACTAATTTTATATCATAAATATTAATCTTTTTTAATAATATATTTAGTCAAAGTTGTTTCTCGAAAAACAAAAATAACAGCTATTTAGAGAGTAGACGTTTGCAGCTGGCTATGGCTGTTTGTCTCCTGGTTTGGCTACTACTGTTGGCTACAGTTGGCTAGTGGCCAGACGTAGGCGGCCTGGCAATACAGGCTACAGTTAGCTAGTGGCCATGCGTAGACAGCCTGGCACGCTTGGCCTGGCAATACAGGCAATACAGGCATACAGTTAGCTAGTGGTCAGGCGTAGACGGCTTGGCAATACAGGCTACAGTTAGCTAGTGGTCAAGCGTAGGCGGCCTGGCAATGGGTGGCAGCATGTGGCGTGACAGTTCAAACTTTTGATCAGATCAACTCAACAAAATTGATCAAAAGCGGTAGTTTTATAGAGAGTAGTCGGTTCTTTTAGTGCCTCTAAAACAAGGTTCTTTAATTAGTGTGTTAAAGAGCTTCTTGGAGCTACCTCTAATCTAATATACAATTGTACGGTTGGGTAGTATAGTAGAAAAGCCACTTTGACAGACACATCATGCTTTCAAACAAAACGATACAAAAAAAGACATCATGGCTAGAGTATAACATTGTTTGTCACAACGTGGCACGTTATTTCTTTGATTGGACATGCTCAATTACCATCTTCTAATGTAGTGCTCTTTGGCTTTCTATGCTCTATGTATCTTAGTTGTATGTTTTCTTTTACTTAGAACTTGTTCTAATAGTTGTTAATATACTCATTTTATATTATTTTGTAGAATAGTCATACAATGCAAATTATATGGGACTAACTTAATAGAGTATCTCCGGGAAGCCCCAAAAGTTTACCCCAATAAGCATTACTGGTTTTATATTTAGGGTAGTCTCATTACTGGTTTTATAACTATTGGGAGAGTTGACGCAACAATATACCAATATAGCTCCCCCAATATCCATATGACAAATGGAGCCCACATGGCAGTCCCTAAATCACTCTTCTATCTTCTCTTATGTATTTCCTCTCATCTGCACACCCTCAAGCCTTCAATCCCCAACACGACTCAATCCTCATCGGAACCTCCTTCCCTAGCTCTGGGATTGAGATATCGACGGTGGCCTAGGCACCCATGACTCGGCTTGGCCAAGGATGATGGCTCCCCATCCAAGGGTTGCTAGGGATCCAGACCTCACCGAACATCCTACTAGTGATGGTCGTGGGTTGTCTCTCTCCTCCTTCCTACACTATGCAGGCCGATGCGTGGCTCGTCGTGCATAATAAATTTTTTGGAAGAAGTCAACTTTCAACCATCTAAGAGGATCTCTAAAGATTTTCTTAATTATAGCTATGAAATCATTGATTATACTAAGTAACCAAAATGAATAGGGAGCAAGTTTTTTTTCCTTTCTTCACTAGTCGACAATAATTGGTTCCTAAAATAATAAGAAAAATGAGTGAAGGGTAAAAAAAACTATTCCTAATCCCACCAACCAACATGTAGCTAGTCCACAGCTGGCCATAACCACCACTAGCTATCGACAGCAAGGCCAAAGCCAGCTAATGGAAGTCATGGCTAGCAAGGACCATCTAGACTAGGTTGGGATGCAAAAATGGATGGCTAGTGCATTATATATCATATATTGGGAGTGTCATTGTAACATCCTAAAATTTGGTTTTTGAAAAAATAGATTTAAAATGATTTAATTATGTAAATCTCATGCTCATGAAAATATAGGAAACATAAAACTCTTCAAATTATGCAACTTATTTAAGCATTCATGTTGGTGAATTTTTTTATTGTGGTGAGTGGCCTTCTTAAAATTTCAAAACTGAATTCAAAAAGGATTTGAAAATAGGTTTGAAAACAAAAGAAAAAGAAAAGGAAGAAAATAACTCTTCCCCCTCTCCTTCTAGCCCGAAGGCCCAATCCCTCTCTCCCTCAGCCCAACCCGCAGTCCCTCTCCCTATCTCTCTCTTTCTGGCCCAGTAGGCCTCCAACCAGACCCGCCGGTCTTTCCCCTCTTACTCTCCCTCTCCTTCCGCGCGGCACAGTAAGCTGGACGGCCCAGCAAGCCCGCACGGACGCTCTTCCCTCTCCCTCTGTCTGACTCGCGGGCCCGAGCTGTCAGCTTCATTTCTCTCGCCCCTCTTCTTCCTCCTCTGCTTACTGCTTTCCTTCCTTGCGCCGACCGGGAAGCTTCCCGAGCCGCATTTGGAGCTCAAAAAGAGAGGGAGTAAGCAAGTAGTTTCTCTCCTCCCTTGTGCTGTCCTGCTGTGTCAATGCAACTTTTAGTTGTGACGTCACATTGGTTGTTTCGTCTCATTCATATATTTTTGTTGGTGCGTCATCATTTTGATTTCCTTCCCACATGTTGCAGGATCGTTGAAGGTTGAAGGGTCGAATATTTCCCCATCTCTTAAATTTCCCTTTAGGTTGTCCCATTCTTTCGTTAAGATTTAGGCTTCACAATGTTATTATACTCCCACCGAAAACATAGAAAAAAAATGGAGATAATGTAACGGCCAATTCTAAGCACAGCGGCAACTGCAAGCTTGATCAAACTTTAACCGACTAAATGCCCACAAGTTGTCGATTTGGCAGTACAAAACAATGGCAAGGTGTTAAAGGCAATCTGTCCGTTGATAAAGACAAGAGAGACTATTATAAAATGGAGTACATGAATTAAGTCCTTGATTATTATTGCTGGTTTAGTTGCAAGGGAAGCTCGTGAACTAAACTTTCACAGTACGAAATACATTTCTTCAGAGTCTTCTTGTAGTTGCATCTCCACTGGACAGCTAGTTCCCATCTTTCCAGAGATCTCAGAAGTCTTACAGGGAGTTGATTGTAACCAGAACAATCCAGCTCCACTCGATGGAACCGGAGGAACACAGCAAACTCCTGCTCAAAACCTGACCGCTTCACATCTGTTCTGCAGTTGCTACTGTTCTGTATTATGCGTAAAAAGACAAGCAAACTTTCATCAAATTCTACCGTCGTAGGTAATTGTTGCAAAGTTCTTTCACATTTGCTGATTAACCATTTCATAATCCCCATCTCGTTTTCAGTCGAAAGCATTGATCCAGAGTAAATCTGATGACTGACAGCCTTTCTACGGTTTGTGGGAGTTGACCATAGCCTCAATGCACATAACAATGCAAAGGAGGGATGACCGTTTCGATTAATGTACATCAAATCTTTTGGCCAAGTTCCAACTGAGCAAATATCCAAATCTAACTCAATGAAAGTTTTCTCATTAGGGTTCTCACCCAAAAGAAAGCCATAGTGTTCAAGAAGTTCCAGATTTGAGTATGTTCCATAACCAAGGAGGACCTGAAGAAAATTACATGAGTGCATAAAAAACTAAGATGTCAAAAGAAAGAGGCAAAAATAATGTTATATTTGCAAAACTAAGAACAAACCTGCTCTCCCTTTTTATAGTTTTTTCTTGCATACAAACAGTATGCATTAGAATCTTCATATCCACCATCTGTTAATCTCTCAGATGAATTGGTAATCTCATTCTTCTGCTGGCAATTCGTAAGTTCAGCTGTATCCTCTTCCTCCATTAAAGTATCATCATCAGGAGCAGCATAATTGAACAAATCACCCACAGGGCATAAGCAACCAGCTTCATCCCATGTAATATGTAATGTGCGAGAAGATACCTTAACATAGGAAAATAAAAACTTTAGAATTCAAACATGTAGAATATTTAAATACTAAAAAGACTTGGGGCTAAACAACCTATATAAGATCTTGAGTCAGTGTGGCTTTCACATGGCAACTAAACTAATAGACAAAGCTAGTATATGGAAATTTTTTTTGACACAAACCGAGAATAAAAACAACTATACCGTTGCAAATGCCCAGAGCCAGGATTTAAACATCAAAAGCTTAGGTTTAAATTCCAATTCTTTCATTAGTGGCATCGCATCTTCCCAGTCTGATTTTATGGCACTTTTAGCCTTTTGTGCAACCCAAATGGCATCATCAACCTGAGAAAAATAAAAATCGCTGGGTGCTTCTGGAGTATGCAGCAAAAGGTGAATAATGGAGAAAATTATTGACAGATCTACCGAGTTATACTTGGAGAGCTTCGACTTCAAAATCATTAAAGGTAGCCAAGATAGTGTAGTAGCTGGGTAGCTGAGACAGATAGGGGTACCATACAGAATTCCTCCCTTTCCCCACTTCAGCCAATAAGCACACTATGAGTATCTGTGGAATCACAAAGAGGAGGCCAGTAAGCATTTAAAGGGATGCTCAAGAGAATGTAACAAGTTAAAAGTGTTAAACGAAGAATGATTAATACTGGCACTTTGAAAGGAAAAACAGAAACACTAGTAATTTATACCAGTCAGGATATTTTTGCAATTTGCTAGTGAATCTTATACTAGTCAGGATAAATTTTGTTTGGTTACCTAAGAAAAAGGGTCGTTATAAGTTTATAAGCTGAGCATACCAACTGTGTCCGAAGCAACAAACTCCATAGCACAACCCCAATTTGTATCCAAATTTACCCCAAATGCATGGTGGACCAAATACTATCACCCATTTACCCTATAGTTACAATGCGCTGCTCAATCCTAATTAACCACCTATCCTAGTAACGTCAAGGTCAGCTTGACACGAGCATGTTCCATTTCCACCACATCTGTTGATGGCGACTGTATTTACCTGCACAGAGGAGAGGCGGGGCCTGTGGGCGCTGACGCAGGCGGCGATCCTGGGGTCGTCGGCCGTGACGCGGTCGCTTGTGAGCAGCGCGGCTCGGGGCGCGCGCAACACCAGCTCGCCGCGCCGCAAGTCGCGCGCCGCCGCGAGGCCCCTCCTGCGGTCGAAGCAAGGTAAATGCGGTGAGGGGAGCGCTGGGAGACCAAGGACCGCGAGCGGATGGGTGCGATGGGATTTTACCCGCCGGCGTCGGGGAAGTCGGCCACGACGAGAGAGCGGCCGAGGCAGGAGGACGGCGAAGAGGAGGAGGTGGAGGAGGAAGGGGTCGACGGCGACGGTGAGTCGGAGACGCCCAGCTCGCCCGCCCACTTGAGGAGCGCCTCCATGGCGGCGGCCGCCTGGGCCCTTGGCCAAAGTAGCGGCAAGAGATGCCCACTTTTGTTTTGTACAACCATTTTTCTGATGTGTCCCTCGTATCATGATTCTAACAGCCATTTTATATATTTCTAATACGTAGATAGTTTGCTAGGAGAAAAAACACTATACTTAAGTGATAAGCTAGGCCTAAGTTTTTTTCTCCAGTCATAGATGCACGGAGACCAAAAGAACGAATTACCGTGAAGACGGTCCACCCAATCTTGTTAGAACAGGATCTCGTGATAGGCAAAATTTTGCCTCCAATTAAAAAGTTGTTTCTCAAACACGCACAAAAATTGTATATCATTAGTATTAAGGGAAAAATTTTTGGGAAAGAACCAATAAAAAAGCTTACACACACAAAACCACTAGGATCCTAAACAAACTGTCACGCCTTTAGAGACAACCGCTACCACAATCAATACAAAAACAGCCCATGGGAAGATGATTTGTGCCTCTTGCTCCCAACAAACGCCCCCCAAAAAGAAGCTCTTCACTAGCAAGCAATACTGCTCTAGCTAGGTTAGGAGCTTCACCATCTAACACACAACGATTACAAAGATTCCACAATGCACAATGTCCAAGCCCCTAAGATGAGGATCGCCATCAATAGTAAGTTTCCAGCATTAGAGCATTATAAACTGTGTATAAAGAACACGGTAAGTTTTCAGCATTAGAGCATTAAGCTGTGTATAAATAACACGGTCCTAACATAACAATGGTTTCCATCCAGCAAAATGTGTTACCAATAGTCACCATTCAACAGTAAAGCTTGGATTTATAGGCAAGTAGGCAACATAGTTCTATACTACATAATGTACAGATTGAGCTCTTTTTATTCTATAATACGAGTAAGATGGTATACATATCACGTGTACATACAACTTCTACATCAGGGTTAGTATGTACAGAAGGAAAAGGCAATCTTCTCCAGCTATACCGAGCTTCCATTGAAATATTTACTGAAAGCTTCCTCGTCCTTGCAGTGCACCCACAAGACCTTGTACACCTCAATTAGCAACTTTGGAAACCGGCTAGCAAAATAGCGATCAAATCCCTCTGGCAATGACCCAAGTATGCCCTGGAATTTGTATCCATCAATTGTGAGCTTATGAGAACAAAACAAAGGTTGATTTGACTGATGAACAGAACAAATTTGCAATATAAAGCATAAATTGTACATTTTTTTTTCTAAAAAGAGATGAACTATCCAAATTGGCAAATTCCTACAAATCCATGAAGCAATAACCTTCTATAATCAATATGATGGTAGTTAAACATCTTGCCACCTGCGGTAGGCTACTTAATCATATCTAAGTGTGATGCCCTGTATCAAAGGTTTAAAATACCAAGGGAAAAATATGTAATTTATCAGATTCGGCTGCATGTAAAAGCCATCTTTTAGCTCCCATGTCTGATGAATTTAAAGTGTCATTAAAGCATAATTAGGCATAACAGAACTAGAATTTCCATCTGCAAACTCTAATACCACTGCCAACTAAATCTGGATTTGATACTTCACAACTGAAACTCACACTGCAATTTCATACATTGGCTTAAGCAAAGCATTTCTTGGCATGGAACAGAACAGGACGAAAGGCATGGAGAAATCAGAAATACACAAAAATATATGAAAAGTGACATGCCAAAACAAGCTAATTCCCATAGTTTGTTCAGTTAAAAGTTTGTCCTTCATTCTTCAAAATTCTCTGCTATTCATTCACAACATGCATGTTGTTCGCATGCAGTTCAGACTGAAAATCCGGCCAGAGCTATCAGGTAACGCACATAGCCTATGCCAATTAGTTCAGCAACTAATCAACAATTTAACTGCATTCATACATCATGACAAAATCAAATACAGTAAAGTGCAGCACCAACAAACCTTGAGATCATCTGAAAGTTCTCTGTAATGGCCCGATTTATTTCTGATATACCTCAGAAGATCACGAATAGACTCAAAGTTATATTTCCTATAACGACCCATGTCTGTAACCAAAGCAGCATCCAATTTCTCTCCCCATTTTCCACCAAACGCCACTGGTCCTATGCTTTCCAGTGCGTTTATGAGGTCAGTTTCACTGGTTTTCTCAATTCTGTCACTGGTATCCCTTAGAAATGAAAGGCGCAATTCAGGGCTCCAGAAGAGTGGATGATGCATGACATATACTGCCGTTGGTCTGTTAACGTTAAAAAAGAGTCAATTCAGTAAAGCAAGAAGACACGCACAACCTATGAAAATAAGGGAATTTAGGCTGCACAGGACCTTAGTTCTTACCTTATCTCAGGGGTTGGTTGTAACAGTTGAGATATAAGATGTACTGCTTCTGGTATGTGGTCCACCACAAAGAGATCAAAGCGATTGTTTACAATGTTCGTATCTCGTTCATAGTACTCACCAAATGGATGCTTGCCTTTAGTAATACAATAGAAAATAAGGCAGCCCAAACTAAAAAGATCCATTGCACGAGTTTGACGACCATGACGAAGCTGTTCAGGTGCTTGCCAGCCAGAGCTTCCAATTCCTGCAGTACACCATCAAGGATTAAACTGTTAGCTAAGAAATGCACTTAAGCAGTGTGACAAACATCAAGCAGAATGTGCTTCCTTGTAGTTCAACTCTGCAAGGGTAAACCTCTTTACCTGTACCATGGTGGCTAACAGAAGTCATGTCATCTTGCAGGTGCTTACTGATACCCATATCCGAAAGTTTTGCTCTAATAGGTCCTTCTGTGCTTATTAAGACATTCTGAGGCTTCAAATCACGATGAATAATGCCCAAGTTATGCAAATGCACAAGGCCAGCAACCACATCTCTGCATAAGAAAATTCACAAAAACGAGAGCAGAAATAGGTATTACAGATGCCCATTGGAGGATACCCAACATAACAATAAATATAAGAATATTACGGATTAAGGACATTCTAAATAGAATGTTGCAGAAGCCTTCTTGCACAAAATGCAGATAAGTCCACATGTTGATAAATGTGGCAACTTTTAATGGGATCCTTTTGTTTTTCTATTGAAAATCATGCTTCCTTAATCCTTACTACCTAGTAACTAATTACAGGTTTACAACATCTTTCTCAGAGCCAAAAAAAAAAGTTGTACTACAATTGGTAAAAAAAAACTTGACTTAACTAGATTACACAATAAGATCAGCACACAGACACAGCTCCAAGCCTCCAACCACAAAATCTTGTGGAATAGCCAAGACAATTCATTCAAGGTTAAGTTCCGGCTATAGAGATTGAGTAACTAAGGGCATATTTGTCTCACTCCGAACCGTGCCTCGCTAAGCCACAGCTGCGCCCAAAAAGCGGCAGACAAAGCGGCCACCACACCTGCGGCGTGAGTTGGAGATGAACTACGAGCCTGTGGCGTGTGTGCGGTGCGCCTAAACCGCGGCGACAACCAAACAGCACTGCGAGACGCCTCAGTTTTGGCATGATGGTCTGTGGCGCGTGTAGGCGTGATCCAAACACGCCCTAAGCCCTAAATATAGAAATTGTACATGGAAAAGGGAATGATGCTGAAAACATAAGCATATGAGAAAACATAAAACCTAATCAGCATCACCAGAGGAAAGCATATGAGATCGTTCACATACCTCATCAGCTTCAGGAGATGTGCTGAAGGAAGCCCATCCTGCGTCCACAATTCCACGCCTATTCCCTTAACATTTGAAATCTTTGAACTGATGCTGATACTGACCTCATTGTTAGAAATAGACTCTCCAGAAGACAAATATGAGTGTTTTTGGATTAGATCAGCCAAGCTGCAGTGGCACCTCTCAAGGGAGATATAAACAAAATCGTTGTCATGGTCACAACCATAGAGTCTAACAATATTAGGATCACGATCAGATATAATAAGATTCTGAGTCTCCTTTTCAGCTATGTCATTGTGGGAACGCAGCAGACGTTTCACAGCAACTTGACGACCATCATAAGATCCTTCAAAAACAACTGTGCCATTGCTCCCTCTACCAATTTCTTTATTGGAGACATATAGTTTACCAATCTGACGACCACCAAGGGCATCTGTTAGAGCAGAATTTTCCATTGGTGCCTCAGTGGACCCACCAGTTTCACTGCACTCCTTGTCAGATGCTGTCAAGGTCTCAGGGCTATTGACAAGTCCATCCTTCTTCCGTGTTTTTCTTCTTTTAGGAGTTCCCTCTGACCTGCCTCTAATGTCCACTGGTTTCTTGTCGTGCATGAATGGCTTAATAAGCTGAATCACAAATTGCCTGCATGACTTGCTTGCAGAGGCCAAACTCAAGAGATAACCAATGACCAAAAAGATGGGAAACATGGGGAATAACCATCCATAAGTGTTCCTAGCGGGGGTTTTGTTAGCTTCAAGATCAGCAGAGATGACATGAGATCGAGCACCATCATAAGTTTGATTTTGAGAATCATCCAATACGATATTTGACTTCCCAGCAGTTTCTGGTAGCTTCTTTGGGGGTTGAACTGGTTCCAGAGCATTAGAACCATCGATGGAAATAAAAGGGGTACCATCTTTCAAGACAATTGCATTATCTGAATCTGAATCAGGTAAGGCAAGTGACAAGCCCTCAGTTCTAATGCATGGGATATCTCCTCGCAGGCAAGGTGATTGATCAAGCATGTCAGGGTGGTTGTATTTCACATATCGGTTTGCAGTAAAAGAAGTTCTTGTCCAGTTAAATAAATGCTTGCCAAGATCTGATGCGCTGAGAGAATAGTCAGTTCTCACAAGCACTATGATCTTATTACTACCATCACTAGTACGGGCATTTAGCTTGGATGGTGCTCCTTCAATCCCTGGTCCTTCCAATTCATTTAATGCAGCTGGAATACTGTGCCTGTAAACAATCTCACCACTATCAGCATCAACTACAAAAACAGTTGAAACTTTTGATCCAACAGTAACAACAGAATCCCGGATATATGGGCTTCTGGCAATGAATTCCTCCAATTTCCATGGGAGCCTCTGCAGGAACAGAGAGACAAGGATGAGAAACTAATATATGTGCAATGAAGGTTTCCGACAAGCACTGTGCCTGAGAAAATCATACCACGCTGTTCCCATTATAAACCTCCCAAAGCTCAGTCCCATTCATGTTCTCGTCGTCATTCAGAGGATAAATGAGGTAATTCAGACCAGAGTCAGTGGTAGTAATATGATCTGAGAGCGGAGGCCCTGTGGTGATCTCCCACAGAGGAGACTGTGACAACTGGTCCACAAGCTGAATTGTGCCATTGTCGTAAAACTGGAGCACAGGGCTGTTCACAAAGACAATCAAAAGTCATTCCAGAGTCAATCAGACATGCCAACAAACCTAGGTGCGTAACTGGTATGCCACTTCCAGATGCCCTAAGAATGTGCTAAATATGAGTGAGTAGCCCTCGGTAGCACAAGGAGTATCATGCAGAACCAGTGGCCACACTCCCTTCCGGCCTTCCGTGCTCCAGAGCAGCACGGAACAATAAGATGCCCAGAATGCTTCACTTTTGAGATAAACCAAGAAAGCCCCTTCGCTACAACAAACCCCATGCTACATTTCCTTCTGTCTATGGCTCAAAAGCTCGCCAATGCGGCCAAGAAGCAGCAGCCGCGCACAAACGACGCAGCCGCAACCGGGAACGGGGAAGGGAGACCACGGAGCTCACCTGGGTTCGGCTTTCGCCTCGCCGCTAACTAATTTAGCCGGCTCGTGGCGCGCAGGCTGCGACCGGACAAAGAGCTCCCGGACGCTCAGCTTCTTGGGCCCCGCTGGGGCGACGATCTCGGTGGAGCGCGCCCCGACCGCGACGATCTCCGTGGAGCACGAAGCCGCCGCCCCATCATCCTCCGGAGCGGCTCCTCCGGGGAGCGCGAGGCGAGGCGGGGGAGCGGGAGGCGCGGGGGGCGGGGGCGGGAGGAGCGCGGCGCCGCCGTCGTCCACGCGGAAGGCGAGCCCCGCGAGGAGGACGAGCGGGATGAGGACCCGGCGGAGCGACCTCATCGGCTGCGGGGCATGCCTAGGGCTTGTTCGGAGGGGGTGGGGGGAGGTGGGGTCCGGATCTGGTCGGAGCTTGGACTCCGGGAGAGGATTGCTTGGCGACGAAGGGGATGGGGGAGACGGTAGGAGGCTTCTCGAAGCGGGGGTGTGATCTGCTTTTCGCTTCGCTGTTGTGAGTCAAAGCGATGGGTTTTCGGTTTGGGAAGAATGGCTGCGGCGGCGGTGGCAGCAGCGTCGGACGGTGGTTCGTAGGAACGGACGAACGGCGCTTTGCCTCAAGTTGCCTGAGGGACGCTACTATTCTCCACTCAGATGATGCCGCCAGCTGGCAGATGTCAATGGGAGATTCTCCGTTAAGTGTTTTTTTTTCCAATCAACACACATTGGGAGGTTCATATGATAGATCTTCAACCGCCGATAAATTGGAGGCCTCCCATTGATTCTGATCCATTCGACGTATGTCGGCATGACACATGGAGCTCTATCAATCAGCCGCTGTCGGGTGCCCTCACAAAGTCACGTAACAGTCCCGGTCTCTATCCTTCCAGGTTCTCGCTCACCCGTCAAAGTAAAACAAGGCCTCGACGCCTCCAAAAAAAAAAAACCACCTCGTTGTTTCCGCTTCCGCCTCTTCCTCGCCTTTTCTTCTTCCCCAGGCGCGGTGCACGCAGATGCAACGCCGAGCCCTATCAGAAGCTACGCGTGCTGGTCGAATCGTTTCATCGCTCCTTCCTCTCACCTGTTTGCGGTCCGTGCGGGTGCCACCACTTGCCCCGATGGTGATGGCGCTTCGGGAGTGCACAGACCCGGGACAGATGCGCGAGCTACAGGCCGATTTCATACTCATCTCCAACGCTTGAGGTTACCCAAGGTCTACCTCGCCACCATCCTCGAGTATCTCGCCACCTGAGGTTCGTGTCCCCTCCTCCTCCGTCTCGATCTGGTGTTTGATCTCGACCTGGTGTTCGATCTCGATCTGCCTTCAGCTGGAGTTGTCTCATATGGTTGTGTATTTTTGTCTCCGTCTGGTGCTCACCAGTCGGCGCGGCGGGCTCCCCTCTGAAAGGTCCTTGTGTGATTTTGGTAATTGAGTGACAACTTAGGTGAACTAATATGTGTTTGAGTGATATATACACAAGAGATTAGTTCACAGGTAATTGTGTGATGAAGGAGCTTAATACACATGAAACATGACATGGAGTCATGTGACCAAGGTGGAGAAGATCAAGATGAGGCTTGGCTTGATGGACCAGTTACAAGTGTGAAGGGCAAGCGGGTGATGCTTGGCGCCGATGGACCAAGGCAACGGTGAAGAGGCCGATTTCATACTCATCTCCAACGCTTGAGGTTACCCAAGGTCTACCTCGCCGCCATCCTCGAGTATCTCGCCACCTGAGGTTCGTGTCCCCTCCTCCTCCGTCTCGATCTGGTGTTTGATCTCGACCTGGTGTTCGATCTCGATCTGCCTTCAGCTGGAGTTGTCTCATATGGTTGTGTATTTTTGTCTCCGTCTGGTGCTCACCAGTCGGCGCGGCGGCTCCCCTCTGAAAGGTCCTTGTGTGATTTTGGTAATTGAGTGACAACTTAGGTGAACTAATATGTGTTTGAGTGATATATACACAGGAGATTAGTTCACAGGTAATTGTGTGATGAAGGAGCTTAATACACATGAAACATGACATGGAGTCATGTGACCAAGGTGGAGAAGATCAAAATGAGGCTTGGCTTGATGGACCGGTTGCAAGTGTGAAGGGCAAGCGGGTGATGCTTAACGCCGATGGACCAAGGCAACGGTGAAGAGCAAGTGAGGTCAAGATCGATAAACCAATACGGTCACATGATGATATGAAGTGGATCATATCATTTGGTGATAGGTTGGTGCATGTGTTGCATCAACATTGGAGATGGAGATGGAATGGAATGCGCAAGTTAAAGGTATAACCATAGGGTATTTCCATTTCACCGGTCATAGGTGTATAGAGAAGTTGATGACCGGGTTTAGGATAGATAGTCGTACTATCAAGAGGGGCAAACTTGTTTGCATATCGATTATCTAGTGCCACCATGAGCGATTTAACTTTGTGATGTATTAGGATCGAGTGGCGCGGTGAGAGAAAGTGAAAAATGCTTTGAAAATGATTATGAAAATGCTAACACACAAGCACAAGGTGGTGAACACATTTGTGTTAGCACTTGAGAAGCAAAGGAAGAAGTGCGGAGGAGTCTTGGCTGAAAACCGAGCTCCGGACGCAAGGGCCAAAGGGGGTCTGGACCATTGGAGAGAGGGTCCGGAACCTAACCCTAGGTTTGGCTGAGTCTGCGGACTCCGGACGCTAGGGGCATGGGCGGTCCGGACCATTGTGTCTGCGTCCGTACGCCTCCCCCACTGACTGAGCAGAGCGAATAGAGGAGATCCGGACGTTGTTTGCGGTCCGGACGGTGAACTCCGGACATGCGTCCGGAGGTTTTCGGCTCTCGGGGAGCTCTCTGCTGGAGTCCGGACGCGGACGAGCGTTGGTCCGGAGTGGCACTATTGTGCGCGTCCGGAGGCACGTGGCAGCCTGTGGCGAGCGCGCCAACGGGCGGATTCAAACGGACAGGAGTCCGGACACACAAGGCATGGTCCGGACCCCAGTGAAAAGTACGTCCGGACCCTCTGCAAAACGCGTGAAGTGAGTGGGAAACAGCTAGTTTCTTTCCCACTCTATAAATAGGAGTGGTGGCCGGCCAAGGCTTGTGGCTCAGCACCCTTGGGCCTTTGTAGCTTGTGTAGGAGTGCTTGATAGCCCTCTAACTCACATATACTTGATAGCGATTATCCGATTGTGTGAGAGAGCGATTACTAATGCGTTGCTTTGAGAGATTGCATCGTGTGACACTAGGTGATCGTGTTGCAAGCTCGTGGTGCTTGTTACTCTTGGAGGTTGCCGCCTCCTAGATGGCTTGGTGGCTTGTGGCTCCGTCGAAGCGCGCAAGAAGATTGTGCGGCGCTCCGAAAAAGTGCTTGTGAGGGGTATTGTGCTCGTCCCGCGGGAGATCGCGAAGAGCAACTCTAGTTGAGCATGTCATTGAGTTACCCTCACTTGTGGGTGGATTCTTGCGGCGCCCGAGTTAGTGGGCTAGGCTTGTGAACGTCTATTAGCCGCCGAATCACCAAGTGTGTGGTCGACACAACGGGGACTAGCTTGGTGGCAACCAAGTGAACCTCGGGAGAAAAATCACCGTGTCAACATTGTCTACTCTTCTCGATGGTTTGCATTCTCCGAATCACTAGCTTGTATTTACTTGTTCATATCTTGTGCTAGTGTTTCTTTGTTGCTCTTGTAACTAGATTTGCTTGTGTAGCTTGTCTAGTTACCTTCTTGCTTGTGTAGCATAGAAGTAACTCTTGAGTGGTTTATTGATTTGTGTAGCCTTATAAGTCACATTGCTTAGTTTGTGTAGCTAAGTAAGTTGAGCTCTCTAGTTAACTTGTGTAGTCTTGCTAGAGAGCATTGCTAGTGAGTTTAGGTGCTTTGTGCTTTGCTTACTAGTATGTGTAGGAGCTCCCTTTGTGCTTAGAGTACTAGTTGCTTAGGTTTGTGTGACCTTACAACTTAGACTTGTTTAGGTGAGCTTCCTAGCTTTGCACCTTAGTAAGCCCAATTAGGATCTTTTGCTAGGTGCTAAAGTTATAGATAGAGGTATAGTCTTGGCTAGACCAATAATTTTAATTCCGTATTTGTTTTGGTCTTTCGTTGCGCATAAGTTTTTTAGAAAAGACTATTCATCCCCTCTAATCCGCCACCTCGACCCTACACCCTCCCTGCTCCTGGTGATCCCGTTCACTTCTTCACTACCATCCTGCGTTCTGCCTTCGCTGGCCGTTGACCCTGTGCCTGCGTGTTCGCGGGCCTGCGTGTACAGCTGGTTAGAGGCACTAGCCGTGCTTGCGTGGTGTCAAGGTGAGCGTGGATGTCAAGATTCACTCCAGGTACAGGGACCACTTCATGGCGCCCAAAAAGATGTTCAGCTGGTTCGTTAGTGATGAGTGATGTTCGGTTCCGTGCTATTGTTCCTCTTGCTATTACATAACCCAACATTGATGCGTTGTCCACTGCCATTATTTCACCTAGGAAGCTTATTGGATCAGTTGGCATAAGTGTTTGCGATGTACTACAATAGAGTACTAAATTTACTCCGAACTGCACAAAAAGCTTGAGTAATTATTGCCAAATAAAAATTGTTGTCTTCAGGAAAAAAGATATTAAGGCAACATTGATGCAAAAATAACCATGTAACCATTATTTCTCCATAGTTTTAACGCTTACAAAATATCTAGCCGTAAGAAAATTTCATGGTTACCTTTTGCATCCGGGAAGAAAACAGAGGTGACTAAAATATATTATGTCCAGTTGTTTTACAACTAACACAACTGGATGCAAACCGATCCCTCCAAGGTTTGGTCCATTCATAGATGCATTAATGATAAATGTATACTAATTGTCAAACTTTTATTGGGTAATGCTTTTGTTCAATTTCAGATTGCATATGCACATGTCCTTGGAGCCTTCAAATTTCGATTTTTTTTTTTGCTCAAGTTACATTTCCCTCCTGCTTACAGATATACCATAATTAACATTAAAATTTATCTTTATGGGTTTGCTAGCCAAATGCATTCTAAACAATCTTCTATGTTCTAATTTATGTTTATTCTTTCATGCCCTCTCATATTTTAGCCTGTTGATGGCTCTTGTGAAAAGTTGCTTCCAACCTATGACACCACAGGAAGGTATGTGCTATGTAGTTCCTGTTAGATTGCATCTTCAGTTCATTGATTTAGTTTTATGTAATGGATGTCATATTGCCATCTCTGCGTGTCCATATAACTCACCGTACGTGAGATAGAGCCCTACGTAACACCAGTTGTATTTTGGTTGTGCCTTTTAGATGCGAAGAAAACAAATTGTTTGATTTTTTTATTAAAAGAACTAAAGTGGCTGGTGGAGTTATGAGGCACTCGATGAACTCATACCATTGCTCATGCTATCTTTTATTTCCCTGTTTCATTTGAGATTACAATAATTAATGTCTTATATATTGCTCAAACTGTCTGACACAAAATGGTATTGATATACCTATGTCTATCTAATATGACCACCGTTGAAATTTTGGCGTTTGTATTTTTCCATGTTACTGATTGTTTACACAAGTTTTACAATTCGTAGTATGACTTTCAACACCCCAAGGGATCTTTTGCATGATAATTTGTTACCACAATGCTATTCATTGGACACCTAATTCTGTTCTTTTCTATCTACAGGATTTTGGAACCATATGAAATAGCTTGGTATTTCTCAATAAAGCTCACTTTACTCATAAATGTAATTTTCACAATGGTGTTTGTCGGGTACAAAGGTAAGGGGTACCCTAAACTCTCCGATAAACTAACGCTCAACATAGCAACCATTTTTAAGACAGGATCCGATCAGCCATTCGAGTCCATGGAGAAAGACCCATTACACGAAGGTCCTCCTCGCCAACAATCGCAACCAGTCGTGGGCCGGCCCATTACTGGAAAAACAGACGGACAGGGGTCGAACGAACAATCCCCCGCCTCCGCCTCGACTCCGACTTACGGACAGGGGTCGAACGAACGACCCCTTCGCCTCCGCCCCTCGAATGACGGACAGGGGGTCGAACAAACGACCCCCGGGCAGGAGGCTCGACCGACTTACCTGCTCCCAGCATGGGGTAAAAGGGGATCCAATGCGACTTACCTGCCCCCGCCTAACACCATGGGCGCCCACTACCGCAGTCATATCTGTCAACTCGCCGCCCATGCCTTGGACCTCCGTCAACTGTGCTGCCATTGTAGCCACGTTGCAGGTACGGACTCCAGAGGCATCCCCTCGAATCACAAACGGGACACCCTCGATTGTGTCTTCAGGGATACGACAGGGCCAAGCCGGTCTCGACCCCCCCCCTCGACCGGGGGCTCGATCCTTGCCTCCAACCACTCCGGTATGGGACCCGTCCCGTTCGCTCCATCCCGCTTCAGCTATGGGACTCGCACCCGTCTCCCGAAGGTCAACCCTGCTGCGCCATGCTGTACGGTGACGACCAGTCAGCCATCACCACGCCCTGAACGCCGGAAGGACGGGAAGGTCACGCCGCCACAGTGATCGACGTCTCATCACCAGCATGACGCCACAGACGTCTCTCCCATGCCTCTACAGTCTGGGATATCTGTACTCTCAAGCCTCCCCTTGGTCTATAAAAGGGGACGCTGGGATAGAGGGAGGGGGGATCGGACATCTAGGGGCTCACAACCAACACCCGAAGCGCACTCGTGTCAGCTCCTACCACACCCGACTGCCTGATCTCCGCATCAAGTGGTCCACCACCCGTTCACCTAGGATAGCCTAGCAAGCCCTAGACCTCAGCTCATCCTGAGCACCCCCGTGTAAACCAGCTTGTACCCCCCCTGTACGAGCACCCCGGTGCAAGATAATACAATACATCCTACCCCGCTGGACGTAGGGCCTTCTGTGCCCGAACCAGGATAAACCTTGTGTTCTTCTTGCATCACGTCTGGGAGAGGGAGCACGCAATATACAAATTTACTCGTTGGTGGTCTTGACCCCCTGGGTCATAACACCGACAGTTGGCGCGCCAGGTAGGGGGCTTTGCGTATCGATCAACTCCGAACTACTCTCCCAGATGGATTCCATGACCCCATCACTCCACCATTCGTGCCTCTCGCCTGCGACTAGGAGGAGGCGCGAACGACGCCGCCGCGCTCTCACCGCGCGGATCCCGAGACATCGGATGCCGCCTCTCTGGCCTCGGATGGTGACACAGTTCCTCCCTTCGGGAGCCTGTTTGACCCATTCTTGCAGGTCGGGGGCGGGTACCTCGCTGAGTCCGACTTTGGCTCTGCCATACCGTCATCTCAGAGGGTCCCCGTGGCTTCTCCGGCACACTCGGTCGTGCCGCCGCCGCATAACCTATTTCCACGCGGGCTCTACAACAGCGCCAGACTCTGTTCTGCTTTTGTAGGCTCGCAGATGCAGGCACGTTACGGATCTTCAGGGAACCCGCTATGTGCGACGACCGACCTAGTCATCCCTCCTCCGTCGGACGAGCGCCCGGAGCCGCGACGAGCCCCGCCCCCGGGGCATCACACCTGGGGCGCGTTATGGCAACGGCTGGAGGAGGAACGCATGGGATCTTTCCCCAACTTCTACCACAACTACCCCGACTCGGACTCCCCCGATGAGGGTTACGACCCCACCCGGGAATGCTTCCACCTCGACGGTTAGGCCGACTCCCAAGACGACGTCAACGACGCCGCGGCCACGGATGAAAGAGGAGGGGGCAACGCTACGCCGGCACGAGACGCCGACCCCCCGAGTCCTGACAAGGCCGATCCGCCTCGAGACGCCCAGGTCGCGCAAGTCCGAGAGCTTCTCGCAAAGCTCGAGGAAGAGCGCCTACGACTTCAGCAATTCGAGCAGGCCCTCGAGCGAGATCGCGGACAGCCACAGGGTGCAGGAGCCCGTGAGCGGGCCCGGGAAGTCCATCGACAGATTGTCGAGGAGGGGGCAAATGAGCGCCGCGTCTACAACCGTACCAGCCAAAATGTCGTGGCAGCCGCAATGCTGCTTTGGGACATGCCGGCGCCATCGACACCCCAAGCGCGACGCATCAGGAATGAGATCCAGGGGCTTCTCCAAACCGCGGCCGTGCAGCAGGCGGAGAGCTCGGCCTCGAGGCACAGAGGAGTTGCCTCCGAGCATCAGGACGTACCCCCTCGACAAAATCGAGAGGTATCTGTCCACCAAGACAAAGCGCCCCAGGGTGGGGTAGAGCGGCGACCAGTTCGAGACCGCATCGTCGACGATCGACCACCGCGGGAGAACAGACGACGCCGACACGGTGACGCCGAGGCTCGAGGTTACAGTGCTCATCGGGGTGGGCGCTACGACAGTGACGAAGATCGACGTCGATCTCCAGAACCGCCAGGGCCACGAGTCTTTGGCAGGGCCATCCGGCGAACCGCCTTGCCTGTACGCTTCCGTCCACCTACCAGCCTGGTCAAGTACAATGGTGAAACCAAGCCGGAACTCTGGCTTGCAGATTTCAGGCTGGCATGTCAGCTAGGAGGAGCCGACAACGACCACGTCATCATTCGGAAACTCCCGCTCTTCCTCTCCGACACCACTCGAAGATGGCTCGAGGAGCTCCCCCCAGACTTGATCCAAGACTGGCCCGACCTGGTCCGGATCTTCGAGGGGAACTTCAAAGGCACCTACGAGCGACCAGGGAACCCCTGGGATCTCCGCAGCTGCAAACAGAGGTCAGGGGAGACCCTCCGCAACTTCACCCGTCGGTTCTCTAGGCAGCGTACCGCGCTAACCCACGTCTCCGACAACGATGTCATCACCGCGTTCATCGCTGGGACAACCTGCAAGGAGTTGGTGCGGGAGCTGGGACGGAACACCCCCAAGACTGCCAACGAGCTCATGGACATCATTGCCAACTACGCAGCCGGCGAGGAAGCCGTTGGCGCGTTCTTCTACGCATTCCCAGACAAGGGGAAGGTCAAGGCGGACGAGCCCGGGGGCTCGAACAACGGGCCCAAGAGGAACAACGTCAACAAGAAGAAGAAGAAGAAGAACCAGCCGGGTCGATATGACGTCGAGCCCGACGATCTTGTCGCTGCGATAGACAAGAAGAAGCCTCGAGGTCCCCTTCTCGACGGGGGCGTCTTCGACAAGATGCTGAAAGACCCCTGCCCTTATCACAAGGGACCGACCAACCACAGTCTCGAGGACTGTCGCATGCTCAAAAAGCACTTCGACTCTCCTGGCTTCAAGAAAGACAACAAGAAGGGGGATCCGCACGACGGGGACGATGGCAAGAATGGGGGCTTCCCCGAGGTACACGAATGCTACATGATCTACGGGGACCCTCGACTCGACTCACCACGTGCCAGCACAAGAGGGAGCGCCGAGAGATCTTCTCCGTTCGAGCCCAGGCTCCTCGATACCTCGACTGGTCCCAGACGCCGATCACCTTCGACTAGGACGACCACCCCGAGCACGTCCCCAACGCGGGGGTCTACCCGCTCATCGTCGAACCGATCATTCTCAAGACCCACCTCACCAAGGTACTTATGGATGGGGAAGCACCCTCAACATCATCTACGTTGCGACCCTCGACCTCCTGGGGATCCCGAGGACCGCGCTCCTACCCAGCGCGGGAGGATTCCATGGGGTCGTCCCAGGAAAGAAGGCACTCCCGATCGGCCGCGTCAAGCTGCCCGTCTGCTACGGTACCCCCTTAAACTTTCGGAAGGAGGATCTGACCTTCGAGGTGGTCGCGTTCCGTGGCATCTACCACGCCATCATCGGGCGATCGAGGTACGCCAAATTCATGGCAATCCCGAACTACGCCTACCTCAAGCTGAAGATGCCAGGGCCCATGGGGGTCATCACCGTCGACACCTCGTACGAGCACGCATACGACTGCGACGTCGAGTGCGTGGAAAGCACCGAAGCGGTCGAAGAGTCGGGCATCCTCGCGGCCCTCGACGACTTGCCCGGGGAGATCCCCGACCCCAAGCGGCACGCCGACAGCTTCAAGCCTGCGGAGGACACTAAGTCTGTCCCGCTCGACCCCGACCTCGCGGATGGGAAGGCACTGACCATCAGCGCCACCCTCGAGCCCAAATAGGAAGTCGTGCTCATCGACTTTCTCCGTGCGAATGCTGACGTGTTTGCATGGAGTCCCTCAAACATGCCAGGCATTCCGAGGGAGGTCGCCGAGCACTCCTTGGACATCCGGGCCGGATCCAAACCAGTGAAGCAAAGGCTACGCCGCTTCGACGAGGAGAAGCGCACGATCATCGGGGAGGAGGTCGACAAGCTTTTAAAGGCCGGATTCATCAAGGAGGTACATCATCCTGACTGGTTAGCAAATCCCGTACTTGTCAAGAAAAAGAATGGAAAGGATAGAATGTGCGTAGACTACACTAGTTTAAATAAAGCATGTCCTAAGGTTCCTTTTCCATTACCACGCATTGACCAAATAGTAGATTCTACTGCGGGATGTGAAACTCTCTGCTTCCTTGATGCGTATTCTGGCTACCACCAAATAAAGATGAAGGAGTCCGATCAGCTCACGACTGCCTTCATCACTCCCTTTGGCATGTTTTGCTACACCACCATGCCCTTCGGTTTGCGAAACGTCGGGGCGACATATCAACGATGCATGCTCCATGTCTTTGGGAAACACATAGGGCCGACCGTCGATGCCTACATCGATGACATCGTGGTCAAATCCAAAACAGTTGGGAACCTGGTCGGGGACCTTGAAATCGCGTTTGGGTGCCTCATGGCAAACCACATAAAGCTAAACCCTGAGAAGTGTGTCTTCGGGGTCCCTTGAGGCATGCTTCTAGGGTACATAGTTTCCCAGCGCGAGATCGAGGCCAACCCCGAGAAGGTAACCGCAATCACAAGGATGGGCCCGATCAACGACCTCAAAGGCGTATAGAGGGTCACGGGGTGCCTCGCCGCCCTCAGCCGGTTCATCTCACGGCTCGGAGAGAAGGCGTTGCCCCTTTACCGCCTCCTGAAGAAAACAGAACACTTCGCGTGGACCGTCGAGGCCGAGGAATCGCTCTCCAAGCTCAAAGCCTTACTCACCTCGCCGCCTATCTTGGTGCCCCCGAGCCCAGCCGAGCCCCTCTTGCTCTATGTCGCGGCAACTACCCAGGTAGTCAGCGCTGCCATAGTAGTCAAGAGGACAGAAGAGGGACACACCCTGCTGGTGCAGAGGTCCGTGTACTTCATAAGCGAGGTGTTCTCTGAGACTAAAATGAGATACCCCCACATCCAGAAGTTGTTGTACGCCATCATCCTCACTCGGCGAAAGCTCCAACACTATTTCCTGGGCCACCCGGTTACAGTGGTCTCGTCTTTCCCCCTCGGGGAGATAATCCAGAACCGGGAGGCGTCGGGGAGGATCGCAAAGTGGGCGGTCGAGCTCATGGGGGAAACTCTCTCCTACGCTCCTCGGAAGGCCATCAAGTCTCAGGTATTGGCAGACTTCATTGCAGAATGGACCGATACTCAACTACCCCCGGCGCAAGTCCAGACCGAGCTCTGGACCATGTACTTCGACGGATCGTTGATGAAGACGGGGGCAGGCGCTGGGTTGCTTTTCATATAGCCCTCAAGGGTCCACATGTGCTACGTCATCTGCCTTCACTTCCCCGCTTCCAACAACGTAGCCGAATACGAGGCCCTTGTCAACGGTCTGTGCATCGCCATCGAGCTCGGGGTTCGGCGCCTCG
Organism: Microstegium vimineum; assembly: GCA_022036555.1. Taxonomy (NCBI): domain Eukaryota; kingdom Viridiplantae; phylum Streptophyta; class Magnoliopsida; order Poales; family Poaceae; genus Microstegium; species Microstegium vimineum. The sequence goes on along the minus strand of CM039119.1, from coordinate 57,803,384 downwards.
ACGTGCGAGGGGACTCGCAGCTTGTGATCGACCAGGTGATGAAGGCCTCGAGCTGCCACGACCCCAAGATGGAAGCTTACTGCAAGGAGGTCCGAAAGCTCGAGGACAAATTCTACGGCCTCGAGCTCAACCACGTCGCCCGACGGTACAACGAAGCCGCTGACGAGCTTGCCAAAACCGCATCTACTCGAGGTACAGTCCCTCCCGACATCTTCTCGAGGGACCTCCACAAATCGTCCGTCGACCTTGGCTCGGGGGCTCCCGCCCTTGAGCCAGGGGTCTATCCATCCCCTTCGACCGATCCCCCCTCGAACGGGGAAGAGGTCATGGAGATCGACGGAACGACCGCGACACCAACCCCCTCGACGGACTGGCGTGCACCCTACCTCGAGTATCTGATATGGGGTGAGCTCCCAGAGGACCGCACCGAAGCCTGACGCATAGCCCGGCGTGCCAAAACCTACGTCCTGTACGGGGATGGCTGCGAGCTGTATCGGCGCAGCCCTACCGGTGTACTTCAACGTTGCCTCACCCTCGAGGAGGGGAAGGCATTGCTGAAGGACCTACACTCGGGGGCTTCCGGCCACCACACAGCGCCAAGAACGCTGGTAGGAAGCGCCTTCCGACAAGGCTTCTACTGGCCGACAGCCGTCGCCGACGCTACCAAACTCGTTCGATCTTGCAAGGGATGCCAATTCTACGCTAGGTAGACCCACCTACCCGCCCAAGCTCTTCAGATGATACCGATAACTTGGTCGTTCGTAGTATGGGGGCTCGACATGGTCGGCCCCTTGAAGAAAACCAAAGGTGGCCACACCCACCTTCTCGTTGCTGTGGACAAGTTTTCAAAGTGGATCGAGGCTCGACCCATCGCCAACATTCAGTCTCGGCAGGCTGTGTTGTTCTTCACCGACATCATCCACCGCTTCGGGGTCCCCAACGTCATCATCACCGATAACGGCACGCAGTTCACCGGCCAAAAGTTCTTGGACTTCTGCGACCACCACAACATCAGAGTGAACTGGTCCGCAGTCGCCCATCCTCGAACTAACGGTCAGGTCGAGCGCGCCAATGGTATGGTTTTGCAGGGCCTCAAGCCAAGGATCTTCGACCGGCTAAACAAACATGGCAAGAGATGGGTCGATGAGCTACCCGCTGTCCTATGGAGTCTCCGAACGACACCAAGTCGAGCCACGGGGTTCTCTCCGTTCTTCTTGGTCTATGGGTCTGAGGCCGTCCTCCCCACTGACCTCGAGTACGGGTCCCGTCGACTAAAGGCCTACAGCGAGCAAGCCAATGCAGCAGCCCGAGAGGACTCCCTCGACCAGCTCGAGGAAGCCCGGGATGTGGCCCTCTTCAAGTCGGCGAAGTACCAGCAAACGCTGCGGCGCTACCACGACAAAAACATACGCAAAAGAGACCTCGACGTCAGCGACCTCGTGCTGCGCCGCCGACAAAGCAACAAGGGACGTCACAAGCTGACGCCACCTTGGGAGGGACCCTTCATCGTGGTAGAAGTGCTAAAGCCAGGAACTTACAAGCTGAAGAACGACAAGGGCGAGCTCCTCACCAACGCATGGAACATTGAACAGCTACGTCGCTTCTATCCCTAAGGCCTCGAGGCCTAGTACATTTTCTACATTATGTACATTTATCACATTATGAATGAACAAAATGTTCTCGAAATACATTTCACATTCATTCGTAACTCTAAGGTAGCCTCGACTCTGCTCCGGCAAAGTCATGCCTCCCTCGGGGGCTGAGAGGGGGGGACCCCCCGCCTAAGTCCTCCAAAAAATTCGAATGTCTTTTCGAAACTCGGCTTTCCCTCTCGATCTTCGCCCCGAGTACGCTTCACGGCTAAGTAAAAATGCCTTGAACTCCTTAAGGGTCGAGGGCCGTTGAGCCGGGGACTCTCTTACGCCTCAGGGCTACGGTATCCCCACTCGCTCCCCCCTCCAGGGATACGAGCGTGCGTCGAACACTTAGCCTACAAGCGACGACTCAGACAAAGAGAAATAGAGACAGCTCGAGAAATAAAAAACACTCAGAAGCATCTCGAACAAAATGCATTAAGAAGCCCCCAGGGGCTCGATATCGTATCTTCACAAAAGCTAAACTATTACATGGACCTTCTTGTCCAGATTTGGCTCGCAAGCCTCCGCTACTCATCGCCTTCGTCGCTCGGCGGGGGAAGCACCTCGGCCTCAAATAGCTTTGCCAGCTCTCCGCCAGGCACCTCGGCAGTGTCGATCAGCTCGTGGCATCTCGCCATGTTTCTCTTCTTCGCTCATCCTCGGGTCGACGACGAAGCCGCTGGAGACGACGTCGAGGTCGTAGATATAGCCCGAGCGGACAACCGCGAGCGCCCGCTTCACGCCTATGTGAAGGGCGGCCCGGACCTGCTCCGTCACTTCATCGGTCGCAGCGAAGAGCCGGCGCAAGAGGGCATCTCCGCGCATATCCCCGTCAACCGGCAGCTCCGGCTCGATCCCTAGACCGTCGCAGAAGGAGGAGACGGCATCCCTGAGCCTTTCGTTCAGGCTCGTCTCTGCCCCGAGGAGATCCATGAGACTAGTTAGGTCCTCATGGAGTCGGGCCTTGTCCCCATCGAGCTCTGCAAGAGCAAACAGAAGGCTGCGTCAAAACCAAAAAGCAGGGCAAGGAGCGAAGCCAAGCGAGCCCAATGACATCGCCAAAAAACTCACCGTTGGCGTATCCCTCCAGGACGACGTAGTCCTGCTCAGCCCTCTAGAGTTGGTGGCGGACCTCGACGAGCTCTACGGCTTGGTTGTTGTTTTTAGCCCGGAGGTCCTCGATGACCTTGCCGGTACCATCGAGGGCCCTCTTCTGGTTGGCGGCCACCTCCCCCAGAGCGGTGACCTGAGCCCGAGCCTTCGCCTCCGTGGCACCAAGCGCGTCGCGGTCGTGGGAGACGGTGTCGACGTCCGCCTGAAGCTCCTGGACCCGCCCCTTGAGGGAGGTGCGGTCGACAGCCGCCTGCTTCAGGTCGGCCTCGAGCTGGTAGATACGCCCCGCCGCCCGTGCCATTTCCTCCCTCTGCAGGGTGGACTCCTCCTCCGCCTTGCGCCAGGCCTCCTGGGCAGCATCCCGCTGCTGCCCGACCTCGATAACCGCCTTGAGGGCAGCCTTGACCCTCGACTGCGCCACCTCCTGGGCGGCCCGGGCTCCCTCCTGCGCGGCCGCCACCTCGGCCTTCGCCTTCTCCAACGAGGCGCGGAGGACGGGGAGCTGGCGCCACTCCTCCTGCGTCCGCAGGATGAACTGGGACTTGTCGTACGACCTTGCCCTCTGCATCTACCGGTGATAAAAAGAAGGTCATCAGGATAAAGCAGCAAAACAACCAGGATAAACCGAAAGGGGAAAGGACAAAGCTTACCTCCATCCCCCGGAACAAGTCCGCGGAAGCAACACCGCTGACAGGCGTGCCACGTGGGCAAGACATGCCCAGAACTCCTCCAGGTGCTCCCACTCCCCGAGCTCGGCTTGATCATCGAGCCTGAGGAGGGTCTGCCCTGGGTCTTGGGGGTCCACCACCTCGAGGGGCTCCTGCCCCCAGAACTTGCTGCGACGCTCGATCCTCGCCTGGATCTCCCGCATGAGGCCCTGTCGCATCTCGAGGCCACCCCCATGGGACCTAACCCGCTCCGCCAAGGTGGGAAAGGGGGCCGCTACCTCGAGCTGGGCTCTCCTGGCCTCGGAGCCATCTTGCAGGGCCACTGCTGACCCCTCCGGGTCATCACCGCCGGCAGACGACTGCCCGACCTCGACCACAGGCCGAGCAGCCGCCTCGGACATTGTCGCGTCCGGCGCGCCGCTCCCGTGCACCACGACGGTGGCCTCCTCCGGTCCCGACTAGAGGTCCGTCGCCACAACCGTCTTGCCCGGGGCCATCAGCTCCGCCACCATATCGGCCACCTCTTCGGCGGAGGCCTCCGCCGACGTCCCCGACATCTCCGCCATGGGCGCTGCCTCGAGCTCCTCGGCCCGTCCCCCTCCGCAGGCTCAGGGAGCGGCGTAGAAGTCCCTCCGACGAAGGCCTCCGCCGGCCATGGCTCCACCGGCGCGGTAGCAGCCGCACCCCCATGCTCGCGCGATAGGCGCGCCTCCCACGACGTGAGGCTCTCGGGCCACTCCTTCGGCGCTGGGCGAGCTGGCGTCCCTTCCTCGCTGGCGCAGGTAACGTCCATCACCTCCACCTCAGCGAGGGGCTGGGGCTCGACCACCTCCACCTCCGGCGCCAGTCTCGCAATCGTCGAGCCCGCCGGCTCGACCTCCTCCGCTGCGACCTCCGCCAGTGCCGACTCCGTCCCCGCCGGTGCGGCGGGTCGACCCGCCTCCTCCGCCTGAGCTCGCTCCGCAGGGCCCAGCGCATGCTCGCGCGCCATCGCCTCCCGCGCCTCGGCCACCCACGCTGCAGCTGGGGTGGGGGTCGAGGGGGACGAGATGGCGGGACTGGCCCCGACGGCCATCTGGACTGCGGCCTCCGCTCTTAGCCTCTTGGCTGGAGTGAGGTTCGCGCCCTACGCCGAGCGTTTCGTCCTGGAAAACAAAACCCATACGTGATGGTAAGCACAACTCGTAACCTATAACAAAAACTCGGATCGACAGGGAGGCAACTTACCCCAGCGGAATCATGGGGGTCCGCCCGGCGGACCTCGAGCCGCTCGGGGGCTTCTGCGAGGCGCGACGGGAGCCACCCCTCCCGCCAGCGCTGGCCACGGCAGGGGCGAGGCCGCTCCCGGCGCCGTCTCCTAGGCAGGGGCCGACGACGTTCCTGTCGCCCCCCTCCCGACCTCCTCCTACGTCGATGGGCCCGGCGCCCGTGCGCTCGACCGGGTAGGCGCCGGGGGCGTGCCCGACCGACCCCTCGACGGGGATCGCGACGAACGCCCGCGCGACTGCCGCGACACTTCACCTTGAGGAGCCACGGGGCGCTCGCCCCGCGGCTCAATCTCGCCAGTTGCGGCCGCCCTCTGCCGCTCGGGCACCGCTCGTTCTTCCTCAAGCCCTCCTTGCGGCTCGGCCTCCCCATTGTTGCTCTCCTCCTCCTCCTCATCCTCCTCCGAGGGTGACTCCTCCTCGGAAAGGTTGGCATGCCTCTACCTGGCTCGGCGTTGTTCACGCTCCTGCTTCTCTCGGGCCCTCTTGCCCTTGTCCTTCTTCGCCTTGTCCTTGTCCTTCTTCTCCTGCTCGGCCTGAAGGCGTCTCGTCTAGGAGTCGCCCCGCTCCTCCTTCACCGGTGGCAGCGACTTCCGGAAGATAACGTCCCCCTGAGGAACACAAAACAGTCAGGACGCAGGCAAAGAAGGCGAACAAGACAGGTAAAAAGGGCATTAACCGAGAGAAGGTGTCGCACCGGCTGGACGTGGCCCTGGTCAGGCATCATGTGGATGCTGGCGACGCCCTTCGCCTCGAACCCGCCGGCGAATGAGGCGCGTACTCGGCGGACCACCCTCTCGAGGGGCAGCTCGTCCTCCATGAGGCGACACCCCGCGAGGTCGACCCCCGGGCGCACTCTTGTCGAGGCGTAGCGGGCGAGCCATCAGCGGCACGACCCGCCGCTGGTGGAAGGCCGACGCAACGATCGCCGCCGTGAGCCCCGCCTTCTTTAGACGGGTGATCGCGCCAAGCAGGTGGCCGTGGCGCGACTGCTTCTTCTTCTCGACACCATACCTCCAGTGGTCGGGCCTCGCGTCAATCGTCCTCCCGGTGTAGGTAGGGAACAAGCTGTCGTCGTTTCTCAGGTAGAACCACCCGGAGTGCCATCCGGAGTGGCTCGACGTGAGCTTCGCCGGGATCATGTTGTCCGCCCTCTTGAGGGTGATGCTGCAGCACCCCGTCCTGACAACCTTGCGGTTGCCGAGCCCAGCCGAGGCATGGAATAGGCTCGCCTCGAACAGGTGGAGCCACAGCTCCCAGTGCGGCTCCACCCCTAAGTATCCTTCGCACACGGCGGTGAAAACTGCCGCATGATAGATGCCGTTGGGGGAGAGGTGCTGGAGCTCCACGCCGTAGTGGTGGAGGATCCCGCGCAGGAGACGGTTGGGGGGAGCTCCTAGTCCCGCCCGATGAAAAGCTTCGAAGCTAACCACGTAGCCCTCTGGCGGGTTGGGTTCAGCGTGCTCCCGCGGCGGCACTACCCACTCCGGCCGATCGACGGAGGTGATGGGCCGGAGGAGGCTGCTCTCCACTAGGTCTCCCAGGCACGACACGGTCGCCGACGATGGGAGCCACGCATCGGGGCCGCGCAGGCTGTAGCTTGCCATGGGGGCAGGGAGGCTGGTGTGCTCGGACGTAGGGGTGGAAGGTATGTTCCCAATCTCCCCTCTCCTTACTCTCGCGCACGCAGAGGTCCGGCTCAAAGGGCGTCTAAGGCAATGGCGGGAAGAAGGAAACAGGGAAGGCAATGGCGAGAAGGAAGCAGCCGACTCCCCACCTCCGGTATTTATAACCGGAAGCCCGACCGGCGGATCCAACAAACAGGCAAGTGAATCTCCGCATTTAATGCGCCCACCTACCGCCTCCTCGTATTCCTCCAGGATAAGGCGCGCACGTCGTGTCATCGGGTTCCGCACCGCACTCCGCGCCGCGCCCTGCGCCCGCTACTGCTGCGGCCGAACGAACGTCTCCTAAAAAGGCGCGCCTACGGCGGACAGTGCGCGACGGTAAGCGTTATCTTCGGAGGTAAGCAACGGACGTTGACCCGTCCGTCAAAATCTCGAGGGGACGAAGGCTAGCCCTCGAACAAGGTTCGATAGCCGCCCTCGAGTACCTGAGGTCCGAAAGGACCTCGGGTTACGGACTCCGGTCCACCCCCAAATCTCGAGGGAACAAAGGCTGGCCCTCGAACAGGGTTCGACAGCCGCCCTCGAGTACCTGAGGTCTGGGAGGACCTCGGGTTACGGACTCCGGCCCACTCCGAAGTCTCGAGGGGTTGAAGGCTGGCCCTCGAACAGGGTTTGACAGCCGCCCTCGAGTACTCGAACCCAACGGACGAATCCGACGACAGACAGGTATGTCCTCACATTCAATATACCTACCTACTCCCCTCTTGTATCTCACAGGACAGGACGTCCACCTCGGAGGCGAGCGGTGGACATCGACCCGTCCATCCAAATCTCGAGGGAGCGAAGGCTGGCCCTTGCATAGGGTTCGACAGCCGCCCTCGAGTACGCGAGTCAGGGATGACCTAGGGGGGGCCGGCGCGAGCCCCTAGCTCGAGAACGAACTCTCGAGGCCCCCTGAGACATATCCGAGGCATAACCACGGAACACCCAAGGATCCCTACGCCGGGAGGCATCGAGCCACCAACTCCTATCGAACGGAGTTGGCACCTAGGTATTCCACACGGTCTTGCTTAATGAGAACGCCTCAGGGCTTCTATCGACCCTTAACGAACGGGGCACGAGTTCTCACTTGGATTTTTACCCGTACCGGGCAGTTATCTGCCCAACACCAGCTCACAGAGGACTTCGAGGCTCGTCCTAATGAGGATAGCACGATGCTCTTCGCCCCGCAATCCGAACGCAAGGATCCATGGGAAGGACGCTATGAGGTAGTGAAAGCCCAGCCACGCAGGGCTCGAGGGCCAGACTACGCACGACACCCCTCGATGAAAGAGGGTCGAAAACACTCGTAGCCTGGCAGACAGAGTTGACCCCTCGGTAGGGGCACTATGACTCCAGTGTAACGCTCGATGGGTTCGACAGCCGCCCTCGAGCACTTCCCTCTTTTCAGGAAGTGGGACGCTCATCACCTGGCGAACAGAATCGACCGCTCGGTAGGGCGCCACGACCCCAGGTCATCCTAAAACCCCTCGATAAAACACACTTCAAAGCCGCCAGAGGAGTTACTAATCACTCCTCTGGGGCCTCGGGGGCTACCCCCGCAGGGTGCGCTCGCGCGCACCCCGCGGAGAATCGAACCTCTTACTAACCCTACAGATCAATGGCAAAAGCCCCTATACGGATTCTCTTTATCCGCATAGAGGCTCGGGGGCTACTGTCGGGTACAAAAATAAGGGTACCCTAAACCCTCCGATAAACTAACGCTCAACATAGCAACCATTTTTAAGACAGGATCCGATCAACCATTCGAGTCCATGGAGAAAATCCCATTACACGAAGGTCCTCCTCGCCAACAATCGCAACCAGTCGTGGGTCGGCCCATTACTGGAAAAACAGACGGACAGGGGTCGAACGAACGACCCCCCGCCTCCGCCTCGACTCCGACTTACAGACAGGGGTCGAACGAACGACCCCCCGCCTCCGCCTCGACTCCGACTTATGGACAGGGGTCGAACGAACGACCCCTTCGCCTTCGCCTCGAATGACGGACAGGGGGTCGAACGAACGACCCCCGGGCAGGAGGCTCGACCGACTTACCTGCTCCCGGCATGGGGTAAAAGGGGATTCGATGCGACTTACCTGCCCCCGCCTAACGCCATGGGCGCCCACTACCGCAGTCATATCTGTCAACTCGCCGCCCATGCCCTGGACCTCCGTTAACTGTGCTGCCGCTGTAGCCACGTTGCAGGTACTGACTCCAGAGGCGTCCCCTCGAATCACGAACATGACACCCTCGACTGTGTCTTCAGGGATACGACAGGGCCAAGCCGGTCTCGACCCCCCCCCTCGACCGGGGGGCTCGATCCCTGCCTCTAACCACTCCGGTATGGGACCCGTCCCGTCCGCTCCATCCCGCTTCAGCTATGGGACTCGCACCCGTCTCCCGAAGGTCAACCCTGCTGCGTCATGTTGTACGGTGACGACCAGTCAGCCATCACCACGCCCTGAACGCCGGAAGGACGGGAAGGTCACGCCGCCACAGTGATCGACGTCTCATCACCAGCATGACGCCACAGACGTCTCTCCCATGCCTCTACAGTCTGGGATATCTGTACTCTCAAGCCTCCCCTTGGTCTATAAAAGGGGACGCTGGGATAGAGGGAGGGGGATCGGACATCTAGGGGCTCACAACCAACACCCGAAGCGCACTCGTGTCAGCTCCTACCACACCCGACCGCCTGATCTCCGCATCAAGTGGTCCACCACCCGTTCACCTAGGATAGCCTAGCAAGCCCTAGACCTCAGCTCATCCTGAGCACCCCCGTGTAAACCAGCTTGTACCCCCCTTTACGAGCACCCCGGTGCAAGATAATACAATACATCCTACCCCGCTGGACGTAGGGCCTTCTGTGCCCGAACCAGGATAAACCTTGTGTTCTTCTTGCATCACGTCTGGGAGAGGGAGCACGCAATATACAAATTTACTCGTTGGTGGTCTTGACCCCCTGGGTCATAACACCGACAATGTTCTTCAATAGTGATGTGCGTTTTTCTACAATATAATCATGTTATTTGGTTCAGCTTAGCCATATCCTATAGATGAACTGTCTATATATACATTTCAGTTGTTGACTGCATTCTATGAATGAATGGTATCTTCAGTTACACACATTCAAACATGTCAAGCTTTGTTAAACCATGATACACCTTGCAAGCTAAAATTGGTCATTGTTTTATGCAGAATTCAAAGCGACCTCACATAGATGTCTCTGGTAGGATTTCTCTAACTTTGTATTTAATATCATAAATTAGTAGTCATCATACAATATTTCCACACATGATATGGACGACTTTCTTTGTGTTATTTGTTGAAAACTAAGTGATATCATTTAATGATAAATCTTTTTTGATTAGGTTCATGCATGGATTGTTACTTGTGTCTAGGCCCTACTTGTGTCAGAGTTCCGAGTATTAACTTAGGCCACGAAGGAGCATGCACAAATTGACTTGATACAGCTTCACGTCCCATGTGACGTTCGAAGGTAAATTTTCCCTATGATCATTAGTTCTCCTTGGTACTATACTTCCTGCACATGCAGTTATGCTTAGCCTATATACAGGGTGTTGGATTATTTGTCACAGAAAAAAAAACTTGCACATTTATGCATAAACTAGGATTTTTTTAAAAAAGTGAACCTATTCTCTATCTAAATCTATATGCAAATTCTTTCAAAGAAAAGTGTTGCGTGATCTAGATTATATGATATGAACCTATTGTGTATATATAACCTATTTGTATCTGCATACTATAGTTGGGAGTTCATCCAAAAATATCATTGCTTAATATATGTCATACCCATCCAAGTAACCATGAGAGTAGTGTGATTCTTGCAGGTGTCTCCTATTATATGGTTCTATTCTTTGTTTGACATTATCCCTACTAATTCTACTACAAGGTTCTTATAACACCCTAAAATTTCCTTTATTGAAAATAGGTTTAAATTTATTATATTTGGTGCTCATGAAAACATAGGAAACAAAACTTTTTATGAAATTAAAATGGATTAGGAGGTACAAACATGTTTGAGCATTCATGCTGGAGCATCTTGTTTATTGTTCTGAATGGAGGTTTACAAATTCAAAAGTGGTTTTCAAAATGGTTGCAAATACTTTTCAAAAATGGTTTTGAAAAGGGCTTGGAAATAAAAGAAAAACAAAGAAATGAAAAGAAAAGAAATAAAACAAAAATCCTCCCTCACCCTCTCTCTGCTTCTGGCCCAGCTCAGCACCCTCTCCCCCCCTTCCTTCCTTTCTGGCCCGAGGCCCAGCTCCCCTCTCCGAGGCCCAGCGAAGCAACAGGCCCGCTCTCCCCTCCCTCTCTTCTAACTGGCCCAGCGCCTTTCAGGCCCAACTCGATGGGAATGGCCCACGCGAGCCCTCTTTCCTCTCTGGTTGACCGACAGGTAGGTCCCGTGTGTCGGTGTCTTCTTCCACCTTCCTTTTCTTCCTCCTCCGACTTTTTTTCCTTCCTCGAAGCAGTCACCTTCCATGGAAACACCGAGATCGGGGATCTCCCTTTCCTTCCCACCGCACCCTCTATGGGCTATAAAAGCCAACCGCAACCCCCTCCGCCCCCTTCCACGCCCCTATCAGCGCCCTGCGAGCCCTAGAACCCCGCTGCCACGAGCTCCGACCCTAGCGCCGCCCCGCCCTCTCTGTGCAGCCGCAGCGGTGCCTCCTCGTCGCCCTGAGCCGGATGCAGAGCTTCGGCTTTTGGTAAGGAAGGGCTCACGGTGCCCGTTACCTCCTCTCTCGCTCTCTGTCCCTCCGCGTGCGCTCGCCGCTTTTACGCCATCGAACCGAGCCGCCTCGTCACGCGCGCCGTCGTCTCCGCGATGGAATTGGTTCAACCGATACTGCAGTCGAGTTCGCCATGTTCTCCGCTTCCTCCTCGTCCAAATCCCGTGGCCATGTTCGGAATCGCCATCTTGGAGAACTCCGGCGAGGTCCTTAGTCGCCGGCAATGGAGGACAGCCACACATGTTGTCTTCTCCGGCGAGACACCCTCTGTCCCCCTCCCCTTTCTTATCCCAACTGCCCAGTTTTGATTCGATGGCCCAGATTAGATCCCCGAAGGGGTACGCCTTCTGGTCCACTGTCGACCGGTGGACCAAGCCCCTGCGCGCGGTTCACTGCTGGTCTACGGTCCCGCCCTGTCCCGTGCTGCCACGTGGCAAGCAGCCGACCCCGCATCGCAGTCCCCTGGCGTCTTTCTTCTCTACGCCTTCTGTTCTGAAAAGCGTATTTCTTTTCGGGATTCGTTTTTAATTGAAAATAAATTGAAAATCAATATTTACAGAACTGCCATCCACTTTCAAATGTTTATAAAAGATGCGTTTCAAATCGGATTTCATCCATTCGAGTTGCGTTAGACTCGTAGAGTTTTTATCTACATGTTAAAACCATAATCAATATGTTTTGAAACTTTGAAAATCAATATTTATTTAATGCCTTTTAAATTCCAAGTTTAATTCCTAAAACTCGTTTAAATCATATCTTCTCCGTTTCAAATCCGTTTCGATCCGTTCAAGTTGCGTTGGTTTCGTATCGGCATAACCTTTTCTTTAGTGATCTTTAATACCATGTTAATAGCTCTGTAATTTTATGGTTAACTCCTAACTTGATTAATAACTATGCAACTTGTTTTACACATAAAATATCGATGCTTTCTCCTTTCGTTTTCGAAATCCAAATACAATTTTGACCTAATCTAATTAAGGTGTTTCTTTGAAATACTTTATCCACTCTTTTATATAGTTAAAACTAATAAATCTCATAGTTCTCTTTTATAAAAGCAAATCTTCCGTTAGTTGTATCTCGATCATCGTAGCTCCGATTGGTGTGTTGATCGCGACTGTGTGATCGTAGAGACGCGTAGATTTTCTTTTTAAATCTTTTTCATTGATTGGTGTATTGTTCTAATTTATCCATGTTTGTATGCTTTGTATGATCAGAATGCTTGTGTGGTGATTTGTTAATTATTGTCCAATCGGTGAGTTTTGCGTTGGAGATCAAGGAGGAGAAGTTGGTTTTCCTGGAGTTCTTTGAAGACTATAACTAGAAGAAGGATCTATTTTTAAGACAAGTATTACATGGGATTATCCTTGTTGTCCTATTCATGATAATCACTCATTAATCATATGCATGTGTTTCCTTGTTACCCTATAAGGTTATCCTAGTGTTGTACCTTATCCCTTGTCACCCTGGGAATTTATGCATTTGGGTAGTATGATGCTAGTGCCAAGAAAATGACTATGATCATCTAAACTTGATTAATGATATATGCAATAACAATAAAAGATGACTTTTTTAACAACGTGGACTATAGGTGGAACATCAAGAACTCACACCTGTGTTCTCACTCATAGGGATATTTCTGTAAGAGATTACCCCAAGAAAACAGTACTACCACAAGCTAATGGACTCTAGCTTGACTCAGTATTAGAATTCTACTGGTTTGTGACAGCTTACCCGAAAGGGCGCAAGAGGGGCTCACCTTAGTTCCCTCGTAAGAGGGGTGGTACTAACCATTGAGAAAACTTGTAGCGGGTTGTTACCTACCAATGGAACATGTGAACAGTCTCGTAGTGTACCCTGCTCCACTTCCTTGGCAGAGGTGATGGCATATGGGGATCACGACTTGTGGGTAAAGATGTACGACCTCTGCAGAGTGTAAAACTATTATAATAGCCGTGCTCACGGTCAAGAGTGGCTTGGGCTCCTTACTGTGTGATGTCCTTATGTCATGGCTCATCAGTTGTTATCTGTGATTTATTATTGTGACTTTCATATAAGCATTACATCCTGTTCACTTGATCATATGGTTAATGGGCTTTTTGATTATATTGATGCTATCCTATACTAAAATTGAGACAACTTAAAAGCTTATGCAGTAAAACCAGTGTCATACCTTTTTGAGTCTCATGAACCCCATGTATACTTGTTGAGTACGAAAGTACTTACGCTTGTTTATTCTTTTCAATATTTGGATAAAAATCCCGGATGGATACCAGATTGCAAGAGTTTCGAGCAGTTAGGCTTGTGATCAACCAGTCAGTTGGTCCCTGTGGAGTGGAGTCTTCACCTGAAGATCGGAGTGTCTTTCCGCTATTTGCTCTCTTAAGGTTATTTCTTTGACCTTATATGTTATGTATTTAAGTATTGTCTATTGATATTACCTTGTTCTGTGGCTATATGTGAGAATTGACTTCCTGGACTCACATATGGTGTATATCTGGTTTTGTCCTTAAAACCGGGTGTGACACCAGGCTGCTATCTTTTAGAAATCTTCTAGAAAATACCTGCATTAGTTACAAAATATAATATCTTATATGCATAATCTCTTATACTACAAGGTGTTCTTCTTCCTGCTTTGTTTATTTTTCCACAGGATGATCCTTTAAGGCTTCGACTTTTGGTTGATAAGTGTGCAGCACACCAACAAAGGTCTATATCCCTTGCTGAAGCCCAACCCACATGACCTATGCAGCATTATCACGTTATCACCTAACGATGGTGGCATTTTTCACTTGGATGCAAATCTAGGAGAACATTATAATAATTGTTGCTTCATTGATGCAAACCGATCTCTCCAAGGATGAATTTACATATATTGATAAAAAATATTGTATTTACAGTGTGCATGTTTTTTTCTATTCATATCATAGCCTTAAAAAGTTTGAGACTGTTTGGTTAGTGCCTGTCTGGCAACTTCTGGCCCAGGCACACATCCGAGTGTCTATGCAAAGTTTTCAATGTACTTCGTTCATTAGGATTTGTTTGCACTATTTTATCATAGTATGTCTTCCTGTCATCCAATCGATACACTATGTGAGCAGCACCATTTTACTCGACGCACCTTGCCAATTGCGAACACATGCCCAGCTAGAACCGGCGTAGCGGAGCGTGCCTCCCTGTTCTAGTCGCTTCTCAACACCTCTAAAAATACGTACTTTTCAACATCTAAATCCAACTAATAGAGTGGCTCCTCGAAATACATTCTTTCCAACATCTACATCCAACTACTACATTAGCTCAAAATACTTCCTCTTGTTTGACTAGTTGGTGAACGGAGACTACCAAGGGTGTGTGTGTATAGTTTCCTTGTAATCCTCGTGGACTGGGATGTTTGGAAGCATAGAATTCTTGTATGATTGAGTATTCTTTGCTAATGTTCGTGACTTGCTACAAACCACTGATGATGAATGCAACCTCTAGTGCGTACAATTAAGGTGGGAGTGTTTCTCTCTTGTTGAGTTTAGCATCTTAGAGCATCTCCAAGTTATTAGTCAAATTATTTTCTAAAGATAAATTTAATTATTATTGTATTAAAGAAAAATTATTTCCAACCGACTCTATAAATGACTCCAAATGCAGTAGCTTTTCATCCCACTTTTCGCTCTTTACTTTTGGATAGCTTACCTCACTAGCTATCTAGCCTCGTCGTTTTACGGAGTTTGTTGGAGTACTCCAGTATTTTAGAGAGTAACTACACCAGTAAATTTGACTAACATTTTTGGTTAATCTCTTGAATATGCTCTTAGGCTATGTGTCATTGGTCTTTTAGTTTCTTATTTAGAGGTGTATGTTTTTTGTACTTAGGTTGTGTTTCTTTTCCTCAGCTCAATATCCTTTTATCCCGTTGTAAAAAAAACTTTTATCTTTCCTTAATGAAATGACAACACAATCCATGACTCATCCTATATCCGTAAAATCCATTTTTCAAATTCATTGTTAGAAAGGCTATGAAACTAAGATTTTTAGGATGATCTTTTTACCATTGGATATGCTTTAATAAAACTTTAAGCCCCCTTTTGGATTGTAGGGAAAACAAAAGAAAAATATAGGATTCATGTCCCTCATATGAATTGAGTACTGTAACATCCTTTTGGTTCTTAGGATAGGAACCACCTACAGGATAAACTTAGAAAAGCTTTTCTTTATGCTTGATTCAAAGGAAAAGCACAAGAAAAAACATATCCAGTTAAATCCCATTTTTCTTACCCCTATGTTTTTCCTAAGGTTGATACAGACACATATTCCTACAAATTTCTTATGTTTCTCATTTCTCTGTTCTGCATGTACATTCTTATCTTATTTTAGTTTTCCTCCCTCAACTATCGCAGTTGTCTGACTTAAAGCTAATTTGAAAGGACCTTGATGTCGCCCAGCAGAACTAGAGGGGGGGATGAATAGGCCTGTTTAAAAATTATCTACAGAACTTATCAGGTTACAGGCGCGGCAGTGCCGCTCTAAAGCCCGGCACTGCTGCTCTGCCCGACACTGCTCCTCTCAGCCCGACAGTGCTGGTCAGTGAGATAGATAAGTATATAATTCAAAATCTAACTAGCAAATCGAAATTCTACTTGAATGAAAACCTTCCTAGAATAGTATAGAACCTGTAGAACCTCTTAGAAAAGGTAGGAGCTACACCACCAAGTAGATCGGGACCAAACCCTAGAAATCAACTTGAGGACAAATGCAAGTAAAGCAAATAACACAAATACAAATGACACAAGATTTATCCCGTGGTTCAGCGTCGCTACCAAGGCTGGCCTAAGTCCACGTTGTTAAGGTTCGCCACACAAGGTTTAGGCTCACCACACAAGGCTTGTCTTTCCCTCGTTCTCAAATCAAGATAGTGAACTCTTGATGTAAGGGGTGATTTCTTAGCTGCAATGAGATGGTTACAAACCTCCCGGGGCTGCCGCACAAGTTGGCAAGCTCCACGGGCGATGCTCTAGCCGGCTAGGAGCAAGCTCCAAGAGTAACTAATGCAATCCACCGGCTTGAACGTGAACAAGTGCTCTAGACGATGAAGAACAGTTTGGGCTGCTCTCTAATGGAGTTTGGAGGCTCAATCTCTCAAAGGATTGGAGAGGAATCAAAGGAGAAGCTTGAGGGGCTCCAATGGAGTTAGAGAGAGGGAGAGAGCTGTTGTGTTGCTGCACTGGTTGGAAAATGGTTGAGATAACCGTTGGGGGTAGCAGGGAGGGGATAAAAGTACTCCCTGCTGTCCAACGGTAACTTTAAGTCGCGGCACTGCCGCTCTCAGGCCCGGCACTGCCGCTTAGGCCCGGCACTGCCGGACTAAGGCCTGGCACTACTGGACCGCAGCACTGCTGCTCTGGGGAACAGCACTGCTGCGCTGCCCAAAAATGCTCCGAATGAAAAACTGATTTGCAGGGAGTCTGGGCAAGGTATGAGAGGATGTTTGGTGGAATTTGAGCACTTGGTTGCACATTTAAGCATGTACATTGCATCCCCCTTTGTAGTACGGCCTTTCATAAACTCAAATTTAAAACATCAACTAAATTAAATGCCTTTGAGTTGGTCACTGTATCCTTTGATAATTTGGGCTGCACCATTGAATGTATTATCCTCATTCTTATAATACCTTGAGCATGTGTTTGCAATCATCCTTATCTCATATCTTTGAGCAAACACACCTTAGAGCTTGTGACTTGAATCTTCCAACACATATGAGTTCAGCTCATGGCTTCAAGTCACTACCACTAATAATTTGATCCTCAACATAATATGACTCCTCATAGCTTGATTAGTACTTCGACTCAATGCAAGTACTTTCTTCTTCACCTTAGCCATAGTACCTCGGTCTCCTTGACCTTCACCTTTGCTTAGTACCTCGAAGTCTTTTCCTTGCTATCTTCACCCTATCAAGCCATACTCAAGTCACACTATATTAAGTATCCATTGAAAACCATTTCTTCAATATTGTGATCCTTGCTTGAATATCTTGTAGATATGAATGTTGAGATCAATCAAGCTTTGATATGTGAGACTCTATATCACTATGGTCAAGCCAATTCACAATTCCTTAGATCTTCCTTATTTTAGCTTGACACTCCTATCACTCACTACAATCTCTATCTTCATACTTCTAGCTTGATCATATTATTGCAAAGTGATTTTCCAATCTTTGTCCATATAAGCAAACCAAAGTAGAGACCATCTTATATCTAATATACATTGTCTCCTTTGTCATTGTCACACCCGGTTTTAAGGACAAAACCAGATATACACCATATGTGAGCCCAGGAAGTCAATTCTCACATATAGCCACAGAAAAAGGGTAATATCAAAAGACAATACTTAAATACATAACATATAAGGTCAAAGAAATAACCTTAAGAGCGCAAAACAATGGAAAGACACTCCGATCTTCAGGCGAAGACTCCACTCCACAAGGACCAACTGACTGGTTCATCACAAGCCTAACTGCTCAAGACTCTCGCAATCTGGTACCCATCCGGGATTTTTATCCAAATATTGAAAAGAAATAAACAAGCGTAAGTACTTTCGTACTCAAAAAATATATATGGGGTTCATGAGGCTCAAAAGGTTGACAGGGTTTACTGCGGTAGCATTTTTAGTTCATAACAAAACTTCGCAAGTGGTAAATCAAAGGTTATGCTTAAGCCCCCAGTTTAAACTGCATGATCATATAAACAACTGAACGAATAACATAATATCATGATAAAGTGATTCATAATAAAAAGCAACTAGTAAACAAAGTTTCTGTGAGTTTTCCGGGCCGCTCGTGTCCGTGAGCACGGCTATTATAATAGTTTTACACTCTGCAGAGGTCGTACATCTTTACCCACAAGTCGTGATCCCCATATGCCATCACCTCTACCAAGGAAGTGGAGCAGGGTACACTACGAGACCGTTCACAGGTTCCACTGGTAGGTAACAACCCGCTACAAGTTTCCTCAATGATTAGTACCACCACTCTTACGAGGGAACTAAGGTGAGCCTCTCTTGCGCCCTTTCGGGTAAGTTGCCACAAACCAGTAGAATTCTAATACTGAGTCAAGCCAGAGCCATACAACTTGTGGTTGTACTGTATGTCCCAGCTTTTGCTGACAGATAGGATCCTAAATCCATGTTGCTAAAAAGTCAAGTTTTACTTTATCAGTTCATATAGTCATTAATCAAGATTCAAGATTATGCTTTGTTAAAAAGGAGCACTAGCAATACTACCCAAATGCAAAGATAACCCATAGAATTCTAAGGTTCAAGGTAACAAATCTAGGTAAGTCGTATGGTAACAAGATTAGACACATGCATATGATTTTATTCAAAAACATCATGAATAGGACATCAAGGAAGATCCCATATAATACTTGCCTTAAAACAGATCCTTCTTCTAGTTCTAGTCTTCAAAGAACTCCAGGAAAACCAACTTCTTCTCCTTGATCTCCAACGCAAAACTCACCGATTGGACAATAATTAATAAATCACCACACAAGCATCTGATCATACAAAGCATACAAACATGGCTAAATTATAACAATACACCAATCAATGAAAAGGATTTAAAAAGAAAACTACACAACTCTACGATCACACAGTCGCGAAGAACACACTAATCGGAGCTACGATTAGAAAGATACGACTAACGGAAGGTTTGCTTTTATAAAAGAGAACTATAGGCTTTATAAATTTTAACTATATAAAAGAGTGGATAAATTATTTCAATGAAACACCTTGATTAGATTAGGTCAAAATTGTATTTGGATTTCGAAAACGAAAGGAGAAAACATCGATATTTTATGTATAAAACAAGTTGCATAGTTATTAATCAAGATAGGGTTTTGAAACCATGAAAATACAGAGCTATTAACATGGTGTTAAAGATCACTAAAGAAAATGTTATGCCGCTACGAAGCCAACGCAACTTGAACGGATCGAAACGGATTTAAAACGGAGGAGATATGAAATTAACATGATTTTCTATACCAGATTAATTCATTAAAAAGGATTAATCTAAACTTTATTTTCAAAAGACTTTAACATAGATGAAAACTGTACCATTAGATAGATCATGAAATTACGAAGCTAACACAACTTGTTTGGGTCAAAACGGATTTAAAATGAGAACGATATAGGGTTTTGAAATCAAGTGACAATTCTGTAAATAAAGATTTTCCTTTTATTTTTGATTAAAGAGAAACCGATTGGTAATACGCTTTATGGAGGAGAAAGCGTAAAGAGGAAGTACGCCTCTGGACTGCGGTGTGGGGTCGGCTGCTTGCCACGTGGCAGCACGGGATTAGGCGGGTGCACGACGCGACTGTGGACCGCGCACAGGGGCTCTGGTCCATCGGTCCACCGTGGACCGGGCACTTACCCCTTCGGGGATCTAATCTGGACCGTTGATCTCGCGACGGATGGCCCAGAACAGAAGGGGAGAAAGAGAGAGGGGGTCAGGGACGTCGGGCGGCGCTCCCGCGGTGGCGCCATGGCCGGAGACCGGCGGCGCTAGCCAAACTGCCGCTTCGGGGCTCGATACTTGACGGGAGCAGGGCAGAGAGGGGGAGGGAGACGTGGCGAACTCGATGGTGCTAACGGTTGAGGCCGATAGGGCTCGGTCACGGCGGTGCTCGTGATGAAGCGGCTCTGGTCGCCGGCGAGCACAGACATAGAGATAGGGAGCGGGAAAGAGGGCAATAAGACACCTGGGGCCTTACTTACCACAACACGTAGCTCGGTGACCGGCTAGGAAGAGTAGTGGAGCTGGGCAGGGGCGGGACGACGGCGGCGGGATCCGATGATGGCCGAGGTTCGTGGCGGCGGCGTTCTAGGGCTTGAGGAGCGCGGCTAGGGCTCGGGACGGGGGCGGCGGCATCGGGCCTTGGCTTAAATAGCCCCCCGTGGTGGTCCAAGGATGGAAGGGAGGGATCGGGGCGAGGATTCGCGCGACATCGAAGAAGGAAGGCGCGGTTCCTTTCCATCCAGAGGAAGAAGACGAGCTGGCTGGCTGACAGCGCGGGCCTACCTGGCAGCGAGGAGAGGCGGGGTGAGAGCGTCCGCGCGGTGGGGGAGCGGGCCAGCCTGCTGGGCCTTGCGCGGGGGAAGAGGGAGAAAAGGCCGAGGGAGAGAAAGGAGATGGGCCTGCGGGCGCGGGGGGGGGGGGGGGGGGGAAAGGCTTGGGGGTCTCGGGCCAAAAGGGATGGGGGAAGGGAAAAGGGGGTTTTTGTTTTCCTTTTTGTTTTTCTTTTATTTCAAAGTCAATTTGCAAAACACATTTTGAATTTTGAAACTGAGCCACTCAAACAAAAATCCAAAATGCATGGCATGAATGCTCAAATATGTTTGTACCTCCTAATAAATTTTAATTTCATAAAAAGTTTTGTTTCCTATGTTTTCATGAGCACCAAAAATAATAAATAAATCATTTAAACCTATTTTCTTAAAAAGCAAATTTTGGGGTGTTACAATTTGACCTTTGCTTGGTGTTTTCTCACTAATGCACTATTGATTCATTATTCATTCCTTGATCAACACTAGTCCACTATCTAACTCTTTTTGTTCATGCAAAACAAGCTAATATAGAGAGCAATCCATAACTATCAACTCATGTCTCATTGTCATTTGCTAAACATGTTTGCTTTCACATGATACTATGATATCCCACAATATAGAAGCCATTTCATTGATTCCATTTGCATTGTTGTCTTTTGTTTGAACTAGATTGTTTTTATAGTCTTCCAATACAACAATACACAATTTGACCTTTATCTCAACACTTTGTGAAATACCATCAAGTTTGCTTTTCTTGTTTAACCTTTGATACACTTAGCAAACTTGTTAGACCTTTAATTGTGTTGTCACTCAATTTACTAAAACCCACTAAAGAGCTAGATGTACTTTCATAATTTCAAGCTATGTACCATAAAGATAGAGCATTATTTTAGAAAATTTTGCAAGCTAAAACAAAATTTCCAAGATCAAATCAGGTTTTAGGACTTATAATGCATTATTTTTCTTTGTAAATACCGGATATCTTTGGACTTTTATGGTTTTTAATATATTTTTGCAAAAAACGTTTTCTAGTCCAATTTATCTTTAAAACTTTCAACGTAGTTCAAATTATCCCCCTAGTATAGCGCCATATCAGCGAAACTATCCAAACCGATGTGCAAAATATATAATTTTTAAAGGTTAAAAGAGTTTTAAAAACTGATTAAAAGAGTGAAAGAACTAATTTTATAGTTCAGTGATTAAGGGCCTGTTTGGAACGTGAGATTTTTTCATGTTTCTGTACTTTTTTCTATGAAAATAAATTGATTTCTGTAAAATTTCTGGGAGTGAAATTGGTGCGTTCCGAAGAGACCCTAGGAAAAATCGAACGACCGCGTCCACGACCTACCGTGTCAGTTTTTTTAAGGTAGGAAGGGCTTTCTGGGCCTCTAACGGGCCGGACCAGCTATCAGCCATTCGCTCAAACGGTGATTCCTTCCTTCTCGTGCGGAGGGCCACCGCAACACATCCGGCCGCCCTGTTCCCGGAGGTCGCCGCCGCCGTCTTCGTGGGCGGCCGTATCGGCCACGATGAACAACATCAAGTCGTCTCTCTTCTCCGGCCACCGCCCGCACCCCCTCTCTGCGGTGGCGGCCATCCCGCAGCAGCAGCTGGGGGGCGCTGCGCCGTTCCACTCGACACCCGTTCTGCAGCGGAAGCGCAAGACCCAGTGGCACAATGTAAATACGTAATCCCGCCTCCGTCCGCCCCGCCCCCCCCCCCCCCCCCCCCCCCCCCCCCGCTTTTCCTGCAATTTCTTTGATCACAAATGCTGTCTCGTTTTGTTTGATCCGAGCGTTGTTTTTATCTGGCCCGGAATCTGTTTGATGGAATGGAAAGCATGTGTGGAACCAGGTCTGCCGCACCATTGATGTGCTTTTGCTTTTGAGGATCACACACTTGGTGGACTATTATTCAGGGAGCGATTGGTGAAACGTTCTTGCAGAATCCTATGAGATAGTTTGGCATTATAAAACTAATATTACTAGATTTTGTCTGGTGGGTTTGTGTTTTCTTGTTATCCTGCTCTGCACAGGGTGATAGATGCAGAAATTGGGGATACTCTTGCCCTAAAAAAAAGAGTTGGGAACTTGGGATACTCAAGCTTGGTCTTTGATGTTTGTGAACTGTTCCTCTGTGTGCATTGGGTGCTTTCTGCATTGCTCATCTCTCGATTGCTAAACCTAAAGTATCAACATAGATGTCCATGACCTACAAGTTAGTATTTTTTTTAACTAATTTCAGAAGTGTTCAAAGTGGGCCTAGACAAGCCTATACTTACTCAGATCTTCACCCTCCCGTTTCATGCTTGATAAAACATTGCACCATAATTAATGAGCTGAACCATAAAGCATCATTAAATACCCACCTGCATTCCTACTTGTGCTAAATTGCTCTGCACTTTTCAAGATGAATCTTTTTGTCTATGTTATACACGAGAAACTTTGTTCAACAGTGATTAGTTCAGCCGGTTTCTCTGGTCTGCTTGCTTAGGTTTCTATAAAATAGCATTCTATCTATCTGAAGCTTGTTCTAACTAATCAGTCACAAGAGATGTTGTTTCTTACTACAAAATAGTTTGTGCTTCGAATAGAGAAAGAAGCAATGTGATATATCTTATGCTTGAGCAGAGATTCAACTATTATACGAGACGTAGGAGGAACAGAGAAACTAAAAGGTCGATGCTACGAAACATGTCAGAGTATGCAGAGTCTCTCTTCCAGGTCAGTGTAATGGCATTTCACATTTTCATGATTTGATCACAAATCCTGTAAGTCTGCTGATCTTGTTATTCTTCAAACTTTCAGTATATTAAAGTATTATATTTTTTTATCATATTCCCTTGCATACTAAAGAAAGAGTCCTGAAAGCATTAGAATGGTGTGGAGGGTTCCAGAAGTTCTTACTAGATTCCACATCACAGCACAACAATTGCAAATTGAATCCTGGAAGATTTTGGTATTAGTTGTTCAGAATCAGCTGTTTATATTCCTGCAAGAAGACTTGCTAGGTTTGATGCTTTAGGCTTGGGTTTTTTTTATGTCTATATAAGGACTCCAGTACTCAATACGAAAGGATGTGCCTTTTTTTTTGTGAAATTTGGGATAGAGTAAAAAAAGAACCATCTTATTTTTGAACCCCCTCCTCCCCCCCTCTTCCTGTTCTGTTTCTGCTTTCCATTGTTTAAGGCATTTTAGTTCATTTCGCTCTTGCTAAAATGTTGGTTCAGTTTTCAATAATGTCTCTCAAATGCTTAATGCAGATATAGAATGCTCTGATCCATTTCTATTTTTTTATTTTTCTTGATGTTCAGAGTTGGCGTGATGAAGATGAGAAAAATGATGCATCTAGTGGTCCTTCATGGTTTAGAGGACATCGTTGGGTCAGGAATTCAAACGGCAATGATTTCCGTCCACATGATTTTTATCACGGGAATTTCAGAAGCAAAGGTTCAGTACCTTTTCCTTTTCCTATCTTATAAGATATTTCAGTTATTCTTCTCTATAGGTCGTAACTTGGTTTGAAAACTTCTTCTGCTGGCATTCAATGTCCAGCAGTTCTTGTCAGAAATGTTACAGATGTATATAAGTGTGCAAGGCATCTTATGTTATGAAAATTAGAAATACTTCAATGATGTCAATGCCTTTTTACTAGCTGGCGTACCATGAATCTTATGGAGTGTAAACTTTAGTTATTTGTTTTTTGGCAACAGGAGGATTTGATTTTTGCACGAGTGATGAGGATGAACCAGAGAATCTGTTTCGTAATTCTTTCCGAGATCAGCACACATATTATTGGTCTTTTTCATCTGATAATTTTCAGAGGAACTCCAGACGTGCTCACTCAGAAAAATTCAGAAACTGGAGTTCTGAAACAGATGATGAGGATGAAGTACCAGCTCCATCAGAGGTATCTTTGGCACGGCAAGCTCTTGGATTGAGCACTTCTGGTCCACTAAAACTTGAAGATGTTAAAAGCGCGTAAGATCTATGAGCATTTTTATGGCTTTGAATTCTTTTTGGCAGAGATTGTGTCATGATAGTGTATACTTTTTATCTGTTCTGAAGATTATCTGATCATTTATATCCTTTCTTTGAAACTAGATACCGAGCATGTGCACTTAGATGGCATCCAGATCGCCACAATGGAGCATCTAAGGTGTTGTTCTACATCCAATCCAAACATTCAAAAGTTTATCTTTCACTTGCTTTACAAAATTATGTGTCGCTTTTCTGTTTCTCTGAATAATGTGCCGTTAGTCTTTGACATAAGTCCTCAGCACACACGAGGTACGACCGTGAGGTAGGATTGAACTGAACATCAAACAATATGGTTATATCAATTGATGACTAGATGCTGAAGTTACCGATCATGTTCCCCCTTTTCACCCTCTACCAATTAATTTTAGAATGCATCTGTCTTTTATGAGAATGCACTATATCAACTTTATATTATATAGCTAATACATTTTCACTATGTTTGATTAATAAGGGTCCGTCATAGATTCTTTGGAACAGACATATTAGTGACTGTTTCATTGTTTTAGGACTATTCTGTGCCCAGTTTAGTAGAAGACATAAGATTCTGGTTCAGATTGAGTTCACCACAGTGTTATATCTGGGAGAGGTTGCATCTTTGTAGTCAATGTTTTGAATGTTTGTCTTTAATTACAGCACAAATAATTAATATTTTTATTTTACATAACTAATTAAGCATATGTGGTTTGTTTGATGGACAGGCTACAGCGGAGGAGAAATTCAAGCATTGCAGTGCAGCATACAAGACCTTATGTGATAGTTTCACTGCTGCATAGATAATTTTGAAAATGAAGATGGACTCTGGATGAGTCCCTTTCAAACTTTCTAGCTGCAAATTCTGAAGAGCTGCCACATGCTTGTGGTAGCTCTACCACTCCAATCCCAAGAGTCACGTTTCTCTTGGCTCTTGGGGGGATTGAGTAAACTCAAAATTGACCAGTATGAGTTCTGTACATGTAAAATCTTCTCATAGCTTATTGTTGTATTCTTTATAGAGATAGGAAGACATTGTTCATACCAGTCAACATTTTTTCTTCGCTGAGTTAGTGTACCACAATTTAGGTTTGGATGTTCTTGATTGTTGGAGTATGTGTGTGTGGGCCTCAGCCCAGGCCGGCCCATGTAGGGCAAGGCCCATTAGGGTTAGGGTTTGGCACCCTGTGCCTATATGTAACCTGGGGTTCACCCCCCTTCCATCTATCCAGAATATCCAGTTACAGTATTCTAACATGGTATCAGACTAGGTTAGCCACCGGCCACCACCCCTCCTCCGCTGCCTCCAGTGCGCCCCTGGTTCGGCGTCGGCGCTATTCAGCCGCCGCCCCTCGTCGTCGTTGAGTCAATAAAGCAGCAGCGCACCTATCCACCTTCATCGTCGGCGCCATCTCCTCTGTGCGAGCTCCACCAGCGGCGTCCCGGCTGTGCCTGGCGTCGCCATCTTCGAGGAGGCGCTCGTCCGCCTCTACCCGCGCCGTCCCGGCCGCGCTTGGCGCCGCCGCCTTCGAGGGGCCCGTCGCCGGCGGCCTCCATCGCTCCTGCACCGGCCGGATCTGCCGCGCCTCCCTCGATCCGCGCACCTGCCGCTGGTTGGGGCCGCGCCGGCCCTCGATTCGCGCCACCCGCCGCCGGGTCTCCTCCCGCCCCTCCTCCCCCGCCGGGCCTCCTCCCACTCCCCCCAGCGCCGCCGCCGCTGCTGCCGTCTGCGCGCGGATGCGGCCATCGGGGAGGAGGTGGCCTGCCCTGCTCTGCTGCTCAGGAGGAGCTGCTTGGGACACCAGCGCCCTCCTCCTCCTCTGTTTCTCTCTGCCCCTCTCTCTCCATCGATGGGAAGGGGCAGGGTGGGAAGAGATAAGGTGGATGGCTTGCTACGTGTACCCCGAGCTTGTACCCGCAAGGTGCTGCGGCTGCTGGTTTTCTATTCTGTCTGGTCCGAGACCGGGATTGCGTTGCCCTGCCGTTCGTCGTCTTCAACGACACCCCCGAGGACGAGGCCGCTGCTGCGCCCTCCAGGCTGCAGCGGCGCCACTCGTGGTCTGCCTTCACCGCTGGTGCCGCTGCCTTTCCAGGCGGTCGCGCCACCCGCCGTCGGTCGTCGTCAAGCAAGCTCTCCGTTCGGAGTCCACGCCCTTCGCCGTCTACCGCGGACAACGCCCCCCTCCCCGCCACCCCTGCTCTGAGCGCGGGACTTCTACGAGGGCGGGCAGGAAAGCCGCCACCCCCACTTCTTCCCCTCCGCCACCCCTGATTTGAGCGCGGCCTCCGAGGTATCCGGGTGCGTTGCCATCGCCTGGTGCCCTTGCCGCCGCATGGCTCGGCTCACCGTTCTGCAGCCACGACAGCTCGGTGTTGCGACTACGTCTTCGACCGTCTTCGCTGCCACCTCGACTCGGCAACTTCTACCTTGGCTTCGACCACGACGACCTCGACCTCGGCTACTTCGGCACAAAAAGGGCTATCCTCCACTTCTTCGCTCCAGCCACACCGTCCGCGACACGGTTGCGACTGCGGGGGGATGACATCGCTTCCGGCTTTGTTCTTTTCCAGTCTCATCGTGTGTTCACCCCCGTTGTGACTGTGAGGGGATGTTGGAGTATGTGTGTGTGGGCCTCAGCCCAGGCCGGCCCATGTAGGGCAAGGCCCATTAGGGTTAGGGTTTGGCACCCTGTGCCTATATGTAACCTGGGGTTCACCCCCCTTCCATCTATCCAGAATATCCAGTTACAGTATTCTGACATTGATGGGTTCGTGTGATGACACATGATTACATTTACATTACATTATCATCTTTGTTGCTGACAAAAGTTCTTGAGGACGGTGGAACATCTGATATCGGCTATGTTTTGCCTCATGTTATTTGTTCATGACTAGTCCTTTGGACATTTTCTACATGCTGCTCTGGAAATAGATTGCATGTTCTGGAGGGGTGCCAAAATTTTCAATAGCACAAAATTCGTCAGGTTAATAGGTACGCTGTGCGATTTCAGACACTCAATTCAGACACCATTTTCAGACCTGAAACAGAAATCGGGCAACACAAACAGGAGCCTGAGTGGATGTCCAGGCTCATCAAGGAAATAAAAGTTGTGCCCTCCATTTTAAATTATAAGATGTTTTAGTTTTTCTAGATATGTAGCTTTTGCTATGTATTTAAATATACATTATGTCTAAATATATAAGAAAAACAATGTATCTTGAAAAGTCAAAACATTCTATAATTTGGAACGGAGGGAGGACTTGCAAAAGGGCCTTTTGAGATCTACTTTCTACCATGTCTTCTAGGAACTTTATTAGAGTATAATAGAAACATCATTTCATGGTCTGAAAGTTAAATAAGCAGTTTCCTGAGAAACCTGGTTTCAAACAGGCCTTGACAGAATGTTGCCACAAAAAATGCTCAACTGTCTATTTTTAATAAAAAAAAATGCTCAACTGTGGTTCCATATATTTTTTGAGAAAACTGTTCGAGTACATGAAAACTAAGTAGACAACCTGTGTTTTGTGCTAAAATAGGGTCAGCTATACACCAGTAAATTAAATTATGTCTTGAGCTAGTCACATCTTATATCAGGTGCGCTCAGCAATGACATTAAGATACATGTTCACATATCCTTCATTAGGGTGTCATATTGTATTTGCAATGCGTAAATGGACAAGCATGCGTTGGTTAAGCCTTGATATCCTTATCTTGTTGTCGATATACCTGCAATGAGAGGGAAAAAAAAAACTCATTCAGAATAAGCATTAGTTCTCTGCTATCTTGAGCCACCACTCACCAGCAACCGACATTTTCTCTATGTATAACTTGCATATTTAGATTTCATGAAATCGTGAATGACTTACAAGATTTCCATGAAAAATTCTCCTTGAGCATCCAAGGGAAACTGTAAACCACTAACTTGAACAGCTCCTTCTTTCATGGACACAGTAAAGGTGTTGCCACTCCCTTCTTTGCTGCAAATGCAATGCAAAGCTGAGTCAGAACTGGAAACTAAAATGCACTTTCGCACAATAGTTTGTACATTCTGGTACACCCTGTCTTGCTGCAAAACGTTCATTTCCCTCCTTGTATGTGCACAGCATATTTTATATGTTTGCACTTACAAAAGTAAGTATAGCATAATGTTTCCTTCAGGTAGAAGGCAAACTGCTTCAACAATTATAGATCACGCATGCTAGAGGAGTGGAGTAAGAACTTCTGTTTTTTTCTTCATTAAGATAAGATGGTCTTGCACAAATGCAAACTATCCTTGACAGGAAACACAAATAAACATTCTTCAAGGCTCTAGAGACTAACCATATGTTGCCTGTTGCATTGAGGGTGAGACCTGGGAAGGGGCTAGCTGAATTCTTTAATTTCCCGTCTTCTTTTATAATCTAAACAGAAAGTCAATGTTACTATTAGTCATGTAAGATGCCCAGTGCCAATAAACACACTAAAGTATCACACTACCACTTTACTGTTTGACTTCATTCTGAAACTGACCTGGAAGTCCTTGAGACCGGCAGATGCAACAGATGACCAACTTTCACCTTCAGTCTGCAACCATAGAAAGGCAAAGCACTTTCAGGACTCCTAAATGTATGCAAATAACCAGTATGAGAGTCTAGTTAAGTATCCAGATTAACCTGTGAGCTCCACAATAGTTGCCATTCACCCACCAGAATGCTTAGATCAGTCTTTGTTCCATTTTGGCTTGAAATAAAATTATTGATGACCTGTTTAGCCAAAAAGAAAGTTTGTACACATAACTTGTCTCCATTTAGTGCGACAATGGATGATGCAAGCTGTAATCAA
Organism: Microstegium vimineum; assembly: GCA_022036555.1. NCBI lineage: Eukaryota > Viridiplantae > Streptophyta > Magnoliopsida > Poales > Poaceae > Microstegium > Microstegium vimineum. The sequence goes on along the minus strand of CM039119.1, from coordinate 57,774,354 downwards.
CACACCTCTTCTACTCCTGTTCTTGCAGATATAGCTGACAATAAGATTTGTCTTGGGTCTGCACTCTTCTGTAGGACAAAAGTGGTTCCCTGCACTACAGATTGTTTTGAAAATATGATGAAATACAAGCAGGTGTATACGAAGCCAAATAGTTTCTATATAGAAGGGTTATGGACTTGATATGCTGCAGATTTCTACTAAATTAGGAAAATATGCACACAAATTGAAACCTTAAATGCTTCAAGGCTGCATTTCTGAACATTCCGATGTTGTTAAGGTAGTAAAATAACATCAAGATTATGTCATTGTACCTTGTTTCCCCTTGAAATACGTATATTCCCAGTGTGGGATAAGTATGTTGTGTCAAGCCAACCCTTAGCTTCATCTCCAAGAAGTTTAAATGGCACTGGGTATGGAACTTTAAATGGCAGAAACTTGAAGGCGAATGCTGCTCGGTCAAAACGGAAAAGTATGCGCTTTCCATCCTTAATAGTTGCTTCTGCCTGGTTTTATTTTCATAAAACACCTTATTGTAAATATTGTAAAAAAAATTAAAGTAACAATCCCTAAGGCAACACAAGTATTTATTTCTTTACACTTAACTCTCGCTAAGGCAGTATAATTAGACCTTATTTCTTTACAGTTAACTCTCGCTAAGGCAGTACAATGCTTTATTTCCAACATCCTTCATGTTTATAATGACAAGATTGATAGTTAATGTCGCAGAACCTCTTCAATTACAGATTAATTTGGATGTTACTGCCTATTCTATTTCTATTTTGCCTAGGAAGAATAGCAGCAAAAGCAGGGATAAGGTAATGGAGTTTATTTCTTTAGGTTTAGTAATAATAGTGTGAGTTTAATAACAAATTTTATAAAGTTGATACATTATCAATATTTCCTGAGTCTCTGTAATGTAAAATTTCATCACTTATACTGGGAAAATTATAATTCAATCTGACAAGCAGCCATTCCCTTCGATACGTTTATAAGCTTAATAACATATTTCGTAACAAGTAGATACATTATTAATATTTCCTGATTCCCTGTAATTTAATATTTCATCAATTATGTTGGAGTAAAATTAAGCGTGCAGACACACATTGATCATAACACCAAAACTTCACTGTAGTTCAAATGCACATAAACAAACAAATCTCTTCATGGAATGTAGATATGTTATTAATTCAGAGAACTGAACTCTAAAATGCATAGTTCGACATGAAAGATAATAGTACATGAAATGGCAGGATCAGGGATGCAGGAAGCACAAACAGATGAAGAACCGACTAGGATAGATGCAAATCCCTAAAGCCCCATGTCAATTGAAAATTTGAAACTCATGTGATATTGACACAGAAATTACCTCTACTTTCAGATCACCAACTGATTCTGAAAACTTGACAACATTGACCACCCTTGGATCACCTATTCGAAGATAAACTTCCTGGAAGATACGGAAGGAGTCAACTCCAACAAATGTCCTCTGCATGAAATGTGAACCGACAATAGATCTAGTCATCCGTCTAGAGCTTTCACATTCCAAATATGAAAGAATACAGATATAAATAGTAAATGGAACATGTATTTTGAAACACAAGCATTTTGATTTACTCCACCTGAATGGGCGATGCTGTCCCTGGCCTCGTAGTGAAGATGAGCTGCCAGCTACCTTCGATTAAACTTGAACTCGTCTACAGATAAACAATACGGCTAAGAAGGCAAGCTTTCCTATAGTTTCAAGTAGAACAGTTTGAGCTTTGTTGGGTACAGATATGGTAACAGAGTTTTGAGTTTATCTTTGCCTAAACTAAAAACTCCCTGAGTCACTTATCTTGAATTTTAAATCAATGCAATACCTCACCAGAATTAGAGCTTAGCTGTTCCAGATATTTATTGTCAAATCAAATCAATTCTACCAAAAGGAACAATAGTGTTTTCAGTTAACCTTGTGGAGTCTGTAATCTTATTTACATGATGTTAACTGATTTATTCTGTGCAAGGATAGGTCATACGAAGCTCTAAACAATCTCAATCTCCTAAGGAGCGGAAGCTTCGCCTCCAGCATATTATCGCTTTTAAGGCAGTAAACCCGCTAGTTCAAACCTCACCAGAATTTCGCTGTTCAGTCGGCTTTAACCCATTTGTTATTGGCATCTGAAGCATTAGTATTTCACAGTCGACTTCACTAATTAACTACTAGTAACTCAGTAAGTATCACGGGTAAGCTGATTAGATAATAATCGCACCGGATCAGGAACGCCTCCCAGGGCCTCGAGAGCCTGCACGGCGCTCTCCACTTCCTGCAATCACCACAAAAAAAGGCGTCAGCCTCCAGTGACACGCGCACGGTCACCTGCATGTCAGCAAGCACGTGGTGTGCGCTCGGCAGAGGTCTAGTGAATCGCGGGGTCCCTTGCCTGGAGCTGACGCGGCGCGACGGCGCGGCCGCGGCCCTGGACGCCGAGGAGGGCCTCGAGCAACACCAGCTCAGGTTCCGTGTACGCCTCCGCCTCCGCGGACGCTACCGACGGCGCCGCGAGCGCCAGGGCCCGGCGGCGGCGAAGCCGGGGCGGGGTCCCCCAGATGCGCGGCGCGGGGGAGGCACTGGCGCGAGGCGACACGCATCGCGGACGCGGAGGACGGAGGTGCGTAAGGGTAAGGCCTCCGGCTGCTGCTGCTGGGGCGGCGGCCATGGAGCGCGGGGTGCACGGAAAAGAGAAGGGGCTCGGAGTTCGTGGCTCGCGTTCGCGCCTCTCGCGCGCGTGGTGGAGCTGGAGCAGTGGCCAGTGGGCAATGTCCAGTACCCAGTGGCTCGTGTTCGATTCGTGGGAGCGGCTGCCTTTGCGTTACGTATTTTACAATTTTTTTTTCATGTATTCAGTTTAGGATGTTTTTGAAGTATCGATTAATACTCCATCTATTCTAAATTATAAAATATAAAATCAAAACGTTTTATAATTTATGACAGAGAAATTACTTCGTACAGTATATTTTAAACTGGAATTGGGTTTGTAACTAGGCCGCTTTTTTTTTTAAAAAAAAGCTAAGCGGCTAATTATTTCACGATGGCACACACCATACGCTCGACCCACCATCTTGAGAGTACTTGTGAGTTTTTTTTTTTTGACAAAGAGAGTACTTGTGAGTTTGTGACGTGTTTAGATCCCAACTTTTTCCCAAACTTTCCATCATATCCTTATCACATCGAATTCCTATTCCTCATCACATCAAAATATCGACACATATATGACGTATTAAATATAGATAAAATAAAAAACTAATTGCACAGTTTTGTTGTACTTTGCGAGACAAACATTTTAAGCCTAATTAATCAATGTTTGGACAATTATTATCAAATAAAGACAAAATTACTACAGTGAATTTTTTTACCCAATTGCAGCATCTAAACACAGCCATAAAAACGAGCGACCTTTGACTTTGAGAGTAGACCGCGGGCAGTCAATTCTTTTGATTTCCTTGTCCTTTCCCCAACTCCCTCATCACTTCAGCTTCAGCAGAATCTCGCCGGGCGCTCGACCCACCTCGCCGGCGGCGACCTTGCTTCGGCCTCGGCGATGGGAGGCCACACCGACCGTGTGTTCAGGGCGCTGGCGGTCGCCTCCCTCTACATCCTTATCCGCCGGTGGCGCGCCGGCGGGGTCGGCCTCAGTGAGCGGCCGGCGCCGGCGGAGATCGCTGCCGCGGCTGCGCTCTGCACTTCCGTGGCGTGGCTGTATGTGCTCCCCGCCCTTGGTCTCCGCCGGAGCACGCACCGACGTCGGCACCAAGATTAGTTGACTTCACCGGAGGCTGCTGTTGCGTTGCTGGTAACCATCCCTATTTCTTCCTCTATTTTTCTAGGTTTGGAATCCAATTTTCCTGTTTCAGCCCGAGGAAAATGTATGTGTAAGTACGGATACGAATTGTTGAAATATTAGGCTTTATAAGAATGATCATTGTAAGTACGGATCTAATGGTCCAATTCAAGATTAGGCGGATCCCACGACTGTTCAATGATTACTGGTTCATATTTCAGTGTATAGACATGGTAACCTGAAGCCAGTTACCTGTATGGTTACCAGTTACTGGACAAAGAGAATTTCTCAAGGTTGTTGGTTAATCTGCTGCTTATCTTCAAGCGATTATTTCTAACCTACAGTTCAAACACTTTGCCTGGGGCCTTTTAAGTCAACTATAAACAGTCTCAACTCAAGGACAACTTATACACGTAGTTATCATAATCTTGATGATTATGCCTAAGCCCATCCAAGAGCGTTCACTTCCACACCTTGCCACGCAAAGTGACACCTCTCTCTCTCTCTCACCAGGAAGCTAAGCATTCTATAGTTGTTCACAATTTACTACTAAAAAATTGATTTTGCGAATTACTTAAGACTCTATGCTTCCATGTCTCACCCTATGATTCTGTTCCACTTGATTCTGATTTAACTGAAGTTTCCAGTGCCTCCTATTCCCAAGCACTTACACAGGATGAATATGATTCTTTGTTTTTTTTCTTATAATTATGCACAAATAACTCCAGGAGGGGAGGTGAAAAAGCATATTCTTTCTTCTTCCCCATGTCATTTGCACTTCATTGGTATATGTTTTTGGATCACATTATGTTTTGTCTCAGACCAACAACGACAAGGGTACAAATAGAAATGCTGAAGGGAGAATGATGCGTAGAACTATACTATATAGGTGCTGTGGTTTTTCATAGTTTCAGGAAAAAGTAAAGCATGCTTGGTTGCGCTGCTGACCCCTTTTTTTCCAGACTTAAGTTACCGGTTTTGGAAGTTCTACTTTAAATGAAAGCCAGCCATTTATACTGGTCTGTTTACCCTTGCTCAATCATGATATATGCCACATAATTAAGGGAACGAAACATGGTCTACGTTCTAGATATGAGGCACATACAAACAGGGAGGGTAGCACACCTTTGCTGTCTAAGCTTGTGCTGCGAGTCTTCAAATCTGAACTTTAAATTCATGCCCTAAACTTGTGAACTGTACATAGAAGCTGTTTGAGTACAAAATTGTAAGGCCAATATGTGGATAACCGATTTGCTTAATTTCTTGTTCTTGGGTAACAAAAATAATTAGCATTGTGGTGATCTAACTCCGACCACGTGCAAACATACTTGATACTTGCATCATTCAACATCCTCCAGCGCTGGTGCTGTGCTGGATGGGCCAAGCCGTGGAAGCCCTCGTTGTGATGGTTTTTGGTGTGCTCCTCATCTTTGGAGACTGCCACAAGAGTGGATCCTTTAACCAGCAATTGAATCAAGACTAATTAATGGGATCCCATTGGCCAGTTATCCTTTGATTTTATCATCCTTTAGATTTATTTGTTACAGATCTACTTGATGCTGATGTTACTGTAATGTACTACGTTGTTTAAACAAGCATTCCATGTTCAACTGTCGTTGGGACCACCTTGCATCAGATGGAGGGACACTGTAACTCTGAATCATGGAATGCTTGGAGTGTCGGGGGTGGTGGTTGGGGGGGGGGGGGGGGGGGGGGGGGGGGGGGTGGGGGTGTCTTCACGCAGCACAAGGGAAGCTGTGGACTGTGGCACTGGGTCTTCACAGTCTCACAAATGTGTAAAATGATGAGGCATGCATGGATTTTTTGATGAAATTTGACATCTCTGATGGACTAGCAAAGTCAATTTGTGCTACATGTACAGCTTCATTGAGGTCAGTGCAAGGGTGTCTCATGGACACAAGAGTATCTTTGAGGCCATACTAGCGGAGGTATGTATATGTATTACAAGTTAGTTTTGATAGGGAATTAGTTTGACAGGGAAAGGGAATGGCACCATGCAATAGGACTAGAACAAAATGGTGCTGTTTTGTAGGTTTCTATGTATTCAATCAATTGTAGAAATATTTGTCAAGCTAGTGAAGAAGTACATTGCATGGGGCAATTATTTTGCTTGACCACTATTTCCAAGGTATCAGGAAGCTCTCTATGTTGTTTTTGTTTCAATCGTTTCATGTGTTGTATTATATTATTACCGCGCAACATTGTATTGTCTTGTAATATATATATTTTTTTTCTTTCGGTGCCATGCATGGGCATGTACCCATATCAAAGAGAAGAAAAATGTGAACAAAAAACAATTGTTATGTTAAGAATATAAAAAATGAGAAGGAAAAAAAAGAGATCAAAGTTTTTTGTTGAGAATATATAAAAATGAACACAAAAAAGAGAACAAAATTGTTATGTTGAGAACATAAAAAATGAGAATAAAACAATGGAGAACAAATAATGTTGTCATGTTGAGAAATATTGTTATGTTAAGAATATTAAAAAAAGAGAAGAAAAAAGAGATCAAAGTATTTTGTTGAGAATATATAGAAATGAACATAAAAAAGAGAACAAAATTGTTTTGTTGAGAACATAAAAAAAGGAGAAGAAAACAATGGAGAACAAATAACAATGTTATGTTGAGAAATATATATATAAAAAAGAGATGAAAAATGTTGAGAGTGGGATTTGAATGTTGAGAAATATATAAAAGAAGAGAACAAAATTGTTTTGTTGAGAACATAAAAAAAGGAGAAGAAAACAATGGAGAACAAATAACAATGTTATGTTGAGAAATATAAAAAAAAGAGATGAAAAATGTTGAGAAATATATATAAAAAAGAGATGAAAAATGTTGAGAGTGGGATTTGAACCCACGCCCTTTCGGACCAGAACCTTAATCTCAACTTGAGGTGACTGTCTTTTTGAGATTACCATCTTATACCGTATCATAATCCTTTGATATTACCACTATAATCCAGTTCAAGCCATACTTTGTCCCCCGGTAAGCCAAAATCAATCACAGTGTTAAGACAAGAAGAAATGTATTTCTTATTAGAAACTGTTTGTTAAGAAGTACTAGTATTTAGAGTTGACCAATCTATGTGTCGATTGAGACGATGAAAATAAAAAACTACCTCTGTAATTAAAGGAAGATAGTATCCATAAAAACTATTTTTATAGTAGTGCCATGGAGCTCTGCATGGACCAGACTGCATTCACGAAGCATGATTTAGACACTCGGGGCTATGAGTGCTTCCTAGTTTGGTATCTATCTAGGTGGTTTCAATCCAAACAATCCTTTCACCTCTTACGGATCTAACACCACAACACAGAGGAATTGGCATGATAAATGGATTTGGAGGGGGGGGGGGGGGGGGGGGGGGGGCGCTTTAAATATTCAATTTAGATGCATTTTTAAGTTTTGTAAACATGAGGCTGTTGTTAGGGACTTATGGAGAGGAGGTGCATCATGCATGGGATATCCCACCAACAATAAAATCTGTCTAGAGACTCCCTGGCTGAGTGCAATGAATTGCAGGTTCTGTTACAAGATGTGCATCTAACTGAGTATGGACAAGATGAGGTGAAATGGTCCCTTGGGAAGCATTTGGTGTTCTCTACTAATTCCTTATATAACTATCTAGCTCATGGGGGTGTTTAAGATAGGCAAAATGACCTCCTTCGGCAATGTAAAATACCTTTGAAAGTCAAAGTTTTCCTCTGACATATCTTTCATAACAAACTGCAAACTGCTTTGGCTTTAGTTAAAAGGGGTGGCACGTACGGTAGTCCTGTGTCTATGGCTATCAATTGATGCTGATGTGGGAAGAGTTGCACAGGGAGAGCGACAAAGCCAGGATGAAGGAGATGGCTCAGTGCTTAGTTGAGTGGACGAGCAAGAAAAAGTAGTATGCAGTATGCTAGCCTTGTTTGGACGTTGTGTTATGTAGTTCTCAGGCTCTTTGGATAAAATAGAGCAGCTATCATGATACCACATAGGAAAGCGTGAGTATATACATATAAATCAAAGAAAAGTGTGGAAGCTTAGCTGTTTTGACTATACTAATTTTTTTACAACATTTTTAACTACTATGTTAGTAAAAAAGAAATATTTCAGGTTTATTTTTGTTTTTTTAGGTATTCAGGTATGCACTTGGTGGAAGGTCACCACTCACTGCGTAGAATCCTAGGATGTTTTCTCCAGCCATGTCTCTCGTATAGTATAAGAGTAAATATAATAAGAGGTTGTAAGCAGACTAAATGATGAGGTGGAGGAGAGAGGAGAAGAGAGAGAGGAGGAGTGAGTTATAGCTAGTTTAGGCACAATAACCAAGAAATTTTATGAATTATTAGACTTGCTCTAACACTCCCCTAGGCTGCACTGGCTGCAGCTACGGCTGCTACAGCCGTAGGCATTATCTGTGTAAAATACATACGTACGGCTGCAGGTGTCCAATGCAGCCAAACTAAGTCTAATTGTCTACGCCTTCAATGTGATTTGAAAAAAAACCCATAAATTGACTTGGATAATGGCGACGACTTTATGTTAGATGCTAGTATGCTACATATATACTCATAATTGCAGCATGATAGCCGCATCTTGCCTTTTGTGCAATGAATCTTGTTAGTCCAATCGCGATGCAAAGTGTAAGTCCCTAACAACAAAAGTTCACTAATGTACTCTCTCCCTATCTATATTAATTATCATTTTGGAAAAGATTTGAATCAAACATTAAAAATATAAATTATGAATAACTTTTAAGTTATTGAGTTTGAAAAAATAAAAATTATATCAATAGATTTATCTTAAAAATACTTCATAAAAATATACATATATTATATTTTAATAAATATTTTTTAAAAAATAAACAGTCAAAGTTACGCTTTGGAGACCTTATCGTTGTCCAAAACGATAAAGAATACGAGTATGGAGGGAGTAGTTCATTTTGAGTTATTACTTAAACTTTTAGCTAGGATATGATATTTGGACTCACTAGCGCTAAGTTTAGTTGCTAACAATTAGCAGTAATAGATTTGTTAGAACTTTTGGCTTTACTTATAGTTTTTTTTGGGAGTTTTTTTTCGAACCATTAGAAGAGCAACACTAATAATTCAAAAGGTTAATATAAATCATAATATATATAATGCTTCTTCCATCGCAAAAAGACCACACTCGAAACACCTCCGCGTCCAAGAAACTACTACTACAGGCCCTTAAACTTGGAGCTATACCAAAGAGAATGGCGTATCCACTTGTACTCTTTTAAATTTGTTTGATTTTCATGACATGTAATGTAAGCATGCACCAGCGCCGGCCATCGCTGATGGTCACCGCATAACACAACATGATGGTCCTCCCGTGTCTGAGCATACTGCTAATCGGCGACGGTTAGGGAGACACATTTTTTTAATATTAGAATAATAATAGTAAATATATATTTGCAGCACAATTGTCCAACTGCATCACACTAGTGTCATGTTCTTTGATGGTGGACCTCTCTATCGTTCCAGTCATCAAGCACTGGTCACTTACCAGATAGAAGTTCAGCAATACTCAACGGGATAAATTGGTGAGAGCAGAGAACACTCATTGATCAGTTCTAGCTAGACTGCTCTATTTAGAACAAAAGGATTTCATATTAAACCAGTTTATTTTTATAGGAAAAATACAGCCCATAATGTATCAAGACTTCCCCCCTAATTATTCTATAACCTACCTTTGGTTTTGTCAGAGTCAGGTAACACTTTAAACCTTCGTCTCCAAGAAACTACGTGGGAAGCTCCAAAAAAGCAAAACTTACATAAGCTTTGGTCGAGCAGCAGGTCACCGTAAAATTGAACATCCTCGAAAGGCAAAACTTACTGCTGACTGATGAGGATAGTGGGAAAAATAACTTTTTTTATATATCAGAACTTTATGATCACATCTTGCTGTTCTATGGCGAATCTATCTTTCATCCTGTCATGACTCATGAAGCATTGGCAATAAACAACAAAAGATCATTAACTTTTAATGGGTACAGATAATTGGTTAGAACAAGCTGATGATAGAAAAATTTGTCCTACAAATAACCTTCATAGTCCATAGACAAGTATCACCAAACTACATTATTATTTCAGTTACATCACAAAACCTGGAAGCCCGGCCCCCAATTAATCTTGAACATTTTCTATATGTACTCACTGTAAAGTTGAGTTAGTGAAAAGAGGCCCTCTTTTACCTTTGAGTAGTCTTATACAGGATTTGAATTACAAGATTGCTTAGCTAGTTTTGGATCATCCGAAGGCAAAAGAGAGACGAGGGAAGAAATAGAACGATAAATTGGATTTCTTGGAACATTCTCGTGGTTGACATTATACCTACTAGGTTTTGCAAATAAAATAAAATATTGGGATTACAGGGGATGCCCTTCCTTAATATACTTTTCAACTCCATTCCTATATATATACAGTACACGTCCCTGATTCTCGAGCAGTTTGATAGTAGTAGGCGTTGGAGAATGGGCTGCTCACCTCGGAAGAGATCAATACCACTGCGTCCCTGTGTTTCCAAAGTTCACGGCAACAGAGAAGCAAGAAGGTTGACTCCATGGACGCTAGGCATGTCCCCGATTTTATTAAAGAAGAAACTACAGAGAAATTATGAACTCTCACCGAAGCAGTGGTGAAATCACTGGGATGCTGCTTTATTTACATATATGTTTTCTAATGTGCATTATTTGAACTTTCTAGGTACCAAGTGCACCTTTCTAGAACAAAACAATAAGAAGAAAAGTTCCTCTCTGTTGACACAAAAAGCGTCAGATCTGCGAACACCTCAGGCTTATACCTGAATTCGATATCTAAGGTGTGCGAGTCGATTTGACCAGTTAATCGACAAAGACGATAACTAGAACAAGATCTGAACGAGACAACGACGATGCGTCCGGATGTCAAAGCTCAAACTTGATCAGGATAACTAGAGTAGAGCTGAACGAGACGACAGCGATACGCCCGGATGTCAAGGCTCAGGTTGCTCAAACGCGGAACTTGCAAGGGTTGACGGAGATCGATGAGATGCAGCTTGTCGAGACTTGAAGAACTCGTAGATAAGCTAGAACTAATGCGATGAAAGTAAAATTGCTGGAAAAGTAGATAAAAATAATAGATTTATTTGATTATGATTGTATCTCCTTATACCCCCCAGGGGAGTTGTAAGCAGACACGACTCTAACTTTCCTAAACAAAACTCCTATTTTAAAGGAAATAAACGACTCGTGCAAGAGTCAAACTCCAACAATAATAATCTTTTCCTAAACAAACATTTCTATTTTTAAGGAAATAAATGACTCATGCAAGAGTCAGACTCAAACTACTATAACAATACTGGTATAAAATCACCAATTTTCTTATCTGCTTCCTCACGATGAAATCTTCCATCGGCAGATCCCTTCAATCCGCAACTTCCTTCTATTGCTATCGGCAGTCTTCTGCTGACGTCAGTTACCTTATTCTGCTTCCATCGGCAACGTCTCCTTATCGGCAATATCCTCCAATCGACAACTTTCATCAATTAACCCTTATCGGCAACAACCCTTTATGCTTCATCATCATCGTCCTAGTTTCACTTCCATCGGCAATCCTGACCGATGACCTCCCAATGCCGATAAAAAACGGCTACCGATCAGAGTGAATCTTAGCCCATTTGACACATGTTGAAAAATGGTGTCAACACATGTCCCCCAATTTTGGAGTGTAAAATATTTACACGCCGAAATTTTCTCTATTGTAATCTTTCCCTCCAAGATACCTGCGCGACCTCCTCGATTACCGCACGCAAAAACCGCAAGTTACCAACAGAGCCCTACTATTGTAGCGTGAACAGTCACAAAATCCAATCTCACAACCCCTTGATTGCTGCGCATATCTACTACATGCCCTTCCATATTCTTGCTCAGTGCAAAGAAAATTCTAAAATACCCCTGACCGGGCTTATAAAAGTTACCACCATCCAATCTGTTCTTCATCCCGACCTCGCATTTACTCTTACTCCCTCATTTCACCGACACCTCCGAAGAACACTCGGTGACCCTCAAGCGGCGGCGTCTCCTTCCTTCATCAAGGCGCGAACCACAAGAATCCCTCTGGCTTCAATGGCGATCAACTTCAACGTTCCTGAGGTAATTCCTCCTTCCCTCACTCTGCATCTCTATATTTCCTTTTTCGCATTGTTCCATAATTCCCCTTTGCTTTCTTTCCATTTTCTGAATCTAGGAACTGCACAACAAAATAGTGATCCCTATCGATCAATCACATCTTCACTGCTTGGGCCCAATGGGGAATACCGATCCTATTGCGCTCATCAATGCAGAGACCAACCGCATCCCCTTTAGATCTGAGTGTTTCAATCTAGGGTTGTGGAGAGATGCTTTCCACTCATGGCCTAAACCCACCAAAGGTTGGAAGAATTGGTGCCTTAGGATGTCTAGAACACAGCAAGTCTATTGGACAGAACACAATATAGACCAGTGCATCAAATTGTCACTTGCCAATATGGCCAAGAATGAAAACATGATGATTGCTGCATCTTATTTCTGGTCCGATACAATGAACACTTTTCTATTCAGACACGGACCAACCACTCCTACGCTTGCCGACGTACACATGCTCACAGGCCTTGACGTCTCTTCCGCCGATCCTTCCACCCCTTTTTCACAAGAAGTCTGAACATTGGGTGAAAACTCGTAACATCGGCGGTTGGACTGGATACATCCAAGAAAACCAAAAGACCGGATCGGTAAGCCAGAGGGAACACGCTATATTCCTGAACATGTGGTTGGATAAGTATATTTTCTGTGGCAGGACAGTCGGACCCCCAACCACATATCTCCCTGCAGCAGAATTTTTGGTCAACGAAGGATTCCCTCTTGGCCGATATCTCCTTGGTTCAGTATATCATCTTCTGCACCAAGTATCCAGAAAGCTACTACTAGGTGAACCCATCGGCAACCTTGGAGGCCCCTGGTGGTTTGTGAACATGTGGCTGAATGCACACATGCATAAGGTCCTCCAGTTTGACCTATTCAGTCAACAATTCCCAAGGGATATATCAGAGGAATATGAATTTGACGACGATGAACCGGCAACCCGTCCTCCACTCAATTTTGGGGAGGCCATAATAGTGCTGCCAGGAACCGATGCCAATGAAGGTCAATTCGTCCTGTTCTTTCAGAGATTTTACTGTGGAATCCCTGCTGCAAAACGGGTTTGGTGGTCTTACGTTGACCAGGACAACCGATTCCCACTCTCCTTCAATCTCACCGATGGGAATATACCACAGAATGAGATGATCATGAAAGCCACTATCATTCCACGGGCCATTCCAGTTAACATCTTCGGGACGGGGAAGAATGCTCCATCTTATGAGTTCTACTATCCATCGGCAGCAGCAAGACAACTAGCGTTTGGTCAGTTGCCGATCAAATTCAGCTACGCCAACGTAATCAAACCAAGAGAAACCATCTCCAGTGCCATGGATTGGAACAAGATTGTCAATCTCCCTCATGCCGATGTATCAAACATTGACTTATCCTCTTGGGCACCAACATCCTTCATCACCGAGTTATACAAATCTTGGTGGCAAGAGTGGAAAAATCAACTGTTCGCTGCATCATCACACTACTATTGGCATTTAATTGACGATAAGCATGTTGTTCCTGATGACGCAGTAAGTCTTACTTTCGACTTCATTCATTCTTATTTTCTCCCGGATTCATCGGTACTAACTTTTCTGCCAACAGGTCAACGATCCAATCCCCCGAAAGAGCAAGAGCGGCAAACACTTCAATCTACGATTGATGAATCCCACATCGACAATCGGCAGCAAGGCTCCTTCGTTGGCCACTTTCACTCCTCAAATGGTACCAAGGTTACCATCAAACCTAAGCCGACATCAGCTAGAACCACCGCTACTCCATCGGTTGCCGCCGCCATCTTGGCATAAGCTTTCGCAGTAAGTCCTTATCTTATTTATACGATCACAAACTCTCATCGGTAACATTTAATTTATTTAACTTGCACCAAATATCTTTTGCAGGCAACGGGCTCATCGGCAGCTATTCAAAATGTACAAGCTTCTCCGACTCACGCTGTTGATGCCCCTCGGGCTTCACAATCGAAACGCCCTGGTTCACCAACCGCTGCTCCAAAGAAGAAGCGCTTGAGGCTAGCCACTCCATCCGTATCACCAACTCCTGCCAATACAACGACACCAAAGTCAGCATCGGCGTCCATCCCTGATCAACCATCGGTTAAGATTCCCGACCAGGGAACAGTACCACCACCACACGAATTAGGTGAAACAACAGAAACAGCATCGGCATCGGCACCAGCATCAGTACCAGACGAAATTCCCAGCCAGAGGTTGGTACCATCGCCACAAGGGCCAGTCCCAATAGCGGAAACAACACCAGCAACAGCATCACCAACACCAACTGTTCCTCCAACAGAGGCAAGTTCATCGGCAACCATTGCCGATCCTCAATACCGCGCTATGCCAGCTGACTTCCCAAGTCCCAGGCAAGAGATCCGCTTCAAGATGGTAAGCCGACTGTCATAACACTTGCAACACAAACTCATTGTTGATAGCGTTTTTCGACACGTGTCAAATGGATTGAGGCTTGACTGGTCAGTGGCCGTTCTCCATCGGTATCGGGAAAGTTCTGAGCCGATATTGCCAATGGGAGAGTGCTGCGGGAAGACCAAGTGCGTCGCCGATGGAGGCTGGATGATCCTTGCCGACAAAGGATAATTGGTGAAGTCTTGCTGAAGCTGATTGCCGATGAAGAGCCATTGCCGATTGCCGATGAAGGATGGTTGCCGATTGCCGATGAAGGGTAGTTGCCGATTGCCGATGAAGGGTGGTTGCCGATTGCCGATGGGGGATGATTGGTGAAGAGTTACCAGCACAAGGCCGCTAATCGGAAATGTTGCCGATTGCTGATCAGGAAAGTGTTGCCGATGCCGATGGGCGTAACTTAGCGCTTGGTGGCAGCAGAAGGTTACCGGTGGGCAAAAGAAGGAAGGCGCGGATTAAAGGGGTCTGCCGATGGAAAGTTTTCATCGAAGAGGAGTATAAGGAAACTGGTATTTTACCAGTATTGTTATTATGGTAGTTTGAGTCCGGCTCTTGCATGGGTCGTTTAATTTCCTTTAAAATAGGTGTGTTTGTTTAGGAAATAAATATTGTTATCCGGCTCCTGCGTGAGTTAGTTTCCTTTAAAGTAGGAGTTTGTTTTAGGAAGGATACGTGTCGTGTCTTTGTACAACTCTCCATGCAGGAGTATAAATATGTGCCCGAGGGCTATGGAATAAAAAAAATCCAATTCAAAAACAAACCAATTTTATCTTATTCTACTTTTTATCGCAATTTACCCTTTCTTTGCATTAGTCATAGCTTTTAACGAGTTCTTCAAGCTTTCGACGGGCTGCATCATCCTGATCTCCGTCAAATCCTTGCTAGTTCCGCGTGGGAGTACCTCTGAGCTTTGGCAATCCGGGCGCATCGCTGTTTGCCTCGTTCAGCTCTGCTCTAGTTATCCTTGATCAATCTGAGCCTTGACGTCCGGGCGCATCGCTGTCGTCTCGTTCAGTTTGTTCTAGTTATCATCCTTGTCGATTGATTGGTCAAATCGACTAGCACGCCTCCGGAATACCGAGCTTTGGGTAATAGACTGAGGTGTTCACAGATCTGACGCTTTTTGTGTCAACACCTCTTTTGGCACGCCCAGTGGGACAAGATTATATAAATTTTTATATCTATCATGGCTAATCCAAGGAGTGCTATTGAAGTCTCCACAGCAGATCTGACAGGTCATCAGAAACAGGCTCTGGAGCAGGCAATGGAGGAATACAAGCGCTCATATGTCAGATCCTTCAGCCTAAACGGGATCGGCGAAGCAGTACAGAAGCAAGATTCGCCGTCGCCACGGCAGACCATTCTCTACGCCGATCCTGGTAAAGTACGAGATACGGTTAATTATGCATTAAATAATGTATTAATTAGCCAGTCCAATGTGTTGTCCGACACTGTGTGCAATGCTGTCAAGCAAGCTTTCAAGGGACAGGCGCCATATTATGTTGGTCCAGAGTATCGTCAGCTCGGATCGGCATCTGCTGCGACTCCGTCGGCGGTTCCAAGGGTGTTCACACCAATTATGAGCCGGTCTGCCGATGAGATTGCGCCACCAAGATTAAGCCCAACAAGCACTACCCATGTAAACACGAATCTGGTGGCTTCAACAATGTCTAGACCCGTGTTCTAGAATCAGCCAATGTCAGCCAACGGCTGGGGATACGGTATGTATTCAAATCTATCTGCTGATTCCAGATTGGTCCGAGTTAAACATGCAGGGGAAGTTCCTATGGCATCGGCAACATCCGTACAGCCGATGGTTCCAGCAATGCATTATACTACGTCTCCTCCAACGGCGCAGTTGCTGACAGGGAATCTACAAACAGCAATACCCAGAGTGCTGTACGCCCAAACATCGGCAAGTCACATGCCGATACAACAAAGTCCAGCTGCTGCCAATCAACCTATGGTGACAATAAATTACCCGGCGCCACAAGAACAAGCCTCGGCTGGCTATCAGTCGCCGGCAGCTGTCTGGCCGGTGCAGCAAGGTGTGCCGATTGCCAATCAACCTGTATCGACAATCACTGCTCAAGTTGTGGTACCCGTGAGTCCAAGCGATCATCCAAGGGTACAACAATAACAAGCGTCAGCCAGTTATCAGCTATCGGCAAATGCTTGGCCGATGCGACAAGACGTGCCAACAGCTAATCAGTCTGTATCGGCAAATTCTTGGCCGATGCAACAAGGTGTCAGCCAGCCCGCATCGACCGTAGCTGCTCAACCCTTGGTACCTACAAATCAAAGCTATCATCCAAGAGTACGAGGGGTGCAAGAGCCAGTTAGCTGTCAGCCATCGGCGAATCTTTGGTCTATGCAACAAGACGCGCCAATAGTTAATCAGACTACATCGGTAAATTCTTGGGCGATGCGATCAACCATGTCAAGCGTTAGTCAGCCTGCATCGGCCGTGGCTGTTCAACCCACGGTGGCTATAGATCAGATCTATCATCCCAGGATACAAGAGTTGCAAGCCTCAGCTGGCTATCAGTCACCGATAACTGCTTGGCCGATGCAACAAGATGTGCCGATTGCCAATCAATCTGCATCGGCAGTGATCACTCAAGGTGTGGTACCCACAGGTCAAGGCGATCAATCGATGGTGAATTCCTGGCCGATGCAAAGCGTATTAAATGCTAGTCTACCTGCATCGGCAATGGTCGCTCAGCCTATGGTCCTTGCAGATCAACGCTATCATCCGAAGGTACAAGGATTGCAAGAGTCAGCTGGTTATCAGCCATCGGTAAATCACGTACCGATGACACCTAACGCAGGTTGGATCAGTCAATCATCGATTCAGCAGCAATATGTGCAGCCTTAGCACCAAATGACAGGGGTTCCACAGCATCGTCCAGCGAGTCATCCGAATGAAGTATCGGTACATCGACCGATAAGTACTACACTGCAATACTCACAGGAAGGAGTGTACGATGAGGCATCGGTGTGGCAACCGATGAATGCAATAAATATAACGTCGCAGCACAAGCCAGCAACGGTGCAAAATTACTCATCGGCAGCAAAGCCGATGCACGGCGTCATGATGACTAGTGCTGTGCACGCGCCAATCATCCCAAGTGCTTTGACGTCAGGACCTGGAGAGATAGGTCAGCATATTCAGCCGGTAGGCACCCAGAGTTGCTCATCGGTTAATCAGCCGATACACAATATCCAGCAGATTGGTGTTACCGATGTATCGGTCGCCCGAGTTGCTCGCCACAGGGATGTGAAGAACATCGACTAGTGGACATCCAGAATGGCCCATCGGTCAATCAACCGATGCACGATATCCAACAGGTTGGTGCTGTCGATGAGCCGATCGCTCCAGTCTGCTCGGTGCAAAGATGTGAAGAGATACATCAGTCTACTCAGACAGCAGACGTCCAGAATTGCTCATCGGTTAGGCGGCCAATGCGTGATGTTCAACAGATTGGTGCTGCTGATGTGCCAATTGCTCCGAGTTGCCCACTACAGAGACATGAAGGAATACATCCATCTGCTCAACTAGAGAGTGAATCTACGCGTCGGCAAGGTCCAGGCACAAAGGCGTTTTTGACTGAGAAGATAGAGCATTCAGAGCTGGACGAAGAGCCGAGCCTTGACATTGCCGAATTGGAGAAATTCGCCTTTGATATCATCGAAGCCGATCAGGGTGTTGAATCATTTGAGCCCAGGGAGATTTGGGGCGCAAAGGTGCTCTTCGTTGGACAAGGGGGCCCTGAATCAGATGATGAAACGAACGTCGACCCTGTTGAATGGGTAAATGATGAGGAGCCGACACCTTGTGCGCTTGGCCAGAACAAGACTGGGAGATTCACCTTCGACGTCACGAAGGCCGATGGGATATTTGACTTATTGCTTCAAGAAGGGCGAATTAAGCTAGCCCTTAATCAAGTAATTCCATCGGCCGAGGAGCTCAAGAAGAGCAGGTACTGCAAGTGGCACAATTCAACTTCTCACAGTACCGACGACTGCAGGGTGTTCAGGCAGCAGTTGTAGTCGGAGATTGACTCTGGACGGATCCAATTTGAAAACCCTAAAGTCCAGAGACTGATTGAAATTGATCAGCACCCGTTTCCAAATAATATGGTGGAAGCCGGTGGAAAGACTAAGGTGCTGACATCGGACGCTCCTAGGAAGAGTGCATCGGTGGATCTTGATCATCAAGTGGCTGAGTGTGACGTCGGAAAATTTGCCGATGACAGGAAAGGCAAGAGAATTGCCGATAAAGGTGCCTGTGTCAGCAGGGCTCCTGGTATAGTAATCACGCACAAGCTACCAAGGCGGAACTATCGACAATCATGAGATAAACGATATCGGCAGGAAGAAACAGAACATCGGGAGTGGCTTCGTTGGAAAAATCATTGGAGGTGTCTCTTCTTCGTTCACTGTTGGGAAGAGGGCATTAGGCTACCTACTGCCAATAACTGTCTTGAGTGCAACAGGTACTACACTGCTGATCGGTTAGATAAGAAACCTTGCTCTGATGATCGATCATCGGTACGCAGCCGACTGGGGGGCAAGCTCAGTGCACATCACAGGTTTGGCAGGCGTATTGAACAAGGGAAGCCTGGGGAGATGGTTAAGGCAAAAGTGCCTGATGAAGACGTGCTCTCCAGAAGTTCAAGCATCGGGGAAAAAGCCGATGCAAATAATGAGGGACGGCACCAACCCGTCTGGAAAACCAAACTCCCTCAGTGGTGCCCTAAGGGTCTAACAAAGACCCAGAAAAGAAGAATTCAGCGCCAACGCCGCAATGACTTATACGATGATGCAGAACTCTCAAGGGAGAAGCAGTGGAGGCCAAAGCGCAAGGATGGAGATCCATCGGCAGACAGCAATATTTCGCCGATGGTCTAACCGGGGTCGATCTTGGACCTGTTGGCTTGAGAGCCACACTCGGCAAACTGGCGACTTCAATTATTATACTTGGGGGCACCTGCCGATGGTTTGGGACGCCGTACTGCCGATAAATTCGTTAACTGCCAGAAGATGGTTGTAAGGATGATTCTGCTGCGCTTGCGCATGATGGTTAAGTGTGTGGTGCATGCGTTCTGGGAGTTACTCGTGCTTTTTGGTGGGCCTATTGGCATTGTCCTAATTCTGATCCGATGGAAGTATGAAGCCTCATTGCGATTATTGTTACAATCAGGCTAAATACCAGGGTCCGTTTAAAAGGTGGGATTACTCGGGATTTTAGCCGATTTGATGAATTACGGTATCGGTGATGATTACCGATGACTGGGTGGACGAGTTTGCCGATGGTACTCTGGTGTGGAAGATTGATTTTACCAATCGGAATTGAATTCTAGGCCTGGAAGTGGTTTCCTAATCAAGTTCTTATCGGGTAAGATAGTCTGCCCCAGCAAAGCGTACATTTCAGAAACTCTCGAAGGAGTTGACGTATGACGTGCTCGTTTGGATGCCGATAAATGGGAAAGTTATAATACATCGGTTAAAACGTGTAAACACTATATTACATGGCCCAGAATTATCAGAGTTACATTTTTGCCGATATGACAAATGGATTACAGCAAGGAGTGAATGACTGATATCGCGCGCAGGCGAATCTGTTCTATCTCGTCCATCTCCTTGGCGTCGGCATCGGCAGAGCCCTCGACTGACTTAATCTTCTTCTTCCACAAGATGGCTTGCCGGGCGTGCTGGTCCCTCTCCTGCCGCAGAACCCTGATGGCATCGGATAGTTGGGTTCTCTGCTGGTTGGCTGCGGTCAGGTCCTCTTCAACCTTTTGTAGCTCGGCCAACAGCTCACCCTTTTTGGCCGATAGCCGAGTGATTTCTTGATCGAGGCCATTGATGGAGGCTTCTGCCTGGCCGATGCCCTTGTGCTTTGCATCGACAATATTCTTGAACCTAAGCTTCTCTTCCTCGCCCTTGGATTGGGCAGCCCTATCGGCAATCCGACGGGAAAGCCGCTGGTATTGAATTTGCTTGATGTCGAGGAAGGTTGCCTGGAGAAGGATTTCTGCCATATCAGCAGGAAGATGGCTTTGGATGTCTTTGAAAGCGATCCTTGCTGCCGATGAGTCCTGAACGAGCTGGGATGTATCTTGTAGCAGCAAGGAAAGCAGTGCCTCGAGCTTGGTCTTGATCTCTGCCGACAGGACTGGGACAGAACTCTCTTCCTCCCCATCGTCATCAGGTATGTCGACTGAGAAGGAAAACAGGCTGTCTGCTTGGAAGGGGCCTTGGCGTCTATCTTCACCCTGCGGATTGAGGCTGAAGGAGAAAAGACTATCTGGGGAATCTTGGGCCTAAAAACAGAAGGGTTAAAATATGCCGATCGAAAGATTATACTAGAATTTTCAAGTGATTAACTTACCATCTTGAAGCGGATTTCTTGCCCAGGACTTGGTATATTAGATGGCCCAGCCTCGTCTTGGACATTGGCGGCGGTTGCCCATGACTGAGCTTCTGCCAGAGGAGCAGTCTATGCCGTTGGTGACGGTAGTGTTGTCGCTGGCGTTGCTTTCGGCGTGATACTTGGTTGTGGCGGTGATGCCGCCCTTTCATCGGGATCTTCGGTTGGTACCGATGCCGATGTTGCCTTTGCCGCTGCGACGGGTGAAGCTGTCTCATCAGCAAGTTCGGCTGACGGTACCGGTACTGATGTTGCTTCGGCTGCTGCAGTGGGTGCAGTCGCCTCATCAGGGACATCGGCTGATGGTGCCGATGCCGATGCCGCCTCCGCCATTGCAGGTGTTTCTTCATTGGGAGCTTCGGCTGACGGTGCCAATGCCGATACCGCCTCCGCTTCTGCAGCAGATGGAACTGCCTCCTGACCGAGGACGTCGTCCATTGGCTGATCTGGGATAGGAGCCGATGGAGTTTCTGCCGATGACGCGCCGACAGTTGGTGGTGCGACTTGTGCCGATGACGAAGACGGGCTAGCCAGCCTCAAGCGCCTCCTCTTCCTTGGCGCGACAGTGGAAGAAGATCCAACCCATTTCGACGAGGACTGGGGGGCATCGGCGGCCGAAATTGGAGGTGCTTGCTTGCTTGGAGCAGTTGCCGATGACCTCATAGCCTGAAAGTATTCAATACAAGTTATATGAAAATAAAATATTGCCGATGAGACTTTATGTAATCGGCGAGTGAAGATGAGTTTACTGCAAACACCCGCGTCAGGGCAGCAGCAGCGGTCAATGTAGCCTTGGCATTTACAGGTGTCGATGGAGGTACCTGTTGGGGTGTGAAGGCAGCTAATGAGGAAGCTTTGTTACCGATGAGTGATATGGGACTCATCATTCGGAGTTTGAAGGGTTTGCCACTCCTGCTCGTCGGAGGAATCGGATTGTCAACCTGTTAAGTGTAAAGGGGTCAAATTCCGATGACAGAGGTAAAGTAATAAGGGATGCATCGGAATAAGACTCACTGCGTCATCGGGGACGATGTGATCGGCGTCGATCATGTGCCGATAGTAGTGCGACGATTTGGCGAACAGTTGACACCTCCATTCTTGCCACCAAGACTTGTACTCATTTGTAATAAAGGAGGTTGGTGACCAGGAGGACAGGTCAAGGTCTGATACATCAGCGTGAGGAGGAAGGTTAACAACCTTGTTCCAGTCTAGAGCGCTGGAGAATGTTTGCCTGTGTTTCACTACCTTTGAATAGCAAAGCTTGATCGGCAGTTGACCAAACGCCAGTTGTCTTGCCGCTACCAATGGGTAGTAAAACTCAAATGATGGAGGGGCATTCTTTCCCGATCCAAAGATGTTCACTGGGATAGCTCGAGAAGTGATGCTGGCCTTCATGATTATCTGGTTTTCAGGTAGTTTCCCCATCGGTAAGGTTAAACAATAGTGGGAATTGGCTGTCTTCATCGGCATATGGCCACCAAAGCCGTTCTGTGGCAGGGATTCCATTGTAAAACTTCTGAAAAAATAGACCGAATTGTTCCGCATCGGCATCGGTCCCTGGCAGCACTATAGTGGCCTCTCCAAAGTTGAGTGGAGGGCGAGTTGCCGATTCATCCTCCCCACATTGGTGGTCTTCTGGTATGTCTCTCGGGAAACGTTGGGCGAACAAGTCAAGTTGAAGTGCTTTCTGCATATGTGCGTTCAACCACATGTTAACGAACCACTAGGGGCCTCCAAGGTTGCCGATGTGCTCACCTAGCAGTAACTTTTGGGATATTTGATGGAGAAGACGATATACCGATCCTAGAAGATATCTACCCAGGGGAAGTCTTGTCCCATCGGCAAGCAGCTCAGCTGCTGGAAGATACATGGTCGTAGGTCCAACTGCTCTACCACAGAAGATGAATTTATCCAGCCACATGTTCAGGAAGGTGGCATGCTCCCTCTGGTTTACCAATCCCGTTTTCTGGTATTCCTGAATGTAACCCGTCCAACCACCGATGTTCCGGGTGTTTACTCTGTGCTCTGCTTTCCTATTGAATAAGTAGAAGGTATCGACAGAGGAGATGTCTAGGCCGGTCAGCATGTGGACATCGGCAAGAGTGGGGGTGGCTGGTCCGTGTCGGAATAAGAAAGCATTCAAGGTGTCCGACCAAAAGTAAGAGGCAGCCATTAACATGTTCTCATTCTTCTCTATACTGACAATGGAGAGCCTGATACATTGGTCCAAGCTGCACTCTTGCCAGTAAACTTGCTGCGCCCTAGCGACCCTAAGATACCAGTTCTTCCACCCTTTGGTGGGCTTGGGCCATGATCGGAATGTGTCCTTCCACAATCCTAAACCAAAACATTCAGATCTAAAAGGGATCCGGTTGGTTTCCGCGTTGATTATATAACTGGGATCTGGATTCCCCATGGGGCCTAAACAACTGAAGGTGGAACCGGCAAGCGGAATCACTACCTTGTCATACAGTTCCTAGGATTCGAGGGAAAAGAGGAACAATCAGAAAAGAAACGGAGATAAATCCGGATTCGCACGAGGAAAAGCTAGCAGGAGGTTGGATTGGGAAGAGAATAAGTCTTACCTTTGGGATGTCGACCTGGATCGCCATTGGAGTCGAGGGAGTGCTT
The DNA here is from genome assembly GCA_022036555.1 of Microstegium vimineum. NCBI lineage: Eukaryota > Viridiplantae > Streptophyta > Magnoliopsida > Poales > Poaceae > Microstegium > Microstegium vimineum. Next base: position 57,750,845 of record CM039119.1, on the reverse strand, counting down.
GAAGTTCGTCCTTGGATTGCGAAAGGGTATTGTTGCTCGAGTTCGTGTTCTTCAGAGCGGCTGGAGGTTGAAGACGAAGGCAAGGGGGTGAAAGTGAAAGTGGATTCAGGGTGAAAAGTAATGTGGACCCCGGTAACTTTTATAAGCTTACTCAGGGGCATTTTGGGGTTCCGTTTCACACCGTGTAGGAATGTGGAGAAGCCCGCGGTAGATACGCGCGGTGATCGAGGTGGTCTGCAACTGTTTGTGCTACAATCGAGGGATTTTATTTTAAATTGCAGTTCCACACGCGGGGATCGAGGAAACCGTACATCTATCTCGGAGGTAACGGCTACAACAACGGCTACAGTGCAGAGAATTTCGGCACGTAAAGTATTATACGTTCCGAAACTGGGGGCATGTGTTGACAGCGTTTTTCGACACGTGTCAAATGGATTGAGGCTTGACTGGTCAGTGGCCGTTCTCCATCGGTATCGGGAAAGTTCTGAGCCGATATTGCCAATGGGAGAGTGCTGCGGGAAGACCAAGTGCGTCGCCGATGGAGGCTGGATGATCCTTGCCGACAAAGGATAATTGGTGAAGTCTTGCTGAAGCTGATTGCCGATGAAGAGCCATTGCCGATTGCCGATGAAGGATGGTTGCCGATTGCCGATGAAGGGTAGTTGCCGATTGCCGATGAAGGGTGGTTGCCGATTGCCGATGGGGGATGATTGGTGAAGAGTTACCAGCACAAGGCCGCTAATCGGAAATGTTGCCGATTGCTGATCAGGAAAGTGTTGCCGATGCCGATGGGCGTAACTTAGCGCTTGGTGGCAGCAGAAGGTTACCGGTGGGCAAAAGAAGGAAGGCGCGGATTAAAGGGGTCTGCCGATGAAAAGTTTTCATCGAAGAGGAGTATAAGGAAACTGGTATTTTACCAGTATTGTTATTATGGTAGTTTGAGTCCGGCTCTTGCATGGGTCGTTTAATTTCCTTTAAAATAGGTGTGTTTGTTTAGGAAATAAATATTGTTATCCGGCTCCTGCGTGAGTTAGTTTCCTTTAAAGTAGGAGTTTGTTTTAGGAAGGATACGTGTCGTGTCTTTGTACAACTCTCCATGCAGGAGTATAAATATGTGCCCGAGGGCTATGGAATAAAAAAAATCCAATTCAAAAACAAACCAATTTTATCTTATTCTACTTTTTATCGCAATTTACCCTTTCTTTGCATTAGTCATAGCTTTTAACGAGTTCTTCAAGCTTTCGACGGGCTGCATCATCCTGATCTCCGTCAAATCCTTGCTAGTTCCGCGTGGGAGTACCTCTGAGCTTTGGCAATCCGGGCGCATCGCTGTTTGCCTCGTTCAGCTCTGCTCTAGTTATCCTTGATCAATCTGAGCCTTGACGTCCGGGCGCATCGCTGTCGTCTCGTTCAGTTTGTTCTAGTTATCATCCTTGTCGATTGATTGGTCAAATCGACTGGCACGCCTCCGGAATACCGAGCTTTGGGTAATAGACCGAGGTGTTCACAGATCTGACGCTTTTTGTGTCAACACTCATGCCTAGCAAGCCCTAATCTTCTTTTTCAGGCCCAAGATTCCCCAAACAGCCTATTCTCTTTTGCTATCAACCTTTCAGAAGATGGCGATGAAGAAGAGAGCTATGCCCAACCAGCAAACGCTATATTGGTAGAAGTGAAGGCCAAACTTGAAGCGCTGTTATCTTTACTACAGCAAAGCACATCCGAACTAGTCCAAGACTCCAACACAGTAAGGATAACCTTCAAAGAAATTCAAAGCCAGCTACCCGCCGATGTCGAGGAGACACTTTTCCAAGCACCATATCTCGAGAGCAGATAGCTTCAATACCGAAAGGCTTCACGCCGCATCGCCGATAGAAGTTCTCAGGCGGAACTCGAAGAGAAGATACTCAAGTTCAAACAGATTGCGGACGAGAAGCACAAGGACATCGGCCGCTTAAAAGCTTCCAACATCGAGCTTGAACAAGGGATTACTCTTCTATCGGCAAAAAAGAAAAGCTGCTAGCCGAGTTGAAAGAAGTTGACGAAGCTTTAAACTCGGCTAATCAGAAGAAACTCCAACTTCCCAGTGTCTCTATAGCCTTGCAATAAGAGAGGGATATCGTCGCCCGCAAGGCCCTGACATTGAGGAAGAAGACCAAGCCGATTGAAGGTTCTGCCGATGACAATGCTAGGGAAATAGAGGAAACAAACCAAATTCATCTGCGTGCGATTTCATCTATTCAATCCCTTCTGTAATCTGTTGTATCGACAATTGTAAACTTGACAATTGATTTTGCTTGTAATATAACGTCAATACACTTTCTGCCAATGTTCTGCATGGTACTTCTTCCATCAGCATTCATACTTGTATTACTTTATGCATCTACCCAGATACTGGGGCAATACTTGTTTAAATATTTGCCGTTGATTGCTCTGGGAAACGTAACCCCTTCAAGTGTTTCCAAAATATAAGAGTTTCCAGGAACAGACTGACTTATCCGAAAAGGACCTTCCCAATTAGGAGACCACTTCCCAAACTTTGAACTCTTAGTCCCAATCGCTAAAATCAGTTTCCACACCAGATCACCATCGACAAACTCTTTTACCTTGACTTTTTTGTCATACCACCTGGCAACCCTCTTCTTGTTTTCTTCAATACTAATCAAAGCTCTCAGTAGATGATTCGCCAAATCTTCCAACTCATCCTTAATAAGGGTATCATATTCATCGGCTGTCAACTGATCTTGAGAAAACAATCGTCTAGAACCAGTCTTAATTTCCCAGGGTAGAACGGCATCATGTCCATATACCAACTGGTATGGCGAAACCTTAGTTACACCATGACACGCCATCCATTATAACCACAAAGCTTCATTCAACACCACATGGCACCTCCTAGGGTTTTCTTCAATCTTGCGCTTGATAAGCTTGATAATTCCTTTGTTTGTTGCCTCAGGTTGACCATTAGCTTGAGCATAATAAGGGGAAGAGTTTAAAACCTTAAATCCCATACTGATAGCAAATTCGTCAAACTTCCCCGATGTAAACATCGTCCCTTGATCAGTGGTAATAGTCTGAGGAATACCGAATCGATAAACAATATGCTCTTTTACAAAATCTATCATATTAGCCGATGTCACCTTTTTCAAAGGGATAGCTTCAACCCATTTTGTAAAGTAATCGGTAGCAACCAGAATGAACTTATGCCCTTTACTTGATGGCGGATAAATCTGGCCGATGAGATCAATAGCCCATCCTCTAAACGGCCAAGGCTTGATTATAGGATTCATCGCCGATGCAGGTACCCTCTAGACATTACCGAATTTCTGACAATCTTGACACCCCTTGAAGTATTTGAAGCAATCCTCAAGAATTGTCGGCTAGTAATACCCATTCCATCTAATCACCCACTTCATCTTGAATGCCGATTGATGCGCTCCACATACCCCTTCATGAATCTCACCCATCAACTCTTCTGACTCTTCTTTAGCAAGGCATCTGAGCAAAACCCCATCAATTGTCCGATAATACAATTCATCATCAAGGAGCACATACTTAGTAGCTTGAAACCTTAGACGCCTTTCAACCTTCGTTGATGGATCTTTTAAGTAATCGGCAATTTCTTTTCTCCAGTCATCGGCAACCATCACCAATGTCATGACTTCTCAAATTGGCTGATACCCTGAAGCATTTTGTGCTAACCGATTAGCCTCTTCATTATGCAACCTGAGAATATGCTCGAGGCGGTATTCTTTGAATTCTTTTAATAACTGTAAACACCTCTCATGGTGTGCAATCAATACTTCACTTTGGCATTCATATACCCCAATCAATTGATTCATCACCAACATAGAGTCGCCAAAGACTTTGACGACATCGGCACACACTTCCCTGAGTAACTCCAACCCTTTTATTAAAGCCTGATACTCAGCCTGATTGTTTGTCGACGTAGCAACAATTGGCAACGAAACTTCATATTTCTGTCCTCGGGGTGAAATTAAGAGAACGTCGATATCTGCCCCTTCTTTGCACATAGACCCATCAAAGAACAAAGTCCAAGGAGCAATCTCTACAAAGCTTATCACATTGCAATGCTGAGTAACAAAATCGACCATCACCTGACCCTTAACTGCCTTAGTTGATTCATACCTTAGATCAAATTCTGAAAGTGCTAGAATCCATTTGTCGATTCTCTCACTTAATATCGGCATCGACAGCATATACTTAACCACATCATCTTTGCAGATAACGGTGCATTCGGTCGACAACAAATAATGCCTTAATTTTATGCAAGAGAAATATAAGCATAAACATAATCTTTCTATGGCCGAATACCTGGTTTCAGCATCTACTAGCCTTCTGCTCAAATAATATATCACACGTTCTTTCCCTTCAAATTCTTGGATTAAGGCTGATCCGATAACGCTGTCATCGGCAGACAAATACAACCTGAAAGGCTTCCCGTGTTGAGGTGGAACTAAGACCGGAGGGTTTACCAAATATTTCTTGATCTCTTCCAAGGCTAACTGCTGTTCTTCTTTCCATGTAAACTCTTGATCAGCTTTCAGCTTTAACAACGGGTTAAAAGATTTAATCTTACCAGGCAAGTTGGATATGAATCTCCTGATAAAATTAATTTTGCCGATCAAAGATTGTAGCTCAGTCTTATTGGTAGGAGCAACTACTTTGTTTATTGCATCAATAGATTTCCTGCCGATCTATATACCTCTCTGATGTACCATGAAACCCAGAAATTGACCTACCGATACCCCAAACGCACACTTATTAGGATTCATCTTTAACCCATGTTTCCTTGTGCATTCCAGGATCTTTCATAAATCGGCAAGATGCTTCTCAAAATTTCCAGACTTGACCACCACATCATCAATATAGATTTCAACTATTGTGCCGATGTACTTATAAAAAATAAAATTCATCGCTCTCTGATAAGTAGCACCGGCATTCTTCGAACCAAAAGTCATCACAACCCACTCAAATAAACCGACATGACCTGGACATCTAAAAGCAGTCTTGGATATGTCTTCTTCAGCCATGAATATTTGATTATATCCAGCATTACCATCCATGAAACTAATGATTTGATGTCCAGCAGCAGCATCAACCAATAGATCGGCAACGGGCATCGGATAACCATCCATCAGCGTAGCCTTATTAAGATTCCTGAAATCAATGCAAACACGTAGTTTTCCATTTTCCTTATACACAGGAACCACATTAGAAATCCATTCGGCATATCGGCATTGCCGAATAAATCCAGCTTCAATTAACTTTGTAATCTCAGCTTTAATGTCGGGCAAAATAATAGGGTTGCATCGGCGTGCTGGTTGCTGATAAGGTTGGAAATTATACTTAATAGGTAACCGATGTTCAACTATTGATCGGTCTAAACCAGACATCTCTGTATAATCCCAAGCAAAAAATTATTTGTATTCCTTTAATAAATCACTCAACTGTTGTTTACATTGGGAATCTAACTTAACACTAATAAAAGTTGGCCTGGGCCTACTACCATCGCCGATATCCACCTCTAGCAAATCATCGGTCGATGTGAACCCCTGTCCAAGTTTTCCATCATCGGCGAATCAATCCATTAAAACTCTTCTTCAGGACCGATTGCTTGGATCGGTGTAATTCTGTAATCGTCAACCTTGAGGAACTCTGTATCCCAGGCCTCTCCTGATATGCACCTGGTTTGCTCATAAATTTTTGATTCCGCCGATGCAACAATTGACGGGGTTTCACTTCGGACGACTTCAATCTTGTCTCCAACCCATTGCACAAGGCTTTGGTGCATCGTGGAAGGAATGCAACAATTAGCATGAATCCAATCCCTTCCTAGGAGCAAGTTGTAGGTGCCTTTGCCATGGATCACGAAGAACGTCGTCGGCAAAGTCTTGCTGCCGATGGTCAACTCGACGCATACGGCTCCCATAGCTGGTGGCACATTGCCTTCAAAATCTTTGAGCTTCATGTCTGTTTTCACTAAGTCTTGATCACCTTCCTCAAGCTTCCTGAACATGACATATGACATTATATTGATTGACGCTCCACCGTCCACCAGCATCTTTGTCACGGGCTGCCCATCTACTTTGCCTTTGACGAACAGAGCTCTTAAGTGCTGCCTTTCATCATCGGCAAGCTTCTCAAAGACAGCTGCCATCGGATCTAACACCAACTGTGCCATCTCAGCAGCTTCTTCCTCAGCATCGATAGGTGCCATGAATTCCATCGGCAATATGACGACCATATTGATTTCTGCTGATGGATCCCTATCCTTCCGCTTTGGCCTCCATCGCCTAACTGGAGATTTCTCCCTTGAAGGATTCTCACCGTGATACATATCATTTTGGCATTCACGTTGTATCCTCCTCCTCTGAGTTTTTGTCAGACCCTTAGGGCACCATTGAGGAAGCTTAGTTTTCCAAACAGGCTGGTACCGTTTCTCATTGCTTGCATCTGCACCACCCCTTATGTTTGGATCTCTGGAGAATATTTCTTCATCGGTCACTCTCGCATCAGCCATCTCCTCAAGCTCTTCTTGACAAATACGCTTGCCAAGCCTATCGTGTACGCTGAGCTTGCCCCCTAGCCGATCATGTGCTGATTCTTTTTCTCTGATCGGCCTGCCATAACTTGATGTCCGATCATCAAAACAAGGTTTATTTTTTGATCGATCAGCAGGGTAGTACCCATTGCATTCAGGACAATTATCGGCAGTGGGTAGCTTGATGCCTTCTTCCCAGCAATGAACAAAGAAGGGACACCTCCAATGACCTTTATGCCGAAGCCACTCTTGGTGCCTTTCTTCTTCCTGCCGCCGATATCGCTCCTCCTACGATTACCGATAATCTTGTCGTGGCCGCCTATGCGTGATCACGGCGCCATAATACCTCCCGGCGCTACTGCCATCATCGGCAACTCTCTTTCCTTTTCTATCATCGACAAACTTCCTCCCTGTTACTTCATGCGCAACTATCTGATGTTCTAGGTCTACCGATGCGCTTTTCTTGGCAGCTTCCGATGTCAACACCCTGGTCTTTCCACTGGTTTCCACCATGTTATTTGGAAACGGGTGCTGATTGATCTTCATCGGCCTCTGGGCTTTAGAATTTTCAAACTTGATTCGCCCAGATTCGATTTCTGACTGCAACTGCTGCCTAAATACTTTGCAATCATTGGTACTGTGCGAAGTCGCATTATGCCACTTGCAATACCTGATCTTTCTGAGCTCTTCGGTCGATGGAATTACATGGTTAGGCGCCAGCTTGATCTGCCCTTCTTGAAGCAATAGGTCAAACATCCTATCGGCCTTGGTGATATCAAAGGTGAATCTCTCAGCTTCTTTTTGGCCGAACGGACAAGATACCGGCTTCTTATCTTTCACCCATTCGGCAGCGCTAATACTTAGCTCTTCATCTGACTTAGAATTTTCTTCTAGTCCAATAAAGGACACCTTCTTGTTCCAAGTCTTCCTGGGCTCGAAAGGTTTAACGTCTTGATCGGCAATTCTCTGTACAAGATGGCTTAGACTTTCAAACTCCTGAGATGCATATTTATCTTTGATATGCGGCAGCAATCCCTGGAAAGCCAAATCTGCCAATTGCCGATCATCAAGCACCAAGTTGTAGCACTTATTCTTCACATCTCGCAGTCTTTGGATGAAGCTTTCTATCGATTCGTCGTTACGCTGCCTCAGCTTAACCAAATCGGTAATCTTCTTCTCATGTACGCCGGCGAAGAAGTATTTATGAAACTACCTCTCCAAATCAGCCCAAGTGATCACAGAGTTTGGAGGTAGTGAAATGAACCATGGGAATGCGGATCCAAACAATGATGACGAGAACAATCTCACCCTTAGTTCATCTCGGCTGGGTGCTTCTCCACACTGGATAATGAAGCGGTTGATAAGCTCCATCGTTGATATGTCATCTTGGCCTGATAATTTTGTGAAATCCGGCACCTTGTACTAATTTGGGAGAGGAATCAGATCGTATCCTGGAGGATATGGCGTCCGATAAGAGTAGGTATTGACCTTAGGCTTGATGTCGAACTGTTCTTTCATCACTTCGACAATCTTATCGGCCCAATATGCATCCTGATCTTGCCGATGCATTGGCTGGATGTTGACAGGCTGAGCAGGCTGATATGCTTCTTCATACTTCTGTGGTAAGTAAGCCGGAGCAGCCAGTGCAGGCGCAACATTAGTCCACTGAATATTATGCATCGGCTGATTAGCCGCTGGACCACTTTGAACGCTTATTGGGAAATACTGTGGCATTATATTCATCGGTTGATGCGCCGATGCTCCACTCTGAGCGTTTTCTAGGTACTGATACCCGGGTTGCACCACCTGTTGTTGAATCGGTGGTGGAGCAGTCCATCCAGGATTGTAAGTCATCGGCATATAATTCATCGATGGCTGATGACTAACTGGAGCCTGTTGCTCGTGTATTCTGGAATAATCAACAAATTGACCACCTTGAGGCGCCGATACTCTAGCTTGAGGATTTGCCATCACTATAGGTTGACTTGTATTTGCGGGGCCTTACTGCATCGGTAAAGGATTTGCCGATGGTGGCATAAGAGGCACTTTGGGTATCACTACCTGAAGATCTTCCGATGGCAATTGCACAGCTGGGGAGGATGTAGTATAATGCATTATAGGGATCATCGGCTGTGAAGGCATTGTCGATGCCATAGGACTCTTCCATGTTGTACTGTTACCTTGGATCAGATTAGAATCAACAGATGGATTTGGAGGCATACCGTATCCCCACCAGTTGACGGGAGTTGGCTGATTCTTAGTTGCGGGTCCTGACATTGCCGACGCCTCCGGATCTGTGTTCAATCGAATAACATTTACATGGCTCGATCTTGGCGATGTAGCCGCATCGGTAGTCGGATCCACAGGTTGGGAAGACACCATGGGAGCCACCGATGGGGTTGTAGTAGATGCCGATCCGGGTTGATGATAAGCTGGACCAACATACTGGGGTGCATGCCCTTCTTTGAAAGATTGCATAACAGCATTATATACGGTATTGGACAACACATTGGAGTGGCTAACTAATGCATGATTTAACGTAGAATTAACCATCTCTTGTAATTTACCAGGATTGACGTCGAACGTGACCTGCCGCGACAACGGTGGATCTTGCTTCTGGATAACTTCGCCGCTCCTGCTTAGGCTGAAGGACTTCAGATATAACTGCTTGTAATCCTCCATAGCCTGCTCCATAGCCTGCCTCTAATCATCTATCAGATTCGCTTCAGAGACTTCTATGATGTTGCTTTGATTGACGTCGGTATTATCACCCATAGCAGATGTATAATTGGTCCCACCGGATATGCCAAAAGTGGTGTTGACACAAAAAACGTCAGATCTGCAAACACCTCAGGCTTATACCTGAATTCGATATCCAAGGTGTGCGAGTCGATTTGACCAGTTAATCGACAAGGACGATAACTAGAACAAGATCTGAACGAGACAACGACGATGCGCCCGGATGTCAAAGCTTAAACGTGATCAGGATAACTAGAGTAGAGCTGAACGAGACGACAGCGATACGCCCGGATGTCAAGGCTCAGGTTGCTCAAACGCGGAACTTGCAATGGTTGACGGAGATCGATGAAATGCAGCCCGTCGAGACTTGAAGAACTCGTAGATAAGTTAGAACTAATGCGATGAAAGTAAAATTGCTGGAAAAGTAGATAAAAATAATAGATTTGTTTGATTATGATTGTATCTCCTTATACCACCCCTCGGTACATATTTATACCCCGGCCAGGGGAGTTGTAAGCAGACACGACTCTAACCTTCCTAAATAAAACTTCTATTTTAAAGGAAATAAACGACTCGTGCAAGAGTCAAACTCCAACAAAAATAATCTTTTCCTAAACAAACATTTCTATTTTTAAGGAAATAAATGACTCATGCAAGAGTCAGACTCAAACTATTATAACAATACTGGTATAAAATCACCAATTTCCTTATCTGCTTCCTCACGATGAAATCTTCCATCGGCAGATCCCTTCAATCCGCAACTTCCTTCTATTGCTATCGGCAGTCTTCTGCTGACGTCAGTTACCTTATTCTGCTTCCATCAGCAACGTCTCCTTATCGGCAATATCCTCCAATCGGCAACTTTCATCAATTAACCCTTATCGGCAACAACCCTTTATGCTTCATCATCATCGTCCTAGTTTCACTTCCATCGGCAATCCTGACCGATGACCTCCCAATGCCGATAGAAAACGGCTACCGATCAGAGTGAATCTTAACCCATTTAATACGTGTTGAAAAACAGTGTCAACACTCTCAAACTGCTCGGATCACTTCACCCACCGGCAGTGTATAATTGCCGCATAAAAGAAGTCCATGACTGGTTTCCGCATAGACTTGTGCTTCCCACATATATGCTTTGGCTACGTCGCCATATATTATATACACTTCTCTAGTCCCGTCACTTAGGTACTTTAACAAGCACCCACTAATTTTTATTATACTGATAAGCAAACCGTACAGCAACTGAGGCCACAGCAACTCAGGTTGGCTAGTTTTCAGCTGGCAGAAACTAAATGCATGCTTTAGTAGTGTTTGTTTCGCATTTTACCTAGCTAAAAAATTCGTTGCATGCTGAATCGAACTGTGAGTACATATACTAGCTGTGAATTTGTCAGATGGCGATATAAATTATTTTAGAAGGTACGTATATTATATATCAAATATATATATATACAGGTTTAACTGTTTTAGACACACTAGCTTAGCTTGATATATTTCTAGGTGGGATGCCTTGTATAGCTAGTAATTACTCTATCCGTATCAGATTGTAAGTCGAGTTGGCTATAACAGCCCATGTAGCTTTTGTCAGGCACCTAAATATTTATCATTAATTTTTTTCTTAAAAAATCAGAACGATTTAAAATTTGGAATAGAATGAGAAATTAACTAGCTACATGTTAATAAAACATTTCCTTTATTAAAAAAAACTCAGATGCATGCACGATGTATCTGCTTTTCAGAACGATATATTGTTTTGTGAACACATGGTTGACAAGTACCCATATATGTTCAGTTTTATGATGAGTGCTTGATCAATACTTGAGTGTTTCAGTTTGAGTGGCTTACTTCTAATCCTTTGCGAAAATAAATGTGTGCCTGTCTATCGGCTTGTGGTGTGCAGGTGCTGTGCCCAGTGACAGTGGTCAATGAGTAGAGAAGGTCGAGTAGAGATTTGCCGTGCCGATAGACTGAGAGCAGTGAAGTGCGGAAGCGGGGCTCGGACTGAGGGATCATGGGCGCCGGCGGACTAGCTGTGGTGGCTAGTGCCTGGCACCGGCGAGTGCGAGAAGACATGGAGGTAGACCGAGTTGACCGAGTCAAGACGGCGGACGAGCGGGTCGAGCGGAGGCTCAAGGGACTCGGAGTCCGACCGGGCGAGGACAAGGTGGCTCGAGTCGAGCGGTTTGATGGTTTGGGCCGCAAAACCACCGGAGGACGGTTTCCGAGTTTGGGCCTCAAAACTCGGGGTTCGGTAGTTGAGCCGAAAGCTACCGGTGGCGGGTTTCGCAGGTTTGGGCCTTAAAACCCGGGCGGAGCTTCCGAGGAAGCGGGGATGGCACGTGGCGGAATCCTGGAGGTTGCGTCGAGGCGACGAAAACTCCTGGCAGGAAGCGGGGCCGTCCATTCAAATCGAGGAAGATATTTTCCGGAGCCTAGACTGCAATGCTTAGGCTAGGTAGTTCACTCATGTATCTAGGTGGGTCTTTGGGAAATAGTCAAAGCCCTGTTAAATAGGGGATGAAGGGGTATCCTCATCCCACCTCTTGAACCATAAGTCATTTGCTCCACCTCTCTCTCTCTAGTTTATCTCTCTAGTTCATGAGGTCCCTAGTGTAAGGGTTTGCACTTTGGTTTTGTTGGGAATCGGAGGCCTTACCCTCTGTAAGCCATGGTGGCTTTGATTTCGTGATTGTGTCTACTTTGCTTGTGTTCTTCGCTAATCGTGTTTTTGCTCCTCTCTAATCCTCTAAGTTCATGCGTTGATTTCTCTTGTTTGAGAGCGAGTTTTGCGATTCCGTTTGAACCAAGTTGTGCGGGATCATGAATAGAAGATTTGCACCGAAGGGCTTCGTCCCAAACATCTTGAGCACATAGATCGGGCAATTTCTATTTCGTGTTCTTCTTTTTTGGAGTTTTTCCCGAAATCTTTTTACGTCCGTTGATTCACACCAAATTGAGCGATGATTTCTTCGGGATAGCTCCTCCATAGCCTTGGGATCATGCCCACAAAGTTTGGTGGCTATTGGTGAAGATTTGGAAGTGATTTGGGAAGATTTGGGGGAGAGGCGATTCAAAATCGTCCCCAAATCACGTCTGTCGAGGCAACCGCGGACAGTCTGGGATTTATTCCCGGACAGTCCGGGAGTCGGGGCAGAACCAGTGTTTCTCGGGGTGTTTTTCTGAGTTTTAACGGCGGACTGTCCGGGATTTTTCGCGGACTGTCCGCAGTTCTTTTCCGCTGAGAATCACAGTTTCTGGACCTTCTGTTCGGCATTTTCAGCTTTGCCGGCGGACAGTCCGGGCTTCATCCGCGGACAGTCCGCGGCTTGTCAGAATCAGCCTGCGGACAGTCCGAGCCCTCGTCAGCGGACAGTCCGCTAAAACTGCTTCGCTGTTTTTCCCGTATCTCACTCGTTCGGACTCTGAATCAAGTTCCGTTTGTTGCGTTTGATTCGTATTCACGTAAGGAACATGATGAGGTGCTTTTGAGACCAGTTCTCATAAGTATTTTTTTGGTGTGTTCTTGCCTCTCCTCTCTAAAGGTTGAGAGCACCTCTTTCAGGTCTCGTTTCGAGTTCGTGGTTCTAATCGTTCATCGACCTTCTCTGACCGCTCCGCTGCACCTCTAGGCCTCTCCCTAAGGTGTCCACCCATGTGTTGGGTCGTGTGCGTGTCGCGTTTGCCGTGGTTATGTTTTGGGCGTGATTTTGGGACAAGGGCCAAGTGTGACAAGAAATTTGATTTGGCTCCCATTCACCCCCCCCTCTGGTCGCCGTTCTCGGTCCTTCAATTGGTATCAGAGACGGTTAAGGATCAATCCACCTTACATAGTTCTTGATCTGCGAAGGCGACATGGAGCGAGGTGTTGGCAAACCTCCGTTTTTCGATGGAACGAACTTCTCCTACTGGAAGGTCCGCATGTCCGCCTATCTACAAGGAGTTGATTCGAATATTTGGAAGATTTGTGAGAATGAGGGCTATTGTGTTCTTGCTGCTCGTGTTTCCCAACTCGAGGTCACACAACATGCTTCAAACAGCAAGGCCCATAGTATCCTCTTCTCGAGTTTGTGTCTTACCGAGTTTGAGCGAGTCTCGAACCACACTACGGCGCGAGAGATCTGACAAACGCTTGTGAGATATCATGAGGGCAATCCTCAGATCAAGTCCAGACTCTTCGACACATACCGTAGGGAGTACGAGAACTTCGTACAATTGGCTGATGAATCTGTTGACGGGATGTTCACACTCGCTTCCAATCTATCGTCAACAAGATGCGTACCAATCGGGTCAACTTGCCTTATGATGATCATGAGATGGCTATCAAGCTTTTGCATGCTCTTGATCGGAAGGTGTGGGAGATGAAGGTGACTGCCATTCAGGAATCACCGGGCTATGACACCCTGACTGTGGATGAGCTGTTCAGCAAGCTCAAGTACTCAGAAATAGACCACCAGACCCGGCCAAGCTTGAGAACCCATCGAACCCATCTATGGCGTTGGTTTCCAGTCCCGGCGGTGGATCGTCTTCTTCCTCTAACCCTTCACATGCTTCTTTTGCTATGTCTTTGATCTCTGTGACAGAGGAGCAAGTGAAGGCTCTTGGAGATGATGAGCTGGCTTTGGTCATCACCAAGTTCTCACGGTTTCACAACAACCGTTTGAACTGTCGGCGTGGTGGCGCGGCCAAGGGGTGCTACCGTTGCGGTGATAAGGATCACTTCATCGCAAACTGCCCCAAGAAAGTTGCGGGGGACTTCACCAAGCGCAAGGACAAGAGCGAGCACCACCACGGCAACAAGCACAAGGCCAAGGGCGGCTACAAGCGAAGATCCTCCAAGGAGGTGCTCAACAAGGTGAAGGCCGATCACCGAGCCTTCCTCGCCTCCCTCAGCGACATCGATTGTTCCTCCGATGGAGGCTCTTCTTCGAGTGATAATGATGAAGGGAAGGTTGAGGACAAGCTCAACGGCCTATGCTTCTACGCGGACGCCAAGCACGGTGGCTTTTGCACCATGGCGATCGAAGCAGACAAGGTCGGCGAGCGCAAGGACGACTCCGACTACGACTCCGACACTCCCGAGGTATCACCCACGACCGAATCTCTCTCTCTCGATCTTGAGACTTTGAATGCCACATACATGAGTCAGGACTCCGTGCTCAAGCGTGCGATTAGAGAGAGGAACGATTTCAAGGCTAAGTTTATGAAAACGCCAGAAGAGCTTGAATTTGCTAAGTCGTCAGTGGTGGTTACCGAGGAGGTAGAGTGCAATGCTTGCGCCATCCACATGTCTAATCTTGTCACTATCCAGGACAAGTATGGCACTCTACTGGAGGAGATCAGTGAGCTGAAGGCCAAACCTAGCTTACTTGGTGCGTGCAAGTCTTGTGAAGGCTTGCGTTCTGAGCTGGCACAGAAGGAGAGTAGGATTGTTGTGCTAGAGAAGGTCAACTCAGATAGCACTAGAGAGTCGGATCGTGTTGAGGCTTTGGAGTTTGAGATCGCGACGTGCCGACACGACAAGGCGCGTACCGAGGAGGATAACACACACCTCCGATCCGTCTTAGCTTGGGTGTCTGGCAGAGAGCCACAGTTGGGGATGTTGTACAGCCAATTCAAGAGGGCTGGCAACATGGGAGTAGGCTTTGCTATAGGTGGGAGGGACGATAGCGTGTTTGGCAAGATCGGTGAGTGCAGTGGGTTGAGCGAGAGCGAGAAACCCACCACAATTCCCAAGTTCACCAAGTTCACTCCACCTAAGCCTACCAACCCCTCTGAGTTACCTGTGAGAGATGGTGTGTTTGAAGAGCCACCCAAAACCACTCCACAGAAGCAAGTGTGGATTCCAAAACCAAACCACCTTCGGAACCCACTTGACACCTTGCCCGACATCTCTAGTGACCCCCCTCCTAAGCAAGCAAAATCCACCCAACCCAACAAGAGAGTGCCTCCCAAGAGAGCTGTGAGGTATCACTGTGAGTATTGCGAGAGGGATGGGCACTTGGCTAAGTTTTGCTATAAGAGGAAGAGAGATGAAAGGCGGCAGGTTGAGTTGAACAACCGGGACATGTACCACCCACCGGTTGGGGTGCGTGAACCGGAAGTTCAGAGGCGCACTACTAGGCCTAGAGGTGCAATGCCTCAAGGTGCTAGGCCTCAGGAGGCGAGACCACGCGGTGGTCGTGCCCGGCGGGGTACCGGTCATGACCCATACGACTACGGGCCTCGTGGCGGTGGCTTCACTCCTCCCTTCGCTAGCGGACCACGTTTTCCCTATCGTGGTGATCACTATTCCCCCATGGGACAGGAGATGTTTTGTATGCCTCCTAACCCTTTCTTTGGGCAAATGAACCAACAATGGTATCCTTCTTAGTTTACTAACCCTAGTGTTGATTCGTTTGCTCACCCTATGTCTTTTTATTGATGTAGGAAGGAGGACTGGAGGAGGCTTGGCTTGTGGATTCCGGATGTTCACGCCATATGACCGGAAGTACCAAGTGGTTCTCTAGCCTCGACCCCGTGCACCACACCGAGTACATCACTTTCGGGGACAAGAGTAAAGGTAAGGTTGTCTCCCCGGGGTCCATCCGAGTCAATTCGTCTTTTGTCCTCAAGGATGTTGCTTTGGTTGCGAATTTGCATTTTAACCTTCTCTCGGTTTCGCAACTCCTTGAAGACGGTTTTGAAGTGAGCTTTAAGCCAAACTTGTCTCGGATTTTGGACTCTCGTGGTGATCTTGTTTGCCGGATTTTGCCTTTCGGGAAGGTTTTTCGTGTGGATTTTACTATCTCTTCCGGACCTTCTCGTTGTCTTCTTGCCGGTTCTTCCTCCGAGCTTTGGAGGTGGCATAGGAGATTGGGACATTTGAGTTTTGACTTGCTTGCAAGACTTAGCTCAATGAACCTTATCCAAGGATTGCCAAAGCTAAAGTTTGATAAGGATTTGGTTTGCCATCCTTGCAGACATGGCAAGATGGTTGCTGCTTCCCATCCTCCCGTAACTCAAATTATGACCTCACAACCCAGCGAGCTCTTACACATGGACACAGTTGGTCCAGCTCGGGTTAGGTCGGAAGGAGGGAAGTGGTATGTTGTTGTAGTCGTTGATGACTATTCGAGATACTCTTGGGTGTTCTTTTTGGAGAGTAAGGATGAGGCTTTTTCGCATGTTCGAGATCTGATTTTGAGATTGCAAAATGACCTACCCAAGCATGCCATGAGAGCGATACGCAGTGACAATGGCACATAATTTAAGAATGCTCAATTTGCATCTATTTGCTCTTCTTTGGGTCTCGACCACCAGTTTTCCTCTCCTTACACTCCCCAGCAGAATGGTGTTGTCGAGCGCAAGAATCGGACCCTTGTTGAGATGGCTAGGACGATGCTCGATGAGCATAGGACTCCTAGGAGGTATTGGGCCAAAGCGATTAATTCTGCTTGCTATGTTTCCAATCGCATCTTTCTCCGAGCTTTCAAGAAAAAGACTTCTTATGAGTTGCAATTTGGGAGACCACCCAAGGTAAGTCACCTACGGGTGTTTTGGGTGCAGGTGCTTCATCCTCAAAAAGGACGGTAAGTTGGATAAATTTGAATCATGATCTTCTGACGGTATCTTTCTTGGTTATTCTACTCACTCTCGTGCTTATCGTGCACTTAACCTTGAGACTAACCGAGTGATGGAGACTTGTGAGATTACCTTCGATGAGACTATGCCCTGTGTTTTCACTGTTTTTGAGCTTGCAGGTGATGATGAGGTGAACACTAGCATCTTTGTTGAGGAGCAGGACGATGCCGATTGGGGTGATCCCGAGCCGACTCCACCGGCTGCCCCCGTCGACCCTACGACGTCCACTTTGGCTCACGGCCCCGACCCCTCTACTTCTTCGACTTGAGGACCGTTCGAGCAGCTTCCTCAGTCCATGCCCGTTGCACCTGAGGGAGCTCCAGCTACTGTCGAGGGGGAGGCGACTTCTTCACGTGAGGCACCGCTACACATTCAACATCGCCACCCTCCTCAGACTATGATCGACGACATCGACGAGCGTACCACACGCTCTAGGTCATATCATATCTCTCATTTTGCTCATTCGGCTTTTGTCGCGTCTTTTGAGCCCCGAGATGTTGGACACGCATTGATTGATCCGGATTGGGTTAATGCCATGCATGAGGAGTTAGAAAACTTTGAGCGAAACCGTGTTTGGGTCTTAGTGCCACCACCACCAAGTTGCCACCCTATAGGAACCAAGTGGGTTTTCAAAAACAAACAAAGTGAGGATGGGGTGGTAGTGTGTAACAAGGCTAGGTTGGTAGCGCAAGGCTTTTGTCAAAAGGAGGGAATAGACTATGAGGAAACCTTTGCTCCCGTAGCTCGTTTAGAAGCCATTAGAATCCTTCTAGCTTTTGCGGCTTCTAAGGGTTTAAAACTTTTTCAAATGGACGTTAAAAGTGCTTTCTTAAACGGCTACATAGAGGAGGAAATTTATGTTAAACAACCTCCCGATTTTGAAAATCCCAAGTTTCCAAACCATGTTTTTAAACTTCACAAAGCTTTGTATGGTTTGAAACAAGCCCCTAGAGCATGGTATGATAGGTTGAAAACATTTTTGCTTGCTAAGTGTTTTAAAATGGGATCTGTAGATAAGACGTTGTTTCTCCTCAAGCAAGGAAAAGACACTCTCCTTGTCCAAATATACGTGGATGATATCATCTTTGGTGGTTCTTCTCATGCCCTTGTTGTCAAGTTTGCAGATCTTATGAGCAGGGAATTTGAGATGAGCATGATGGGAGAGTTGACCTTCTTTCTCGGGTTGCAAATCAAGCAAACCCGGGAAGGGACGTTTGTGCACCAAGGCAAGTACATGAAGGACATCCTGAAGAAGTTTGACATGGGCGAGGCAAAGCCCCTCTCGATTCCAATGTCGACGACGACTGCCTTGGATGCGGACGAGGAAGGAGAGGCAGTGGATCAGACGGAGTACCAAAGCATGATCGGGTCGCTTCTGTACTTGACAGCGACTCGACCGGACATTCAGTTCGCCGTCTGCCTGTGTGCACGCTTCCAGGCTCCCCATGGACTTCGCACAAGCAGGCAGTGAAACGCATCATGAGGTACATGCGCTTCACTCCCGAATTTGGTCTTTGGTTTTCCGCCTCCTCCTCTCTTGTGCTTTGCGGTTATTCTGATGCCGATTTTGCCGGTTGTCGTCTTGATCGGAAGTCCACTTCTGGGACTTGCCAGTTTCTCGGGTCTTCTCTTGTGTCTTGGTCTTCTCGTAAATAGTCTAGCGTCACACAGTCGACGTGCGAAGCTGAGTACGTTGCCGCGGCTAGCTGTTGCTCTCAGTTGCTTTGGATGATTGCAACTTTGAAGGATTTTGGTCTTGAGCTTACTAAAGTGCCTCTGCTGTGTGATAGCACGAGTGCCATTAGTGTGGCCAAAAACTCTGTGCTCCATTCTAAGACCAAGCACATTGATGTTCGCTTTCACTTTCTGAGAGATCACTATGAGAATGGCGACATTGACCTCTGGCATGTCGATACCCAAAACCAGCTTGCGGATATTCTCACAAAACCTCTCGATCAAGCTGCGTTTTCTCGTCTTCGGGGCGAGTTGGGTGTTTGCTTTCCTTTTTAGAGGAGGAAAGCTTTGTGTACCATATTTTCTTCTTTTGGTTTTTATTTGATCTTTCTTTTAGTTTCTTAGTTCTTAATTGGTGTCAGTTTGCATTTTGCATCTCATTTACATTTGTGATATAGTTCATTTTAAGCTTCATACCTATAGCTGATATAATGAATCTATGCTCTGTTTGAGGTGCTTTATGTGTCTATGGTGTTGTCTAACTTAGACTCTTTTTGATCTATAGATATGCAATAGAGCTAAGTTAGAAAAGCTTTAAAACTGAATTTAATTCCCCATGTCACCTCTGAAATGACACTAGCATGTGTAGACTTTTGAAGATCCTTCTTGGCTTTTTTGTATATAGCTTGTAACTATGGCTCTTCATTGCTTCATTCACTTCCTTTGAGCACCATGATTAAAATTGAACTAAAATGAACTTGCTCTCTGTTTTGTGAATTGAAAAGATCGAGTTGGGTCTGCATTGTGAGCACTTCACCGTGTGTTCGAGACTGCTTCCCATATGGGTTGAACTTGAGCGGTGTCGTGTATGACCAAAACCGGTGTGTCAAGCTCTTTGGCTTCGCTCGGTTGGTAAGTAGTGGCATCACTTTGCTTACAACCACTCACATACAACTTAAATGTGCCTAAAACTAAAATTTGGCTGCGAACCTCTGAATTTTTTTTTTAAAATTACTCAGTTGGGTCATTGGCTTGTTGTATGAACTTTGCTAGGGATAGTTCTACTTGCTATACATAAGATTGCTTTGAGATATATCCTATCTTGTTTGCCATGATTAGTGTCTCTAGGAGGTGATACCCATTCCTTGCTCACACATGTAATCTTCTCTAAAATAGCTTTTAAAGTGATCTTAAGCTCAACTTGAGTTTTTGTTGGGCACGTAGAGCTTTTCCTATTCTCACAGGATCACATCACTTAGAGCATCCTTTCATTCTTTTAGCTCTATGTATGAAGCTTTTGCACTTATTTTGCATTTCATGGCATGTGTGGCCTTTTCTTGAGTTTTGAGCTTTGATGAGCTACATGTGTCAACAAGGGGGAGAGATGTGCATTTCATGTGCATTTCACTCCATCTACATCCAAGAGGGAGAGTTATGTGGTCAAGGGGGAGAAAATGTGCACTTTGTGAAAATCTTGCATTTTTGGCTCCTTTCACCTTTTTTTGGTATCTTGTGTATGCTTTTGCCCAGGGGGAGTTTTGCTAGATGTGTTGAGCCTTTGCCTCTTCTGGAGGGTCTAGCTTGTGTTGTTGACTCCGACAGGTTTCGATTGGCCTCTTGAGTTTTATGTGATTTAATTGGTATCTTGAAGAGGTTCTTGTCGTAAGGCGTTTGATATCTTTGGCTTCCTAGCGATGTTGAGCCTGTTTCTACCTCTTCTTGAGGGCTAGCGTTGTTTTTCTTGGTTGCGTCGAGCCGTTGCCCATGTCTTTGGGAACCAAGTTTTTGGACTCGTTTTGTTTCTCTCAAATGACCCCGTTTTTGGCTTTCTTAGCTTTTTGGTCATTTGGAGAGCTTTACTTGTGGCTCAAATCTGAAATGCACTTGTGTTGACAATGTACTCATCAAGGGGGAGATTGCGAACATATGGTTGACAAGTACCCATATATGTTCAGTTTTATGATGAGTGCTTGATCAATACTTGAGTGTTTCAGTTTGAGTGGCTTACTTCTAATCCTTTGCGAAAACAAATGTGTGCCTGTCTATCGGCTTGTGGTGTGCAGGTGCTGTGCCCAGTGACAGTGGTCAATGACGTGGAGAAGGTCGAGTAGAGGCTTGCCGTGCCGATGGACTGAGAGCAGTGAAGTGCGGAAGCGGGGCTCGGACTGAGGGATCATGGGCGCCGGCGGACTAGCTGTGGTGGCTAGTGCCTGGCACCGGCGAGTGCGAGAAGACATGGAGGTAGACCAAGTTGACCGAGTCAAGACGGCGGACGAGCGGGTCGAGCGGAGGCTCAGGGGACTCGGAGTCCGACCGGGCGAGGACAAGGTGGCTCGAGTCGAGCGGTTTGATGGTTTGGGCCGCAAAACCACCGGAAGACGGTTTCCGAGTTTGGGCCTCAAAACTCGGGGTTCGGTAGTTGAGCCGAAAGCTACCGGTGGCGGGTTTCGCGGGTTTGGGCCTTAAAACCCGGGCGGAGCTTCCGAGGAAGCGGGGATGGCACGTGGCGGAATCCTGGAGGTTGCGTCGAGGCGACGAAAACTCCTGGCAGGAAGCGGGGCCGTCCATTCAAATCGAGGAAGATATTTTCCGGAGCCTAGACTGCAATGCTTAGGCTAGGTAGTTCACTCATGTATCTAGGTGGGTCTTTGGGAAATAGCCAAAGCCCTGTTAAATAGGGGATGAAGGGGTATCCTTATCCCACCTCTTGAACCATAAGTCATTTGCTCCACCTCTCTCTCTCTCTCGTTTATCTCTCTAGTTCATGAGGTCCCTAGTGTAAGGATTTGCACTTTGGTTTTGTTGGGAATCGGAGGCCTTACCCTCTGTAAGCCATGGTGGCTTTGATTTCGTGATTGTGTCTACTTTGCTTGTGTTCTTCGCTAATCGTGTTTTTGCTCCTCTCTAATCCTCTAAGTTCATGCGTTGATTTCTCTTGTTTGAGAGCGAGTTTTGCGATTCCGTTTGAACCAAGTTGTGCGGGATCATGAATAGAAGATTTGCACCGAAGGGCTTCGTCCCAAACATCTTGAGCACATAGATCGGGCAATTTCTATTTCGTGTTCTTCGTTTTTGGAGTTTTTCCCGAAATCTTTTTACGTCCGTTGATTCACACCAAATTGAGCGATGATTTCTTCGGGATAGCTCCTCCATAGCCTTGGGATCATGCCCACAAAGTTTGGTGGCTATTGGTGAAGATTTGGAAGTGATTTGGGAAGATTTGGGGGAGAGGCGATTCAAAATCGCCCCCAAATCACGTCTGTCGAGGCAACCGCGGACAGTCCGGGGTTTATTCCCGGACAGTCCGGGAGTCGGGGCAGAACCAGTGCTTCTCGGGGTGTTTTTCTGAGTTTTAACGGCGGACTGTCCGAGATTTTTCGCGGACTGTCCGCAGTTCTTTTCCGCTGAGAAACATAGTTTCTGGACCTTCTGTTCGGCATTTTCAGCTTTGCCGGCGGACAGTCCGGGCTTCATCCGTGGACAGTCCGCGGCTCCTCAGAATCAGCCTGTGGACAGTCCGAGCCCTCGTCATCGGACAGTCCGCTAAAACTGCTTCGCTGTTTTTCTCGTATCTCACTCGTTCGGACTCCGAATCAAGTTCCGATTGTTGCGTTGGATTCGTATTCACGTAAGGAACATGATGAGGTGCTTTTGAGATCAGTTCTCATAAGTATTTTTTTGGTGTGCTCTTGCCTCTCCTCTCTATAGGTTGAGAGCACCTCTTTCGGGTCTCGTTTCGAGTTCGTGGTTCTAATCGTTTATCGACCTTCTCCGACCGCTCCATTGCACCTCTAGGCCTCTTCCTAAGGTGTCCACCCACGTGTTGGGTCATGTGTGTGTCACGTTTGCCGTGGTTGTGTTTTGGGCGTGATTTTGGGACAAGGGTCAAGTGTGACAAGAAATTTGATTTGGCTCCCATTCACCCCCCCTCTGGTCGCCGTTCTCGGTCCTTCATATTTGCTTGTAGTGCCAAACAGCCAATTAATATGATGGATGCACGATGCTATATGAAAGATTATTAAGGGCATGCATGTTTGGTTCGCACCTCTTAAACTTTAGTGGACTAAAATATTTTAGTCATTTTTAGTACCTCTTGAGTAATTAGTGAAACTAAAGTGTCTTATTAATCACCTTTTAGTCAGTTTGTTTGGCACTTTAGCCTCTAATAAAGTGACTAAAGTTTAGTCCACTAAAGTTTAGGAGGTGGGAACCAAACATGCCCTAATTCAGGATTAGATAGCATTACTCTAAATCTTTCTTTACTATCAAGTGGCAAGCTTTGCAGCATGCATCTGGATCTCCACAGGATTTGCCGCGAATATATAACGACGTACTTCGTATGAGCTAGAGCTCACACTCCAGGGGCCAGGGCACGCAGTGTGTGATATCATACGGTAGTAGCATTACATGATTACATACATGGCCAGTTAATTAGCCAACTGCCCAGTGTGCCCACTTGTTAGCTAGTACTATAGCTACCAAGATGCAGGCTGCCGTTCTCAACCACTTGGTAGCCCTTGCAGTCGATGCCGTTTTCAACGACGACCACCGTAACAATAATCCGATCGTGCATGACCATGACCTTGACCCCGACCGCCATGTCGTCGTTGCTCAGCGGCTACGCGTGTGCTCGGCCGCGTACATGGCGCTAGGCGCCTCATTGCTCCTCACCGGCGGCGGCGACCACGCCGTCGTGGGCTTCCTGCTGTGGATGGCAGGGGCCGTGCTCCTTCACCTCTCCTTCGCCGCCGCCCGATGGTGGCCGCCGCTGGCGTCGCACAGACTGCGCTCAAGGAGCTCGCTGTTCCAACCATTCTTGCTCTAGCGCGCCACTGGAACACGACCGACCTGGGTTTTCAATCACTGAATCTTTAGCTGTCTTGTCCTCTTCTACTCTGATCTTATCTTTAACCTCACTTTCACAACTCGTGTGCAAGCGCTCCTGTCTGTTGTGTTCGTGTATCGTCGCTGACCTATATATCTGATAATCCATGTGGTACATCTGCTTCAGATTTGCATGTGTGTACATATTGATGATGTCCTACTTTCATGGTCTGGTGTCTCTTGTGTTTGTGTGTTCATTATATACGAAATTCATACTTCTGGTTTTGTGTACATGCGAAGTGAATTTGTTTGATATCCGATATGATCCCCGGCCACACACGGACACACCACACGCATCGTAGGATCGCCGCATATACACAAATTAAATCCGGTACCTGCATCTGCTGGCGACGTCTGCTAGTCGTCGCATGCCCTACTTTGTACAAATTAAGCGCCCCCTGTGGCCAACCATATCCATGATCCATGGATTATCGAGGTTTAATATAATATATTAGTAGTAGGGGATCTGTGGAGGACACTCGAGAATCCTTCTTCTAACTTTTCTTCTTGTGTGGGGAAATGTGGTGTAGTTTACTAGCTTGGCGCTACAACTTTTATATATGATGATGACTTCATTCATGGGCCAGTAACGAGAGAGTAACGACGCATGAATCTCAAAAACATTTTTTTTTGGAACGAGAATCTCAAAAAACATTGTTGTGCCTTTGCCGCTTGCCCTGCTGGCCTGCTCGCAAGTTGCAATATATTTATGATAATGATGGAAACCTCGTAGACCAACACACAAGTATTTTCTATGAACTTTAAAACATAATTTTGGGACTCTAAATGATTTTGAATTAAATGTTTTCTACAAAGTTGTAGATCTTTTTTATTTCTACAACTTTCATATAGAACTTAGACCCTGTTTGGGAGAGCTCCGCTCCCTGATTCTTCAACTCTGCTCCTTAATTCTCCGATGGAGTGATTTCTTTGAATTCCTACGAGAGAGTGTGTGGAGAGCTGATGAGAATTGATTCTCTACTGATCCCCAATAGAATTTAAAATTGAGTAGGGTGAATTAGGTTTTTTTAACTCCCACCTTGTAGTGTAAAGGGAGAAGTGATTCTCTGCTGATGTCCGCCTGAATCAGTTGACACTTTAGATATTTGGCTGGATGGGAGTGATTCTTTTCAAAAAAAAGCTAGAGCTGGAGCCCTCCCAAACGGGGCCTTATAGTCATCCAACATGATTATTTTGAAAAGTTTATGAAATTTTATGAGATGTACTCCCCTGTTGCAAATTATAATTGTTATTGATTGGCTCTAAATCAATTTCTATAGGTGAGTGATATTTCTAGTTGCCTCTAGAAAGGCATATAGAGGTAGTTGGAAGCACCATCTATCCAGTTCTAGGAATGTGATTTCTAGCATCTTTGAAAATAGATGTCATTATATTTCTAGGTGGATATAAACATCATTGCCTCTTAAAATCGATTACTAAACCATTTCTAGACATATAGAAATGTCATCGGGCTATAAAGACGATTCGATAATTTTAGAAACCCATTTTAAAAGACCTGGAAATAAAACATTGACGCCTATAAAAATCATTTTGGTCGTAGCCATTGCTATGCTACTATGTAGTTAATGTACTGCGGTGAACAAAATGCACTATGCCTCGATGAGGTGAGGCCAAAGCCCAGAGGCATCATCATATTGCCCGCAATGGCGGGAAGTGGCACTACTGGAAACAGCAACTTCGCCGAGGGCAAAACTCTTTGCCGAGGGCCGGATTTCGGGCACTAGGCAAAGAATTTTTTTGCCGAGGGCCGCCCTCGGCGAAGCAAAGCCCTCGGCGAATGGTCCTTTGCCGAAGGCCGGACCCTCGGCAAAGAATAGCCCTCGGCAAAGGTCGGGCCCAGCCCTCGGCAGAGGTCTGGCTCTCGGCGACCTCGGTCGAGCGTGACGGCGGCACCGACCGTCAGCCTTTGCCGAGGGCTGGGCGTTAAGCCCTCGGCAAAGAGTTTTCTACTTTTTTTGATTTTTTTTTTCCGAAAAATGTTTGTCGAGGGCTTTGTATCGAGCCCTCGGCAAATCTGGCCTTTGCCGAGGGCCCATTTAGACCCTCGGCACAGATTTTTCTTTTTTTTTTTGTTTTGAGCCAATTTTTTTTGTGTACCACACATACACTATTTAGAACTACATGTCAAAGTTTGGTTCGTTTTTGAATCATTTTGCTATATTTGTTGAATTGTTTTGTTTTTGTTGAATTTTTCGGCAAAATTCAAATTTGAACTGCAGGTGCATTAAATAATATTATTTAATTATTGTAAAATTGACATTCATGATGTTTAGTGCATTTTACAGTCTTATCCAGAAAGCCACATGAAATATCAAACATCTTGGCCTCGGAACATGTCGAGCAACTTGCGGAAAAAGTATTTTTTAATTTTATAAAATGCAAACAAAGTCCGAAAATCACGAAACTTGTCGAGGTGTCATGTTATCGCATGTGGAGGCTATGATAAAAATTTGGAAATGTTTCGAGCATGTGGTAACACATGCGGAGACGTGTGGGTTTTAGACATTTGTCGTGACAACTTGCTCCAAACCTTCTCATTTTTTTATCACAACCTATACATGTGCTAACATGACACCTCGACAAGTTTTGTAATTTTCAGACTTTGTTTGCATTTTAAAAAATTAAAAATTACTTTTTCGCCAAGTTCCTCGTCATTTTATTTGAACCAGATGCTCGAAATTTGACGTGAGTTTTTGCATAGGGACTAAACATACACCAGAGACCATGAATAATATTTTTCGTAGCATAAATTTCCATTATTGGATGCACCTGCAGTTCAAATTTGAAATATTCGAAGAAAATCAACAAAAACAAATAAATGAATAAAAACTATATAAAAAAGTCAAAATTGATACAAATTTGACAATTGAGTTTAAAATAATGTATTGTAGCAGAAAAAAAAAATTGGTTCAAAATTTCAAAAAAACAAAAAATTGTTTGCCGAGGGCCTGGTCTTGACCCTCGGCAAAGAAATATGAAAATAAAATTAAAACTCTTTGCTGAGGGCCTTGGATATGGGCCCTCGGCAAAGAATTTGAGAACGCCGGCGGGCGAAATTTAAAAAAGGTAAAACTCTTTGCCGAGGGCCTTAGATCTGGGCCCTCGGCAATGAAATTAAATAAAAAAAATAAAAAACCTCTTTGCCGAGGGCTCTGGATCTAGGCCCTCGGCAAAGAGCTCGTCCATATAAAACGAGAACGGCCGGGCGGGCGGCCTTATCCACAGTCCACGCCCGCCCGAGCCGCCGCCTGCGCCCGCCCCCGCGCCCGCGCCTGCGCCCGCCGCCCGCCGCGGCCCCCACGGCGCCGGAGGGGGACGCGCTCCCGGGCGAGCCGCCGCCGCCAGTCGCCCGCCGCTCGCCGCCGCGGCCCTCTTCCAGGTTGCGAGAATGCTTTGTTTTGGTACGTTCTTTGTCTCCTCACCGTCGTCGTCGTCGTCGTTCCTTTGAATGCTAGATTGCATTCTCTCCGGGACGGAGGTAGTACTGTACTGTATGTCTGTTCGCACACTCCCTAAACCCAAATCCTAGATCGATTTGAGGGCGGTGCGCGTTCCATTCTCCGGAGTCCGGACCGGCCGTCGCTTCAGGTGCCGATCCCTACGGTGCCGTCTCGCCGCCGTTCCATTGTCTGGCATCCGTGGCGGCAGAGACTGGGAGTAGTAGTAGTAGTGTAGTAGTAGCAGTAGGGACCTTTGCTATGCTACAGCAGTACAACCTTTGCCAAGTACAACTGCACTGATTCCAAATGTAAGAGCAGCACATTACATGGCCCAACGCAAGTAGGAATCCGAGGTGGTGCTGTGGTACTCGGTTTGGAAGCAAAGTGTTCTGGGTGATACATTTCAATTCATTGAAAAGATCCCTCTTCCTTTCAGTACACTGCTAGTAGCATTGTAGAGGCTACAACAATTGCCCAAAAAAGAGTCAGCTTGGTTCCTTTCAGTTAAAACCTCTACCACCATGACAATCATGCATCCATCCATTTTTACCAGCAATTTTTCGATACACTAAACCAACTGTAAACCTATAACTGAGCCAAAACTACATGTTGCTTTGTAGCGCATAAAATTGCAGGCTGGAAGCATAATCAGCATAGCAGAACGCCACAACATACGAGCTAAATAAGCCAGAGATAAATCAGAAAACTTATTTCTTAGGAATTCCCACAGTTGCAATACTAGGCAATTATCCCGCCACTTCCCGAGATAAATCAAACCTAAAGGAATTCTAATCCCCAATTCCGCACTGAGGAAGCACCAGTCCCAAACCCTAGAGACAAGTTGGTAGTAGTAGTAGTGTAGTAGTAGCAGTAGGGTTTAGGGTTTTTCTTTTGAAAAATTAAATCAATTACTTAAACATGTTGTGAGTTGTGACTTGGGCATGCAATGCAGGTGGTTTTGGATAACGACCTTGTCTTGACGACCTTGCCGTCACCTTCACTTCTCCATCCCTCGGCCGAGTAGAAGGTAAAACCATGGGTTGTCGGCCATCGAGCCGAATTTTGATGTGGATGGCCTTCGTGCCTCCCATTGTTGATGTGTCGGCCTTCGTGTCGTGAATATGGGTGTCGGCCATCGAGCCGAATTTTTTTGCAGGTTTTGGTAACCTCCCCGTATAGGGGAGGTTCTGCCGAAATTTTTAACTTATATGTTGTTTTCTTCTTTTGCAGAGCAGAGGCCGTTGTAGGAGCTCAGGAGGATCCGATCGTCTACGTCGGGGCTGCGGGTCTGCCTACACCGCCTCGACTCGCCACTGCCCCGACTCGCCACTGCCCCGCTACCCTGTCTCCACCGCCACCTTAGGTATAAACAACCTCTACTTCCGTATCTTTGTCGTAGACTACGAGCAGACGGCGCAGATCAACGAGCAGACAGCGCAGATCACGGCCCTCACTGCTCGGCTGGAGGCTGAGCAGGCCGCTCGGGAGGCCCAGGAGGTCAGGATGACAGAGATGATGCAAATCATGCAAGCTCTTGGGCAGAAGACAGGTGTGCCTGTGCAGATGTCAGTTCCTCCGCTTCAGGTGCCGCACACGTTTTCAGCTACTCCTGTAAGTGTCAAAGTTCACTTCTCGCTTGTATGACATAGAAACCCAGACAACACTAGCTACTGATTTGCTTGTATGACATAGAAATCCAGACAACACTAGCTATAAAAAATTTGATAGGTTTCTGTCTAAACACTAAAACTGTAGTCCTATAATAATTACTGCAATCTCACATAAGCATCTAATTGTTTGTGCAGCCTCAGTCGGCGGGTTCCAATAACCCCCCTCGTGCGTCACCTGATTCCGGACATGTGTGGGTTACACCACCCTCGACGCAGAGGCCAGATGGTTCGGGAGGTTGGGGAGGTTGGTGAGTTGACGTGGACTTTGATTGTGGACTTGTGGACTTGGACTTTGATTGTCGTCGAACTTGTGGAATTGTTGGATTTGGACTTTTAATGATCTATGTGATATTTGTGATATATATGTGATATTTGTGAGATATATGTGATGATTGTGATATTTGTGAGATATTTCTACTGTTGAATATATATATATATATTGTATGCATGGAAAGCAAGAAACATAATAAACAACAAGTTCCAGGTCTTTGCCGAGGGCCTTAACCATAGCCCTCGGCAAAGAAATTCCCAGAAAAATAAAAAAACTGGTCTTTGCCGAGGGCTATGGTTCAGGCCCTCGGCAAAGAAATTCCAAAAAAAAAAACCAAAAACAGTTCTTTGCCGAGGGCTGTTCAGGCCCTCGGCAAAGACTCCGTGCAAAATGACACGTCAGCTAACGGCTACTTTTCTTTATCGGGGGCCGCCTTAGCCCTCGGCAAAGGATTTGCCGAGTGCCCGATAAAAGGCCCTCGGCAAAGACTCCTTCGCTGACGATTTTTTTACCGAGAGCTCTTTGCCGAGGGCGGCCCTCGGCAAAGGCTTCGCCGAGGGCTTAAGAGCCTGGCCCTCGGCAAAGGCCCTGCGTCCAGTAGTGTGGTAGGCCGATAGTGGGCTTGTGAGACATAGCCTGTTTGAGACTGCTCTACAAACTCTGCTCCGCAAACTCCACTGTAGAGCTGCTCCACAAAAACTGGAGTTTGTGGAGTACCTCACAACTCTACCCTTTTTTTTGCTGTGTGTGGAGCTGAAACCGTTTAGCTAAAAAATGTAGAGCAGAGCTAAAAAATATGGAGCGGAGCAGTCCCAAACAGACCCATAGAACTTGGGATGGGCGGTGTGTGGGGCTCATGGCAAGCAAAAAATAATATTTAGTTTTGAAGAACATTAAGAGTATGTTTAATTCCTACCTCCTAAACTAAACTGACATACAATATTTTAGTCATCTTTTAGTACCTCTTGAGTAACTAGTAGTATTGTAGTCACCTTTTAGTTAGTTTGTTTGACATTTTAGTCCCTAATAACAAAGTGACTAAAGTTTAGTCCATTTTAGTTCAGGAGACTTTAGTTTAGGAGGTGGGAACCAAACCAGCCCTAAAAAAAAAAGATTATGTAAACCCACGGACTTTGTGCTAGTGCTAGCACACATTTGGAGTCCGGTGATATTAATTTGGCATCCATCATTGTCCCAAAAATTTGACGATGGCACCGTCCATGGCACAAATTTAAACTGCAGAGAGAATAATGGTGCAACATATACATGCATGCATGAATGACGATGTCCCTAATACATTGCTATGCTGTAAATCAGGCTCAGCAGCAGCATTGGACTGTGCAAGACTTATTATGCAATCTAATCTAACTCTAACTCCCCCTGCCAAAACTATTCCAACTAACGGAGCGGCCGCTTTTTACTTTAATTTCTGCACTTGATCTTCATCATTCTACTTCCCACTGCAAAAATCAAAACGAATTGAAATTGAACGCACAGATGCAGACTTGAATAAGAGAACATAACTCATACATATGGTAGACCGATCTATCTATCCACTGAAAAAAAAAACTGAAAGAGAGGATTAGGATAGGGCTTAACTACCATATATTATGTTATGCTGCCGGTGGTGCAGACGGTGGCGCATCCATCGGTGGCACAGGTCCCCCTGTCAGTCGCGTGGGGATTAGATTTGTTTGTCCATATGCGACCATGCAGACACTCAAGATTCAAGAAGAATATAATACGTGTAATGCAAAGAAGGTACTGTACACGTGTATGCATGCATGCGTGACTTACTGATGCACTTGCGAAGCGTGCCAAACGGCACAGCGACGCGGCACGTGCGGGGGAGCGCCGCCACGCGCAGGCGGAGCACGGGCGCCGGCAGGAGATTGCCGAGGTCGCCGCCGCTCATGGCGTGGCAGAGGCAGACGGGCGCATCCTTCACCAGCGACTTGAGGCCGTCGCAGCACGCGGCCGCCGGCGCCGAAACGCTGCTGGCGTTGGTGAGGAAGCCGGCGCACGGCGCCAGCCCCGATAGCGACGTGCGGCACTCCGCCGGCTGCGGCGGCTCGATCGGCGCGCCGCCGCCTGACGACGACGATGAGTCGTTGTTGCAGGGCGGCAGCCACGGCACGCCTGGGATGCAAGGAAGCGCCCGGGGGCGCCACACCGGCGGCCGTGAAGAAGAAGAGCCTTCTTGTTGGTCTGCGTCGAGGACTCTGGTCGCCGCTGACGGCTGCAGGGTGGCCACCACCACGGCCAAGGTGAGGGCGAATGCGCGCGAACCACATGCACTTGGACGACGTCGCCATCTTGGCTTCCCAAAGTTTTGTTTGGAGTTGATGTTGGGTATGATGAACGACGCGCGGAGGGATTTATTTATAGGACGCACGACGTACGATCGGCTGCTGTTGGTGTTGAGATATGGATCAGAAACTAAACGGCCGGTATATATGAAGCTGCATCAGAGGTACAACAATAATACCACACATAATTACAATATATTGATTGATTTTTGTAGCAGTCCCATGAACAATAATAACGTTACGTATGCCAACTTTCTCTTGCACATGAAACGTGTTCTTAGACGAGTTATATGTCATTCTAGTTATCTAGTAGTTCATCCCTTTCAAATTATAAGTTACTTTAACTTTTTTTTTAGGTATATCTACTTTGTTATGTGTCTAGACCGGCCTTTATATATAATATATATGTCTAAGTACACAGTAAAATGGATGTACCAAATATATATATATAAAGTGACTTATAATTTGGAAGGGGAGGAGTATTTCACTTTCTGATCAGTAGATAATTTCCCCCTCCCATCCGTATATGCCTGTAGCTCGATCATTGTTGTTGCATTGCTTCTCTGTTTCATTGCTTATTAAGAACATTATTTATATTTATATATTGTCACGATTTCACTTTAGTTGCTTCTCATAGTTTTTTCCATCGTGATCGTTTGCAAAATTGAATTTAATAAATGTAAGAACTTCAATTATAAATTTGTTGGGACCATAAATGATTTTCAATAAAAATAGTTATCTACTACAAAGTTTAGATCTCATCTATATCTACAACTTTGCTTCTAGTCATTTTTCCACCAGAGTCATTTGCAATTTCTTTTTTTTTAAATATGAGAACTTCAAATAGAATTTTTGAACCATAAATGATTTCTAATGAAAAAACCGTCCACTAGAAACTTAATTTGCTTGAGGTACGTCATTTTGACAATTAAAAAAAACAAATTGAAAACTATGAGAACTTAAAATAGATTTATTAGAGCCATAAATAATTTCAAATGAAAAGTCATCAACTACAAAGTTTAAGATCTCATCAAGATGTACAACTTTGATGAAATGTTTTAATCCAACTTCTTTTGAAAAAATTGCACTCGTCTCTATAGCAAGTCGAATTAGCAACAAAAATGTAGAGTTGTTGACACACACGTCCTTAACAAAAATCCCTGCACCCAAACAATATATTTATTTTAGCTATCACTGTGGACACATTAAACAGGCGTACAGTACTTAGTTATCGTGTGACATTAAAAAAGGCTAATCTTCTGCAGTTTCCGATTGCCGCCTGTCGAATTGATAGGCGTCCTCAACACCAGTCAGCTGATACTACGAACAGCAACGACACGACGGCGGCGACTATCCCAATCTTGATCGTCTTGGCATCGCTGGGGAAGGCCGCCGCTGCCGCAGGCTGCCCACGCGCCAGCCGCCGCAGGCTGCTCGTGCGTCCACCGCCGTCCGCGGCCACCTCCGCGTTGGCCGCGCACCACCAGACGCTCGCGACCTGCGCCCTGCTTGCCTGCCTGCAGCGCGTCACCTGCCGGTCTGCCCGGCACTGCAGGCAGTGCGCCGCCTCCCGCACGTGACCCGTGCCTCGACAGCCTGCACGTGTGTGCCGGGCCGCTTCATCGGTCTCCCTCAAGCCTGCTTGGACGTCTAACCGGAGCTAGCTCCTGTGGAACTTGCACGCAAGTTGTTCGATGTTTTGCCGGAACGCTCGGTCCGGATGGCTTGCACTCCGTCTGAAGCTCTCCTCCCATGGCGACCCTAAGTAACCCCATATAGCCATCGATGGAGCTCCAAGGCCTCAATTTTCGTCGGGGTGTCGGAGTTCAAGCCGTCATCCACCAGAGGTTTGGGCTCGCAGTCTCTCCCATGGGCGTTTCTTCTAAAGTCTTCTTTCTGGTGGCTTCTTTTGGTCGTTGCAAGTTTCGCCTTTGTCCTCTTTCGGTGGGTCTTCTCCTCCAGGCCACCATTGGTGGTGTTGCTCAGGATTTTTGCGTTCATCAGCTTGGTCCTCGTGTGTTTCGATTCTCGGTTTCTTCGAAATTTGTGGGCTTTCACATTGTCAAATTGGCCAGCTTTGATTGCTCCAGCTATAAAATATTCTTTCACTTTTGGGGCAACGGAGGCCCTCGCTGGAAGCTAGAGCTTGCAGCTTTCAACAGAGAAGAAGACGCTTCCTGGACGTCAGTTAAAGGTCCTCTACAAAGCCCGAAGCACATGAGTTATGTAGATGCTGTAAAGTCAGGTATTTTGACTGGAGCAAACAGCCTTCCGATCAAGCAGAAGTTTGGTGTTTGGACAGAATCAAACAAGTTTCCAAATAGAAAATCGGTTTTTGATCGTCTGTTTTTCACAAAAGGTATTTGGGATTCCCGTGCAGTCCCTGCTCACCGAAATTTTCATGGCCAGACTCAAGGTCCAGACAAAAAGAACCTGGTTAGTAGGGAGAAGTCAATTAACAGCGAATGTGGAAAGATGGCTGACCATTATCCAATGAATTTGAATTTGAATTTGGGCCTTGGGGTGAGTCAACCTATCTCCGCTCCAAATCTTTCATGGACAGGAAAATCCAGGTTTTGCTCGCGTTGCCTCTTAAACAGTCATTCAAGGAGTGGTTGTAAATCCAAGATTAAATGTCACAAGTGCCTTCGAGAGGGACATATTGCAGTAAATTGCATTGGGCAACAACGTCTGGATAGAAACATGTTGAGGACCAATCAGACAAGTGATTGGAGTAATAAAGGAAAATCTCACCCTGAGCAGCCCAAGTGGTTCTTGAAGGCCACAAGTGTGCCTCTTGGGCCGAGCGCGAGCAGCCCACCTACTTTTAGCTCTTTTGCTGATTGGTGGAGCGTAGGCTTAACATTGCAGATGACACGTCAGTTACCTGAGTCTAGGATCATACCATGGAATTTGCCCTCAAAGCCTTTGAACGATGGGCCCAGTGCTTTTGATACCGATAGGGAAGAGGGAGCAACTCAAATTAACATAATAAAAAGCGTCTCTTCTCTTCCCCTGTCTGCTACACTGCTCCAAACAAGAATTAGCAGCGGCACTGAGGAGAATCTCACTTGTCTCAATCCAAATCCTTTTGATTTTTTTATTTGGGACAACATGCTGTTGGGAATCAGGCCAGACCAAATATGAATCAACAAGGTCTGATTGGAGGGGCACCAACTCAGGCATTGCAGGAACCTGTGCAACAAAAGGCAGCTGATCACGGTTTCAACCTGAACCTAACTCCACTACCTTTACCTGTGTTGGAACAGGACCTCAATGAGGTCCCCATGCCTGAAGACTTTCATGAAGTTTTTATTCCCCTTGTGATCCAAGAAAACCCTCAGGCAGTCAATGCACAAATTGAGATACAAAACATACTACCAATTCTGCAACACTCAGAAGAGCAGGGGTATGATGGGTTACAGGAAGAAGTGACTGGAAATCAAGAATTACAGGAAATACAATGCGATGATCAGAACATGGAGTGGAATGAAAATGGTCAAGTGGTGCTCAACAATATACGCTTGAGGGAGAATCAAATTGGACCACAAAATCTCTATGTGGGCTATGCTTCCATCAATAGCCAATCTAGTGACCCAATAATGTTTTTTCCTCAAATAAAAAATCCTTCAAGCTATTTTGATGACCCCTCAGGTCTGTGGTCCAGATTCTTTGCTCCCAAACCCAATAAAGCATCTCATTTCTTTATTCCTTCTGAGTGGGCAGGTTTCTTTACTGCACTGTTGTTATCTCCAAGCCACTTTAGTCGTGCAAAAGAAATCCTGCAGTCCAAAGCCCTGCTTTCCATCATTGGAGAAGGACTGAGCATTGGCTTCTCCTTACCAAACAAGTGCCCGGTAGAATCTTTTCCTGAATGCAAGCTCCTAGCAATAAAGGAAGCTAAAGATAATGGTGTTGGCTTTGATGAAGCAACCTATCTTGGCTGCGCTAATTCAACTAGCAAGAGAGGAAAGACGAAGACCCCTATTATAGTTGAAAGTGAAGTCAGGAGGAGTCCTAGATTAAAGCAAAGCAAGAATGGCTTTAAGAGCCCCATCTGCAAGGACAAGTCCTGCCTTGGTTGTAATGCTAAGCCACCAACCCTCTCCCCAAGGTCCATCAGGAAGTTGTGTTCCTCCATTTGTGACATTGATGCTTCCCAAGTCACTGATGAAGCTCTTAATAAGAAGAAAGGAAAGGTTGCTCCTGTAGGGATTGCTCCTTTCAAACAAAGGGACAAGGACTTAACTGATGATGTGGATAGTGCAGATGGAAGACTTCTTATTGGGCTGAAGCCAAAGATGACTGCTGGAGTTTTTTGTATTGCTTATGTACTTATTCTATGCATAAAAGTACTAGTGCCCTCCCTACTTATTGTTTTGAATGCAGAAAATAAGTGGGAATCTATGAAGGCTATGCATGGTAGTGCTAGGCCTCTCTCCTTTTTTGTTTCCTATGGATAGCAGACCCAATGAAAGACCTTGGAAAATTCTCTGTTGGAACATCAGAGGGATAAATGCAGAGAGTAAGTGGGAATCTCTCAGAAATAAAATCAGTGAAAGCAACTGTGATATCATCAGTATTCAAGAAACAAAAAGAGAAATGTTTGACATCTCCTACATTAGGAAATTCTTTCCCAGAACTTTTGATAGCTTCTGTTACCTTCCCTCTATTGGAGCTTCAGGAGGCATCTTAGTGGTTTGGAAAAGCTCTATGTTTACCGGGTTTGAGATTTTTCAGAATAATTTTGCAATATCTGTTGAGTTCTCTTGTGTGCACATCAATGCCTCTTGGGTCTTGACTTCTGTGTATGGGCCTTGCGAAGATGAAGCCAGGGTGGCATTCTTGGATTGGTTTGAAAATATTCAGATGCTTGATGATGTGGATTGGCTAGTAATTGGTGACTTCAATCTTTATAGAAAACCTGAAGACAGAAACAGATCAGGGGCTAATGTTGGAAACATGTTGCTGTTCAACAATGCCATCAGCTCTCTAGGAATTGTTGAAATACCATTGCAGGGGAGAAAATATACTTGGACCAACAAGCAACAGCCTCCCTTGCTTGAAAGGCTTGATTGGTTTTTCTCTTCGCAAGCATGGACTCTTTCTTATCCTAATACTACTGCTCTTTCCTTGGTCATGGAAGTGTCTGATCACTGGCCTTGTGTTTTTGAAATCAAAACATCAATTCCAAAAAGCAGGATTTTTAGATTTGAAAATTGTTGGATGGCACATGAGAGTTTTATGCCTGTAGTGGAAAATGTTTGGAATAGAGAATTTCATCATAGTGATGCAGCAATGCTTTTAACTGCTAAATTCAAGGCTCTTAGAGGTACACTCAGATCCTGGCAGGCTCAACTTTCTAATCTCAAGACCACTATTGAAAATGTCAAGTTAGTACTGTCCTTGTTGGATGCCATTGAAGAATGGAGAGATCTGAATCTTCAGGAATGGAATTTCAGAGATATCTTGAGTAACAAGCTTTCCAACCTTCTCCATCAGCAACAGGTCTATTGGAGGCAAAGAGGTAAAATTAAGTGGGTTAAGCTTGGAGATGAGAATTCTAGTTTTTTTCACTCTATTGCAACAATCAGACACAGGAAAAGCTTAATCTCCTCCCTCACCAAACCAACTGGAGAAGTTGTTTCTGACCATGAATCCAAAGCTGATCTGATTTGGCATGATTTCAAAGAAAGGTTGGGATCCTCCAATCTTATGGAAATGCAGTTTGATCTAAGCTCACTTCTTGATAATAATTTTGATTTGAGGTCCTTGGAAGTTCCCTTCAGCCCCCAAGAAATTGATAACGTGATTAGACAACTCCCCACCGGAAAATCTCCTGGTCCTGATGGGTTTAACAATGAATTCCTAAAAAAATGTTGGCCAAACAATGAATTCCTAAAAAAATGTTGGCCACTGATCAAACAAGATTTCTATAATCTTTGCGCTGCTTTTTTCTCTGGAGAAGTGTGCCTGAGAAGTATTAATGGCTCCTTTATAACACTCATCCCTAAGGTTGATGGTCCAACAAGAATTAATGAGTACAGACCTATTTCTCTTTTGAACTCTTCTGTCAAGATCATTACAAAGCTTCTAGCAAATAGACTTCAACCTTTAATCACTAAGCTGATCCATGCCAACCAGTATGGTTTCATCAAAACCAGATGCATTCAGGACTGCCTCGCTTGGTCCTTTGAGTACCTGCACCTTTATCACACATCCAGGAAAGAGATAGTGATTCTAAAACTAGATTTTGAAAAGGCTTTTGACAAAATAGAACATGGGGCGATGCTAGAAATTATGAAGAAGAAAGGTTTTGGAGACAAATGGATATCATGGATGAATTTGATCTTTAACTCTGGCACCTCTGCAGTCCTTCTTAATGGCACTCCTGGTAAAGTTTTCCACTGTAGAAGAGGGGTAAGACAGGGTGACCCTCTTTCCCCTCTTCTTTTTGTGCTAGCAGCAGATCTTCTTCAATCAATTGTCAACAAAGCTAGAGAAATGGGTCTCATCAGATTGTCAATCTCTCTACAATATACTAGTGACTTTCCAATACTCCAATATGCTGATGACACTTTGATCATCATGGAAGGTTGTGCGAGACAACTCTTTGTCCTAAAAGCCTTTCTTAGCTCCTTTGCAACATCCACTGGACTTAAAGTGAATTTTAGTAAATCAATGATAATCCCCATAAATATCTCTGAAGAGAAATTACATCATCTCTCTGCCACCTTTGGATGTGCTGTTGGACAATTTCCTTTTACATATTTGGGTCTTCCACTTGGGCTCACCAAACCAAAAATTGAGGATTTTCTGCCTCTGGTTTCTAGATGTGAAAGAAGACTGGTTAGCACATCTTTGTTTTTCTCCCAGGCTGCTAAACTGCAGATGACTAACTCGGTCTTTTCTTCACTTCCTACCTTCTTCATGAGCACTTTTCAGTTGCATTCCACTGTTAGAGAACAGGTGGATAAGTACAGGAAGCATTGTCTGTGGAGGGGCTCTGATGAAAATAATAGAATTAATGCAAAAGCTGCTTGGCCCATGGTAACTAGAGCCAAAGAGGAAGGAGGTTTGGGTGTCCTGGATCTGAAAACTCAAAATGAAGCCCTTCTCCTAAAAAATTTAAATAAATTTTTCAATAAAGCAGATATTCCTTGGGTCAAGTTAATTTGGGAGAAGCATTATAACAACGACAAACTTCCAAGTCATGTCATGAAAGGATCTTTTTGGTGAAGAGCTATGCTTAAACTTCTGGACAAATTTAAGGGAATGGCCTCAGTTTTGGTTAAAGATGGTGCATCATGCCTTTTCTGGGATGACTGTTGGCAGGGCCCACCCTTGAAGCTAGCTTATCCTGAACTGTTTTCTTTTGTAAAGAAACCAAGTATATCTTTGAAAAGGATTACTGTAATGAATGATGTATCAAGTCTCTTCAGTTTACCTCTGTCTGTCGAAGCTTATGGTCAATTTCAGCGGGTTCAGGTTATCCTCCAGGACTTACAACACCTTGATGGTATGGACTCTTGGACATATATTTGGGGCAGCTCCATTTTCACTTCTAAAAAGGCCTATTGCCAGCTATCAGGATCAAGCTTGGTGCATCCAATTTTCAAATGGCTTTGGAAATCTTCTTGCCAACACAATCACAAGGTGTTCTTTTGGTTATTGCTTCAAGATAGGCTTAGCACTCGCAACATCCTGAGAAGAAAACATATGCATCTTCCCTCCTATAGCTGTGTCTTGTGCTCCATGGATGCAGAGGAGATTGTCCATCATCTTTTTTTAGAGTGTGAAATGGCCAGAATTTGCTGGAGTCTGATTGGTGTTACTGTTAATAGTGACCCTGACCCGTTCCAAAGATTTGAAAGCTTCAGATCACAGCTCTCAGTTAGCTTCTTCATGGAAATTACCATTGTCATGTGCTGGAGCTTGTGGACTATTAGAAATGATGTCATTTTCAGAGGAATTCCGGCATCTAGTCTTCGCTGTCTAGAAAGTTTCAAAACTATCTTCAAGCAGCTCCTTTGGAGGGCCAAGAAAAGATATTTTCCTTCTATTGAATCATGGATAGATCAAGTGTAGAACTTTTTTTAATTTTCTTTCTCAATTTTTTTGTCTCTTGAGCCCCTCTCTTGGCCTTTTTTGCTTCTTTTTAGTCGTTGCTGTAAACTCTTGTGGTGTGTTGTAACCTCCTTGGTTTTGACTTTTTAATAAATTTTCAGTAGAGGCTCCTTGAGCCTCTCCTGTTCCCTAAAAAAAAACTAATTAATCACTATCAACACGTAACGTCATAATCTGAGACATGCATGTCTGGTGATAGAAAACGAAAATCCTAGACCAATAATCTCGAAATTGGAACTTTCTTTTCTCAACCAAATCGAATTATTTAGCAGCTACACCATGTAACAATGATCACACAGCAAAAGTACTACTACTAGCTAGCTATATATATATATATATATATATATATATATATATATATATATATATATATATATATCAATTTCCACTTAGCTAAGCAGGTGTTCAACAATAACAGCTTACAAATAATAGCCTTTGCTAATAATTACACTGATACGAAAAGATAGAAGATCCCACATTTAGCTTTGTCATCCTATAGCTGTTTAATTTATATATATATATATATATATATATATATATATATATATATATATATATATATATATTCCAATGCACCTAAATATAATTTGTGAAGTAGTGAAAAATCGATTGAGGTTGTGTGTGGTTGTGCAAGTGTAGTAAGTGTGTTGCTAATGTGTGGATGACATTAATTCGTAGTAACAGGCTCTCGATCTGATCAAGTTTATGCATGCTAACGTTGTTTTGATATCCCTGATGACACATCTCCTGTCATTTCTTTCTATTTCTGTGATCTTTTCTGATTCTGCTCATGGTACGGTACCCCATCAATGGATGACATTTCAGCCGTGTATTCTGTGATCTTTTCTGATTCTGCTAGCTCATGGTACCCCATCAATAATGGATGACATTTATTTGATTTTCTTCTGCAAATTGGTGACTAGCTTATTGCCTGATGAAGATGATTTTTTTCGTGGGGGTCGATCATAGAGTAGACTGAGCCCGTTGGACAGACAAATAGCACCGAGGACATGGATGCGTGTGCGCGATTGAGTTTGGATTTACCGTACATGCCTATAGGGATCACGTACGTAACGGTTTCCATCTGCCTATGTAATAATAGCACGTACGCACAGTAGTATATATGGTGGATGACAGATCCTAAATATTATTAATTACTAGGAATACTTCTAACAAACTTTGTTATTATGGATCGGTAAACTACTCATAACTAACACACGTACTGCTTCATGCATGCGATGCGAACACTAGCTAGGAACAATGGACGCGCGCCTATCCAGCTAGAATCCGAAAACACATATATCTAATTATTTAACTAACTACTACTCCTATATTTATGAAATAACGTAACGGCGCCGTACGTAATTAAGATGACGGGGATGGAGTCGGCGGTGGATCATCAGATGGTGATTCCGGTGGTGGAGTTGAGGGTGGTGATTCTGGTGGCGTAGCTGCTGGCGTCGGTGGTGGGGTGGAGGGTGATTCTGGTGGTGGGGTGGTCGAGGGTGGTGATTCCGGTGTCGGCGGTGGAGTCGATGGTGACTGGTGGAGGAACTGAGGGTGATTCCGGTGGTGGAGTTGACGGTGATTCCGGTGGCGATGTTGTTGGTGGTTCCGGTGGTGATGCTTCCGGCGGAGTTGATGGTGATTCTGGTGGTGAAGTTGATGGTGGTTCCGGTGGTGGAGTTGATGGTGATTCCGGTGGTGGAGTCGACGGTGGTTCCGGTGGTGATGCTTCTGGTGGAGTCGATGGTGCTTCTGGTGGTGATGGTTCTGGCGGAGTTGACGGCGGTTCCGGTGGTGATGCTTCTGGCGGAGTCGATGGTGGTTCCGGTGGTGATGCTTCGGGTGGAGTCGATGGTGCTTCTGGTGGAGTTGACGGCGATTCCGGTGGTGATGCTTCGGGTGGAGTCGATGGTGGTTCCGATTCCGGTGGTGATGCTTCGGGTGGAGTCGATGGTGGTTCCGGTGGTGATGCTGCTGGGGTTGGCTCAGGCGCCGGTGGAGGGTTCATTGGCGGCACAGGACCCCCTGTTTAGTTAGTTAATCAAAAAGTTAATTAAATCGACACCTGTATGTATGTATATTTGTTTCAATATAAATACTATACTGTAGTATGCTGAAGGACCGAGAACGGCGACCAGAGGGGGGGTGAATGGGAGCCTCAAATTTCTCTCGAAATTTTCGGGCCACTCTTCCCAAAAACCAAACCCAGTTGTTGGGAGAAATGAAAGCTCTCCGGCAGTGGAGGAAAACTCACCGGAAACCTTAAAAACCAAGTTCTCAACCCCTATGGAAAAGAGGCAAGAACCTAGGCAAAAGGGGCGAAAATAGCAAACCAACAGAGGCTCCGGACCAGTTCAGACTGGACCACCGGACCAAAGACGAGTGGTCCGGTGGCTGGTCCGACGCTCTCACCAATCGAGACCAAAATGAGCAGGGAGCACCCGACCTCCGGACGACCTGCTCCGGACTAGTTCGACGCCACCTCCGGACCAAGGAGAGTGGTCCGGTGCTCACCCTTCCCACTGCCGAAACTGAGCAGTGAGCACCCTGCCTCCGGACCTGACCGTCGGACTAAGCAGAGTGGTCCGACACGTGTCAGTCTCCCTCAGCAAAACCACCGGACCATTCGCCTATGGTCCGGAGCTCAAAAACTGGGTAGTCCGGAGGGTGGTCCGACGCCCCTTTCTGCTTGACACGAGAAAATTCAAGACCACCAGACCACGTGCTATGGTCCGGAGCTTAGGGGAAGTCGTCCGGAGGGTGGTCCGATGCTTACGAGCAGAGAACTGATTTTCGCGAAAACGGATTTCTCTCCGCCAAATCTTCCCAAAACTCAACCAAATGATCACCAACTGCCACCAAACTTTGTAGGCATGATCCTAGTGCAGTTGGGGAGCTATCCCGAAGAAATCATCGCTCAATTTGGAGAGTATAAAAGGGAACACTCGGATTTGGGGGAGAAAAGGAAAAACAAAGAACACCACAAAGAAATCGCCCAATCTACGTACTCGTGAGGTTTGAGGAGAAACCCTTCGGTGCAAAGATGCTCCTCATGATTACGAACAACTTGGTTCAAACGGATTTGCAAGAGCTACTCCCTACAAAGAGAAATCATCTCGGGAACAAAGAGGGAGCAAAAGAAAAACGCGAAGAACACAAGCAAAACGCGGGACACAATCAAGAAGTCAAAGCCACCATGGTTTATGGAGGTTACGGCCTCCGATTCCTCGCAACAATCACAAGTTCTTACACCGGTGACTCGGTGGATCTCAAGCAAGAAGAAGCTAGAGGAAGGGAAACCCTAGGAAATAGGTGGGAGAGAGGAAATGCAAGAGATAGGATGAGGATACCCCTTCATCCTCTATTTATCAGGGTTTTGGCTATTTCCCAAAGACCCCCCTAGATACATGACCGAATTACCTAGCCCTAAGACATTGTAATCCAAGTCGATAACTCT
Organism: Microstegium vimineum; assembly: GCA_022036555.1. Lineage (NCBI taxonomy): Eukaryota > Viridiplantae > Streptophyta > Magnoliopsida > Poales > Poaceae > Microstegium > Microstegium vimineum. The sequence continues at coordinate 57,708,059 of CM039119.1, read as the reverse complement.
CAGCCACTCGTTTGAATGGACGGCCCCGCTTCCTGCCGGGAGTTACCGTCGCCTCGACGCAACCTTCAGGATTCCGCCACGTGCCATCCCCGCTTCCTCGGAAGCTCCGCCCGGGATTTGAGGCCCAAACCCGCGAAACCCGCCACCGTTAGCTTTGGGCTCAACTACGGAACCCCGAGTTTTGAGGCCCAAACTCGGAAACCGTCCTCCGATGGTTTTGAGGCCCAAACCACCAAACCACTCGACTCGAGCCACCTTGTCCTCGCCCGGTCAGACTCCGAGTCCCATGAGCCTCCGCTCGACCCGCTCGTCCGCCGTCTTGACTTGGTCAACTCGGTCTACCTCCATGTCTTGTCGCACTCGCCGGTGCCAAGTACTAGCCACCACAGCTAGTCCGCCGGCGCCCATGGTCCCTCAGTCCGAGCCCCGCTTCCGCCCTTCACCGCTCTCAGTCCATCGGCACGGCAAACCTCTACTAGACCTTCTCCACGCCATTGACCACTGTCACTAGGCATATCATCTGCACACCACAAGCCGATAGACATGCACACATTTGCTTTCGCAGAGAGGTTAGGGTAAGCCACTTAAACTGAAACGCTCAAGTGTTGGTCAATCACTCATCATCAAAACTAAACATTCATGGGTACTTATCTACCATGTGTTCGCATATGCAATGCAGGCATATTACGTATATATAAAACTGGAAAGGAAAATCGTTGCTTAATGATGATATATATAGAGTATATGATCGAATCGACTCACTGATGCACTGGCGAAGCGTGGCACGTGGGAAGGGGACGGCGCAAAAGCGGGGGAGCTCTAGCATGTGCTGGGGAATCATGGGCGCCGGCAGGAGCTTGTTGATGTCGCCGTTGACGACGTGGCACAGGCAGATGGGCGCGTCGGTGACGAGCGACCTGAGGTCGGAGCAGCATGCGCTCGCGGGCGGCGCCGGCGGCGCCCCGGTGTTGGTGAGGAAGTCCACGCAGGGCATCAGCCCCGACAGCGACGTGTAGCACTCAGCTGGCTGCGGCGGCGGCGCGGAAGGCGGCGAGCAGGGTGGCAGCCATGGGGACCGTGGCCGGCCCGGGATGCAGGGGATCGGCGGGAGCGTCCGCCGTGAAGCTTGTTCATCGGCGTTGCTGAATGTGAAGGCGACGAGCAGGAGAGATATCAAGAAGAAGGAGACGCGTGCCATGGTTTGGATTGGATGTTTGCTGGTACGGAGCAACGTCGGGGCTCTCCCTCTATATATAGGGTGGCAATAGAGGCCGGTGGTTAAACGATACGATACGTATGTTGAGATCCCTCGCATTCGCGCATGCATCAAGGAGCCGGCGGAGTAGGTCAAAAAGACTGCGCAAGCTATGACTAAGCATATGACGTATAATAACGGTGAATCTTTTAGCAATGTCGCATGCGGGCATATATCTCAAACAAGCATATGACGTATAATAATGGTGAATCTTTTAGCAATGTCGCATACGGGCATATATCTCAAACAGAATAGATAAAACTTTGCATCTAAAATTACAGGCTTTAAGACTCTTTAAAAAAATATATAGCTCTATAAAAGGTAAGCGATCTCGAACAGAGTACTCTTCATTCATCGCATTGTGTGCGTTTCTATTTTTGCCGGATCTCTAGCATAGGAGTAGGCCAAAAAGACCGCGCAAGCTAGGACAAAGTATGACACAGAATAACCGTGAATCTTCTAGCAATACCACACATGGACATGCATCTCCAAGAGAAAAGGTAAATCTTTGAATCGAAATTACAGGCTTTGAAACTCTTAAAAAATATATAGCTCTATAAAAGGTAAGCGATCTCGAACAGAGGGACTCTTCATTCATCACATTGTACGTTTTTAATTTTCATCGGATCTCTAGCATTCGCATGCATCTAGGAGTAGGCCTAAAAGACTGCGCAAGCTAGGATCGAGTATGACGCAGAATAACCGTGAATCTTCAAGCAACGTCACACACGGGCATGTATCTCCAACAGAATAGGTAAAACTTTGAATCTAAATTACAAGCTTTGAGACTCTTAAAAAATATAGCTCTATAAAATGTAAGCGATCTCGAACAGAGGACTCTTCATTTATCATAGTGTACGTTTCTATTTTCGCCGGATCTCTAGCATTTGCATGCATCTAGGAGTAGGCCAAAAAGACTGCACAAGATAAGACCGAGTATGACGTAGAATAACCATGAATCTTCTAGCAATGTCGCACGTGGGCATGCATCTTCAAGAGAATAGGTAAAAACTTTGAATCTAAATTACATGCTTATTTGTACTCTAATAAAAGAATATAACTCTTAAAAGGTAAGCGATCTAGAACAGACGACTCTTCATTCATCGCATTGTACGCTTCTATTTTCGCCATATTTTCGCCAGATCCTTGGCATTCGCATGTATCTAGGAGTAGGCCAAAAAGACTGCGCAAGCTAGGATGACGCAGAATAACTGAATCTTCTAGCAATGCTACACACGGACATACATCTCTAACAGAATATAGGTAAAACTTTAAATCTAAAATACAGACTTTGAGACTCTAATAAAAAAATAGCTCTATAAAAGGTAAGCGATCTTGAATAGAGGACTCTTCATTCATCGCATTGTACGTTTCTATTTTCGCCATATTTTCGCCAGATCCTTGGCATTCGCATGTATCTAGGAGTAGGCCAAAAAGACTGCGCAAGCTAGGATGACGCAGAATAACTGAATCTTCTAGCAATGCTACACACGGACATACATCTCTAACAAAATATAGGTAAAACTTTAAATCTAAAATACAGACTTTGAGACTCTAATAAAAAAATAGCTCTATAAAAGGTAAGCGATCTTGAATAGAGGACTCTTCATTCATCGCTTTGTACGTTTCTATTTTCGAAAACTACCACGTAACTACTTGCATGTTTTTTATCCAATATATACATGTACTAGCAAAATGTGCCACTGGGATCATTTTTTTATATGATTGGACTCTATTCGGGTCATATAACACTACTAGGAACTTAAAATTTACTTACGTTGCACTACCGCCAGGGAAAATAAAAAAAATGTTCAACAAAATATACGTATCATCATAAAAAATAAAAATATCGTTATGAAATTTCTTACGGTGCACTTACCGTCAGAGAAAATAAAAATATCGTCAGGGTTAGCTCGACAGAGTAATTTCAGTTTTGCCTTACGTTAGTCAGGGAATTTTAAATTTCTAGTAGTGTAAGAGATAAAGGGTATTAGAATCGGACTCTATATTCATTATTATTAAACGTGAGTTGTCTGATCATATATAGTAGGTTCAACATGGCGAGCTTGAGTGCAGTTTGAGAAGCTAAAAAAATGAGACCTAAGAAACTCTCCTATATTATCCGCAAATAATGCAAGTGTATGCACAAATAGTGAAACTTTTTAACATTTTTTTTCCAAAATACCTTTCGTTCGATCCGTTTTTTAATGTTACCAAGCTATCTTTTCATTTCGTCAAACTTAATATGCATTGACTCTCTAAGATTATTAAAATAATCACTTCTAGATTTCAGATGTATGAATTTTAACATGATTTCAAGAAACATTCTTGTAATACTAATTAGTACCAGAAAACTGTCACTATTGTGATTTGTTGTTTGTCTTTATGCTATAATATATCAAATTTTTATTCTTGTCCTACTTGAAAGGATCAAGATGCCCAAGAGGGGTTGAATTGGGCTTGTTTTAAATTTCTAAAGCAAATATGAAAACCTATCAAATGCCAATCACCCCCTAGTGTCTACCGGTCATGTGTCCTAACTATAAAGCGGTAACAGTTCATGGAATTGAAAGACACCCTAAGCAATTCTAGTGGGAAATGAAAGAACAAGACGGAATGTAATGCGGAAATGTAAAGAGCTAGGGAAAAGAGATTCTCAGTGACGCAGCGATGTTTTCCCGAGGTATCGAGGTGTCGACACCCCCCCTAGTCCTCGTTGGAGCACCTCGCAAGGTATACCTCCCCCTCTACCCGCGCAAGGGTAGAGTGCTCTCTACGGGCTGATTCTTTGCCACTCCGGCTCGGTGAATCGCCCACAACCGATCACAGAAGCTTGGAGAAGAGCCGCCGACAATCTTCCGGCGATCACTTCCTCCGAACACCACCAAACCGTCTAGGTGCTGTCGAACACCAAGAGTAACAAGCACAAGACCTTCACTTGACCAACTCAAGGCTAGGAAGGTGGATGGATGCACACAAGTCACTCCTAATCACTTTAGGAGGGAAGAACAAGATGAACTCTCTCAAATCTCTCCCTCACTAGGCACTTGGCTCTCCAAGGATTCTCTCAAGGTGTAACCAACTGAAACAATGGCCAAGAGACCTTCTAAGGACGAAGGGGGCAACTATAAATAGTCCCCACCTCCAAAACTAGCCGTTTTCTGCTTTTTCTCTTCTCTGCGAAGCCACCGGACTAGTCCGGTGCTAACACCACCGGACCAAGCACACTGGTCCGGCGCTCACTCGCAATTCAAACTTCGCTGAAAAATAGGCACCGTCGGACCACTCGCTATGGTCCGACGCCCTGGTCCGACGCTCAGGTCCGGAGCCAGTGTGCTCACTGAGTGAAAACTCAGTCTCTTCTTCGAACCTCCGGACCACTCTCCTTGGTCCGGAGCCCTGGTCCGACGAGCAGGTCCGGAGCCAAGGAGCTCACTGCATGGAAACACTTCTCTGCCTGGGAGCGTCGGACTAGTCGTCGGCCAAGCCGTCGGACTAGTCCGGAGCCTTCTCTCTGGCTCTCTTTTTCTGACAAGGGCCGTCAGACCTTTCGCCCATGGTCCGACGCCTTCCAGACAGGTGGTCCGGAGCTCACTTACACTGAGCTGGTGCCTAAGGCAGGGCCGTCGGACTACCTTGCATGGTCCGACGCCTCCTTGGCAAACTGGTCCGGAGCTCTTTTCTCCCCCTATTTCAACTCTTTTCACTAAGTCTCTCAAAGGGGTTTTACTCCTACCATCTCAAGGGCTATTAGCAGGGTCTCTAGGACTAGTTGTGACAAGTGTGTACACACCAACTTTCCCAAACTCTCCTAGGTCAAGCTACTAATCTCATACCCCCCTTAATAGTACGGTCAAAGGAAAAACAAAGCCCTAGTTGTACTTAGTGTCATTCTCAACCTTATGGCACTAAGGACTAGCCTAGTCTTCAACTTGTATCATCATCCTTTGAAACTGAAACGATTTCCATCTTGGGGGAATGAATATCCATTAAGCCCATTCAAATTGTACCACTAATGACCTAACACAAATGACTTTGCCTCTGCAAAACACACGTTAGTCATAGTGACCTAGCATTGTCGTTAATCGCCTAAACACAAGGGTCCATGATTCTTCAATCTCCCCCTTTTAGGTGATTGACGACAATACAAGCTCGAGTAGAGAATAATGACTTAATTTTGATAAGAGAAAACATGACTTGACATGAGATAGGCATGGGTTAGTGATAAGAAAGACAAAAACATGCCTAACCATTCAAGCCATGACAAGCACAATAGATATGAATTGAGCATAGTACTTGATTTCAAAGGATATGCTATAGCCAAAAGATCAGAGATTAGTGCGGAAGCAATATAGCACGATCAGGTGACATGATAGATATATAAAGGTCCACACATGTCACACAACCATCAAGTCTCAAACATCACACACATATCATACAAAGCATAAAGACAGTAAACGTGATGCATGAAGCGATAGATTAAATACACATCAAAAGAATGAATCCTACTAGCTCCCCCTGAAGCTAGCCCATCTACTCGACTCTCCCTCTCCCCCTTTGGTGTCGAAGCACCAAAGCTAAGCGTCTAGAGGCAGAGTGGAAGCAGTCGTGGAGCGGTCAAGCACCCTGAACTCTGACAAGTAGGCTTCATCATATGAATCCTCCCCCTGAGTGTCTGTCGCTGGAAGTGGAGCGGTCTAGGGGACAGGAGCTGATGTGCCGGCTCTCTCTGCTGTCTAAGACTCTGGAGCAGTAGCTGGGGTAGGAGTAGGAGCAGAATCCGGTGCCACTGTCTCTGCTGGAGCCTCTAGAGCTGCGGTGTCCGGTTGGGCCTCATGCACGGACTCGACTGGAGTCTGAATAACCAGAGGCTGCGGAGGTTGTACTGGAGTCGTAGTAACAACAGTGGCATCGGTAGCAATAGCAGCTGTGGGTGGAGTGGACACGGCTGGAGCCTGACTGTCGTGTGTAGCCTCTGAGGAAGCAACTGAAGAACGGTGCTGACCAGCTGTCGGTGTTACCAGTTCTGCCTCAATCTTTGCTACTATCTGCTGACCAGTGGGGGACGGCTGCCCTGTGATGTCGCTGAACGATGCTGAGAGATCTCTGGCAGTAGCACCCATCGTAGCAGACATTAGCGTGAAACCGGTAGTGAGAGGGGTGAACTGCTGAGTCGGGCCTAAGATGTCCAACCACTGAGTGACCTGAGTCGCCGGAGACTGGAACGGGGTGGTCATTCCGGCACCCTAAAGTCCACTAGACTGTATGGTTGGGGTGGGAGTGACAGTCTGTCTGGCTGAACTGGGAGGGGCCACTGAAGGGCCAACGGACTGCTGTGGTGCTGCTATCTGACCAACTGACTGAGAGGGCTGGGATTGACTCATCATCTGGATCTGAGGTGCAGCCGGGAACTCAAGAGGAGGAGCACCAGTCCACTGCATCATATGGGCCATAAAGGTCATGTTCTGCTGCTGGATATGCTGAGACTGTAGCTGCAGGCGCTGGGACTCTAACTGCATAGTGAGCATCTGTCGCTGCATCTCAAAGTGTCGCTTCTTAGACTGCCTCTGAATCTCATCCTGTCTCTGCTGGACCTGAGTGACTACAGTGACTAAGGAACTCTGCTGCTCATTGAGATGATCAAGTATCTTCAGAATCATAGTCTCTATAGCTGAGCTAGAGCCGCCAGCCTCAGTGTCGTGAGCCTGTGGGGGCATAGGAGGAACTGGCTGAAAATCGGCGTCTGAGCTGTCGGAAGAAGTGTCAGCATAGTGACCCTATGCCTCTCCAGTCTCTAAGTCATGAAGCTCCTGCTGCTCAATATTTCTGATGACCTCATCCTGGGCATCCACATCATCTCTGTCGGCTGGAGCAGTCCGCTCCCTGACAAGGCGTAGCACCCGGTTCCCGAACCGGCTGTCAAAGGAACCTAGAACTCTGTATGCTGGGAAGGAAGTCGGTGACTGATCCAGCAAGTCACAGAGTCCGGGGTTGGCTCCCACAAGCTCGATAGCTATGATAGAATAAATCCAATGAGCATAGGGAAACTGACGTCGTGCCCTCATACCATCAGCGATCACATCCTCAATCTCTAACACTAGAAAGTCTGCTATGTCGAACGGTGTCTGAGAGACGAGAGCCTGAAGTAGAAGCTGCTGCATGTTAGTCAAACCCTCCTTGTAACCAGTGCGAGGCAGCAAGGTACGCCGGAGAACTTCGTTCAAACGGTGAACGGTAGGACGGAGCTCTGCCAGGGTACAACGAGAACCCTCTGTGAAAGGTGGCTTGAAGAGAGGAGCAACCTTCTGAACTGTCAAAGTACGGCCACCTCGAGCTCGACGAGGCACAGAGACTCCTCTGTAGCAATCATAGTGAAGGTTGAGCTCTCCGGCTATCTGAGTGAGGTGAAGGATCTCTCTGAGCCGAGTCATATAGAGCCTGTAACGCTCTCCTCGGAAAGTATACTAAAGGAAGTTGTGCTCCGGATCAACCCACACTGAAGCATAGAACTCCCGGACCCACCTCTCAATATAATTCCCGGAACGACCAAGCAGGTCGGCGAGTCCCGGAAGATACGTGATGAAGGGTCGAATTTCCTCTCCAGCCAACTCAACAATGCTCTCCAAGGAGCAAACTCTGTGAGGTCTTATCTGAATGCTGGAAAGCTGAGCTGCTCTGTAGAAATCCTCCATGAGAGGTGTGTGCCATCCTAGTGAAGCTCTGGGGTCACGCTGATCAGGGCACCACTTCTCAAGTGCCAACAAACGAAGCTTTTTCACTTGCTTCGTAGTAAGGTTCCTCAGGTCTAGGTGAACTGATGCTGAGGCTGTCGTAGGAGCTACTGAGGCACTCTGAGGGGACTGAGCTGCCTGAGAACGAGTAGCTTGCCCCCAGGAAAGGGGTGTCAACGGTGTACCAAGAGCTTCTGTGACAAGCTCTTGCTCCTCTAGAGCATCCTCTGTCTGTGACTGAGTAGGAGGAGTAGACGGTAACTCCCGTGGAGGGGTGCCAAGTCTAACAGAACCTCGGCGACCACCTCGCTTTGTACGGTCTGCTGCATCTGCCACTTGTTGACACCGTTTTTCGACACGTGTCAAGTGGGCTAAGGCTTGACTTGTCAATGGCCGTTCTCCATCGGCATTGGGAAAATTCTGAGCCAATGTTGCCGATAAGACTGCTGCAGAGGGCCAAGTGCGTTGCCGATGAAGGCTAGATGATCTTTGCCGACAAAGGTTAATTGGCGAAGTTTTACTGAAGCTGATTGCCAATGAAGAGTCATTGCCGATGCCCGGTGAAGAGTCATTGCCGATGGCTGATGAAGAGTCATTGCCGATTACCGAATGAGACCATTGCCGATTGCCGATGAAGGGTGGTTGACGATTGCCGATGGGGATGATTGGTGGAGTTACCAGCACAAGGATGCTAATCGGAAATGTTGCCGATCAGGGAAGTGTTGCCGATGCCGATGGGCGTAACTTAGCGCTTGGTAGCAGCAAAAGGTTACCGGTGGTCAAAAGAAGGAAGGCGCGGATTAAAGGAATCTGCCGATGGAAAGTTTTCATCGAAGAAAAGAATAAGGAAACTGGTGTTTTGTACCAGTATTATTATAGTAGTTTGAGTCCGACTCTTGCATGAGTCGTTTACTTTCCTTTAAAATAGGTGTGTTTGTTTAGGAAATAAATATTGTTATCCGGCTCCTGCGCGAGCCAGTTTCCTTTAAAGTAGGAGTTTGTTTTAGGAAGGATATGTGTCGTGTCTTTGTACAACTCTCCATGCGGGAGTATAAATATGTGCCCGAGGGCTATGAAATAAAAAACCAATCCAATTCAAAAACAAACCAATTTTATCTTATTCTACTTTTTATCGCAATTTACCCTTTCTTTGCATTAGTCATAGCTTTTAACGAGTTCTTCAAGCTTTCGACGGGCTGCATCATCCTGATCTCCGTCAAATCCTTGCTAGTTCCGCGTGGGAGTACCTCTGAGCTTTGGCAATCCGGGCGCATCGCTGTTTGCCTCGTTCAGCTCTGCTCTAGTTATCCTTGATCAATCTAAGCCTTGACGTCCGGGCGTATCGCTGTCGTCTCGTTCAGTTTGTTCTAGTTATCATCCTTGTCGATTGATTGGTCAAATCGACTGGCACGCCTCCAGAATACCGAGCTTTGGGTAATAGCCCGAGGTGTTCACGGATCTGACCCTTTTTGTGTCAACACCACTGCTTCGGCCTTCTCGGCCTCTATAAGCTTTCGCTTCTTTTTCTTGGGCTTCTCAACAATATGCTTCTTGCCCTTGTCCCTTGAGGGACGTGGAGGAGGAGGAGTGTCATCACCGGAGCCACTAGCACGAGCACGAGAACCACGAGCCATCACTGATCGACAACGAAAGCACTACCCACTGATAGAAACAACTGACAGATCACAAGAACCACTGCCAACTGAACAACTGCTTCTGTCACAATCAACTGCAAACTGATCAACCACGCATCAACTGACAGAGAGGCCTGCAAGCCATTGGACTGAACCTTCTGAGGCTTTGCCTCAATCCCTACTCGCGAGCTTTGCCCCGAGTTTAAGCTGCCACTGACTGCTGCTAGATAGAATAGATAGATGTATATAAGCATATATAATCGCTAGAGATAAGATACCGTATGGAAGCAAGCATCTAGGTAAGTATAGAGTGAAATCTGCCATGGTACCTGAGGTAAGCAAGCGTATCTAATCAAAGAAAATCAGGGTCCAAACCACACTCCTCAAGGATGAATTGCCAACTGAGAGTTTACAATTGACATTTGAGTTAGTGAATTGGAGTGAATATGGATTTGCAAGGTAACAATCTAGGTCATAATGTGATCGATAACTTGACAAACCGCGAAATTAAGGATCAACATCATACCCTGGCGACGATGAAACAAGGTCGATGACGACGAGTCGAGTTCGGCAAAGGACGAGGACGTCGAAAACCCACCTAGGGTTATGCCAAACCCTAAGGGGTGAGCACTGGCTGAAGGGAAAAAAAGGGTGAAACCCTAGCTTTGCACAAGCTTTGGCAGGGAGGAGGTGGTGGAGCAGGACGGGTGTGAGGTCGCCGGCGAGAGGATCCTCAGAGGCGAGTAGCGGTGGAGGTGGTGGCAGGCGGCGGTGAGCGTGCTGGTCTGCTGCTGCGAGTGCTCTGCTGGAGCAGGGGAGGCGCAGGGCAGAGCGGTGGACGCGGCGGCGCTGCACAGAGGGGGCTAGCCGGCGGCGAGAAGGGCGTAGGCGAGCGGGCAGCGAAGCTAGGGCAAGCGGCGGCGTACGGATGGCGGTGAAAAGGAAACAACTGCCGAATTGATCGGCCCGCGGGGAGATAACAGAAGATTTCGAAGCGTCGGACGACTCTGTATGGTCCGGAGGGTGGTCCGACGGAGGGGTCCGATGGAACCAGAGAAAGAAAATTCCATGCAGGGAGCACCCGACCACCGGACTAAGGCGTCGGACTACTCACCGGACTGGTCCGACAGTATGTTGACCAGAGAGAATTGCGCTGACTAGAGCACCGGACCATTCGTCTATGGTCCGGAGGAGCGTCGGACGGGTGGTCCGACGGATTCTGTGTTTGGATGAAATTCACGCAGAGAGGGACAGAGCGTCGGACTACTTGGCGTCGGACCAAGTAGAGTGGTCCGGTGCTTGATTTTGCTCTGAATTTTCCTGTTTTTTCTCTCCAATCTTTTCTCTTAGCCAAGTGCCAACACAAAAGAGCAGAAAGAAACACTTGTTGGACCTGGCATAAGAACCATCTCTCAAACCCTCAATTTAGAAGTAGTTTGCCATAGGCTATACTTAGTTTTCATAGGAAAATAGTTCAATAAAGCACCAAGGATCACCATAGGGGCACAAGAGGGGTATTAGCTGCAGCTAGAGCTTTGAATGCTCCCTCTAAGTGACGAGCCTAGAGGATGATCAAGCTTAACCGAAAAGAAACGACGAAGCAACACACATGCATATGCAATGCAATACGGAATTTGAATCTAGGTTGCTTGCAAGTTTAAACCGCGGTTAAGCTTTGTCACACGCTTTGAGGGCGGTTATCTCAACCGCGTTAGCCAAGCCTATGTGCATCAACAAATTAAACATGTTATATTACAAATGAATGCATGGTTCATACAGTCTCATTTTGTAGTGAAGTTTGAGTGATCAAGCACATTCAACTCGCTTCTCAACCTACAAAAGGTTGTTTCATCGAGTGGTTTTGTGAAGATATCAGCCAATTGATCTTCGCTCTTAACTCCAACTAGTGTGATGTCTTTCCTAGCCACATGATCTCTAAGAAAGTGATGGCGAATATCAATGTGCTTGGTGCGAGAGTGTTGAACCGGGTTGTTAGCAAGCTTTACGGCGCTTTCATTATCACACAAAAGTGGAACATCTTTTAAAACAACACCGTAATCAAGAATTGTTTGGGTCATGTATAAGATTTGTGCACAACTTGCTCCCATGGCAATGTATTCCGCCTCGGCGGTTGACAGTGCCACACTGTTTTGCTTCTTTGAGGACCAAGAAACAAGTGATCTTCCTAGCATGTGGCACCTGCCGGAGGTACTCTTCCTATCAATCTTACACCCAGCATAATCCGAATCGGAATAGCCAACTAGTTGGAAGGGAGCTCCTTTGGGATACCAAAGACCCATGCTAGGGGTGTGCCTTATGTACCTAAGGATTCTTTTAACCACACAAAGATGCGACTCCTTAGAGCTTGCTTGAAACCTAGCACACATACACACACTAAACATGATATTCGGCCTAGATGCGGTGAGGTAAAGTAAACTACCGATCATAGAACGATAGAGAGTTTGGTCAATCGGTTTACCTCCCTCATCGAGATCAAGATGCCCATTAGTAGGCATTGGGGTCTTGATTGGCTTGCAATCCTCCATCTTGAACTTCTTAAGTAGATCATGAGTGTACTTTTCTTGAGAGATGAAAGTCCCTTCTCTCATTTGCTTCACTTGAAAGCCAAGGAAGAAGGTTAGCTCGCCAATCATTGACATCTCAAACTCCTTGGACATCAAGTCACCAAACTCCTTGCAATGGTCTTGGTTTGTTGACCCAAATATAATGCCATCGACATATACTTGGCAAACGAAGATCTCTCCATTAAGCTTCTTGGTGAATAGTGTTATGTCGACGATCCCGATCTTGAAGCCCTTCTTGAGTATGAAGTCCCTTAGCCTCTCATACCAAGCTCTTGGAGCTTGCTTCAATCCATAGAGTGCCTTGGACAACCTATACACATGATTAGGCAAGTTTGGGTCTTCAAACCCGGGAGGTTGTGAGACATAGACAAGTTCATTGATGAAACCATTTAAGAAAGCGCTCTTCACATCCATTTGAAAGAGTTTCATTTTGTGATGTGAAACATACGCCAAAAGGATACGGATGGCTTCAAGTCTTGCAACCGGAGCAAAGGTCTCTCCAAAATCGAGTCCTTCTACTTGAGAGAACCCCTTTGCCACCAATCTTGCTTTGTTCCTCACAACCACGCCTTGATCATCTTGCTTGTTCCTAAACACCCACTTGGTGCCAATGATTCTTGCATCCTTTGGCTTCTCTTCAAGTGTCCACACTTGGTTCCGGGTGAAGTTGTTGAGTTCTTCATGCATGGCATTCACCCAATCCGGATCCGCAAGTGCTTCTTCAACACTAGTAGGCTCAACAAAGGAAACAAACGAGTGATGTTCAACATAAGATGCAAGTCTAGAGCGAGTCATAACTCCCTTTGATGGACTCCCTATAATTTGATCATGGGGGTGAGCTTGAAGTATGGGTGTTGATCTTCTATTTGTCTCTTGAGGAGGGGGATGCGGTGCTTCAACATTGCTTGCTTCGACCTCGGCTTGATCTTGAGGGATGTGAATGTCTTCTTGAGCTTCCCTCACTTGATCTTCTTCATCAACTTGAGGCGTGCGAGGTGGAGAAAGATCTTGATTTGCTTCATCTTTAACTTCTTCCACCTCTTGCGGGTTGATAGCACCAATTGGCATATTCTTCATTGCCTCACTCAAGGGTTCATCACCTACATCAATATCCTCAAGCGCTCCTTGGGAGCCATTAGTGTCATCAAACTTCAAGTCATACGTTTCTTCAACTAAGCCGGTGGCTTTGTTAAATACACGGTATGCCTTGGATTTAAGTGAATATCCAACAAGGAAACCAATGTCACACCGCCGTTGGAATTTACCCAAGTGTTGGCGCTTCTTGTAGATGTACACTTTGCAACCAAACACCCAGAAGAATGAAATATCCGGCTTCTTCCCATTGACAAGCTCATAGGGGGTCTTCTTTAATAGCCTTTGGACGAAGAGACGGTTTGTCGCATAGCAAGCGGTGTTGATTGCCTTCGCCCAAAACTTCTCCGGAGTGTTGTACTCATCAAGGATAGACCTTGCTAGAGTTATGAGTGTCCATTTCTTCCTCTCTACAACACCATTTTGTTGTGGAGTATATGTGGCGGATACCTCATGCTTGATCCCCACTTCATCACAATAATCTTCAATCTTTGTGTTCACAAATTCGGTGCCATTGTCACTTCTAATCTTCTTGATCTTCACATCAAATTCATTTTGAGCTCTTGTAGCAAAATTCTTGAAGATGCCTTGTGTCTCTCCCTTGTATTGAAGAAAGAACACCCAAGTGTACCGAGAGTAGTCATCCACTACCACTAAACAATAGAGATTTCCTCCAAGACTAGCATAGGTGGTAGGGCCAAATAGATCCATGTGTAGCAACTCTAGAACTCTTGAGGTTGACATGAAAGCTTTGGTTGGATGAGTGTTTGCCACTTGCTTGCCGGCTTGACATGCACTACAAAGTTTGTCCTTCTCAAACACCACATCCTTGATTCCTCTAACCATCTCCTTGACAAGTTTCTTCAAAGTTGGCATGCCCACATGAGCTAATCTTCTATGCCATAGCCAACCCAAAGAATTCTTGGAGAATAGACAAGTTTGCAAATTAGCTTCATTTGAGGTGAAGTCCACTAAGTATAGGTTGTTGTGCCGGAACCCTTTGAATATCATTGATGAATCTTCAATCTTGGTCACAATCACCTCATTTGGAGTGAAGAGACATTGAAACCCGAGATCACAAAGTTGACCAACCGATAGCAAATTGAAGCTCAATGATTGTACTAGCAAGACATTGGAAATTGATTGATCTTGGGAGATAGCCACTTTGCCTAAACCTTGAACTTTGCCCTTTGAATTATCCCCAAAAGTAATATTGTCTTGATTTGCACAATCCTCATCAAGTGTGGTGAACATCCGGGGGTCGCCGGTCATGTGTTGATTGCAACCACTATCAATTACCCAATGGCTCTCACCGGTCTTGTAGTTCACCTACACACAAGCAACTTGGAGTTAATCTTGTTGTTTGGGAACCCCCTTAGTGCGGGGCCCCATTGCCTTGTCAACCAACTCCTTAGCAACCCAAAGAACCCTAGGCTTGTTCTTCATTGGTGGTCCAAGAAACACCACAAGTGGTCTACCCTTGGAATCTTTGTTGATGACATAGTGAGAATCATGAGCAAATGGCCTAGTGTGCTTGGGCAAGGTCTCGGGAAGTGGAGTCTTGCATTGAAACTCGAAGTGACCAATTCGTCCATATCCAAAGCACCTCTTAGGCTTGGGCTTTGGCTTCTCTTGATTGTAGCCATTGTACTTGTTCTTGTCGTAGTTCATGGCTTCAATCTTGACCTTGGCCTTCATCACTTCGTTTTCCTTGAACCCAATACCGGTCTTGTCATTCTTCATGACGGTGCTCATTAGAAGCTCACTTTGGAGATTGTGGCCCTTGGTGAACTTTTCAAGCCCACTTGTAAGCTTGGTCTTGTCATTCTTGAGCTTGGCAATTTCTTCTCTAAGAGAATTGATCAAAGTGATAGCATCTTTATCTTCTTCTTGAGCCGGCTTGATGATAATAGGCTTGTTTTCCTTGAGATTGATTAGCTCTTCCTTGAGCTTTGAGTTCTCTTCCCTCATATTCACATAATCATCATACTTGTCGGCTTCTACAACTCTCTTGCCCTTGCACTTAGCACTTTGCTCAAGAGCCACATCATCAAGCTCGATTTCACAAGAGGTAGCACTTGCACACTTAGCACACGGGTTAGTAGCAACATGTGTAAGATCTTGAGTAACCAATTCATTTGCTACCACTAGTGTGCCATGTTCTTCCTTGACTTTGTTGTAGTCATATTTTAGCAAGTTATACCTTGTGTGGAGCTCTTGTGTTGATCTCTCAAGCTTATCATGTTTCTCATTTGCTTGCTTAAGAGAGGCTTTGAGCTCCCTAGTGCTAGATGTGAGAGAATTAATCTCAAGCTTCAAATCATCATTAGCACTAGACAAGGTGTCAAGCTTATCATGCAAGTTTTCTTTGATCTCAAGAAGTTTGTCATTTTTACTCTTGTACTTCCTTATGATGCTAGCGTACTTGTTGCAAATTTTAATTAGCTCATCATAGGAAGGTGCTTCTTCATCGTCACTATCATCACTAGAGAGGTCATCACCATCATCCTCTTTTTGTACCTTCTTGTCACCTTTAGCCATAAGGCATAGGTGTGTAGAGGATGAGCCCGACGATGAAGGAGGAGGTGGCGGTGGAATAGAAGAACCAATCACCAAGGCGGCCACCTTCTCTTCTTCACTCTCATCATCGGAGGAGTCACTTGAATCATCAATATCGGTGAGCCAATAACTCACAATGTAAGCCTTGCCATCCTTATTCTTCTTGTATGGCTTGTCTTGCTTCTTGTCATCATCACTTGAGTCATCATTGCCGCCCTTGTTCTTCTTGAAGTTCTTGAAATTATCTTTATTCTTGGAGGAGGATGAACTTCCATCATTGATCTTTATGTACATCTCATGAGCATTGATCTTGCCCAACACTTGTGTTGGTGTAGTTGCGGAGAGATCGCCTTGATGAAGGACTGTGACGATGTGGCTATACTTGTCTATTGGTAGAACACAAAGTATCTTGCGCACCACATCGGCCGGTGTCATTTGAGTGAGCCCAAGGTCATTCAACTCCTCTACAAGCACATTCAAGCGAGAGTACATGTCATTAGCATTTTCATGAGATAGCATGGTGAAAGCATTTAACTTAGCAATGACCAAGTGGTAGCGCTCCTCGTGCTCACACTTGGTCCCCTCGTGTAGTGCACAAACATTTGTCCAAACTTCATGTGCGGTTTGGGAATTTCGCAGACGGTTGAACACATCCTTGCAAATGCCACGGAAAAGAATGTTCTTCGCCTTAGCATTGTTCTTCTCAAAGAAGGGATCCTCGGCGAACACCGATCCGCCTATGGTGGCAGCTTTGTGAACGCCGACATCCACGGCCTCAAGGTAGGCCTCCATCCGCACTTTCCCATAAGGAAAGTCATCCCCATCGAACATGGGTGGCGGTCCATCCCCATGGAACATCTTGCTCTAGGCGGTAAAGCCTAATTTAGAGCAATTAAAAGGATCAAGATGCCCAAGAGGGGGGTGAATTGGGCTTGTTTTAAATTTCTAAAGCAAATATGAAAACCTATCAAATGCCAATCACCCCCTAGTGTCTACCGGTCGTGTGTCCTAGCTAGAAAGCGGTAGCAGTTCATGGAATTGAAAGACACCCTAAGCAATTCTAGTGGGAAATGAAAGAACAAGACGGAATGTAATGCGGAAATGTAAAGAGCTAGGGAAAAGAGATTCTCAGTGACGCAGCGATGTTTTCCCGAGGTATCGAGGTGACGACACACCCCCTCTAGTCCTCGTTGGAGCACCTCGCAAGGTATAACTCCCCCTCTACCCGCGCAAGGGTAGAGTGCTCTCTACGGGCTGATTCTTCGCCACTCCGGCTCGGTGAATCTCCCACAACCGATGCTCTGTCCGGACAAACGCAGATGCGTCCGGTAGCATACCCTAGCCTCGGCTGGCAGCGCACAGGATCTCCGGACGCTGTTGTGTGTCCGGACACAGGACACCGGACGCAAGTCCGGAGCTTGGGAGCTCTCTGTTGCTTCTGGAAGAAATATCCGGACGCTGTTGTGCGTCCGGACGCAGGACTCCAGTCGCCAGTCCGGACGTTTGGAGCTCTTTGGATCGGCTCTGCGTAGGGTCCGGATGCAAGGCGCGATGGTTCGGACCCCGACTATTTACAGTGTCCAGAGTCGACGCGTCATGTCACACCCAGTTTTAAGGACAAAACCAGATTTACACCATATGTGAGCCTAGGAAGTCAAATCTCACATATAGCCACAAATTAAGGTGATATCGAAAGACAATACTTAAATATATAACATATAAGGTCAAAGGATAACCTTAACATAGCGAACAGCGGAAAGACGACTCCGATCTTCAGGTGAAGGCTCCAACTTCACGGGGACAACTGACTGGTTGATCACCAGCCTAACCCCTTTAACTGTTGCCCTTTTGCAATCTGATATGGTTGATAAGGCAAGGGTGAGCACTTAAAGTACTCAGCAAGATTAACACAGGGTTATGAAGCTCAAAAGGCTGACACTGGCTTACTGCGGTTGCTTTTAACTTGGTCAAGTTTTACCAACACTTAGCTTTAGTTATGCTTAACCCAGTTGGTAACCACATGATCATTAATGAAACAATCTCATAGATCATATCTCCAAACTTACCATCATAAGTTGTTCAACAACAGGAGTAACTAACACTATGAGTTTTCCAGGCCGCTCGTGACCGTGAGCACGGCTATCATGATAGATTTACACTCTGCATAGGTTACGCACTTTACCCACAAGCCGTGTTGCCCATATGCCCAGGTTTGCAACTCCCAAAACACTTCCAAGGTGAGCGGGCAGGGAACACTATGAAGTATTTCAAAAGTCTTCCCAACATGTTGACAGACCCTACAGACCCAAGGGCAAGGGGTATGCAAAGCCTCTACTCGATGGTACCTTTCGAAGCGGTAACCACCCTAGAACATGCCCTGCAACCAGCTCGGCAATGGTGCCTTTCACGAACTGCCAACATGCTAGTACAAATCTTTATACTTGACTAAAGCCAGAGCCATATAGCACTCGTGGTTGCATTTAAGTCCCAGCTTTTGCCCTACAGTGGGGTCCTATTCCATGTTGCTATAAAAGCCAATTTTATCTCATCGTTGCATATATCATTAATCAATATTCGATTCAATATTCATCATGTAAAGCATAGCAGAGCTACCCATATGCATAGAAACCCAGGGTGACAAGGTACAAGGTAACAAAGCTATGATATAGATCTAAATAGGAATCAGTTTAGACACATGCAATATGATTAGATAAATTAAAGTGAATAGGTAACAAGGATGATCCCATGTTAAACTTGCCTTAAACTCTTAGGTCCTTTCTTCACTTGATTCTCGATCTTCTGATGACTTCTTCTCGATCTCCACGTAAATCTCACCGATTGGACAAGATCATAAACACCACACAAGCATCTGAACAATCATGCAAAGCATACAATATATCTTCTTCAGAACAATACACCAATCAATGAAAAATATTTAAAAGAAATCTACGTCCTGCTACGATCACGCAGACGCGAGAATCACGCTAATCGGATCTATAAAGGAAAAGAAACGTCTACCGAAGATTAGCTTTTATAAGAGAATTAAACTTCATTTATTTTATTTAAAAAGCATATATTGGATACTTCAGAGAAATACCCAAATTAAATTAAGTCACATTACTTTGCTCTGTAAAAACAAGATTAAACTAAGTATGTTTTGTTTTATGAAAAGCCGAGGTGGAAAACCCTAATTGATTTTAAATTGGAAAACCATTGATCATATAGATTAATCAATTATCAATTTATTTCAGATAATAAAACATATTCAATATTGTTACTAACAGGTAGATCTTATCGTTACGAAACCAACGCAACTCGAACAGAACAAAACGGATCTAGAACGAGAGATTTATAAATTAAACAGGATTTTGAAGAGGGCAAGATTAAAACATTAAAGAATTAATTTACTTTTATTTTCAAAAGACTTTAACATATATAAAAGCTGTACCATTAGATAGGTCTTGAAAATACGAAGCTAACGCAACTTGTTTGGGTCAAAACGGATTTGAAACGAGGGATATATAGGGTTTTCAAATTCGGTGGCGAATCTGCAATTGGAAAACGTATTTTGGATTAAAACCGAGGAGTTTACGTTTTCGAAAAATAGAAAGCGTACTTCCAGATCTACGCTTTGGGCGGTTGTTGACTGGGTCACCTCCCACGTGTGCGCCACGTGGCCTGCTCGGACAGGCTGGTCCACGGTGGACCTGCTGGCGTGGCACCAGTGGACTAGGTCCATAGTCCGTGATGGACCGAAGGGGTATCATCTAATTCAGTCCCTCGATCTGAGATCCGACGGCTTGGAAAGAAAGGGGAGGGATAAGAGAGAGAGGGTGGTCGGCCGTGAACAGAGCTCCGGCACGGCGGTGACCATAGCCGATGGGGGGGGCCTCGCCGGCGTACGCAGATAGGGCCCTCTGGGCCACGGTTTCCAACGGGGAAGGGTGCGAGAGAGAGAGAGGATGGAGAGATGAGCTCACCAGAGACCCAAGCGGAGGCTGAGGAGGCACGGTGGCGACTGGCCACGGACGGAGGCGGCTCGGGAGTCCCTGCTCGCGGCGGCGAGGAGGTGAGGGCCGCGAATCGTGAAATTGATCGGCGGATGAGGTTCACGGGGTCCTGGACTTTGTACCGAAGGAGGTGGAGGACCTACTAGCCGCAGAGGAGCTTCGAGAGCCCTTCAATGGCGGCGGCGGCGCTCCTGCTCCGTGGCGAGACGTGTCTGCGGCGCTAGGGTGTGGAGCAGCGAGCGTAGAGGGGAAAACGGGGCGCCCAAAGGGTACGCGGAGCCACGACTACTTAAAGGCTAGGGGGGAGGGGAAGTCCCCCTTGTGCACGACAAGCGCGACGGCGGAGCCGGACACGGTGTCCTCTAGGCAGAGTCCCAAACAGAGAGGGCTCGAGGAAGGGGGCGACACCGACGTGTGGGCCGCGGTGGTCAGCGAGGGGAGGGGAAGGCGGTGGCCGAGCAGACCCGCGGGGCGAGACGTGGCCCGCACGTCGAGGCAGCACCCGGGACGGCGGCGGACTCTGCTCCGGCAGAGTCCCGATTGGGGACAGTTGGAGGAGGGAGATGACGGGTGGGGACGTGGTGCCAGAGAGAGAAGAGAGGGAAAGGGTGGCTGGCGGTGCGGGACCATGCTGGCGGAGGGAGAAGGGAAGAGAGAGGTCGGCAGGCCTGTGGCAGTTGGGCTGGGGCGCTGGAGTCAGCCCAAGGGGAAAGAAAGAAGGGGGAAGGGGGAGAGGGCCTGCTGGGCTCTCGGGCCAGAAAGAGAAAAAGAGAGTTTTCCTCTTTTCTTTTTATTTTCTTTTCCAAACATTTTCCAAATAGATTTTGAAATGATTTTTCTTGAGTTTTAAAATCCAAACAACACAAGAAAAATGCAGGGGCATAAGATGCATCACAACATGTTCAACCCTATCATGATATTTAGTTCTAGTTTTATTGATTTAATTCCATGCTTCACAAAATGATTTGAATTAAATCAAATTTACTCAAATTCAAATCTATTTTCTAATTTCAAATTTTAGGGTGTTACACGTCAGCACCAGGAAGGGCGCCAACGGGCGAATTCAAAATGGTGGAGGGTCCGGACGCACGAGCGATGGTCCGGACCCCCCCATGCAAACAACGTCCGGACTGACGCAGAAAGCTGCAGTGAAGGGGCAAAACGGCTAGCTCGGTGGTGGAGGCTATTTAAGTAGCTTGGCCGGCTCCTAGGGCTCTCTCTTGCACCTCCCATTCATTTGATACATTTGTGCTTGCTTGAGATAGCCCCCAACTCATCTCTCTTTGCTTCAATTGCATTCTTGTGAGAGTTTAAGTGAACCAAGTGCATTGATCATTGCATTGCATCTTAGTGGCACTTGGTCATCATCATTGCCGCGGGATTTCTTGTTATTCTTGGTGTTAGTGATGGCTCAAATATCATTCAACCATGTGTGGAGCAAACCGCCAATGTTTTATGGAACCTCATTTGATTATTGGAAGAGGAAGATGAAGATGCATCTAGGTTCAATACATGAGAAGGTGTGGACCGTGACCGAAAAGGACTATGTCATTCTTGATGAGGATAGTCCCACACCTAGAGATCAAGAGAACCGGCAATGCAACACCATGGCTCTCAATGTGATCTACAATGGTATTGACTCAAAAGTGTTTGAGCAAATCAAGGATCTTGAGAGAGCAAGTGAAGTGTGGAAGAGGCTAGAAGATACATATGAAGGCACTTCAACGGTAAAGAATGCCAAGTTGTACATGCTCAAGGACAAGCTATCTCATTTCAAGATGAAGGAAGATGAGTCAATCCCGGAGATGCTTCATAGGCTCCAAGTGATCATCAATGATCTCAAGGGATTGGGTGAGAAGGTCAAGGATGAGGACTTCTCAAACCGGTTTCTTGGTTGTTTGCCCAAGAAATACAAAACCTTGAGGCAAATAATTAGGAGAGATGGTTTGGACAAGATCACTCCCAATGAAGTACTTGGTGAGATCATGACCGAAGAGCAATACAATGAAGAAAGTGAAGAATAAGAGGTCAAGGAATAAAAGAAGGAAAAGAAGAGCTTAGCTTTCAAAGCTTCATCATCCAAAAGCAAGGGCAAAGCAAAGAAGCAAGAATCAAGTGATGATGAAGATGCAAGTGATGTTGATGATGAGATGATGGCCCTCTTTGTGCGCAAGTTTGGCAAGTTCATGAAGAAGAAGGGCTATGGTGCTAGAAATAGAAGAGATAACTTCAAGGGCAAAGAATGTGAGAAGAGATGCTACAAGTGCAAGAGCACCGGTCACATGATTGCGGATTGTCCCAATCATAGTGATGATGATGAGAAGAAGAAGAGCAAGCATGACAAGAAGGAGAAGAAGCTATCCTTCACCAAGAAGAAGAAGGGTGAATCTTATATGATAACTTGGGATAGTAGTTACTCTTCCGATGATGACTATAGTGATGATGAGAGGAAGAAGTCCAAGAAGAAGGCATTGGCAAGCATTGCTATCAACAACAAGCCATCCATCTTCGACACTCCATCATGCTTCATGGATAAGCCATCTAAGGTACAATCTCATGATGATAGTGATAGTGATGATGATAGTAGTGATGATGAGGAGGAGTACTCTAAGGAAGAACTAGTAGATATGATGAATCAAACTTATGCTTGCTTTGAGACAAAGAGGAAGGAGTGCAAAGAATTAAACAAGAAGCTTAAGGCTCTTGAACAATCCTTTGATGAGCTCAATGGCTCTCATGAGAGGCTAATGGAAGCCCATGAGAAGCTTGAGAGGACTCACTACAAGCTTGAAAAGGCTCAACAAGGATAAGATTGTTGCATCATGTGATATTGGACTTACTTGTGATATTCTAGATGAATCATTTTTCACTCCTATCATTGTTGCACCAACCAACACTAGCACATCCACTTGCACATCTACTAGTGAGAGCTCAAAGGATGATGCTACACTAGTGATTGAAAATGAAAAAATGAAAAATGATGTTAATGAACTCACTCATGCTTTGGGTAAGGCATATGGTGGAGATGCCCGCTTGCTAAAGTGCTTGGGTAGCCAACGATTCTCCCTTTGCAAAAAAGGATTGGGCTATGCCCCAAGAAGGGCAAGTCGGCCTTTGTGACTCCTAAGCCTAGCTTTGTGAGGAGCAATGGTCGGTTTTGCAACAAATACAAGCAAGTAGGGCATGTTGACCAATATTGCAAACTAAACATGATCCAAACCAAGTTTGCTAAAGCTACATCTATGCACTTTGATTCATTTTATATTCTTACCAAAAGTGCTAAAGGTATCATGGCTAAGTATGTTGGCACATCCATAGTTGGCCCAAAGAAGAAGGATATTTGGGTGCCAAAATCCTTGGTCACTAACTTTGGAGGACCCAAACAAGTGTGGGTACCTAAGAAGAACTAATTTGTTTTATAGGTCAATTACAAAGCCAAAGGAAGGCATTGGGTGCTTGATAGTGGGTGCACTCAACACATGACCGGGGATTCTAGAATGTTCAAATCAATCAACTCCAACACCAACAATGACATTGATAGTATTACATTTGGTGATAATGGCAAGGGCAAGGTCAAGGGTCTTGGTAAGATTGCAATATCTAATGACTTGAGCATATCAAATTTCTTGCTAGTTGAGAGCTTGAACTTCAATTTGCTATCGGTAGCTCAATTGTGTGATCTTGGATTCAATGCATATTTGGAGTAGATGATGTTGAGATCATTAGTGTAGATGGTTCAAACTTGATCTTTAAAGGCTTTAGATATGAGAACGTCTACCTAGTTGATTTTAATGCTAGTGAAGCTCAATTGTCAACTTGCTTGCTCACTAAATCAAGTATGGGTTGGTTATGGCATAGAAGACTTGGTCATGTTGGCATGAAGCAATTGAATAGATTGATCAAACATGACTTAGTAAGAGGCTTGAAAGATGTTGTTTTTGAGAAAGACAAACTTTGTAGCTCTTGTCAAGCCGGCAAACAAATTGGTAACACCCATCCAAAGAAGAGCATGATGAGCACTAGTAGAGCATTTGAGCTATTGCATATAGACCTATTTGGACCAACAACATACACTAGCATCGGTGGGAACAAGTATGGATTTGTGATAGTTGATGATCTTACAAGATATACTTGGGTATTCTTTCTCAATGACAAGAGTGATACATTTGCCACATTCAAGTCTTTTGTCAAGAGATGTCACAATGAGTTTGAAACTACAATCAAGAAAGTGAGAAGTGATAATGGAAGTGAATTCAAGAATACAAGAGTTGAAGAGCTATGTGATGAGCTTGGAATCAAACATCAATTCTCAGCCAAGTACACTCCACAATCAAATGGCCTTGTTGAGAGGAAGAATAGAACATTGATTGATATGGCAAGGTCTATGCTTAGTGAGTACAATGTGAGTCAATCCTTTTGGGCCAAAGCTATCAACACCGCTTGCTACTCTAGCAACCGGTTATATTGTCACCCATTGATGGAGAAGACACCATATGAGCTATTGAATGGAAGAAAGCTCAACATTGCATACTTTAGAGTGTTTGGTTGCAAATGCTACATTTTGAAGAAAGGCACAAGACTTGGGAAGTTTGACAGGAAATGTGATGAAGGATTCTTACTTGGTTACTCTATCACAAGCAAAGCCTATAGAGTGTGGAATTCGGCTAGTGGTATGCTTGAGGAGGTTCATGATGTTGAATTTGATGAAACCAATGGATCACAAGTTGAAAATGAGAATCTAGAAGATGTGAGTGGTTCTCAATTGTCTAATGCTATGAAGAACATGGATATTAGTGACATTAGGCCAAAGCAAGTGATTAACATTGAAGATGACAAAGATCAAGTGCTCAACTCACCTCAAATGCAAGCTAGTAGTTCTCAAGTGCAAGATAAACAAGTTGCTAGTTCATCTCAACCAAGCTCAAGCAATCAAGTTCCACCTCTCCAACCGACCAAAATTGCAAGAGATCACCCCATTGATCAAATACTTGGTGATATTACAAGTGGTGTTCAAACAAGATCAAGATTGGCATCCTTTTGTGAACACTACTCCTTTGTATCATCCATAGAGCCAACAAAGATTGATGAAGCCCTACAAGATGTTGATTGGGTAAATGCAATGCATGAAGAGCTCAATAACTTCACAAGAAATCAAGTTTGGGAGCTAGTTGAAAGACCAAGAACTACAATGCGATTGGCACAAGATGAAGGAATACGAGGTTGCTACGCTAGCCAGAAAACAAAACTTTTCGACCTCATAAACCAGGATCTACTGCTAGTTATAGGTTACGGGATTACCACTAGACGCGCAGGTGCAGCGGAAGACGACTTGATGTAGTCGTGCGCGTCGCAGCAGGCAGTGCAGTTGCGTGGTCGTCCGTCTCAACGTCCCCTTCGCGCGGTTCGTCCTTGTGCTCCAAATGCAGCACCTCCGAGGAATCCCACACGTGCAGGGAGGAAGCGTTGCGCCTCCGGACTGCTAGGTCCGCGAGGAGCAAAGGCGCGAGCGTGGGAGGCGACGGCGGCTGCCAAAAGGCGTGGATCAATATCGCCCCGCGCCCACCCCTTGCTTATATAGGCGTCCTAACGAGCTCCCACGTTGGAGGCCCATTAGAAACCCTAAACCTAGTCTAATTCGGGTCCAACCCGAATTAGGCTTCCAGCCCTTTAAGCGTGCGACCCTATGGGCTCACGCATACATAGACATGGCCCAAGTACTCTTACTCGACCAATAGTTGATAGCGGCCTCTAGCAAGGCGTGTTAACTCCTATGCATACGCTATGATCATATCAGATGAACCACTATGACCATGTACAAGTTATTCCCTTCGCCACTCGATATATGGTTCAACTCGTGGGTTAACACTTAACCCAAGCATGGCCATGCATTTGTTGATCCAATCACATGAGTGATCCAGTGATATCTCTCTCACGAAGAGAGGGGCAAATTCCATCTTGATTGTCTATATCTCACAGCATGTTTCCCGACCACCCAATGACCACCTTTATAACTACCCAATAACGGAGTAGCATTTGATAGTCCCTAAGTAGATCGTTTCACATCTTGAGTACATACCACAATCTCAGGTCTAAGGACATAACGTACATGACATGAATAGAGACTTTCTCTTGTTGGGTCAGTCCAGCCTACATGTCTCACATGTGCCCACATTATTAGTTTGACATCTCCATGTCTATGACTTGTGAAACATAGCCATCAACTAATACATGTGCTGGTCTAATATTCAAGTGTGCTCTTACAAGAATGCCGACCAGGGACAACTTTTAGAATAACCATTCAAGTAATTGAGTTCCACAAACAATTCACATAATTGTCAACCAATACTAGTTGTCTATAATGGATATTCAAAGAACACTTTATTAATCATGGATACAATCGGAATATAATCATCTACATGATTAGCTCTAGGGCATATTCCTAACACAAGATGGGTATTTAGAAACAAGAAAGACCAAGATGGTATAGTTGTGAGGAACAAAGCAAGATTGGTAGCTCAAGGATACACTCAAGTTGAGGGTCTTGACTTTAGAGAAACTTATGCACCGGTTGCAAGATTAGAGGCAATAAGAATTCTATTGGCCTATGCATGTGCACACAACATCAAGCTATACCAAATGGATGTGAAAAGTGCTTTCTTGAATGGATACATCAATGAGCTAGTATATGTTGAGCAACCTCCCGGATTTGAAGATGACAAGAAGCCCAATCATGTGTATAAGTTGAGGAAGGCTTTATATGGCTTGAAGCAAGCACCTAGAGCATGGTATGAAAGATTGAGGGATTTCCTCTTATCTAAAGGGTTCATCATGGGGAAAGTTGATACTACTCTCTTCACTAAGAAGCTTGGCAAGGATCTATTTGTGCTCCAAATCTATGTGGATGACATAATATTCGGTTCAACCAATCAAGAATTTTGTGAAGAATTTGGCAAGATGATGGCAAATGAGTTTGAAATGTCAATGATTGGTGAACTTAGCTACTTCCTTGGTCTTCAAATCAAGCAATTTAAGAATGACACCTTTATAAGTCAAGGCAAGTACATCAAGGATATGATGAAGAAATTTGTCTTAGGAGAATCTAAAGGCATTAGCACTCTAATGGGTACTAATGGACACTTGGATAGTGATGCTAGTGGCAATATGGTGGATCAAAGTTGTATCGTTCTATGATTGGAAGCTTACTCTATGTGACCGCTTCAAGGCCAGATGTCATGTTTAGTGTATGCATGTGTGCAAGATTCCAAGCCTCTCCAAGAGAAAGTCACTTGAAGGCTACAAAGAGAATATTGAGGTACTTGAAGCATACACAAGATGTTGGAGTGTGGTATCCCAAGGGGTCTAACTTTGAGTAGATTGGATATTCGGACTCCAACTATGCGGGATGCAAGATTGATAGAAAGAGCACATCAGGCACATGTCAAATGCTAGGCATGTCACTTGTATCTTGGTCATCAAAGAAGCAAAATAGTGTTGCACTCTCTACCGCTGAAGCCAAATATATAAGTGCAGGTAGTTGTTGTGCTCAATTGCTTTGGATGAAAGCAACTTTGAATGACTATGGAATCAAATTCAAGCAAGTGCCATAGCTATGTGACAATGAAAGTGCGGTGAAGCTAACCAACAATCCGGTTCAACACTCAAGAACCAAGCACATTGATGTGAGGCACCACTTCATAAGGGATCATCAACTTAAGGGTGATATCAAGATCACAAGTATTGGCACCGATGATCAACTTGTCGATATATTCACCAAGCCACTTGATGAGAAGAGATTTTGCAAGCTAAGGAATGAATTGAACATTCTTGATTTCTCAAACATGTGTTGATGCACCCCCATATATGACATGCCTCTCCTTCGAGCAAAGCAAGGTAAAAGTTGTTTGACATATCATACATCCAATATTAGGACTTGTGTAGTGCATATAGACATCAATTCATTAGGCTCATTCATGAAAATCAAATGATTTGATGCTTATATGGTACCACTATTGTTTCTATGCTTGACTTGATCTAGTGGTAGCATATGACATATTTGTGGGCTTGCAATCCTAGAGTTTGATCTAGATCATGAACTTCAAATGTTTAGCTCAATATGGGCAAGATAACCATTCTAGGATGTGTGAACAAGCTTTTCCATGGTTTAAACCGAGTTAAATACCTTGGGACAAGTAATCTAGATTGAACCACAACTAAACTTCTCTCCAATAATCAAACCTTTGAGCACATCTTTTATGATAATAGATGACAAAGGGGGAGAACTAAGTAGTAAGGACAAAGAAAAATATTTTTGAAAAATTGAAAATAAAAGCACACAAGTAGGGGGAGCAAGCCTATGAATAAAGTTGTTGCATATCTTTGTGCATTCATAAGTGCTTGCTTGCATATGCTCTTACATTCATGATATGCTTGTGTGGTGAATGCTAGAAACTTAAATGATATGGTGCTTGAAGAACTAGCATGATTAGGTCTTGATATTTTCATGTGGTATCTAGTTCTCTCAAAGTGTTTCTAAGTGTTTTCAAGTGGTTTCTAGGCATTCATGGTGCTAAGGATGGTTTATACTTTGCACTCCAATTGGTATCACGCTTCAAAGGTCCATCCTACACACCTTAGCATCATTTGGTAGCATTCACTCTCCCACACTTCCTATTCATGCATATGTGATCAAAATGAACCAAACTCATATATCACATATTTAGGGGGAGCTAATACTACCAAAGTTGAAATTTTCATCATATATATTCATTTGTGAAAGGTTGTCATCAATTACCAAAAAGGGGGAGATTGAAAGCCCAAGTTTGGTTTTGGTTAATTGATGAAACCTATGGACTAACCCTTGTACTAAGTGTATGATTAACATAGGGTGGTTCACCTTGACACATGGAGCTAGAAGGATGATAATGGCATATTGATCAAGTACTTCATGGACTAAGGAAAAGAAGAAAGAAAAAACAAAAATGGGCTCAAGGCAAAGGTATATCATAGGGCCATTTTTGGTTTAGTGATCAAGACACTATAGAGAGTGTGATCACATTTAGGATAGATAGCCATACTATTAAGCAGGGAAAACTCGTTTCGATTGCGGTTATCATGTGCCACTAGGTTTGCATTGAATATCTATATAAAATGAACCTAAGTGACACAAACTAAATTAAATCCAAGAAAATATGTTGTAAAAGGCTAACACAGGGGAACAATGCTTGGAAAACATGGTGTTAGCACATAGAAACTTGGAGAAGAAGAAGCAACATGTTTGGACAAAGGAAAGAGGTCCAGACGCAGTGTCCGGATGCTGGGGTTGCTATGTTCGGACAAATGCAGATGCATTCGGTAGCATACCCTAGCCTCGGCTGGCAGCGCACAGGACCTCCGGACGCTGTTGTGCGTCCGGACACAGGACACCGGACACAAGTCCGGAGCTTGGGAGCTCTCTCTTGCTTCTGGAAGAAATATCCGGACGATGTTGTGCGTCCGAACACAGGACTCCGATCGTGAGTCCGGGCATTTGGAGCTCTCTGGATCGGCTCTGCGTAGGGTCTGGACGCAAGGCGCGATGGTCCGGACCCCGACTATTTACAGCGTCCGGAGTCGACGCGTCAGCACCAGGAAGGGCGCCAAAGGGCGAATTCAAAATGGTGGAGGGTCCGGACGCACGCGCGATGGTCCGGACCCCCATGCAAACAGCGCCCAGACTAACGCAGAAAGTTGCAGTGAAGGGGCAAAATGGCTAGCTTGGTGGTGAAGGCTATTTAAGTAGCTTGGCCGGCTCCTAGGGCTCTCTCTTGCACCTCCCATTCATTTGATACATTTGTGCTTGCTTGAGTAGCCCCCAACTCATCTCTCTTTGCTTCAATTGCATTCTTGTGAGAGTTTGAGTGAACCAAGTGCATTGATCATTGCATTGCATCTTAGTGGCACTTGGTCATCGTCGTCGCCGCGGGATTTCTTGTTATTCTTGGTGTTTGCCAACACCTAGACGGCTTGGCGATTGTGGAGAAGCTTCGGCGTGTGTTGGTGATTGTTCGCGGCCGGCTTCATCGATTGTGAGAGGGCTTGTACCCACCTCGGTGGAGCGCCAAAGGGTAACTCTAGTGGATTGCTCGTGTCATTAAGTTACTCTCATTTGAGTGGTTTCTTGTGGCGCTCGGGTAGTGGGCTTGGCTTGTGAATTGCCAATTAGCCACCGAAACACCACTTGAGTAGTCGACACAACGGGGACTAGCTTGGTGGCAACCAAGTGAACCTCGGGAGAAATATCGATTGTCATCTTGTCTCCCGGCTACTCTTTGGTATTCATTGTGATTGGCTCTCTACATTGACATTCATACATCACAAGGCATCGGTATAACAATCACCTCCTATCTTGTATTTACCTTGCTCATATCTTGCTTAGTTAGCTCTCTAGTTAGTTTGTTAGCTTAGCTTGTTAGTTGTTCTTGCTAGCTTGTGCTAAGTGCTTTAGGTTCTTGCTATTGATTGTGAAGCACTTAGCTAACTAGAATTGCTTCGGATAGGTGGCTTTGCACCCCTCATAGAGCTAGAGCAAAAAGCTTCACTTAAGTGTTATCTAACCATTTGCTCTAGTGATTTGTAGAATTTTTATTAGGCTATTCACCCCCCTCTAGCCATCTAGGACCTTTCAGAGAGTTAATAGTACAAGTTTGCTCAATTGACAAGTTTTTCATACCTTTTGACCAAACTAGCATGAGAGCACTTAAGCTTTTCATGCTTATTGGTCAACTTCTCCAAGCATTTGATCTTTTTAATGAGAAAGTCTCCTTGCTTGTGAAGTGTTTCTTCTTGCTCATTAATTTTCTCTATGAGTTTGAGCATCATCAACTTGTCTTTCTTGCTTAGTCGAGCAAGGTGTTGGGTGATCTCATCATCATCACTTTTATCTTCCCTCTCACTATCACTTTCACTCTCACTTGTCACATTCTTCTCTTTCTTTGCCAGAAGACTCACATGAGAAGTGGCATAGAGAGTTGAGCTTCTTAGTGAGGTGGATTCATCATTTGGCCTCCACCGATCATGATCTTCTTCTTTCTTTAAAATGTTAGTTTCACAAGAACTAGAGGAAGTAGAAGTACCACATGTAAAAGTAATGTCCTCACCAACCATTTTATTACCTTCCATTAAGTCATATGTCGGTGAGAAGGTGGATGTGACATGATCACTTGGACCTTTCGAGAGAATCACTTGAGGCTCTACATGTGTCAGTGAAGTTGAACACTCCTCAAGTGATTTCTCCAATGAGAGCAACTTCTCAACACATTTAGACTTGTCATATCTTTCTTTGAGAGCAGTCCAAATGAGATGAGCATTCTCTATTGGTTCACCATCTCCAAATATGATAGCATCAAGTACATCTTCACTCAAAGCACTAAATAAGACATTAGTAGCTTAAGTATTGTATTGTAAGCATTTC
Organism: Microstegium vimineum; assembly: GCA_022036555.1. Taxonomy (NCBI): domain Eukaryota; kingdom Viridiplantae; phylum Streptophyta; class Magnoliopsida; order Poales; family Poaceae; genus Microstegium; species Microstegium vimineum. The sequence continues at coordinate 57,676,744 of CM039119.1, read as the reverse complement.
ACTTCCTCTCTAGATAGATAGTCCAAATTAACACTAGGAGGTGAAATGCTCACATCTATAATCTGCTCTATATGAGGACTCATGGTCCTAAAAACATTAAGTACAGCAGCAGACCAAGATGCATAATTTAAGCCATCTAAAATTATAAGTTCTAGAGATACCTCCCCACTTGTCGACATCGTTCTCTCAAGGCGATTAATCCCGAAATAGAGAGCCTAGCTCTGATACCAATTGAAAGGACCTTGATGTCGCCTAGGAGGACTAGTGGGGGGTGAATAGGACTACAAAAATTTAGCTCAAACAAATATTAGCACTGAGGGCGGCACTGCCTCCCTTTGAGGGCTTCAGTGTCGACTTATGACTGCAGGTCCAATTCAGCCCAAACTGTGAGAATAAGTATTTCAGATGCTCAATAATAACCCTACATAATTTTAGCTCGAGGCTAAAAAAGAAAAAATAGAGAGCGGCACTACCGCTCTATGAAGGCGGCACCGCCGCCCTTCAAATATAACTCAGATCGAGCTCAAATTTTGTTGGGAAAAACTAGATACTATATGTGGCACAATATCCCAATTTCAAGATAAACTCCAGCTCGAAGACTCGATACCACAGAAAACACTTTCTAGCTCAAATTGAAACCTCAAACCCTAGCAATGTCTATGCAAGATATACTTGAAAGTAAACAACACACAAGACACAAGGATTTATCCCGTGGTTCAGCTCACCACCAAGGCTTTCCTAAGTCCACGTTGTTGAGGTTCTCCACACAAGGCTAGGGATCGCCACCAAGGCTTGTCTTTCTCTCGTTCTCAAATCAAGAGAGTGAATTCTTGAAGTGAGGGATGATTTCTTAGCTACAAGAGGGTCTTACAAACTGATCCCTCTGCTCACCACAAGCACGGGAGCTCATTGGGTGACGCCTAGCCATCTAGGAGGCTTCACCTCCAAGAGTAACAAATGTGCAACAAAGATCGACAAATCCCAACAATACATGAACTGCACTCAAAAAAGAAGGACGGGGTCATTTTCAAAATCGACTTCGAAAAGGCCTATGATAACGTGAAATGGAGTTTTCTGCAACAAACGTTTAGGATGAAAGGGTTCTCACATAAATGGTGTGAATGGATACAAAATTTTACACAAGAGGGTAATGTTAATATAAAAGTTAATGATCAACTAGGATCCTACTTCCAGACAAGAAAAGGCTTACGGCAAGGCGATCCTATGTCACCCATACTATTTAATATAGTGGCTGACATGTTAGCTGTACTGATAGCCAGAGCTAAGGAAGCGGGACAGGTCGAAGGGGTTATCCCTAATCTAATTCAGGATGGTTTGTCTATCCTTCAGTATGCGGATGACACAGTAATTTTCATGAGCCACGATGTTGAAAAAGTTGTGAATATGAAGTTATTGCTCAGTACTTTTGAACAATTATCGGGGCTTAAAATAAATTTTCATAAAAGTGAATTATTTTGCTTTGGTAAAGCAAAAGAACATGAAATGTTTTATTCACAACTCTTCGGATGCGTGATTGGTAAATATCTCTTTCGATACCTTGGTTTACCGATGAATACTAGAAAACTAAACAATAAAGACTGGAAATCAATTGAGGAAAGAATTGAAAAGAGGCTTAGTGGATGGAAAGGTAAACTGCTTTCGGTGGGGGGCGACTAGTTTTGATTAATTTGGTACTGTCAAGCTTACCGATGTTTATGATGTCTTTGTTTGAACTGTCGAAAGGTGTCTTAGAAAAAATATACGGTTTCAGATCACGTTTCTATTGGCAAAGTGATCAACACAAACGGAAATATAGATTAGCGAAATGGGAAGTGTTATGTCAACCCAAAGAGCAGGGGGGCTTAGGCATACAAAATTTAGAGATACAAAATAAATGTTTGCTAAGCAAATGGCTTTTCAAATTGTTGAACGAGGAAGGCATGTGGCAGGACCTTTTACGAAATAAGTATATCAAAGATAGAACTCTAGGAAGCTATGTGAAAAAACCAACAGACTCTCATTTTTGGAAAAGTTTAATGAATGTTAAAGATTCTTTCATGGACTTTGGATCGTTTAGAGTAAAAGATGGGTCACAACTAGATTCTGGATAGACACATGGTTAGGCAATAAACCTCTTAAAGATAAATTTCCATCGTTGTTTAATATTGTAAGGAGAAAACAAGATACTGTGGCACATGTACTTAGTTCTACACCACTTAATGTTTCTTTTCGACGAAACTTAATGGGAGTGAATCTAACAAACTGGTGTAGAATTGTTGCTTCTATACAAGATTTTAATTTACTAGAGGAAAGGGATGTCTTTGTATGGGGTTTGAATGCATCTAGAATTTTTACGGTCAAGTCCATGTATGCTGTCTTAATTAACAACGGAGTTAGAGTGTCACAAGACTTATGGCAAATTAAAGTACCCATGAAAATAAAAAAAAATTCTATGGTATCTAAAGAAAGGTGTGATCTTAACTAAGGATAACTTAGTTAGGCGAAACTGGAATGGTGATAGGACATGCAGCTTCTGTCATTCTCCAGAAATCATTCAACATCTCTTCTTAGATTGTATTTATGCCAAATTTTTGTGGCGTGCTGTACATATACTTTTTGAAATTCACCCCCTTTGGATGTCAATGATCTTTTTATTAGGTGGTCAAAAGTAGTGTCCAAAAAGTATAATGCGTTGTTATTGACTGCAGTATCTGCGTTATGTTGGGCAATATGGATAACAAGAAACGAAGTGGTTTTTGACAAATGCAGACCGAAATCTTTTTTGCAGGCTCTATTCAGGGGAACGCACTGGCTTCGACAATGGGCAGCATTGCAACGGCATGATGATCTGCGGGATCAGCTTATACTTGCGACACAGCACCTAGAGACATCAGCTCTATAATTTTTTAGTTCCAATGGATGGTTTTCTACAAGACGTGTCGGTCATTTTTAATCTAAAAATTATTTTATTTCGTGTGTCTGTCTAGTTGGTGGTAAACATTTTTGAATTTCCGTGTAAGTGCCCTCGGACGAATTTTTGTAATACTTGGCCTGATTCTATCTGTCGATAGATGAAGCCGGATATGAACTATCCATTATCTAAAAAAATGTGGGCCCCAGATCAGCTTTCTATTAAACCCAATCCAACTCAACCCACTAAGTAAATCAACCCATTCCCACCCATGCAAAGTGCATCAATTAGAAAATCCAATCCAGTAAACCCATTTAAAACGGCCCAACCCATTAGCAGACTAAACAACAATTTTCATATTTGAGAAAAAAAACACAGCTAGCATGTAGCAAATCATATTATTAGGGAGCGTTGTTCCAATCTACAATAATTTTATATACTAATTTGCGATAAAGTGAAAATATATTTACTATAGTCTGTGTTACTATAACACATATAAGAATATTTACCTGTAACGTTACATGTAACCACATAATGAGGAGTTACTATAATCTCATAGATTAGCATAGTAATTATCATAATTTAAAATAGCTATAAAATAAGTTATTCTATAGTAAGTTGTAGAATAGCAGTTCTTTTGTGCGTGTGTCCAGTTGCATCAGAGATTAGTGTTGTGTCGGAAACACCAGATCCATGCATATTCCCTTTCATATTGTAAAATAAGTCATTTTGGATGATGTCTCCAAAGCGTGATTTTAACTTATATTTCTATAAAAATATTTATTTAAAATTTATATATGTATACTTTTATAAAAGTATATGGTTCATTTTTTCAAACTCAACAACTTAAAAATTATTTATTGTTTATATTTCCAATGTTTAATTAAACCTTGTCAAAACGATTTTTTATATAATATGGAGTATATAATAGCAGTTTTTTTGTGCGTGTGTCCGATTGCACCAGAGATCAGTGGTGTCGGAAACACCAGATCCATGCATATACGACTTTTGCATGCAATCACCGTACCTTTGCATATATGCAATGCATGCACATGGAATGAATCCGAAGTCTAAAATTAGCTAGGTCGTCTTTCCTAGCTATAACGCCTAATGACCTTGCATATATTGGCAACAATTAGAAGTTGCGGAACACCACAGCTTCATTTGCATGCTCGTCGGCACCCGCGGCTGGCCCTTCATTATGTTCTTCTTGAGATGTAGAGATGGTGATTATATATATGTTATTGATGCAAAATAACTAGCTATCGATATAGTAAGATTGAAGAAGAAGAAGAAGAAGAAGAAGAAGAGCAATTATATACAGAGAGAGAGTGAGTGATCATGGCGAAGAGGACGAATCAACAGGAGACGACGACGACGGCGACAATAATCAGCTGTTGCGGCATCTCCCTGGTCCTCCTGCTGCTTGCGTCGCTACTACCGGCGGCGTCATGTGAGGAGGACATGCTGCCCTTTAGTTTTTGGTTAAGCCGCCTACCGGCGGCGGCCGACGACGTTGGCACCGCCGCTGGGTGCGCCAAGAAGAATAAGGACGCCGTGCTCTGCTCCGCCCAGGCTAACACGGTAACCAATTCCATCAACCCTGACACTACTGCGAACCCCGAGGATGGCGGCTACAAGACCATCAGGGAGTCCATCGCCAACATCCCTGACGGCAGCACCAAACGGTACATCCTCATCCTCAGGGGCGGCACCGTGTACCGAGAGAAGGTGTTCCTGAGCAAAAGCAAGCCGTTCGTCACCATACGATCGGACGACCCCATCAACCCGGCCGTCATCGTCTGGAACGACACCGCCGCCACCCCGGGCGCGGACGGCAAGCCCCTTGGCGCGGACGGAAGCAGCACCGTGACCGTAGAGTCGGATTACTTCATCGCATACGGTGTCGTCTTCAGGAACGATGCGGCGGCGGCGGCTGAGGCGCCGGCGTTGCGGGTGCTGGGAACAAAGGCAACCTTTTACAACTGCACCATCGAAGGCGGGCAGGGTGCGCTGTATGACCAGATGGGGCTGCACTACTTCAAGTCGTGCACTGTTAAGGGCACCATCGACTTCATCTTTGGCTCTGCCAAGTCCTTCTACGAGGACTGCACCATCGTTTCCACGAACAAGGAGATCGCCACCTTGCCGGTGGCGCCGCCGCAGCTTGACCCGCCCGGCAATCCTATCAGAGTTGCCCCAGGGGAGGGCGGCTTCGCCTTCAAGACCTGCACCATCACTGGTGAAGGGCAGGGACAGCAGATCTTCCTGGGAAGGATGGGCTCGCCTTCCATCTACTCCTACACCCAGATTGCTAAGGAGATCGTGCCCATAATCTATGACAGAGGGAACATTCTCATTCCCGATAATAAGTACGTACTACTAGCTAGCTCTGAAAAGCACCGCCGTACCTTTCTTTCTTTATTTCTATATAAATATAATTTATTTATTAGCTATCTACTATTCTACATTTATAGTATTTACTTATTATATATATAAAAAATGACATGCATATTATATTAGTATATTATACATAAAAAAAACAAATTCATCTTCTTCATTTCTGCTATGATGCATGCAGAACCGGAAGTCGTTGTGCCACTTTCAAATGCTATGGGCCTGGGTTGGAGAAAATATGGAACCTCAAACTTACTTATGCTAAGGCGACACACTTTTTGGGGGTAGACTTTATCAACGGAGATTCATGGATTCTGTCCATACCACCCACTGACGGTGAAGCATTGTTGTCAATTTGAATAGCTTATTATCTTGTAGCAATTATTTTATAGCCAGCTTTAGAGTACTATAATACTTTAATTATTTTATTCCCTATTATATACCTGCTATAAATTGTGGTGTAAACAAGGATTACGTTATTCATCTTATCATGGATGAAAATATCCGGTTTTGGAGGAAATAATAAATAAACCATTTTGCTCATTATTTATACTAGCAAACCTGTCTGTGTGTTATAACTGAAGGTATAATTCTGTTGTGTAGTTTATCTAAATGATTTGTAGCTTGCAACAAACATGTGGTGCTCTAACTCGTATATACGAGCATCGGACTCGCTGTCGCTATAAGTACGGTGTGCCTCGCAGCATGAGTATTGCAATTGCTGCAATTTCGTTGGTCCTGCTTAGTGTTCTCATATACTCATATGCATCTCGTTGCAAGGTGCATTGTTGCTCATGTGGTCCGCGATCCGGCCAGTGTATGTAAGTGTTCGGTTTCCTCAAACGGGAGAGAAAGGGACATTATATCAGCAACTAAGCATGGGCGATCCGGCCAGTGTATGTAAGTGTGTTCGGTGTCCTCAAACGAGAGAGAAAGGGACATTATATCAACAACTAAGCATGGGCATGATTGATCCTTAATTTGCATAGGCATCCATGCATTGTGTGAGAAAATATCCAACTATATATATTCCTAGCTAGTAGGGGCAAAGCTAAAGCAAAACCAGAGAGGTGCGGCACTTGGTGTCAATATATCTATCTAGCCACAATCTGGTACGTATGTTCAAAATTTGATGGAATAAATATTCACACTGTATCTGAATAAATAAATTCTTAGAGTTGCCTTAAATCAATTTTTTTTGAACTTAACTGAATTTCTAAAAAAAAGATTTATGGCATCAAATTAGTATCATTAGATTTACCGCAGAATACATTTTCAGCCCTTTGTGGTCGCTTTCACCAGAATGACCAATTTTCTGTGTCAATTCGTTGTGCAAAGTCATTCTAGATTGTGAGTTCTGATGTCCCATGGCATAATTGCTTTGATTCGAATTTGAAACTATATACTCTCTCTGTTTTAAATTATAAGTTTCTTTCACTTTTTTGGTAAATATATTCTACTATCTATCTAGATATAACGTATATTTAGATACATACCAACTATATATAAAAAAAATCAAAGTGACTTATAATTTAAAAATGATGGAGTATCTCTAAACATTCAGGGGTTTTATGTTGAAAAAACATCCTTCTCACACAAAAGATGACTTATTAGTTGAAAGGAATAAAGGATTTGGCATGGAAGGTTTTTTTTATTTAAAAAAACTGTTATTTTTAACATGTTCGAATCATGGCTAACAGAAATAGGGAAGAAGCTTAAACATCCAATTCTGATCGGTGCAAGTCCGATATGTTGGGCACTTCGGTTCAATCAAAATGATGTGGTTTCCTCCTACATGGCCAGAGTACACTGCGTGTCGCATGTTGGAGACGGCAACTACCGACAGATTTGCTAAGAAAGGCGAGAGGCTTAGCAATGGATTGTGTGATTGACAGAACATTTCGTCAAGTCTGCAGTCGTCAGAGGTTGTGGTATGTCACACCCAGTTTTAAAGACAAAACGGGATGCATAAATCTTATGTGTGCCCAGAGATCAGTCACACACATAAGCCGACAAATTATCAAAAATGTACCATCACATGTGTTTATTACATAGCGAATAAATATCTAATTAAAGTCTATTACATAACAGCGGAAATAAAAGAGTAACTCTCGCGAAGCTCCATCGCACAGGGACGTCTACTGGTTGACCCCAAACCTAGTAGTCCTCTGGATACTCCTCATAACTCTGATAATCTGGTACCTATCCGGGATTTTTATCCAAATATGAAAATAAACAAGCGTAAGTACTTCTAATACTCAACAAGTAAACATGGGGTTCATGAGGCTCAAAAGTATAACACTGGTTAAACTGCATCAGTTTTTATGTTATCACAATTTTAGCATATGGATAGCATCAATAATATCAACACCCCAATAACCATATGATCAAGTAAACATGTATAATGAATAGCAAACTAGTAAATGGTAGATTAAAGTCATTCTGTTCCAAAAGAATTTCAGGCCGCTCGTATCCGTGAGCACAGCTAATATATCAGTTTTAAGACACTCTGCAGAGGTTGTACAACTTTACCCATGAGTCGTGTTGCCCATATGCCCGGGTTAATTACTCCCAAAACACTGCCAAGATGAACGGGCAGGGTACACTATGAAGCCTTTCGGAGGGGCTCGCTGACATACAACAGACACTACGGATCCACGGGCAAGGGGTATACGGGGACCCCTCGATGGTACACACACGCAGCGGTAGCCACTCCGGCCGTACCCGCAACCGCTCGGCAATGGCAACTTTCATGAACTATCACATGCGAGAAAGTAACCCCCTTACTTAACTAAAGCCAGAGCCATGTAGCTCTCATGGTTGTACTGTAAATCCCGGGTGATCGCTTACAAAGGTTCTAGAGCATCTCAAAAATTGTGCTCTAAATCACCTTAATCCATGTTGCTAAAAAGCATATTTTACTGTTGTTGCATAAGTCATTAGTCAAGGTTACATGATCATAGTTATTTTTCAAGAGCACTAGCTTGGTCTACCCAATGCATAAATCCCAGGGTAACAAGGTATAAGGTACAAGTCTTGGTAAAACTATATAGGATGTCAAGGAAAACACATGCATAACATGAATTAATGGTTAAGGTGATTAGGACAACAAGGATGATCCCATGAATACTTGCCTTGCTCAAAAGGTTCCTGCTACTCCTGCTCAAAGAAAACCTCTTGGTCACCCACGTACTGCTCACCGTCTATACTCGATCACCACATCAACATACAATCATACCGAGGCATAACATGCAAACAAACAAAGACTATAGATTAGAACAGTACACCAACCATAATAAAACAAGGTTAAAAGTTTATAAAACTAATCTACGTTTCACTACGGTCACATTGACGTTTGAAACACGAAAACGGAGCTATAACGAAGAAGATATGAACTAGTCAAGTTTTATACTTTAACTAGAGATTAAAAGAGATCAAGTGATTAAATATTTTTAAAAGTTTTCTAACATGAACTATGAACTAACTAACACGTAGATTACGACGATACGATCCTAACGCAATTTGAATGGATGAAAAAGGAGTTAAAATGAGCATTTTATAAGCAAAAGAAAATGAGTGGCAAATCTGTAATTAGGGGTTTCTATTTATTTTCGAATTAAAACAAAACCGAAAAGAATTACGCTTTGCAGCAGAGAAAACGGAGACTCGGAATACGCCAAGGGACGGCGGGTTTATACATTAAAAAGGTCGGGGTTTCTTTTGCAAAACTGCAGGCCGAAAGGGTATGAGGCTCTGTGAGCCGTCCGACTCCAGATGAGTGGACACGATTAGATTCGGGGGGGTGGTGCGCGGTGGCCGGAGACAGAGGCAGCGGCGGCGCCATGGCCGGACAGCGGCGACGCTACGCAATCCGACGATTCGGTGCACGATTCTCTGCGCAAAAAGGACGAGAAGGGAGAGGGAGAGATGGCGAGCACTACGGCGGGGTTGGTTTTTCCGATTGCGCACGAGGGCGAGGCATCCGCGCGGTGTGGCGGCTCTGTACTGCCGGCGGATGCGGACAGGAGTCATGCGGGCGAGACAGAGGGGATGGAGGGGGATGGCGAGCTCCTGGGGGCTCTCTTACCGAGACGCGGAGCTCGGGGAACGGGTGAAGGCGTCGGTGGAGCTCGACGTCAGAGAGACGACGGCGGCGGCTCGGAGCTTAGTCGCGGTGGTGGCTAGGTGGTTCTGCGGGGCCTGGAGCGGGCGGGATGGAGGCGGTAGGGTGCGAGGCTCGGCTTTATATAGCCCCTGGCCGCGTCGGCGAAGGAAGGGGGAGATCCTGCTCGGATTCGCGATCGGCAGTGAAGGGAAGGCGCCGTCGCGCGGGGAAGGAAAGGGGAGGGAGGAGGAAGAAGGAAGGTGGCGGTTGTCGCTGACATGCGGGGTCCACCCGTCAGCGCAGGGAGAGAGCTGGGCGTGCGGTGGAGAGCCGGGCTGGCCTGCTGGGCCGAGATGAGGCCCACGCGGGGAGGAAGCTGGGCTGGGGAAAAAGAAAGAGAGGGCCTTCGGGCCAGAAAGGAAGAAAGGAAGAGAGAGAGAGAAAGAAAATTCTTTCTTTTTTATTTCTGGAATTTCAAAATCCTTTTCAAAGCACAATTTGAATTCAAGTTTGAATTTTGAAAAAAAAATCCAAACAATACAAGAACACTATGCAGCAGCATGAATGCAACAAAAATGTCTCTACCCTTAGGATAATTTTTATCTTATGAAATCTTAATTATTTTCCTATGTTTAAATGTCCACCCAAAATGCATTTAAATTATTTTTACTCTATTTTAAAGGATGCAAATTTTTAGGGTGTTACATGGTATAATTGGAAATATATGGTAGACGAATTCCATATCATTAGCATAAAAAAAATCTTCCTCGAAGTGCCATGACAGATTGGTTGAAATAAAATGAAAGCTCAGAAAACAGAGAGCAGCCATGTAAATGGAGTGCATGGCAGTTTTACATGCCTTATTTGCGACCTTCTAATATTTTTCTCATGTTAAAAAAATACAATTATCTGGAGTTCGAGTATGACCCTGTTTTGCACAACTTATCTGGAAGTTGCACAAATAGAGTAAAAGCAGCGGTCAATATAAATTGGTATAATCCAACTTCTAATTTTTAGTATAAATGAGAGATGAAAATAAACGTGGCCGAAATATGCTGCAAAAAAGTGTCATGTATGGTTGTTGGTTTCAGCTTATTTTGGCAATAAACAGCTTATAAGTTATACCAAGCCGTGTATGCTGCCAAAAATATACCAGGTGATCTTCATGAATCGTGGTGTGAGGACAGCAAATGCAAATCCATGGTGATAGCGAATATTCCATCACTTGACATGAATGAACAGTGGTTCGAAAATAGCTCACTCTACCTTTCATTTATGTATGTATGCAGCAAGCGAAGGAGAATCACAGCAGTATTGCAAAAATACAGGATCCATTGTGTACAATATTGTGAAATGGAACTGCAGTTTGATGATATTGGCATCAACAAGTCCAGTTCCACAATTTGCAATTAGTGTCTCCAGAAAGTTATAGAACTCAGATCAACCCATCCCTTCCTATTTGATACAAGATGCAGTTTTCAGGAAAATCATAAGATGATACCATCCTGACAATTAAACTAACCGCCATGCAAAGTGGAAATGAAAACGACAGCATCTTTCTCTTCCAACTCTGCATCAAGACCACCACACAGCTCCCAGTCACAGTCATTTACAAGGACAAGAACCCCAGGCCTCCTGCATGCATGAAGCAAGAAAACAACATGATAATTGATCTGGCTGAACCTGAACTCAGAAAAGAAGAAACGTTCTGAATCTCTATCTCGTTACATTTTGAAATATATCGAATGCTCTCCAAAATTACTGCAGTGAAAGCATACACACGTCTGCATGACCAATGAAAAGTAACCTATATGTTTCTACAACTTCATTGGCAAGAAAAAAAAAGTTAAAACAAAAAAAGGAAAGAAGGTATCATGTTTCATAGCAGTTTGATTTTGATTGCAGTGGAAACAAATTATAGGATGGCATAGATGCAGTGTTCACTATAACTAGCATGATCTCTTCATAGGCTAGCCAATGAGTAAACAAGTTCAGGGGATAAACATAAAGCTAGATAGCTAGACCATCTAGATGGTTAAACTTGGTCACAAATAATCTAGGAATTGCAGGTGGAAACTTACTGGACGTGCTTAGGGCTGCCCTTCTGTAATACCCACTAATCCACCCAAGAGACGCAGCTCCTAGTCCTCTGCCTGCAGCACTGTGCTGCTAAGTGCTAATGACCATCAAAATTAATTTTTGCTGGCTTGTGCCTTTGTATCTACTCTGTTGCCCTCTACTATGCTAATGGCTACTGCTACCACTAGGCATGCTCTGAAGTATGAATGAACAGATGCTTATTGCTTGCTTAGGCTTGGGCCTGGGCTCCCAATTGAATAAAGCATCTAGATGACCGTAGATGCTACTCCCTCTATTCAAAATTAAAAGAAGTTTTGGCTTTTCTTGATACATAGCAAAGGCTATGTACTTAGATATGCACTATGTCTGGATACATGATAAAAGCAATGTATCTAGAAAAGCCAAAACATCCTATAGTTTGGAATGGAGGGAGTAGTTTGTAAATTAATTCAATAAGATTGATTGGTGTTTCCTTCTTTTCCTCAAATACATGAGAGGACCGTGCTTATTTGTATTAGAGAAGAAACATGTTGATAAGTTACATCACAAGATACATGAATGTACTCTCTTAGGGGCGGAAAAAATGCCACTCTTAGGGATACTAGTCTCAAAATAAGCAATAGGAAATAAACAATAATAGCTAGTAAAGCCTACCTAGCTCAGAACTGAAAGGCTCCGAGATATTTCGCACCACCTGCAGCCCAAGAGAAGAGATCTTTTTCGGTTTTGTAAATGGTTTGTGCTTTCAAGCTCTAATTCCTGAACCTAATACCCCACTGTAGGCATTAGTCAATGCCTCCAGAATCCATATCAGCCACATCACAATTAGTTGGTGTTGATTTTGTTTTTGTCAAATTAAATCACAGAGGAGTTAGAAATAAATTGGATTTATCAAAACTTGGAGTCAGTTGCAGTCTACAGGCCACAGTTAACTGGTACTAGGAGTAAGTATCAATCCACACTAGTTAGCCATCAGAAACCTGCCATTCATCATAAGAGAAACGGCAGCAACCCAAGCATACCAAGAGCTCAGCGCACCGTCGCTCTTGTCTCAGTGCACATTGGGTATCACATCATACTACCTACTCAAATCAATGAAGAGAGAGGGGAGCAAAGCAGCCCATACACGGAATCGCCCTTGACGAACATCTCCGGGCGCTCCTTGATCAGATTGTCCTTGACCCAAGAGAGCAACAACTTCATCGTCCCTTGCCTTGGCCGTCGTCCTTGGGCGTGGTGACCTCCACCTTGTGCACCTTGGTGGAGTTCTCCAGGAGCAGCTCCAGCCCGCCCCTGCATCCCCAAACCAGCGGTTGCTTTTATTCGTCAGGGACCTCGGGCGCGCAGCGCTACGAACAAAGGCGACAGGAATCCGGCGGCGGCGGCGGGGGTGGGGGTGGGGGGTTAGGGGGGGGGGGGGGGGAGTAACAGGTCCAGGGAGAAGGATTACCCAAATTCGAGAGTGAGATGCATCGCCAGAGGCCCCCGAAGGCTGGGAACTCGTTCCTTGGTTTCGGGTTTCTTAGCCGTCGACGCCGAGGACGGAGGGAGCGTGGCGTGAGAGGAGAGGAGGGCGCCGGCGCTGTGGGAGAAGAGGTGGAGGCGGCCCGGTATTGCAGGCGAGTAGGCGACGGCGCTGGTTCGGGCAGCGAGGCGAGGCTGTCACCGGCTGACCGCCTGTTGGCTTGGTCCAATTTGGGCCGCTCCATGGCCTCGTTTGGGCCGTGATCTGTCTCTACATACCGCACCAACCAAAGAAATTCAAAGGAAACACTTTTTTTTTTATAAGGGCAGTACGCAAGCTGGAAGCATACGGGACGCGTTCCAATGGTTGCTGGGTCGTCGCGCCTGGAACTGGAACCACTATGGTTCTGTCCATCCATCAGATCTCAAAATCGAATGGGCTTGGAGACATGATGTGATCTGAATGACCATTGTTTATTGCTCTAAAACGCTCCTATTATTCTTCCAAAATGGTTGGTTTTTGTCAATTTTGGATAAATGAGGTAAAACCCGAACCCAAATTATTGGATAGTAATGCTTTTTAGATAAAAAATCAGTAGCAATTTCTAATTACCCCAAATTATTCAAATTGAATTTTTTGAATAACCCAAATAACTAGACCTGCACCTACCGAGAACTTATTGATGCACCTACCACGTATCATAACTACCGGGAACTTTGTGACTGTGCAACCAGTAGGTTTGCCGGATGAAGAGGAACCTGAGTTAGCCACGGTGGAGGGGTTCTGCAAGGGGTGATAAGGCCCGACCAGATAGGTCGCCGACCACCAAAATTTTCCTAAGACTATCTCTAACAGAAGACCTATTGAGGTACCCAAACCTAAAATGAGTCTTTAAGTGTCTATTCAGAAGACCTATTTTAGATGCCACAGAAAGCATAACCCAAATTTGACTATCCTCAAAACTCATTTGCAGATAAAGTTATTTTTTGGGTCATGTTATTGGAGAAGACTAAAAATAGACATTGAATGCTATTCAAAAGACAAATTAGTGTTATATTTTGACTCCTTAAATATGTAAATACATATAGCTCCTAGCATCCGCATTCGGAGCACCTCTGTTACTGTTCATATTACTAGCATTCTGAGCACCTCTGTTACTGTTTATATTACTATTCCCGTACGATCAGCCAATTGCAGGATCGTTCTCCTCTACCACCGTCACTGTTCCTTCAAAGCGGCGTGGTTTTTTTGGCCCACCACTGCAACATATTCTGCACGCAGGAGACAGTTCGTGCGTGTGTGGGAAAGAAAACAGCCACGCCAAACCTCCCCACGTCATCTCCCAGTTCTCGACCCCTCCCCCTCCGTCGCCTTCAATCCTCCTTCCTTTCCTCCTCCTCGAATGCTCCGTCGACGTTGCGCCATCCACTATGTCGGGCCGCCGCGCGCTCGCGTCTCCATCACGCCAGTTTCCTTGCCCCTCTCTCTTCGACTTCGTCTAGATCTGGCAATGGGCATGCTCATGCCTGCAATGGCTGATTTCCTCTCCTCTGGTTCGTCATCCTCTCTTTCTCCGTCACTCCTCCTCGCGTGCTCCATCCACTCCTCCGCTGCCGCGCCGCTACCCAGTATATATCGAAGGAATCGCAGATTCGGCAGTTCGACAGAGTGGGAAGCGGCAACTTCCAGGGTTTGCGGCGGTCGATGGGCGCTAGGGGCTGGTGCGTCGGTGGCGCGTGGCCGTGGACGTGAGCGCGGGGCCACCGACAGCAGCAGCTGAGCACTGGGACGGTGGCGGCACGAGCCAGCGGGCGGAGCCGCGGAGCAGAGGCAGGACAGGTTCTGGCGCATGGCGCAGGCGGCACTGCAGCTGCGGCCACCCGCAACAAAGGCCACGGGCAGCAGCAAATAGGTATTTTTCTTCTCCTTTTGATTTGTCTCTTTTCACTGTTGGATTAGTGTAATTTTAGGTCGGATGCTGTTGGGTTGTTATAGTAGATACGGACAGGTTGAGATGGGGTATCAGACCTAGAAAGAGAATCTAGAGTCGTCGTCGCCTCTTTCTTGAACAGGACCCTGCATTTTTTTATTGACAGTGCAAGGTTTCCGGCAGCCACTACCGCACCATCCATAGCACAGGTGTACAAGTACAACCAGCCTCGTGAAAATCAGGTGTGGTGAAGTAATTGGATTGAAAATCCTTTCTATGCTCTCTTTCCTTTACCTAATTTCAACTACAAATCCTAACCCAGCCATTTGTGTCCTCATGAGTTTGATGTACTTGTGGCAAGCAGATGTGCTCGACCAACCATACCCAATGAGCAATGAGGTAGCACCTCAAACGTACAAATTCTTTTATTCTTTTGGGCCTATTTTGCAATGTCCTGCGACCTTTGCTTGCAACATCAAAGACACCCTCATATGCCCATCTGTTTGGTTTTGGAGTTTAGGGAACATCCTCCTCTTTTGTTGATGATTGATGGATTATATCTTTCTCTTTTGTTGATGATTGATGGATTCCAAAGGTCCCATTTATATGTTTTGTGAAAAGAGAAGACAGATATTCCTAAAAATGAGAAGACAAATGTAAAAAACAGACTTATTGCTGGTGAGCTCAGAGACTTTTAATTAGAAATTTAACTTAATGGGTGGTTTGGATCACCAGGTCTTACTTCTATGCTATGCTATGGCTCATTATCCTCTATTGTGATCTTGACATGCCAATTTTTTATGTGAAGTAAAAAAGAATTACCTACATATGCAGAAATAAACGTTGTAACAGTTTCCCCAAAACTCTAAATCAATGTCCTATCAGCTTTTACTAGGGCTCAAAACGTCTTTCTGCAGTTAGTAACAAGTACCTTCCTTAACTATGCTGGTTGTTGAGGCTTCATCATTACCCTGTTCCCTCTGCTGCCAATCCGGTCTATCCCTGTACTAACTGGTTTGATATTTTTCCTTTTTGTATTAGTTTTTTCAAGCCATCGAGTCAAACAGACAAGGGTCTGTAAGTAAAGTTGGATCTATTCAAATTCCCAACTATTTAGTTCAATGCTCTTAGCTTTCTAAATTTTATTGGTGTTGATTTCATCCCTGTGGTTTCATTTACCTCTATTTGGTCAAATGGAGACTGTAGACAAGGATAGTTTGCAGGACAAATTTACAGATGGTTGGTGTAGTTGACTAAATACTGATCTGATTTAGTATTTAGTATATAGGAATTTCCCTTAATCTTTTTTTTGTTTCACAAATGATTATTTAACATCATACCTGAGTATGCCTTGCAGCTATGAGTAGTACACAGGTACTCTATGAGTTGATGTCCTTAAGTGGAAAAATGACAGTTATCTAATTTAGTTGCTACTAGACATGACGATGATTGTATGCCATGTTATGAGAAGTCCAGTTGCAAGAGCCTGCTATGTTAATTAAGAAAAACATGCATGCCACCTAATTTTGAAAATGCTAGAAAAAAACAGTTGTATCTATTAAGCTAATTTATGACAAAAATATACCGTGATATTAGTTTACATGCTTATATTATGACTATCTTATTATTTGCTATAATGAAGTAAATTATTTTATATGTCTTTTGTATTTGCAGGTGTGGTTTACTTAACGCCAGAATTTCATGTTGACATATAAAAATGCTTAATATCTTGCACAAGTTGCTGAACCAAGGCGCTTTCCATCTCATTTATCAGATTATGTATAATCTTTCCAAAAGGACATACTGAGCATCTTATCTATAGGAAGAACAATAAAGCACCTGTAAGAGTACCATGAAACAATTTAGTCAAAATGGTTTGTTTCTACTATTATATTTGCAAACTATTGATCAACTGTTCTTAGCTGATTGGGTGCTTTATTTTCAATAGTTGTCGTGTTTGGTTCTGTTTGATTGGATCGGTATGCTTGATGTCATTCTCTTGCTTCTTCGGTGCCCTTTGCCTTGCTCTTTAATCTATAAATACATACACTACCAGGTTGCACATGAACCGTAGTCGATTTCCTGACGTCAACTCGGAAAAGGACTGCCCCTGCCTCAGCCCTCAAGACAACCAATTTTCCAGAATGTCTGCACCTGCAATGCTCGCACCCATGGAGGTAATTAGTCGTTTCCTCTTGCACTGAATTCCCCTGATGAGCTTATACTTAAGTCAGTTCCTCCATTGCTTACTCCCATATCTCTACAGGGACCAAACCCATCTGTTGCTCGACCTTCTACATGCATACCTGCCACGCCAGAGGTACTAAGAACTGCCATAATCTCTACTGAAAAGGTTTCAGAATTACTGAATGGCATGTCCTCTTGGTAGACTCATCTACCTTTTTTGGCATGTAGACTTGGAACATGAAAATCACATACACATAAACAAAACGTAGAAGGAAACAAGGATGCTGGCAGGTAGCATATGAAAATTCACTTTGACCTTACCCTTTTTATAGCACAAATCTTTTTTTTTCTGAAACACACATTGTAATATACATTATACAGGAATCCTCGGTGAAGAATAGCAAGAGAAGGCTTCAACGCACTGCCTTGGTATGTCGCTAAATTCAATATATTGGATGCATGTTGAGTTCAGCATAACTGAGCCATTCTATGTTGCTTTCTATAGGAACTTGGCCTAAACACGTCTTTGGTGATGCATATAGCCTAAAATAGCTACTGCTCAGGCATTCATCTGTTTCTGATCCTCTACTTATGTCAATTATACGTGGCTGGTTCCGGTTCTAATAGCACATGGTGGATTAGATTAGACCTATGATTTTACAAGTCAACACACTTGAAGATGCTTTATTTTTACACATATATGTAAAAGCTTCCTAAATTGGGACCCGACCATCACCACAAAAGGTATAAGAGTTTCTAGAGTTATTCAGATTCTATATTTGCAAATACTTCACATGTGCACATTGAAAGATGATACTCCACAAAAGGTATAAGAGTATCTAAATTGCTTAAATACTTGCCAAGAATGGTTTCTCTTTACGATTGTGTAAACGTCTACTGATTATTTTTTGCTTTTATACTTACAATCTTCTATTCGTGCTTCTAATTCAGTTAGACCAGACTTGTACTAATACAGGCCATGCTATCTTGCTTTCCTTATGTTTAGTGCCGAAACATCACAATTGTATAATATTTTTATCTAGCAATATAATTTATATACCAAATAATCGGGTATGCCGTGCCCAATCATGACATCTTACCACGTAAAGAGCCAACTAGCTAAGCAACAGACAAAAATAACAGAGGGTCTGAAGAAGCAGGACATCCTGCGTCGAAGCATTCACGCATACAGCAGTAACAGGCGCGGCGGAGCGCGCCCTAGTTATGATTGTTGAAGATAATCTAACCCGCTCCGCGGCTCGCATGCAAGGGCATGGGCCTGCCGGCTTTGCAGGTCGCCCTTGCAAGTGTATGGGCCTGCTCTGCTCTGGCGCACCCGCTCCGCTCATGCAAAGCGTATGGGCATGCTTGCTCTGTAGTTCGCACACGGCGAACCTCTAGCTAGTTGAGATCCATTCATCACGTGGATATAGAGAGGGAAAAAAATAGTGTAGAGAGAAGGGAAAATGTTAGAAAGTAGAAGCAAAAATTGTGCGTGGGAGGGGTTAAACACAATAATATTTATAGTATTATAAACAGTATCAAGCTATTTAAGTCCGAAAAAAGCATTCCACTCACATCTATATCTTCTCATAATAAAGAGCCAAAATTTGTCCACCCATTTTTTTTGTTTGATCTTTCATAATTAACTCCGTGAATGTAGATGTCTTTATTTGTTTGTATACTATATAACCCTCGTATCTTTATATGTATCTTTATATATAGGGATTAGACATGAATATATTAAGAATCATATTCTAATTCAAATAGAATACCCCGAGTAAGATGAATAAGGATTCTAATCCTAATTCAAATCTAAATAGTAAAAGGTAAGAGTAGAGTTCTATTTCTAATTATATATACATAATTCATGTTTATACATGCTTAAATAGCTCTTGTCTAGCATGATACGGAGTTCGGAGTTCGATTGTAAAACCTATTGGGCTGCATATATATGATGTGAACTTGAAAACAACCAGTTTTCCATACGATTCTTATTTCAACATGGCTCATAATGAAATACCTCTGAGTAAGCTAAATAAGTATTCTAATTCTAATTCAAATCCAAATCTAAATAAAAAAGAACATGTATTTAGCTTAGAAAATAACAATACAATGAATTGATGATGAAAAAAATAGAAACAACATAAAATATGAATAAATATACAATACTCCCGTGTATTTTTAATTAATATTTAATTTTTTCTCCCGTTACACGCACAGACATGTTTGCTAGTAAGAATAATGTTCTAGAACATAATATACATGGGACATCTTATGGAACATGAAAAAACTACGTACATAAAAAATACAAATTTAAAAATAATGAAATAACATAAATGTATTAATTAAAATGAAATAAGTATCTCACATACACTATGTGAACAATCAAAGATAAGTCATAGAACATTAAAGAATACAACATGGACCATCTCATAGATATAGTGTGTGAGTCACTAAAAATATATCATCGAACATCATAAATATATTACACGAACATCATATATATCTATTAGAGTAGATATAAAAAATAAAAATAGACGCAAAATGAAAAATAAATAAATATTTAGAGTAAGATAGAAAATAAAAGATACTAAAAAACATAACAGGAAATGAAAATATGGAAAACTTTTAGAAATAAAAATAGAAAAGAAAAAAATTATATGTATACATATATAAACATCCCAACAAGAAATAAAGGAATAAAAATAAGAAGAAAAAAAAAGACATTTAAGAGAGCTAAATAAAAAACATCACATCAATGCGACATGAACAACCTAAATTATATTCACCTCGTTCCAAACTATAAATCATTTTGACTTTTTTTTACATCCATTTTGCTATAGAAAAAACCGAAAAAAAAGTCAAAATGACTCATGCACGCGAACCATAGCGCTTTGTCATGATATTTAGAGTTACACAGGTATTAGGCCCCAAACGGCCGGGTTTCGGGCCTATCTGAGCCCGTGGCCTGAATGGGACGAGCGACCACTCTGATATGGGCCATCAGTTGGCTATAAGCATTGAAAGTAGTTAAGTAACTCAGCCCAGAACATGTTAAGCTAGCGTACGAAAAAGTCCAATTCTCCTCCCTCAATTTTGGGCTTCGTCTGTTTTTTCTCCCTGAAGTATGAAACGAAATCATTTCCTCCTCTAACTTTAAAAATCGCTCTTTTTACCTCCCTAGCTAGTTTTGTAGGTGTCACACCCAATTTTAAGAATAAAATTGAATGCGAATAACTCATGTGTACCCAGAGATCAATCACACACATAAGCCGACAAATCTTTAAATAGTACCATCACTGAGTGCTTATTACATAACGAATAATATTCTTAAACATAACAGCGGAAATAAAGATAACTCTCGCGACGAAGCTCCACTTCACAGGGAACGCCGACTGGTTGACCACTAGCCTAGTACTCCTCACGGTAGTCTTCATAGCCATCTGATGAGGATGTTAAAGCAAGGGTGAGCACTTAAAGTACTCAGCAAGAGTAACATAGGGTTATGAAGCTCAAAGGTTGACACTGTCTGAACTGCGATTGCTTTTAGCTTGGTCAAGTTTTACCAACAATTAGCTTTAGTTATGCATACCCAGTTGATAATCACATGATAAGATTAATAACCAACATTAACAATTAAACAACACGATCATCTACACTGTGAGTTTTCCAGGCCGCTCGTGACCGTGAGCACGGCTATCATGATAGATTGACACTCTGCAGAGGTTACACACTTTACCCACAAGCTGTGTTGCCCATATGCCCGGGTTTGCAACTCCCAAAACACTTCCAAGGTGAGCGGACAGGGAACACTATGAAGTCTTTCAAAAGCCCTTTCTAGCATGTAGCGGACCCTACGGACCCAATGCAAAGGGGTATATGGGACACTCCGATGGTACCGCCCGCAGCGGTCCCCACACAAGCTATACCCCATAGCCAGCTCGGCAAAGGTGTCTTTCACGAACCACAAGCATGCTAGTCCAAACTTCATACTTAACTAAAGCCAAAGCCATATAGCACTCGTGGTTGCATTTAAGTCCCAGCTTTTGCCCTATAGTGGGGTCCTATTCCATGTTGCTACAAAAGCAAACTTTTATCTCTTTGTTGCATATATCATTAGTCAAGAGTCTTCTCATAATTCGTAAAGCATAGCAGATCTACCCATATGCAAAAGTATCCCAAGGTGACAAGGTACAAGATAACAAGCTATGGTAAAGATCTAAATAGGAATCAATTGAGACACATGCAATCATGACTAGGTGAATTAAGGTGAATAGGTAACAAGGATGATCTCATGTTAAACTTGCCTTGATCACAAAGCTCTTGGTGTCCTGATCTGCTGCAAAAACCTGGAACACCGAAAATCTCACCGGCGTACTCGATCAACATCACCACGCAATCATCCGAACAATCATACACGAAGCAACATAGATATAATTAGAACATTACACCATAAACATAAAGAGTTTTGAAAGATTATAAACAGATCTATACTATACTACGGTCACAAAGACGCGAAAATCACGCTAATCGGATCTAAAACGAATAAACTATGGATTAAACAAGATTTTGAAAAGGGCAAGATTAAAGCATTAAAAGAATTAATTTACTTTTATTTTCAAAAGTTATTAACATAGATGAAATCTATACTACTGGATAGAGCATAAAATTACGGATCTAACGCAACTTGAACGGATTGATTTGGATTTAAAACGAGCAAATTATAAGCATTTAAAGATCAGTGGCAAAACTGTAAATAGAGTTTTTCTTTTAAAACTGAATTAAACAGATCTAAAAAGGAAAATACGTTTTCCAGAGGGGGAAACGTAAAGATGAAAGGCGCCATAGGACTGCGGGTTGAGACCCAGAAACTCGGGGTCTCTTTAGCAAAATCATCCCGCAAAGGGGTATCTTTGATCTTGGGCCACTGAATCTGATCTGAACGGCTCAGATTAGAAGGAGGGAGAGAGAGGGCGGTGCTCCACCGGAGCAGAAGGGCGCACGGTGGGGCGCCATGGCCGAACGGTCGGCGCATGGCGGCGCGAGGCGAGCTCGAGCTAGGGTGCTCGGTTTCGCATGGGATTTGGTCGGGGAGCAAGAGGACGGAGCCGCGAACTCACCTAGGACAACGGCGAGGCTCGCGGACAGCTGTGGACGGCCGACGACGACGAACAGCGGCGGCGGCTTCCCTGTAACGACGACGAGGTCAACCGGAGTGCAAACGAAAGGAAAAAGAGAGGGGAAAAGTGTTCCGCAGGCGTGCGAAGCCGGCGCGAGGCTCGGAGAGGCGTACGGTGGCGGGAAGTGCGCGTAACGGCGGCTCGGCGTCGAGAGCAAAGCGGCGGCAATGGCGGCCCGGTGACGCTGCTGCTGTCTAGGGCTAGGCGAAGCGCGAGACGATGGGAAGAGGCGGCGCGGGGCGGTGCTATTTATAGTGGCCGAGGACAGAGTCCTACGCGGACGCGGGCGCGGGGATCGCGCGCGGCGGTTGCGGGCGCACGCGGCTTCTCTGTTCGGCAGAGTCCGAGCCGGAGAAGGGAGGAAGGAGGAGGGACTGATGGGCGGACCCGGCGCGTCAGCCGCACAAGGAAGAAAGGAGGGAGAGAGGCCGCGGGCGGACTGGGCCGAGAGCGCGGAGGCCGGCCCATGCGGGAGAAAGAAGGGAGAGAGAGAGAGCAGGCCGGTAGGGTGGGCCGAAAGGGGAGGAGGGGGAGAAGAAAAGGGTTTTCTGTTTTCTTTTTCTTTTCTTTTTGTTTTTCAAATTGATTTTCAAAGGATTTTGAATTGTTTTCCTTGAGTTTTGTAAACCAAGCAACACAAGAAAAATGCAGAGGCATGCTATGCACAAACAAGTTAAACCCTAACATGTGATATTAGTTTTAGTTTTATTTATTTAATTCTATGATCACAAAATTATTTGAAATAAATCAAATTTAATTTGAATTCAAAACTAATTTCTATTTCAAATTTTAGGGTGTTATAGGTGGTTTTGCTACAGTGATAGTGATTTTATCTTTCTTTATTATTATTTTGGCTGAATTTTAAAAAAATCATAGTAAATTACAGAAGAGTCATAAAATAGATCAAAAATTTAATTTTGTTAGACTCCCAATGAGTAGATCTATATAATGAATATGTAATAGTGTATGTTTTAGTATAAAGTTTTTGGTGTAGCTTTAAATCTATATTTTTCGTAATTAATTGAAAAAAAATATACTATAGCATACCATATTATATGTTCATTGTATAGATGTACTCATGTAGAGTTCAATAAAATTGGATTTTTCTATTTTTATGATTTTTTGTGATTTACTATAAGTTTTTAAAGTTTTAGCCAAAACAAATAAAAAAAGAAAAAAGACAAAACCACTGTTACTTGTAGCAAAACCACCTATCAAATTAACGTCCAAAGATGAGGGATTGTAGCAAAACCACCTATCAAATTAAACCGGCCAGGGAGGTAAAACGTCCAAAGGTGGGAGGAAAATTAAACTTTTTCGGCTAGCATATGACTTGCATATGACTTTTTCGGCTACTGGCTAGCATATGGCTTTTTCGCCATCGGCAACTGGCTCCTTGAGAACGGCGTGCTAGTGCTATATCTTGCTCGTCATGCCGTCATGGGATGCTCTGAAGTCCTTCCAGCCATCACGTACCGGACTCGCTGTTGGACCAGCGTTTTGTGTGCGTATATACGCCACAGCGTATTAGCCACCATGTGCTTGTTGTGTGAACACTGCTGCTACTGCTTGTTGGTTGCCACCTGCCAGCGACTGGCGACATGCCGTCGGGCCGGCGGATGAAGAGCACCGCCACACACATTCGTCGCAGGGCTAGCATGCATGCATAATGGCTGCCGCTGAAAGGGAAATCAACACCGTACCATGGAACTGCTGGTGTGCCGAGAGTTGCCGCGTTCGCCCTAGACGATGTTAGAGTTAGATCTCTTCCCGTTAGGTCCAACGGACTAACGGGCCCTAGGTCACGCCCTGATCGGGGGCGTCCAACCCTGTGGTTGGTGGGCCCCCGTCGCACAGTGTTATATAAGGAAGGTGGGGGCCGAGGCGCCAGGCACCTCTCACGAGGTTCACCTGCGCCGCCACATCCCATCGACATTCCCTAAACCCTAGTCCGATCTATAGGGGGCGCTGCAAGCGGCGGGAAGTACCACCGACGGCGAGCACCCAGATGGCGACAGAGACGACGGCCAACGGGACGACGGCGACCATGACCGACGGCGGCTCCAACCCTAATGCCGCCGCCACTACTGCACCTCCCCCCTTGACCCCTCTGGTTTGTACCCTCTCTGTCTCTCTTTCTCTCTCTCTGTGCATGTACATGAACGCATCTACTACTACTAGAACCTTATCTCTCCACTGGATCCGCTCCTAGACGATCCTAGAACCCCTATCACATCCTCGTTCCGGCACCGGTGCAGCTGGCTGATATGTGCTTGATGCCGTGACCTCCGATTGTTCGCCGCCGGATAAATAAAACTCCATGTGTTGTGTTGCATCTCACTGCTGCCATGCAAAAGAGACCAGCATCGTGTGTGTATATACGGGTGCTATCCTACACACTAGGTGACCAAAACCGAGCCCGAACTGAACCCCGCGCGCTCTGCTCACCCTCGATCGGACCCCCCCCCCCTTGGCCCCTTCCCCCGCACCCCTCGTACCCACCCAACCCGTCCCCGTCCGCCCCCGCGCGCGGCACGCCTGAGCCTGACCGCTCCCATGCGGCCCACATGCCACATAGTTCAGCATGCACTGACGGCAGGGACAAAGGGAAGCAACATGGCAGCAAGGGGACGGTGTCCGCCGCCGCGCGTGCCCATCAGTGGGATACTATATGATTTGGTTGGGGATCTGCATCACACCATCGAAGGGCGGGGGGGGGGGGGGGGGGTGGGGGGGGAGGGGAGAGCTAGCGTCCCCGGAGATGAGGGCAGGGAGCACCGTGCCGAAGGTGAGATGGAGGGAGCGCCGCCGCGCATCCATTCATCTTTGGAGGCCGCTTTGATCGATCTGGATCTCAAATGAGGGAGACAAAAGATAAAATGGAAACAGTGGATTAAATAGATGAGAGATTTATGGCTGCAATTTACGGTTACTAGTTTAGGCTGTGGAAAGAACAAAATTACAATGCTGACATGCCTTTTATGGTCTGATATGATTGTCCTGGTCGGAGTTGGGTTGAGCTCGGTCAACGTGCTCAATATTATTTAGGCCATCCTCAGTGAGTGTTTTATGTTATAGTTACACAGTTATATTTTGTAAACAGTGCACAGTTTTATCCATATGAAACTATCTCTATTTTCATAAAATTTTATCATCTCTCTCTTCATTAATATAGTGTCACATCCGCGTATTTAATGTCCATAAAATTTTAATGAAACCCTACTGAGACTAGCCTTAGTACGCCGGCACCTAAATAATAGTTATATATAATGCATGGAGCCAAGCAATTCAAACTTTGCACACAACGTCACTTTTATTGGCCCAACTTGGAGATCACCATATATGCCGTACGTACATGCACGGAGGCTAGGCATGCAAAAGGTATCATTAAATCTGTCAGCACCACATATATGCTCTTGACTCTCGAGGAGGCTTTCGGCGTCACCATCTTCATCGACATGACGACATAGAGATCTTTGTTTTCGGACGGCGGCATCAAGGCGGAGATGACGTCGCCGCCATGGAATAATTTTCTCCGGTCTTTTCTTCATTTTGTTGTGGTTAGATCTGGCCACAATGAAAGACTAGGGAGAATATCCTTCAGATCAGTCTTCCTCATTCTTCGGTGGCAGAAACAAGGAGGAAGACACCAGCAAGAAGAAAAAAAGATCCTCAATTCCACCTACAGGAATGTTGGCCGTCCGTTGGGCATCTGTTCTTAGGCTTGCCGCTATTGCTGGTGCCGAGTATTTGCCTGTGCGGTCATCTATACGGAGCGTCAAAAATGTTTGGTTTTGAGATTTGGAGCTTTTCACGGCGTGGATATATTTTAGATGAAAATCAGTTTCTGGATATATCTAGTGTAATCCAGAGTGCTTGTAATATAATTCTTCTTTCGTCGCAAAAAAAAAGACTCGAGGAGGCTTATGGAAGCACACATGATGTTTTCTGCCGCCTTTGCATGGTGCATGCTGGGAAAATTTAAAGTTTGTGCCGCAACAATCACGTATCCATGCACGCACATGCATGTCACACCCAATTTTAAGGATAAAATTGAATATGAATAACTCATATGTGCCCAGAGATCAATCACACACATAAGCCGACAAATCTTTAAATTGTACCATCACTGAGTGTTTATTACATAACGAATAATATTTAAATAACATAACAGCGGAATATAAAGATAACTCTCGCGACGAAGCTCCACTTCACAGGGAACGCCGACTGGTTGACCACTAGCCTAGTACTCCTCACGGTAGCCTTCATAGCCATCTGAAGGGGTTGAGAAAGCAAGAGTGAGCACTTACGTACTCAGCAAGAGTAACATAGGGTTATGAAGCTCAAAAGGTTGACACTGGTTGTACTGCGGTTGCTTTTAACTTGGTCAAGTTTTACCAACACTTAGCTTTAGTTATGCATAACTCAATTAATAATCACATGATAAGATTAATATCCAACATTAACAATTAAACAACATGATCATCTACACTGTGAGTTTTCCAGGCCGCTTGTAACCGTGAGCACGGCTATCATGATAGATTTACACTCTGCAGAGGTTATACACTTTACCCACAAGCCATGTTACCCATATGCCCGGGTTTATAACTCCCATAACACTTCCAAGGTGAGTGGGCAGGGAACACTATGAAGTCTTTCAAAAGTTCTTTCTAACATGTAGCGGACCCTACGAACCCAATGCAAAGGGGTATATGGGACACCCCGATGGTACCACCCGCAGCGGTCCCCACGCAAGCTATACCCCATAACCAGCTCGGCAAAGGTGCCTTTCACGAACCACAAACATGATAGTCCAAACTTTATACTTAACTAAAGCCAGAGCCATATAGCACTCGTGGTTGTATTAGAAATCCCAGCTTTTGCCCTACAGTGGGGTCTTATTCCATATTGTTACAAAAGCCAATTTTATCTCATTGTTGCATATATCATTAGTCAAGATTCATCTCAAGATCCATTATTGTAAAGCATAGCAAAGCTACCCATATGCATATAAACCCATGGTGACAAGGTAAAGGATAACAAAGCTATGGAATAGATCTAATAGGAATCAAATTAGACACATGCAATATGACTAGATTGAATTATGGCGAATAGGTAACAAGGATGATTCCATGTTAAACTTGCCTTGATCCCAAAGCTCTTGGTGATCCTGATCTGCTGCAAAGAACTCTTGGTCAACGAAGATCTCACCGGCTGTACTCGATCAACATCACCACGCAATCATCCGAACAATCATACACGAAGCAAACAAGACATGATCAGAACATTACACCAAAAACAATTGAAAGACTTTGAAAAGGTTATAAAACAGATCTAAACTTTACTACGATCACAGAGATACGAGAATCACGCTAATCGGATCTAAAACGAAGAAGTTAGAGATGAAACGGGATTTTGAAGAGAGATAGGTTTAGCAAAAGCAAAGTAATTTTCATTGATTTTCAAAAGTACCTAACATAGGTGAAACCTATACTACTAGATAGAGCATGAAAACACGGATCTAACGCAACTCGAACGGATCGATTTAGATTTGAAACGAAGAAAATATGAGCTTTTGAATATTAGAGATAAAAAGGGAATTAGGGTTTTATTTATTTTCGGAATAAAACAAAACTCAGAAAATAAAATACGCTTTCCCGAGGGGAAAACGCATAGCTGACTGGCGCTTTGGACTGCGGGTTTAGGGGATGAAAACAGAGGGGCTCTTTAGCAAAAACCGCAGGCGAAGGGGTACGGGGAAAACTGAGCCGTCGGATTAGAAACGGATGGATCAGATTAGATCGGGGAAAAGAGAGAGAGCGGGCGGGCGGCGCTCCTGACGGAGTTGGGCGGCGCTCGGCGGCGCCATGGCCGACCGAGGTAATGTCTCGCCGGCGTAAGCTGATAGGGCACTGTGGTGCACGGTTTTCGAATCCGATTGCACTGGGAGATCGAGGACGACGTCGCGAGCACGCCTAGGATACTGGCGAGGCTCGGGGGAGATCGGGGGACGCTCGACGACGCGGACAGCGGCGGCGGACATGCGGTGCTCGGCGGTTAAGGCTCGGGGGGGTCTAAATCGACCGGGTATCCGCTCAGAGAGCGAGATAACGACACGGTGGAGCGATCTAGGGCATTGGCAAAGCTTGGTTGGGTCGGAGGAGGGCCACCGACGGTACACCGCGGCGGCGGGATCTCGGCGCATGGCGACTGGGCGACACAGAGCACAAGAGAGGGAGAGAAAAGGGGGAAGACGCGTTCGGCACTCACGCGAACGTGTTACGGTGCTTGGCGAAGCGTTTGGTGCAGACGGTAGAGCGGAACGGCGGTGGCTCGGCGGCGGAATGCGGTGGCGGCGTTGGCGGCTCTGCTCTGCTGCAATTGCGGGCAACCGAGACGAGATGCGATGGGGAAACGACGCGGGGATCGGCACTATTTAGAGGATGGGGAGAGCAGTCCGGAGCGGTTACGTGCGCACGGACGCGGAACGAACGCGGCGGCGCGACGTCGCGGTAGTGTCCCGCTCGGACACGAACAGAGGAAGGAGGGGAAGCTGACAAGTGGGCCAGAGCCGTCGGTGACAGAGAGAGAGAAAGAGAAAAGGGAGCGGGTGCGCCGACAGATGGGGCCGGAGTGGCAGAGGGAGGGAGGAGGCCGCGGGCGCGGAGTGCTGGGCTGCGGCCAAGTTGGGCCGGCCCACTGCGGGTGAAGGGGAGAGGGGAAAGAAGGCCGGGCTGGTGGGCTCCTCGGGCCAGATCGAGAGAAGGAACAGTGTTTCCTTTTCTTTTTATTTTCA
The DNA here is from genome assembly GCA_022036555.1 of Microstegium vimineum. Classification (NCBI taxonomy): domain Eukaryota; kingdom Viridiplantae; phylum Streptophyta; class Magnoliopsida; order Poales; family Poaceae; genus Microstegium; species Microstegium vimineum. Next base: position 57,647,691 of record CM039119.1, on the reverse strand, counting down.
GAAATGAATTTTGTAAATTGGTTTTCAAATAACTTTGAATTCCTTTTTCCAAAGTTTTGCAAAGCCACACAAAAAGAATGCAAGAGCATGCAGTGCACAACCATGTGAACCCTAACATGGAATTTAATTTAAGTTTTGTATATTTAATTCTATGCTTCACAAAATACTTTAAATTAAATCGAATTCAAATCAAATTCAAATCTATTTACTATTTCAAATTTTAGGGTGTTACAATGCATGGTTGGTCAAACAACTCACGTACATATAGTACACGAGCAAGTAAATTTTATATAGAGTAAAGTATATTAGCGGTTCCTATCCCGGTTCCTAAACTTGTAAATCGATTGTTCTCAAACTTGTTCGATTGTGTTATTCCGGTATTTAAACTTGTAAATCGACCATTTAGGTCCTTAAACTTGTTCATCTGTGTCATCTCAATTCTTAAACTTATTTGGTTATGTCATCTTGGTCCAAACAGAATGATCTAAAAACTATTACATATTAAAAAAATAATTCATAACTTTTTATATGAACTTGAATGAAGACAAACTTTATATCAAAATTGTAGCTCTCGACGTGATCTACAACTTTGTAGTTGAAAAGTTTTTTATTTAAAGTCATTTAATGTCCAAAAACTTAATTAAAAATTTTAAATTTCAAAATCTATAAAGATACACTAATATTTTGGGAGCCTATATAGTTTTATTTTTAAAAACTTTTCAACTACAAGTTGTAGAACACCTCGAGAGCTACAATTTTGATATAAAATTTGTCTTCATAAGAGTTCATATGAAAAAATTATGAATTATTTTTTGATATTTAGTTTTTAGATTATTCTGTTTGGGCCAAGATGACCGAACAAGTTTAGGGATTGAGATGACACAAATGAATAAGTTTAAGGACTCAAACGGTCGATTTGCAAGTTTAGGGACCAAGATGATACAACCGAATAAGTTTAAAAACCGAGATGACACATATGAACAAGTTTAGAGATCTAAACAGTCGATTTGCAAGTTTAAGGCCCGGGATGACACAAGGCACAAGTTTAATGACCTCTAGTGCACTTTACTCTTTTATATATATAATAATTATTTTATATTCTATCTATTCCTAAATAAATATCTTTCTCGTCCTAAATAAATAGATACTTAGAGTTCTTTTATGTGAAACTTTTGAACTTTGACGAAAATAAATTTAAAAATATTAAGATTCATGGTATCAAATTAGTGTCATTAGATTTACATAGAATATATTTTCATAAAATATTTATTTTATATCATAGATGTTTCTATTTTTCTACAAAATTAGTCAGATTTAAAAAAATGACTACCACAAATTTTAGGTAATTATTTTTTAAGTATAGAGGGAGTACAAAAGCACGTCATGGGTCTGAAAATCTGAGCAAGCCACACGCGCGTGAGAGGCATTTGGTGGGCCATGCATTAGTCATTTACTTGAGCCCATTTATACTTTATGCTATTGATCAGCAACTTATAATCTCATGTTTCTCAAAAAAAAAGCAACTTATAATCTCATTGCAGCTCAAATATTTATATTGCACATATTTTGTAGGCATCATGCATGTCATTGTCAATTTATTTTATAAACGCCATTTAACTCATCCTAAATAGGCTATATAATATTACAACGTACCAAAGTTCCATCATACAAAAGAGTCTGAACCCTATGCAAACAACACAAAATGTGCTACTTCCTCCATCCCAAGTTATATGACCTTTGTTTTTTTTACCCTAAATTTTACCACTTGTCTTATTCACAAACTTATACAAAATATCACTTTTTTATCGTGGCATGTTTTATTAATAAAAAACTTTATGAATGAATTAAATTTAACTATGTTTTTATAATTTTTTGAATAAGATAAGTGATCAAAATTAAGAAAAAAAAAATTAAACGTTTTATGATTTAAGATGGAGAAAGTGTAAAGCATCTATCATGGGTAGTACTAATATTTGAAGTTACGTCACAAAACATTCTACGGAGACATACCTGGACTCCCAAAATATACCTAGAACACGTTATACGTGTTATATAAATAAATAAAAATATATCATAGAACCATATGGATACTACATGAACAATTAGTACAATTTTTACAGAAATAAAAATAAAAAAATAAAGAAGATAATAACTGAACATCTGAGATACATCCTAGAACATATGTATACGAACATTACAAAACATAAAAAAAATTAATTATAGTATAACTAAGAATAAAAGGAAAATAAATTGGATAAAAATGAATAGACTAACAAAAAGGAAAGAAAAATAAATAAAGCAAAAACAAAAAAAAAGAAAGAAACTCGTACGGACCTTAGGATGAGTGTAGCTGCCATAGTGTTTAGGCGCACCATAGGCTCCCTCGATAGTTGCCAACTTAGCAAGGAAAAAAAACATAAAAAATACATAATTAAAAAAAATGAAAAACATAAAAAATACATAATTAAAAACAAAGAAAAAGAAGGATTAAAAAAAGAATATATCCGGATGCCAAAGGAAAAGAAATACAATATAAGAAAGAACAAATAAACAAACATAAAAGAAATATATAAAAAGGAAAAAAAAGAAAAAAAATTTGTACCTGGACGCGTCAGAGTCAGAATCATAAAAGGAAAACCATATATAAATATATAAAAAAGAAATAAGATTGAAAAGAAAAAATGAAACATATGTACGTCGACACCGCCGTCAGAGTCGGATAGTTGCGCTCGCTCTTGCAGTCTTGCTCGTGGCTTCTGTTCTCGGCCGCGCTTGCTCCAACGGATGGGCCACGCTCACGCTCGCGCTCGTCTTCGCCTCCGCCCACTCCTCTCATGTGGTCATAGAATGGGATGCCTTTTCTTCTTCATATACAGTATAAGACAAAATACGTAACAGAAACGAGTTCAAAAAAAAAAAGCGTAACAAAAACCTATAGACCAAAAAATGAAAAGTTGGTAACAGAACTGCGTGGTTGCGCCCATGGCGAGCGATCACCATTGCAGAGGGCGCCGCGACGGCCGCCAACCCAACCCGCGGGGCTCCCGCGGCAGCGGGCGAGACGAGGCGAACTCGAGCGGGGCTGACGCGAGAAAACGCAACGGGGACGACGACCACTCGCGCGTCGTCCAGAGCCAGCCCTCCGATGAGAGCCAAGCCGGGCCACCCCTGGCGGAGGAGCCCGCCGCGATGCTGTGGAAGGAGTTTGAGGCGATCGGCATCCAGGTCCGCCGCCACGCCCAGCTCGTGTTCCCGCCGGGCCCAGGGTACGGCGCCGCTGGGACGCCGTGCCCGTGCGTCGGCAGGGCTAACCGCTTCCTCGGCCGCCTCCTCGATGAGGAGGGCCTGCACCAGTACAACGTAAGTGCCCTCATCCGCCTCCTCGGCAGTACTCCTTGATATGATCCGACCACCGTTGTGGTTGTTCATTTCATTGTAGGTGACCACTTCTCCGGAGCCAACGCCCAACGGCGCGTACAGGAACCAGAACACGGAGCTCGGCGACCGCGGCCCCGACTTGCTCTTCACCGCGGGCGCGCTGCCGTTCAACAGCATGGAGGAGTTCGAGGTCACCCTCATCCTCTCTGCAGGCGGCGACAAACGGTACGTTAATTCTGCTAGCTTCTCCCTTGTTGGCCGCTGCGGAGATGAGATGCAAATGCTCGACGAATCGTGCAGGATGGACAGGAACTACAAGGTGGTGATCAACCATGCCACAGCGATCAGCCTGATGCAGCTAAGGATGCTGTTGGCGGACTATCCTACTGACATATTCCCGCGCAGGCGATGCAGGTTCTCGAGACCGTTCTGCGTGACGTCGTCTTCAACGAACCCCGTGACATGGAGTAATTGACTAAACATTCACTGTCTCTGAGTATATCACTGTGCTTATGATTTGGCCATTTGGGAGGATAAATGTTCTTCGTCTGGGCTGTGAACAGATGCGTCCTGATTGGCACCGATGATGGTGTTGAGGCGTGGAAGGGGCTCTATCAGAGCATCAGGTCAACACAGGATGGCTTGTCTCTGATTGCAGGTCAGATATCAGTTCACTTATATAAATGTGGGTTTTCCTTTTCAGTTATATATATATGTACAGTGCATTAAGGCATATGATGTTTGGAGGAAATTTTGGTTATAAAATAGTACCTGTGAAAATCATATCTGTGGTCGCTATGGTTTCATGTGACTGCTTTAAAGAAATTTCGGTTGCACTTCTCCATGGATAGAGATATTGCAGTTCAGAGCTTGTGTCTTTGTCGAATTTGTAACCGTGCTGTAATTTTTCCATTGTAGACGCGTGCTCATCGGTTTTCGATGAACCCCTGCTTCTGATTGAATTTGTTCAGAAGATCCTAAGGATAGATGTCATGGATAGGAACTTGACTCAACCTGAGTGTGATACGGTATCCAGGCAGTGTTATCTGAAAAACTTGAAATGCAGTCAGGTTTCTACTCTAAGGAAGTCAGCCTCCATCCAGCCTGAACCGGAGCAGTCTAATCATCAGGTTCATAATCTCACCGCACTTTGTGTAATACCGTGTCAGCTGTAAACTGATAAAACTATCTTTAAGTTTTCTCTAACCTAACTTCCACTTGTCTTAGGTTGTTGACCGCAAACGCACTAAATGTGCAGAGGAATTTGGCATAGAATTCAATGCCAATCTTACAACAGTTGATGCTAGAGTTCTGCTGCCACCAAATGTACTCCTACTTCCATGAGTTCTGATGTAGTATTTTAAAGTCTAATGCAGTTTGTGATTGTCTTATGTGCTCTCCTTTTGTTGTTATTGTAGCTTAAGTACCATGATTCTGGGTCTCAGAAATCATGGTTTCCAATGAATGGGTACTGGCATATGAAAGACAAGGTATGCCATGAGCTGCTAAACCAATCTTAACATTAGAGGTTCAATGAAGGTCCATTTTAATAACCTTTTCCACTAGTGTCATACTGTCATTTACTCGTTTACCTTCTCTTATGTTCTTAAACGAAGTAATGAAATAAAAATAATTTTTTTATTTTTTCATGAATTTTGATTGTACATATATTTCTTATTAATCTATAGCCATTGTTTGCATATATTTATTTGGATTGTTTGTAAAAAGTAATAAATGGTACCAGTATCAGAAACTGGGCATGTGTTAATTTTTCTGAAGATTTATCTAAGACAGTTATTGAGGAGTTTTGCTTTAAGCTGGAAGGAATGTCTCACATTATTGGAGCCGTAATATGCCTTTTCACCATCCTTTTCAACGTCTCTAGGTCCAAACTGTATTGTCTACCATTTTCCACTTTAATTTCAGGACTTTGCTAATTTGAAGCTGCACGTTCTGATGAAGTTGAACATGAATATATGGCTGAACTATTGACTGAAATCTGTGCAGGGTATATATGGCAACCCAATTGAAATCCAGGCTCTCTTTTTCATAGCTATGAGATGTGCCTTAAGTTGGCTTGACTTCGGAACAATTAATGACATTAACGGCTACAAGACTGAAGAGTACTCACAGACAGCTTTGAGCAAGTTCAATGTGATACTCGAATCAGTATCTGAGTGCATATTTGATTCCATGCCCATCCAAGGTGGATACTTCATTGGCAATGTTGGCCCTGCCATGGATTTCCACTGGTTTTTCTTAGGCCTTTTTATTGCAACTCTGTCATCATTAGCCATCAGAGAGCAAGCCAAGGCAATACTGGATATTATGGAGGAGTGCTGGCAACGACTCATTGTGGAGATGCCACTCAACATCAGTTACCCTGCAATGGAAAACCAAGAATGGCAGATTATCACTGGATGCGACCCAAAGAACACCGGGTGGAGCTACCATGAAAGATCATGGCCAGGTGAGAGTAATTTAGAAACTTGATATGGAACATTGCATTCTGTTATTAAACACCTTACAATTATCTGTACTCTGTTTTGCATTTTGTAGTTTAGCGAGTAAGTAATTACATTTTCAAATCGAGTAAGAAACATATGAGATTGGCCATTTATTAAACTGAACTTTATCTGTCTTTGAGAAATTGGTAACACTACGAACATGGTTTGTCAGTATGAAACTCTTTGGGTTTATAAAATCTTTAAAAACCTAGTAGAAGGACCAATATGTTCGATGCATGCGCTTGCAGATGCTGCTCGGGAAGCCCTCAAGAGGTCAATTATTTACTTGAGAGGTCAGCCAATTGGGACTGTTGCTGCAGTTGAAAAATCTCACGGTCAGGGGGCAGAACTCAGTGACACTCAGGTGACCTTTTGTAGTTTTGTTTGTTCCGAGTTAAAGCATCGGTACTACTGTAAGTTTTAAAATTTTCTTGCCATTCTTATATCATGCTGCACCTTCTTATTTTTACATTACACAATTTTCTCAAGTTCACATATAAGCTTGGAAATTGATTATATAAACCACCATGCTATGTTTCTAGCTTCTACTCTACAACTATAATTATCTTCCTTGTATGACTAACAATAGTATTCAAATATATTCATATACAACTATATTAGCTTATTTATGCCTAAATTATGATTATTAGAATTAATTCAATTACAATGATCCAAACAGATATATGTAGTGTATATTATGTACTTGTACCCCCAAGTTGTATCTTAGACTATATATATATAAAATCAACCCCCTATTCTCTACATTATGGTTGCTTATTGGTGATAGAATTGTATTTATTTCTTTTTGTGTTTCCTAAAAGAGCACTTGCTAATTTCTTGTAGTTTAAATCTATAAACAAGCTTATGGATATTGTTCGGGAGATCAGTGTTAGCAATAAAGTCACAATTTGCTTAGATGAATCTGAGGATGGATCTAATGATATGTGTTTGAAAAGTTTTAAAGCTGCGATTGGAGGAGCTCTATTGTGGTGTTTGAAATACGGCTTTCACAAAGATTTTTCGCATATTTACGGTGTCAGAGTGTTTTCGTTTACCACTCCACCCGGTGGAACATTATATATAACACTTCAATTTCAAGGCAAATCAATAACCCTATTGTTGGCTGGAAGGATCTCTACATAAAAGGGTGGAGGGATGATTTGCAGGGGTCTTTTGAAATAATAATGGACAAGTGCGTGCCATATATGATTGGAGAAGTGAAAGTGGTGAATATCCAGAAGAATTATTCATTCTTGTCAACGGATGGCAGGGTAGGTGGAACACTAATAGGTCCGGATGCACTTCGTCAAGGATATAGGATGCACTTCGTCAAGGATTTAATATCTTGTGTAAACATAAAGGCGAGAGGTCCGACGAGGTCAAAAGAGCAATTTCTATATTTGCCGTTAATTTTGCAGAGTTTATTAGAGTTCAAAAGGTATATAAGACTGTGGTCAGTGCATTTTTGAACTCCGATCAACAAGTACTTGATCCTATTCCCAGAGCACCTGATGAGCCAACACCAGATCCCAGAGATACAAACACATTTTGGATCGAGAATTATGCCCACTATGGCCGTCAGGCAATGTTGGATGCAAATGCACGTGACTCTGGAACAGATCCATCAGGAATTTTGAATCGAGATGGTGCCAATGTTGAATCAGCTACTGTCAGAGAGATCCGGGTCATCTTACGTGATGCCTCTCCACAAGCTGCAAATGAGAAAAAGCCTGAGAAAACTGAAGATCCTGACGACAAAATAAATCAGTTGCTCCTTTCTAGTTCTGGTTCTTTTATTTATAAGCCCAAGACTAGAACTAGAAAGGAAAGAAGGAGAAATGGGAAAGTTCCATACTACTCAATGCTGAATCAGTTGCTCTGTTCCTCTTGGAAGACTGGATTCCAGAAGATGGGAACTCGGAGAGAGACGGAGAGTCAGAAGAGGAAGAAGAGGAAGAAGATGAGATTGCCAATGATGAGCAAGCGAGTAAAGCTAAAGAAGTTGAATGGGTTAACTTTTCTGTTGGGAAGTTCTTGGAGAGAAGGATACAAGAACAGATTCAGACTACGAGGATAACTGAATGAATCTCAGACAAACTGCTAAAGACAGAGATGTTTCATCAAATCAGTCAATTCAATGCTGAGAAGGCTACAGTAAAGAAGCTTGTCCCAGCAAAGCCACACAACATGTTGCAGCGTACTAATGCAGTAAGTTTGGGGCAGCGGTTAATGCATAGAGTAAGCAGGTGTCTTCGGTTCCTTTGACATCCCAGCAAAGCCACACAACATGTTGCAGCTTACTAATGCAGTAGTAAGTTTGGGGCAGCGGTTAATGCATAGAGTAAGCAGGTGTCTTCGGTTCCTGTGACAATGGCAGTGAAATGCTCCTGAGTAGTGGTGGCAGTGCCTGCGGTTACAGTGACAATGGCAGATGATATTGAAGAATTGGCGAATTGCACTCCCCCCTACCCCGCTCCCCACACAGTAGTAGTAGTGTTGGTGGGCTGCATTAGGGCCTAGCTGAGAAGTGCTGTTTATATCGATTGCTGCTACTTTCGGATGTCATTAGCTAGACCCTAGTCTTCTTTTTTGATGCAATGTGTGCCTCCACGAATTAAGTTCTACAGTATTCTTTTAAGATAGGGATGGTTCGAACCGGTGCGAATCCAGCGATCCATTTAACATACGCTGGAGAGGTGGTTAATCCATTTTAAGTTGCTTGCTCAGGCTGCCCAGCAATTCATTTAATTAAGCCCGCCCAGGCTGCCCCGATGAGGTCAGGGGGGCACAAGGCTGAGGAAGGAACCAGGTGGAATGTGGGAGTAACAATGTGTGGAAGTAAAGAGTGGCGAGATGGAAAATATCCCATATACCAAGACAAAACCCAAGGGCAGAATTTTGATAGTAGTAATCAATCTTTTTTTTGTGAGTAATAATCAATCCATCGAGCGTATACAACTAAGCCATACCGCATGCATTGCTGAATATAAAAAGGGAGATGAGAAACAAAGTGTGAATCAACTGCATGCACCGCACGACTGTGGCATAGCCTTTGAACCGAACAAGTCAACAGTAGACACTTTGATGTTTGTATATTATTATTACAACCCAAAGTCGCCACACCTAAAACTAGGGAGCCAACATAATGTTTGTCTCACAACTCTACATTGCTAATCTCTATTCGCCTCTCATAACAGAGGCGACATTTTGATGATGTTTATCTGACGTTGTTGAGTGGTCAACTTTATTCATATGAAAACATAGGCCAGACGTCAAAGTTATAATGGACCAGTCTTTATCTCTTGACTAAGTCATAGTCGACCAAGTCACTTTTACTGAAAACAACGCAGGACCAGTCTTTATCTCTTGACTAACATACCCATATTGATTCGACATGAAGGAACAGAGATGCTCAGCAGATATGAATGACTCTGAGCCTACCTTGAACTTCAAATCCAAATTAGTATCCAACCTTACAGCAACCACAGATCTCTTCAGATCCCGTGACTTGCCAATGACACCATCAAAGAGCTCGGTTTCTTCATGCAACCCACTGGTAAAACAACCGAGACACAAATAGAAATTGCTATACACTTCAGATATGAGAACCTCTATGGTTGCCTCAACCGCAAAGTCCAGGCGTGATGCAATTAAGTCAATCATGCCACATTTGCCACGTATTCGCCCTTTGAATACACAGCGATCCTCGTTGTCTTTGTCATCTATGACGGTCACACCATCTATAAATTGTAAATCATCTTTTTCTTGTTTTCCTGTCTTGATCCTTACGTCATATTCAATTATACTAGTGTCAACCAATTCAATCCCTCGCTTAGGGCCAGCCATTTTTATGAGAGAACCCTACAAAATCATTATTATTTAGTAGCTCTTCCGATAAAAGTAAAAAAATGGCTGGAGCTAAATTCTTCCCCAATGATGTTTCACTTGTACTTAAAAGAGATATGCTGCAATCAATGACCATAATCATTATTAATTTGATTTGATTTTAAGTACTTCACATGACTATAAACAAAAGGAAATCAATTTTGTGTGGTGTACAAAGTAGCAGCAAAGGCCACAAAGTATAATATTTGGTTTTATTTGGCAAAGGTGATACTACTAAGTTTCACACAGTAAAATCATTTCACAATCTAATTATATTAGTGGCTTATACAACCCGATTAATTATTTTGCTACTTTTAGACAAGACCATTTACATGTGAACTATATAAGACAATAAAAATATATGGCACAATAACTGTATCCTATTTCTAGTTATTACAGAAAATCAAGAATGCAAACTAAGCCATCTATTAAATGGTCCAAAAGCAAAGTTAATGCAACAATCTCTTTTGACACTCTATCCTACTTTAGTAATGTAAAGGAGATTAAGTTGCTGTTGCATGTTCATTTTATATGCATGAGGCATGTTTGGTCCTAATATTCTGGAACGAACAAAGTAATTTGAAATAATTGCAGATAATTATTGATGTGCACCTGCTCCACGGTGATGGGATCATCCCTACTAACATTCATGACATAATTAAGCAATGGATCCACACCATCCCTCACTGCTATATATCCATACAACTCTACCAAGCCACCATCCACACGAATTTTAGCCAACTTTATTGAGAAAATTTGCAACATCGTATTGGGTCCATGGATTCTGGAATGTGCAGGATCTGATAAACTCATTGGCTCCAACCGAGCTTCATCATAAAAAAAAAATATATGAGTTATAACCAGAAAAAGTAAACATACAGCTTGACGATTTCATGGCATCATTGGCTGTTTTCCTTTCCATCAAAGTAGAAACTTTATGTGTTCTTTTTACTAGGGTTTCATTTCATATGAAAAGTTCTTTTAGCAAAACACAAGAAGAGAATAATCAGGCTGACCCAGCTGGACTCTAGTAGACCTCCAACCCAAACCTTAACCCCTAACTTGCAGATAAAAATGGAAATCACACAAGTCAAACCATAACCCCTAAATTGGAGAAATAAAAAAAGTCAAACAGAGGAGATAAAAAAAAATAGGATGTAGGGGAATAAAGAAATACCCAATTATCAAAATAGCTCTCCCATATCTAATCATCTCAAAAAGGATAACTTCATCTTTACTCAACCCTAAACCCCTAAACTATTATTGGATTCACTTTAACCTAAGAACTACTGAAACCGTTAATTGAATTTGTCCTTTTGTTTCTCACTTTCTCCTTGTACAAATCTTTTCATAAGTTTATTTCATCTAGCAAATAATGACTTGCCCTATGTTACAATTTTCATACTCATTTGCATAGGTTGGGAGGCCCCGAAGTTGTTTAACACTCATAAGAGTAACGAGCTGCCATGATGTCATCCATAACCTCAGAAAATTTCAACGTAGAACATGACTTTATCAAAATTGGGAGGAAGCAAGTGACTTGTAAATGTGAACAAGAGATAGTTTCAGGAGTTAACTTCACAACTAAAAAAACTTTCGGAAAGATATAATACCTAATGAATCACAACCTAAAGCATGTTGTCTGCAAGCGAGGTGGGACTAGGGCCTACAGGCAAGAAATGTCTTAAACGGTGAGTCGAAGCCAAAGGCAACAACCATTAAACGAGAAGCCGAAGCCAAAGGCAACAAGCAATGGTGCAAGCTGCAATATGGTCCGGGCATGACAGATGTCTGCTACTTTTGCAAACATGTACTAATGCAACCCCTAAGTAACATCGGTGGCAAAGAATGAGCATTCAATTAGTAAAAGTAAACAAAATAAAGAAAAACTAGACTCAAGATTTAGAGAATATAAGAGTTAACACTGTCTGTGAAATGTACTAAAAACAAATAAAAATAGGAAAATAGATATTTATCACTTACTCTCACGACAGTCAGGCTCCCCGGATGCAGGTTTCAGGTGTTTGGTTGTATTTTCAGGTGTTTGGTTTTTGGTTGTATGTATCAAGGTCTCACCACGAATGGGACTCCTGAGCAGGTTTCAGATGTTTGGTTGCATATATAAGGTCTCACCACGGATGAGACCGAGTCCCAGCCGGATGGGGTGTATCGCACGCAGGACTTCAGTTGAAGGCAAAGTATTATCAATCTAATCTCTCTATCTCTTCTAAACAATCAAGCTTGCGACGAAGGGGAAAACCTCTCTGGAGAAGACACGGATCTCGACCATGAAAAGCATAGCCTAGGTCTAGTTATCTCAAGGACTCAATCTCCATGACACAGAACCACAGTAAGGAAAACTGCAAATCATAGGCTCATGACTTCATTGTTCATCACAGAGAATTAAATATTTCTCCAATGTTCATACATCTTACTATATGCATCACCTGTCACTAACGCTTCCCACAATCATGAAGCTCACTCTTGTTAACATGAGCAGCTTACTTTATTCTGATTGAAGGATCGATGCGCCGTGATAGTTTACTTGACAAAAAATCATATATCCTGGCATACATAGTGTTCAGCTCAGCCCTCAACATGACGCTAGGGCAAAACTCAAAAGCAACCCCATCTACTTCTTAACGAGCAGGGGGCCCACATTATCACCGGTTGCTTTGTTGTGCTTCACATGGGATCCATCGCACAGTGGGAATGTTCCTGATCTCCAACACCTTATCATAAAGCAATCAAAGGTCAGAACAGTTTGAAACTGTGAGTAAATGCAATGCTCAAAACTAATTATGAAATGTGTACCCTAATTGGCTAAAATCATTCAGAACTCTGCACATGCATAGATCTCCACTCTGCAGTATAACTCAACCAATCTGTGTAAAAGTATCTGTGATGAACTGGGTTCTAATTTTGCAGATTTACCAGATGCATGCTCATGTACAGATAGGTCACATAGGTGGGATCAAAATAAGCCCATGCTTGATAAAGAAAATGGTAATGTTGTGAGCATTCTTAGTTCACTAAGACAAATGAAGTGTCTATGGGATGTGTAAATTTCCTATGTCCAAACCCTACTGCTAACACATTAATTTTGGTTTGGATTGCTTTCCACTGGCACATATTCTAATTGGCTGACATTTAGAATTGCATATGATGTCAGTGTCACTGCAAGTTCTTCTGTTGTTAGGTCATAATTCGATGTATATACCTCAATAGATCATTCATATGTCTACAATTGTGCTGGTTTGCGGAGATGTTTAACTCCAGTCAAATGCTCCATATTCTTCTCATTATTACCTTCTTCATATTTACTGTGCTCTGTGGCACAGCATCTCTGATGTTTGCACACAAATTCCAGAGAGTTCCGAGGACCAAGAGGCAGAGCATAAAAAGAGATTACTCGACCACAGGGAAACTAATACATTTAGCTTAGTTCTTCCTCGCCTCCTCGGCTCCTTGCAAATCGACAGTTTAATACAACAAATTCAGTAGTATGGGTAGAAGTTTCTATGTACTTATTCTGAAAGGTGGTTTTCTTTAAGCTCCTCAAAGCTAGTTTTTTTTTAAGCTCCTCTCGAGACTATAGAGAAGGAAATGTATAAGCTGCTATTAGGATCAGTAGCACACTTTTATATTCAAAAGAGTCAAAGTGCTGTGGCTTGAAGTATTCTGTAAATCATAGAATGGCTATCCATAACACACAGAACTGAAAGCAGCATCTGTATCTCCGTTTATATATTAGTATTAACAAGAAGACCTGCTGTTGAGTTTGGGGCTTTTGGCTATTGACCTCTTGTTAGAATTATCATGGGAACACATTGAGGTTGAGTTGAACACGTTGCCTCGATATAAAGGTTAGCATGCAGAAATGTTTAGGCCTTGTTAGGATCCCTATAGATGATAGTTATCTACTCATAACTCTTTCTTTTGGATCCAAACCAATATAGATACTTGTTATCTGAACCTCTAGATAACAACTATCTCACTAGTTGGACCAAATCAGATAATAGCTAGCTAGCAAACTTTTAGCAGATAATGAATCCAAGGAGGGTCTTAGGTGCTACGTGCATTTTATAGAACTGGAGTGCGAAATTGCAAGTGGTGCGTCCCCAACAAAAGCAGAAATTTCACCGTGCAATCAGAACGAGGTTAAATTACTAATCTAAATCACAACACATCATCATCTGCTCGTATCCCTCCCCCAGTCCCCCGCTCCCTCAGCCCCCCTCCCTCGATCGGCGTCAAGCAAGCATACTGACATGCAGGAGAAAGGGAATTAACCCGGTGGGTTCACGAAACCTGGCCGTACCTGCAGTAGGCGGTGAGCGGCTTGGCGAGCTCGCCGGTGAGGACGGTGTCGACCACCTTGTCCTCCTCCTTCCGGATGGCCGGGTTTATCCCGCCGCCCGCCTCCGCGCGCACCGCCACCAGGCCGCGCCGGGGCCTGGGCGCCCGTGCGGCGGGAACGGACGGGGCGGGAACGGCGAGGCGGCACGCGGCGGCAGCGGCGCAGAACGGGGACGCCATGGCTCTTGGTTGGTGGCTGGATTGGCTTGGGGTAGACGCGTGATGAGGATTTGGGGTGTGTGGCGAGCACATGCCCCGCCGGTAGATCGATGGACGATGAGGCTACCAGCTGCATCCTTTGTCGTTGTTTGTCACGTACTCACGTGTTGCAATGTTTTTATTAGAAAATTCAAATTTTCTAGTATTAGTTTTTTTTCATCCAGAGCTACCCACTTCCTCGAAACATTCTAATTCTATATAATACCAAGTCAAATCATTTTAAGTTTAACTACTTCATATTTAAAATATATTATTAAAAAAAATTATACAAAATCATAAATTATTATTTTTTCATACTATAACACTCTTTTATATAAACTTCTTCAAAATATATACTCTCACTATCTCTTTTTACTCGTCGCTATGGCATTTATGTTGATCAAACTTTCTTAAGTTTGAGTAGATTTATATAAACAAAGAAAAAAGTCTACATAACCCCCTCAATTATTGGAGGTAGACTACTTAACCTTCTGAACTATAAAACTGGTTATTCTGCCCCCTGAACTATCAAAACCGGTCAAATAACCCCCTCTAGACGGTTTTGAGGGTGGTTTTGTCTTTGTCTTTTTTATTTATTTCGGTCGAATCTTTGAAAAAAACATAATAAATCATAGAAAAAACGTAAAATAGAAAATTTAATTTTGTTGGACTCCACATGAGTAGATCTACACATTGAACATATAATATGGTATGCTTTAGTAAAAAAAATTTGTTGTAGATTTAGATCTATATTTTTCTATAATTAATTACAAAAATTTATAACTGCAATTTTTGTGGTCCAATTGTGGTGAAATTTTAATGGTACGCTAATTATTGTATGCTTCAACTGTAGTAAAAATTTCATACCCATTGGATCATATATAATTTAGTTAAGTTTATTTGAATTTAACTAAGGTATAAACATATATAAATCTATAACTAAGTTATACGTGATCCAATGAGTATGAAATTTTTACTACATTTGAAGTATACAATACTTAGCCTATCATAAAAATTTCATCATAATTGGACCACAAAAATTGCAGTTAGGAATTTTTATAATTAATTATATAAAAATATAGATCTAAATCTACATCAAAAACTTTTTACTAAAGTATATCATATTATATGTTCAATATGTAGATCTACTCATGTGGAGTCCAACAAAATTGAATTTTCTATTTTATGATTTTTCTATGATTTGTTATGTTTTTTCAAAGATTCAACCGAAATAAATAAAAAATAAAAAGACAAAATCACCCTCAAAACCACCTAGAGGAGGTTATTTGGTCGGTTTTGATAGTTCAGAGGGTAGAATAACCGGTTTTATAGTTCAGGGGGATAAGTAGTCCACCCTCAATAGTTGAGGGTGTTACGTAGACTTTTTCCTATAAACAAATATTAGCAATATTCGTACTATCTTCGTAAATAAAAAAAATACAATTCTCACTTGTAACTGGACTGATGTAGATTTGATTTCTCAGAAAGTAAAAATGACAACTAAAATAGGAGCGGAAGGAGTACCTCGCAACACTAAAAGCAGAAAAATAATTATTTCTTTTTGTTTTATCACTCTCTCGTTCAGTCCATTTATATACTTCTCAGAAAGTAAAGTGTATCTATCATCAATTTATATACCTTTTCAGAATCAGGAAGCTTTCATTCTACTAACAACATGTACATGTGAACCCACTAACCCACCATATATCATATATCCAACGGTCCTTCCACTCGTTTCAAATGTGTTGATTAACCTCCCACTCAGCCTACAACTCCTTTCAAATGTGTTTCAAATGTATGTGCTCATCACCGACTCTCCAAAAAAAAATTTCTAAGCTTATGGTGGGCACGTACGTCGAGTGGACAGCCTCACAGCCGGACAATGAGACCAATCACTATCGATGTAGCTATGCATCTAGAGTAATAAGAACAAACGACCACATCGCCATAAAACAGAAAAAGTCTACATAACCCCCTGAGGTGTCTAGGGTGGTCCACATAACCCCATGAACTATAAAACCAGGTATTGTACACACTAAACTTTGAAAAACCGGACAAAACCCCCTCTAGGATGGTATTTCACAGTGGCTTTGCATATGTGTCGATTCATGCTGACTAACTTTAACAAGGTGGAATCTAGGCCCACCTGTCAGCCTAGATGGACCACCTTTGGCTGGGTGAAGTTAGCCAAGGATGAAATATATCAGTGCAGCCGCACGCCCCCGACGAAGTCCTCCTTGGCGCTCGGCCGCTCGCTGCCGCTCTGGTCGTCGCCACAGCACCGCCGCTCGCGCTTGCTGTCGTCGGGTTGGCGCACGTTTAGCCGTTTAGGTCCAAGAGCAGGAAGCAATGCGGTGGGCCGGGCTTGCATGAATGCATGCATCGTGGAGCTTCCATTCCAAGCTATGTGGCCGTGCATGCATGGTTTGTTATCCTCAGATAATCAGAATATAGATGGATTAGTTTACGCGTTGTGTGGTCTCCTGCTGTCCGATTCTTGCGGCTAGCTAGTTGTGCGTGCGAAGGTTCGGAGGTGGTCGCCCACTGCGGCACTGCGCAGCAGACTGCCGCCGTTCGCGCGCGGCGACAGCAGACAACGACGTTCCCGGCGAACTGCACTGCCACTGTCCAAACTGTACAAATGGGGAGTTGTGGGGATTAGGGTGGAGCCGAAATGAGGTGAGAAGGAATAATTGGAGCAGAGAAGGCGCGGCAAGTCGCGAGCTCGTCTCGGCGCTAATGGCGATTGGATATCTCGGTGACCAGAAAACCCGCCGCGAGTCTGCAACGTCCTCGCGCATGGGCTCTACGTGGGCTGCGAGGGCGCAGCGCTCGACCCTCGCGCCCGCAGGCAATCTAGGAGATCGAGAGGTTCGTAGTATTCGTGCGTGTGCTTTTTGGCTGCTACGCCTCCGACTCCAACACGTGTACGACCTTAAGTGAGGAGTCCAGTTTAGCATTGCAATGGACCATAGTGTGAACCAGAGCACTCAAGTTTAGCTCTCCGCCAGCCTATCCCGAGGTTGTTGAGTGCGCATGCGCGTGGGGCAGCGACGGCGACAACACTGGCAGACCCAGAAGCATCAGCTGACTTCCTAATCTCTCATGGTGGCCACCGGCCGCGGCAGGATGGAGGAAGTCAAGTCAGCGCGAGTGCGACGCAGACACGAATGCTGCGGTCGGCGTGGCGACGTGCGGCGCGGACGTGAGCTGACCATGGTGTCAGGACTCGGGAGTGCCCTGATCTAGGCTGGCAGGTGGGCCTAGGCGTCATGTCGTCAAAACCAGCCAACATGGATTGCCATGTCAGCAAAACCATCTCCCAATACCACCCCAAGAGGTTATTTTGTCCGGATTGACAAAATTTAAGATGCACAATACCTGGTTTTATAGTTTAGGATGTTACGTAGACCATCCTAAATACCTTAAGGGTTTATGTAGACTTTTTCCACCCTAAAACCGGGTTCTAAAAAATACGCTGTGAAACATGCTCAGTCTTTTTTTTGTTGAGAGAGATGGTAAAAAACATGCTCAGAGTTCCATTTCGTGAGATCCCAGTAATGACGCCTTACCCCCCAAGCAGGGTTTCACTAACCGTTTTGCCGACGGGAACCGGTGACCGGCGGTTTGCTGGTTGCCGACGGTTACCGCGGTTACCGGTCTCAAACCGAACGGTTTGGATTTTGAATTCAAACGTCGCAGTTCAAACGGTTTGCGACCGATAACCGGTCCGGTTACCGTCCGGTTTGGTCAGTAAGCGCCCAACCCGCCCCAAACCATCCCAAACCAAATTTCAAATTTGAATTTAAAAAAATGGAAAATGCTAAAAAAATTCCTAAAAATAGTTCATGATTTATAGAGTCGAATGGTGTACAAAATTTTCAAATTGGAGTTCGTTTGCTATTTATTTTGACGTGTAACACGTCAAAATAAATAGCAAACGAACTCCAATTTGAAAATTTTGTACACCATTCGACTCTATAAATCATGAACTATTTTTAGGAATTTTTTCAGCATTTTTTATTTTTTAAATTTAAATTTGAAATTTAAATTCAAACCGATACCGAAACCGAACCAGAGCGGTTTGGCCGCGGTAGCGGTTTGGCCGGTTAGCGCGGTAACCGACCGGTTTTGGGTCGTAAACCCTGCCTCCAAGGCCCAAGCGACGCGGTGGGTCTTCAGCACGCTCGTGTACCGACGTACGGGGTTGGCATAAAAGGTAGTAGGCCCGGGCCTGCCCGGACGGTGAGGGACGAACGGGTGCTGTTGCGGGTGGAGGTCGGCCAGGCCCGTTCCTTGATGGGCATCACGTACTGTACGCTGTACGCGGGCAGGCGCGCCCACCTGTCATGTCCAACTCCCCAAAGGTGCCAACGAATGGGGACCAGCCGCGCAACAAAGACGACGGTCGACGGGTGGGCCACCGGCGGCAAGTGGGTGGTCACGAGTGTGCAGCGTGCTGCTGCTTGCGCTCGCTCACGCTGTGCCCGGCTGACACTGACTCCTTGGGTGCGCCTGGCAGCCACACAGGCACACAGCCACATGAGTATGCATCTCCTCGTCAGTTCTCGCTCCAATCACCGATCATAATTTAGCATAATATAAGAGCATCTCTAACGGTTTTGTAAATGAGCTTGACATTCTTGTTTTTATAAAAAAAGTCTAAAAGTCTCATATCCAACGGTTTGATAAATGGACTTGACATTTTTGTTAACTTGACAAACACCAGATGATATTTGACATATATGTCAAACAACAGTTCACTTGGCAATCGCCCCGCATACTACTCTCGTGACATATTTCCCACTCACGCGTACAATTTTTAGTTTGCCAAGTGAATAATGGAAAACCGTTGGAAATGAACTCTTTTTACCTTTGTCATATTCATTTGGGACTTTACAAATTCCTAATTTTATCAAACCAAAAATGCAAAAACCGTTAGAGATGCTCTAAGTACTACCGTCAGCCCTATGTAACTATAGGAATCATGCTGGTCAATATAAGCTCATATTTGACTAACTTTATACTTCCTTCATCCTAAATTATAAGATATTTCAAGAATATTGGAGAGTTAAAACATATCAAGTTTGATCAATAATTATAGAGAAAAACTATAAAGATTTATCACATCAAATAGGTATACTATGAAAATATAATTGATAACGAATCTAATGATACTTACTTGATATTATAAATTGTCGGGTATAAAGGTAAGGGGTACCCTAACCTGTGATAATCTAATGCTTAACATCTAGACAAAATCCGACCAACCGTTCGATCAATGGAGGAAGACCCATCAAGCGAAGGCCTACCCCACCGACAAAAATGGTCAGTCATGGGCCAGCCCATTACTGGAGGGACTATAGGCAGGATCCCCCTTGACCTTGACCCCTCGAACGACGGAAGGGGGTTCGATCAAACGACCCTCTGCATCGACCCCTCGAACGACGGGAGGGGGATCGATCGGACGACCTTCGACCTCGACCCCTCGAATGACGGACAGGGGGTCGATCGAACGACCCGCGAGCAGGAGGCTCGATCGACGTACCTACTCCCAGTATGGGATGAAAGGGATCCAATGCGCCTACCTGCTCCCGCCTAACGCCAAGGGCACCCAGTACCTCGATCAAATCCATCAACTCGTCACCCATACCCAGACTCTCCGACGATCGTGCGACCATTGTAGCCACGTCTTGAGTACGGAGGCCGAAAGCACCCCCTCGGATCTTGAATGGGACAACCCTCGACCGTGTTTACAGGGGCGCATCAAGGTCACACAAGCCTCAACGCTCCTCGACCCGGGGGCTCGATCGTCACCTCCAACCACTACGGCATGGAACCCGTCCAATCCACCCCGTATCGACTGCAGAGCTCGTCCACTGGAGGCCGATCATCCCACACCATGACGTTCGGCAGCGTCCTGTCTGCTATCACCATGCACTGAAGCACCAGAAGGACAGGAAGGCAATGCCGCTACAGTCTAGGACCTCTGTACTCTTAGGTCTCCCCTTGGTCTATAAAAGGGGACGTTGGGATAGTGGGGAAGAGGAGGAGGCAACGAACATCAGAGCGAGCATCGAACATCTGCTCACACTCGCGATACAAACCACTCCTTGCTTGATCAACATCTCAAGCGATCAACCGACTCACCTAGGGCAGTCATGCTAGCCTTAGGCCTCGACTCATCCCGGGCTCACCAGTGTGAGCCAGCTTGTACCCCCCCTGTACGAGCACTTCGATGTAAGATAATACAGTACTCCCTCCTCTTGTTGGACGTAGGGCCTTCTTTACCCAAACCAGGATAAACTTTGTGTTCTTCTTGCATCACATCTGGGAGAGGGAGCACGCAATATACAAATTTACTAGTTGGTGATTGACCCCTTGGGTCAAGACACCGACAGTTGGCGCGCCAGGTAGGGGGGCTTTGCGTGTCGATCAACTCCCAATTTCTCTCCCAGATGGATTCCACGATCCCACCATTTCCATTCGCCACCATCATCTGGTTCGGGAGTCTAGAGTTCATGTCCTTGGGCCACGGCCACGACATGGTTCTACTTTCCGATAGTGGCATGGATAGCAGCAGCTCCGGTACGCCGGGGCCAAGGAGGACCAGACGACGGTCCCACCACTCGCGCCTTTCGCCTGCGACCAGGAGGAGCCGCGAACGACGCCGCCGCACTCTTCACCGCGCGGATCCCGAGATGCCGGACGCCATCTCCCCGGCCTCAGCTGGTGACACAGTTCCTCCCTTCGGGAGCCTGTTTGACCCATGCTTGCGGGTCGGGGGCGGGTACCTCGACGAGCCTGACTTTGGCTCTACCATACCGTCATCTCAGAGGGTCCCCGTGGCTTCTCCGACATACTCGGTCGCGCCGCCGTGCAACCTGTTTCCACACGGGCTCTACAACAACGCCAGACTCTCTTCTGCTTTTGTAGACTCGAAAATGCAGGCACGTTACGAGTCCCCAGGGAGCTTGCTACGTACACGATTAACCTTGTCACCACCCCTCCATCGGATGAGCGCCCGGAGCCACGACGAGCCCCGGTACCAGGGTATCACACCTTGGGCACGATCCGACGACGGCTGGAGGAGGAGCGCAGGGGATCCTTCCCCAACTTCTACCAAGGCTACCCCGATCCAGACTCCCCCGATGAGGATTACGATCCCACGCGGGAGTGCTTCCACCTCGACGATCCGGTAGACTCCCAGGATGACACCGCCGACGTCGTAGCTGCGAATGCAGGAGGAGGGGGCAACGCTACCCCGCCACAAAATGCCGACCCCCCGATTCCAGACGAAGCCGGTCAACCTCAGGACGCCCAGATCGTGCAAGTCCGAGAGCTGCTCACCAAGCTCGAGGAGGAGCGCCTGCGACTTCAACAGCTCGAGCATGCCCTCGAGCAAGATCACGGGCGGCCACAGGGTGGAGGAGCCCGCGGCCGGGCCCGGGAAGTCCATCGACAGATCGTCAAAGAAGGAACGAACGAACGCCACTACTACAATCGCGCTAGTAAAAATGTTGGGGCAGTCGCGATGCTACTTCGTGACATGTCGACACCATCGACGCTCCAGGCGCAGGGCATCAGAGACGAAATCCAGGGGCTTCTCCAAACCGCGGCCGTACAACAGGCGGAGAGCTCAGCCTCAAGGCGCAGAGGAGCTGCTTCCGAGTGGCGGGACGTGCCCCCTCGACAAGATCAAGAGGTATCTATCCACCAAGACAAGGCACCCCGAGGCCAAGCGGAGCGACAGCCAGTCCGGGAACGCGTTGTCAACAATCGACAACCGCGAGACGCGCGACACGACATCAACGACAACAAACGACGCCGACACGGTGACGCTGAGGCTCGAGGTTACAGTGCTCATCGAGTTGGGAGCTACAACAGTGACGAAGATCGACGTCGATCCCCGGAACCACCAGGGCCACGAGTCTTCAGCAAGGCGATCCAGCAAACCGCTTTGCCAAGTCGTTTCCGTCCACACGCCAGCCTGGTCAAATACAACGGTGAGACCAAGCCAGAGCTTTGGCTTGCTGATTTCAGGCTGGCATGTCAGCTAGGAGGGGCCGACAATGACCACGTCATCATTCGGCAACTCCCACTCTTCCTCTCCAACACCACTCGAGGGTGGCTCGAGGAACTCCCCCCAGACTTGATCCATGGCTGGCCCGACCTGGTCAGGATCTTCGAGGGGAACTTCAAGGGCACCTACGTGCGGCCGGGAAATTCCTGGGATCTCCGCAGCTGCAAGCAGAAGCCAGGGGAGACCCTCCGTGAATTCACCCGACGGTTTTCCAAGCAACGTACAGAACTGCCCCACATCTCCGACCACGACGTCATCATGGCGTTCATCGCCGGGATGACCTGCAAGGAGTTGGTGCGAGAGCTGGGACGAAACACCCCCAAGACCGCCAACGGGCTCATGGACATCGTCGCCAACTACGCAACTGGCGAGGAAGTCGTTGGCGCTTTCTTCTACACCAACGCGTGAAATGTCGAACAACTACGTCGCTTTTACCCTTAGGCCTCAGGGATCCGTACTTATATTCATGGCTCGAATGAATAAGATAAAAAGTCTTCTCATAATCGAGCTACTCGTAATGTACTTTTCTTTATCACGAAGCACAAGGTAGCCTCGACTTGAGCCTCCCTCGGGGCTACAAAGGGGGAACCCCCTCGAGTCCCCGGAAAAATCACTCAGTTTTTTCAAATTAGCTTGATGTCACTCAACTCCTCCATGCTACCTAGAACTCACGTCTCTCTTAAGAATAAAACAACTCATACCGACCAAAGGGCTAGGGACGGGTCGAGCCGAAAACAATCACCTACGCCTCAGGGCTACGGTTACTTTCACTCGACTTTTCCCTCCTCGAGGCCCATGGGTTCGTTAACAGCTTAAATGAAGACAAGTAAGGGCAGCTAAGAGGAAGAAGCTCGAGCTAAACAAAAAACTAAGTCGATAATTTTATTAAAACATCCAAATGTTTTAAAGCCCCTCGGACCACGATCAAACACAAAATGTTCTAATCTACCCCTGCAGAGCCGAGGCTACCTCAGAGTCTGACAGGCCCCCCCCCCCTCCCTAAGTCCCTTAAAAACCCGAACGTTTTTCTGAAACTCGACGCTTCTCTGTCCATCTTTGCCCTGAGTACGCTCCGTAACTAAGTAAAAAACGCCTCGAACTCCTTAAGGGTCGAGGGTCGTCGAGCCGGGGGCTCTCCTACGCCTCCGTGATATGGTACTCCCACTCGCTCCCCCCCTCGAGGGATACGAGCGCGCGTCAAACACTTAGTCAAAGAGCTACGCCTCAGGAAAAAAGAAATGGAGATAGCCCGAGAAACAAAAACACCTAGATGCATCCCGAATAAAATGCATTAAGGTTTTGAAGCCCCCAGGGGCTCGACATCATATTGTCACAAAACTAATCTATTACATGGACCTTTTTTGTCCATATCTGGCTCACATGCCTCAACTACTCCCATCGCCATCGCCGTCCGTTGGGGAAGCACCTCAGGCTCGAAGAGCTTCGCCAACTCACCACCAGGCACCTCTGCGGCGTCGATCAGCTCATTGCATCTCGTCGTGTCCCCTTCGTCATTCAGCATCGGGTCGACGACAAAGCCGCGATCAATGACGTTGAGGTCGTAGGTGTAGCCCGAGCGGACGACCGCGAGCGCCCGCTTCACGCCGATGTGAAGAGCAGCACGAACCTGCTCCGTCACTTCACGAGTCATGGTGAAGAAGCGGCGCACGAGGGAGTCTCCGCGCACGTCGCCCGCCACCAGCAGCTCCGGCTCGACCCCCATTCCATCGCAGAAGGCAGAGATGGTGTCATCGAACCTCTTGTTCAGGGCAGATCCATTGAAAAGGCAGGTAAATCTCTGCATTTAATGCACCTACCTACCAGCCCCTCGTATTCCATAGGATAAGGCGCACCTGTCACGTCACCGCACTCCTCGCCGCACCCTACGCCTGCTACGGTTGCAGTCGAACAGACATCTCCTGAAAAGGCGCGCTTACGGCGGACGACAGGCAATGATGGGCGTTATCTTCGAGGGTAAGCAACGGATGGCGACCCGTCCATCGAACTCTCGAGGGAGCGAAGGCCGGCCCTCGAAAGGGTTTCGATGGCCGCTCTCGAGCATTTCCTTCCTAGGGAAGTAAAACGGACTCCGGTCCACCCTCAAATCTCGAGGGGGCGAAGGCTGGCCCTCGAACAGGGTTTGACAACCGCCCTCGAGTACCCGAGTCAGGGATGACCCAGGGGGAGCCAGTACGAAGCCCAGCTCGAGAACGAACTCTCGAGTCCCCCTGGGACATATCCGAGGCATAACCAGGGAATACCCAAGGATCCCTACGACGGGAGGCATCGAGCCACCGACTCTCATCGAATAGAGTTGGCACCTAGGTAATCCACACGGTTTTGCTTACTGAGGACGCCTCAGGGCTTCTGTCGACCCCTTTCGAAGGGGGCATGAGTTCTCACTTGGATCTCCCCGTTACCAGCTCACAGAGGACTTCGAGGCTCGTCCGAACGAGGATAGCACGATGCTCTTCGCCCCACAATCCGAGCGCAAGGATCTGTGGGAAGGACGCTATGAGGTAGCAAAAGCCCAGCCACACGAGGCTCGAGGGCTAGACTACGCACGACACCCCTCGACGAAAGAGGGTCAAAAACACTCGGAGCCTGGCAGACAGAGTTGACCCCTCTGTGGCACTATGACTCCAGTTAATATTAATCCCCCTAGATAAGCCACAAATCAAAGCCCCCAGAGGAGTTCTTAATCACTACTCAGAGGTCTCGAGGGCTACCCCCGCGGGGTGCGCTCGCGCGCACCCCGCGGAGAATCGGACCTCTTACTAATTCTGCAGATCATCGCCAAAAGCCCCTATACAGATTCTTCTCATCCGCATAGAGGCTCGAGGGCTACTGTCGGGTACAAAGGTAAGGGGTACCCTAACCTGTGATAATCTAATGCTTAACATCCAGGCAAAATCCGACCAGTCGTTCGATCAATGGAGGAAGGCCCATCAAGCGAAGGCCTACCCCACTGACAAAAATGGCCAGCCATGGGCCAGCCCATTACTGGAGGGACTGTAGGCAGGATCCCCCTCGACCTCGACCCCTCGAATGACGGAAGGGGGTTCGATCAAATGACCCTCTGCATCGACCCCTCGAACGACGGGAGGGGGATCGATCGGACGACCCTCGACCTCGACCCCTCGAATGACGGACAGGGGTCGATCGAACGACCCGCGAGCAGGAGGCTCGATCGACGTACCTACTCCTAGTATGGGGTAAAAGGGATCCAATGCGCCTACCTGCTCCCGCCTAACGCCATGGGCACCTAGTACCTCGATCAAATCCATCAACTCGTCACCCATACCCGGACTCTCCGACGATCGTGCGACCACTATAGCCACGTCTTGAGTACGGAGGCCGAAAGCACCCCCTCAAATCTTGAATGGGACAACCCTCGACCGTGTTTACAGGGGCGCATCAAAGTCACACAAGCCTCGACGCTCCTCGACTCGGGGCTCGACCGTCACCTCCAACCACTACGGCATGGAACCCGTCCAATCCGCCCCGTATCGGCTGCAGAGCTCGTCCACTGGAGGCCGATCATCCCACACCATGACGTTCGGCAGTGTCCTGTCCGCTATCACCATGCCCTGAAGCACCAGAAGGACAGGAAGGCCATGCCGCTACAGTCTAGGACCTTTGTACTCTTAGGTCTCCCCTTGGTCTATAAAAGGGGACGCTGGGATAGTGGGGAAGAGGAGGAGGCAGCGAACATTAAGCGAGCATCGGACATCTGCTCACGCTCGCGATACAAACCACTCCTTGCTTGATCAACATCTCAAGCGATCAACCGACTCACCTAGGGCAGCCGTGCTAGCCTTAGGCCTCGACTCATCCGGGGCTCACCCGTGTGAGCAAGCTTGTACTCCCCCCTGTACGAGCATTTCAGTGCAAGATAATACAGTACCCCCTCCTTTTGCTGGACGTAGGGCCTTCTTTGCCCGAACCAGGATAAACTCTGTGTTCTTCTTGCATCACATCTGGGAGAGGGAGCACGCAATATACAAATTTACTAGTTGGTGATTGACCCCCTGGGTCAAGACACCGACATAAATATTATTATATTGTCATATAAGTTTGGTTAAACTTGAGATACTTTGACTCTTCAAGGTTCTTGGGATGTCTTATAATTTGGGATGGATGGAGTATTAAATAGTATTGGCATTTATGTCTCTAAATAATTTTATTGTGGAATATATTCTATAACTAAATCTAATGATACTAATTTCATATAACAAATATTAGTATTTTTATATAAATTTAATCAAAATTCAAACTGGTAGGCTTCTCAAAAAACAAGAATTACATTCTTTTGAGGACGAATGTAGTATAAGAGGTAATAAGGTTAATTGGTGGTTAACATCTACGCCCCTCCAACCATAAAAAAATATAACTATGAGATTTATGCTCTGTGCAAACAAAAAAACTTGAGAATTGATAAGTTTGTGTGATGCTTATTCAAGTGATATTAATGATGGTAGTGACGATGATGACAAGTAATATATAGGTGTATATTATGCTCACCAAGTTTCAAGCCAATTCATTAATATTTGAACCTCCAAATCCATCCTTGAAGACAGCTGATTTGGAACTTTAACTTGCGGACAAATTTATATGGATCTTCCTCTTCTTCAAAGCTGAGCCAATCTTTAGGTAAATTTGCTTTAAGAGTACTCATAAAACATTATATCTATTCAGTCCTCTTATTGATACTTGTAATCTTGATATTTCTTCCGGTGCAGGTCTTCCAATTCAACTTTAAGCTAGTACTTGCACTATTGATGTTTCTTCCATTGTAGCTCTTCTAATTCAACTCTAAGCTTGATTTCTCCATTTAATCTATATTTCCCTTCATGCAAGCACAATGAATACAACCCCTAGGTCTCATCTCGATCAACTATGTTTTGAACAACTCATGGTCAACTTTAGCAAGCTTCAACCCTTCTCACTATTGCAGGCTTTCTAAGAATCTTCAATCCATCAACCACAACTAGATTATGCACTTGTATATGATAGATCTTGAACTTCATGTCTCATGATGGCATTGGTACTTGATTTGCAAACAATCATTCGTACTTGGCTCTAACTTGGTCAACAATATACATACCACTAAAGCTAAACTTCCAGTACCTGATGAATCTAAGAGCAGGAAAAGGGATGAATTAAGTGGTGATGAAAATGAAGCACAAACTCTCACGATGAAGATGAAGAAATGGATATATTTGTGAGAAAATTTGGTCAACTCATGAAAAAGAAGGGCTATGGTGCTAGAAAGACGAAACTCTTCATCTAAGCGGAAGGAAGAAATAAGGTACTGCAAGTGTGGTAGCCATGATCACCTCATGGTCGATTATCCTCAAAATCATGACAACAAAGATGACAAGAAAGAGAAGAAGAAGGACAAGGAAGGTAAGAAGATGACATTCAAGAAGAAGGGACATGCATATTGTGTTGAATATGATAGTGATGTTTCTTCAAGTGATATTAATGATGGTAGTGAAGATGATGACAAGTAATTAATATAGGTGTATAGTGTCCTCGCCAAGTTTCAAGCCAATTCATTAATACTTGAACCTCCAAATTCATGTTTGGAGATCGATGATTTAGAATTTTAAATTTTGAACAAATTTGATATGGATCTTCCCTTCAAAGTTGAGCCAATCTTTAGAAAGTTTTGCTTTAAGAGTACTCACGAAATATTATATCTATTCAGTCCTCTTATTGATACTTGTAATCTTGATATTTCTTCTAGTGTAGGTCTTCCAATTCAACTTTAAGCTTGATTAGTACTTGCACTATTGATGTTTCTTCCATTGTAGCTCTTATAATTCAACTTTAAGCTTGATTTCTCCATTTAATCTATAATTCCCTTCATGCAAGAACAATGAATACAACCCCCAGATCTCAATTTGATCAACTAAGATATGCTTTGAACAACTCATGATCAACATTAGCAAGCTTCAACCCTTCTACTACTGCAGACTTTCTAAGAATCTTCAATCCGTCAACCACAACTAGAATACAAACTTGTATATGATAGCTCTTGAACTTCATGTCTCATGATGGTATTGATACTTGATTTGCAAACAATCATTTGTATGGGCTCTAACTTGGTCAAGAATATACATACCACTAAAGCTAAATCTCCAATGCTTTCAATGGTACCTGATGAATCATTCATTACTTGATGGTACTCAAATGATGCTATCACATGTGGTGAAATTTCACTTAAATAACTTCATAAGTATATGTATTGAGTCAAGAGATATTATTAAATCCTAAAAAAACAAGCATGAGCATTTCAACAATACTAGAATAATAGAACTAGCTATGGCCCTCATCATAATTTTGGTTCAAAATAAAATTGTATTAAATAAATTCAAAAACATTGTTGATAATCTAATATAATATGAATAATCATAGAAGTATTGTTTTGTATGTTGCCATAAAATGTTGAAGACACGGTAGGTCTCTTTCTCAAGTGTTATAGTTTAGAATGATCCTGTTTATAGCCATCAATAAAAAATCAAGTATATGATCATGTAAAATAAACAAAAATAAACATAAAGCATGGAATAAAAATCGTCTGATAAACATGTCTACACTACTTTTCAGCGAATAAATAATATTTTCTCTCATAACAAATCAGCATAAATATTTAGTATGAGCTAAATTTTAGCACAACGAACACAGACCTATATTTGTCATGACGACTAGCGTCTTTTTTCGACCTTTGTGAATTATAAGTTGTGCATGATTATTTCGGTCTGAGAAACTAAAAGAAATAGAGGCAGAACAAACTCATACGGCTTCCATCCTCGCCATTGGTGCTCAAACAAACAAACAAATAAATCTAATGCAATGTGACTGATTGCACTAGCAAAAGAATACTGAAGTTCACACACAGCACCTCCAGAAATAGAAAGCCTGTCTTTTAAAACCATACCATTCCCTCCCATGCCAGTGCTGGCTGCTGCAATGCAATGCACCCACCATTTAATGCCCAAAATCCAGCAGTCATACTGTGTCTGACCCAGCCCCCGGCGTGCCCCTAGCAATTTGGGTTCGGGCGTTTCCCCCGCCGCACCTGATAAAAACACCAGTGCCCCTGGCCCCCGAAACCTTTTTTTTTCGGTTCGCCTCTGCACGCCTGACGCCTGACGCCCTCTCCTCCTCCTCCTCCTCCTCCTCCCTTTCCTAGCCTAGCCCCGCCCGTCAAAGCGAGAGCGCCGTATCACCGGTCTTTCCCTTCACCGCCGCCTCGATCCGCGCCCAAAGATACCTTTCCCCCTTCTTCCTCGCGCCGCCGCCGTTTTGCTGTGACCATGGCGGCGGAGGGGGAGGGCAAGAACCCGGCCGGCGGCGGTGGCGGAGGGGATAACCCCCAGCACCAGCAGGCAGTGCAGGCTGCGCCTGTGCCGGTGCCGGCGCCGGCGCCACAGGGGGAAGCGGGAGGGCAGGGGACGGGACAAGAGCCGGAGGGGGAGAAGGCGGATCGAGAGGTGGAGGACGGCGGCGGCGCGGGGGAGAAGGACGACGCCGCGTGCAGAGATCTGGTCCTCGTCGAGGATCCGGAGGTGGTCGCCGTCGAGGATCCGGAGGAAGGTACGGCGCCCGTTCTCGCAGACTCCTCTCTCTCCCCGGCCATGGCTGCTCTAGCAGTACTAGTTGCCCCTGTTGATGCTAGTGTCTCAGCTGTCAGATGCATGGACACAGTAGTGCTATTCTTTGACGTCTTTTGCCTTCTGAACAGAACAGGTGCCCAGAAACAGATTTTTTAATATATATAAAAAGGAAATATTGTTTTGGGTGTTGGTAAACTTTACTGTACAACGGTTTGTTTCTGCCTGTAAAGTAGATAGATTTTGTTTGTTCACTGTATCCATTGTTCTTTTAAACATTGAGGAGCATCTTTTGTGAAGTTTTTTTTTCGTTATCTCGCTTCGGGTTCTATTAATAATTTTGTTCTGTTGCTGAGAATATACATGCAAAAGAACAGAGATTGAGTTCAGTTATTGCTTTTGTACTGATCTGTTAGCTCTTATATACTCAAAGAGTTGAAGGCTTCAGAAAAGTATGGTTTGTTTTATTCTACAAGTCCTTTATTACGATCGTTTTGACTTGTAGTCAGATGTTATGCTACTTTTCCCTGATACAGTGGACATGAAATTGAAGCTTATTTAAAGTACTCGTGCATGCATCTATGAATTTTGAGGATTTATGTTTAGTTAACCTGAAGTTCTTGGCTGAGCGCCTCTGAGAATTTTCCCCTCTGGCTAATTACAGCTGCAGCAACCGCAGCACTTCAGGAAGAAATGAAAGCGCTTGTGGCATCGATCCCTGATGGCGCTGGGGCAGCATTCACAGCCATGCAGCTTCAGGAGCTAGAGCAGCAGTCCCGGGTGTATCAGTACATGGCTGCCCGAGTACCTGTGCCTACTCACCTCGTCTTCCCCGTGTGGAAGAGTGTGACTGGTGCATCCTCTGAAGGCGCCCAGAAGTACCCTACCTGTATGCTCCAAACCTGTCTCATCATTCTTTGTGCTCTTATGAAATTCTGTTAAGTTTTGGTAGACTTTGCCAGGTTGTTCACTGGATATTCATGACAGCGATTTGTAGGACGGTACAATAAATAAATTTATTAATCTCGTCTGAAATTGTCCTTTTTATAGAGGTTAAGTTAGTTATACTTTTAGCAAAGGGATGCTCAGATGAAGTGCAATTTGATGCACATGTTACTAAGGTTATGAAGGGACCTTGTTGAGTTAGGCTTGGAGCATCTTATTGAATGAATAAAAGTTGAGATTCTTCATATATGGGCTATTGCAGGCATTCTAACAGATCTTGATAACTTGATTGTACAGTGATGGGCTTAGCAACACTCTGCTTGGACTTTGGGAAGAACCCAGAACCAGAACCAGGGAGGTGTCGGCGAACTGATGGTAAAAAATGGCGATGTTGGAGAAGCACTATCCCGAATGAGAAATACTGTGAACGTCATATGCATCGTGGTCGCAAGCGTCCTGTACAGGTTGTTGTTGAGGACGACGAGCCTGATTCTGCTTCAGGGTCAAAATCCACTCCTGGCAAGGCTAACGAAGGTGCCAAGAAGGCCGATGACAAGAGCCCAAGTAGCAAGAAGCTTGCAGTGGCAGCACCAGCTGCTGTGCAGTCTACATAATTGATGCAGCATTAGTAATCGCAGAAAGAGCATAACAGCGCTGGCAACTAGCGCCTTCTTCTTATCGCATGTAATCCCCCAAAAGACTGTAGTGTGGTCTTAGCTATAACCTCATTAAGCACTCCCAGAGTCTGTGGGAGGAAGCCGCAAGAACTTCCCCTTAGCTGTCAACTGAAAATTTCACTCTTAGGTGTATAGTTTGATTTGGCTTTGTCGTGGCTCCGGCCTTCAGGTCGGCAATGCAGCGTGATCTTATAAATCCTCCCTGAACTGACAGTATCGCATTGTGACCCAAGAAGCCGGTGGAAGAACTTGTGAAACCGCATTGATGTGCCTTTTGATGTCCACCTTTATTGGCCTGTGCGCAATTGCGTGATTCATCAGTTGTATAACAAAGTTGAAGATCCATAATTTTATGCCTTGTGGAGATTCAGTTAATCAGCTTCCTCCTGAATGTGCAGTGATTATGTCATTGTGGAGATTGAATGTCAAGAATCAAAGATGAACCCAGAATAGTTCCGGTTTCAGTTTTGCTTGTTTATTTATTCGGATCGGCAGTGACATTCTGTTGTGGCATAAACTCATTCTCGTGTGGCATAATAAATTGTTAATTAATGTATTGATGGAGAATTGTTTCTGTACCTGGTACTTCACCCTTTATTGAGATGGGGACACCTGATTCCAAAACCAATTGTCCTTGCAAGAGTATACAGTATGACGTAACAACAGATCGGTTTAACGCATCAAATCGGTTAGATAGAGAGTTCTGCATGCAAGCAAAAAATAGGCAACAATTGCATTTCCCAGGCCTCGTAGGAACCGGTTCAGCCTCCGCTCCAGTCTCGCATCGATAGGACTAGGAGGCTAGGAGCTATGTGAGTACCCAACTTAAGAAGGGCTCATGCGAAATGCTTGATGGAGTCCAACTCTCAGCAAATTTTCCCCAGCAAAAAGTGACCCCTGGATCACACGAACGGACCTGCCAAATTAATATGGTCCTAACGTCCGACACTGCCAGATTCATAGAGAACTCAACATAAGCTCGCACCTCATGTTCTTGTTAGCTTGGAACGCATGTTTTTTACATGAATTAGTTCATTTTCACAAAATTCCCGCCTTCCAAACAGGGCCTAAACATCCAAACGCAACAGCTAACTAGCTTCCCTTAATTCCTTAACCATCCAAACGCAACACTTCTGACGTTTCAGAATGTCTTCCCAAAGGGGTTTTGTCATATATCAGCATAATAACGATGACGTTTTAGAATGGCCCCAAGAGGAATTCGTCATATATATCAGCATAAGAAGCATCACTATAGAAGTAGAACACGCAAACCATGCCTGCAGTGCATGTAGTGGATATCGACGCTGCCAACATCCGACAATGCATATCTTGTTATACCTCTCAAGACAAGGAAACAACTTTCAACTTGGGAATTTACATCGCGCAGCACAATACACTGATGAAGTTGATAGTTCTCTCTACAGAAAACAAAACAAGAAGAACGGAAAACGTAAGTGTTTTCTGGGTCTATTTTCTTTACAATTGCTGCAGCACCCTCTCCCCCCTCCTCAGATGGTTGTAGTAGTCAGGTAGTTGACACAGGAAACCAAATTAGTAGCAACTGGTCATATATAATACATACACCTGAAAGGAAACTAGTGTTATGGGTTTGATCTTGGGCTTTGGACCTCATGCGGTCAAAATATCTCATCCTCCGCTTGGAGCTTTTGAAGTGCTTTCTTTGCATAAATAGTGATCGCAGCAGTGGAAGCTGCAGCAATTGTAAAGCCAATTCCATTGTAGATAATCTGATCCAACGACAAGAAGGACCCCTGGCTAGTTGCTACAGCCAAGCTTTGTAGAAGTTTCCCACTGTTTGCAAAAAATGGCATTAGTTTCTCCTGACCGATGCAAGATAGATGCAAGATAAAGTGAATACAAACTTACAGCAGCTCAGACATAATGTTTGAATTATAGAGTTTATGCTCAACTGCTCACACGAAAATAGCACGTATAGGATGCACATCATCACTCAAGTTACATGCATGTAAGTTTCAAATTGAAAAGGATATATAAGGGCAGCAACTCAACAAAACCAATGTATCCTGACTCATCAAACTGCATTAATGAATATATGTGACTACAAAACCAGCTATCACAAAGAGTAAATCAAATATAATATAACACGCTAAAGGTTTCATCGGAAGTGTTGCATATTACTTAATAACACAAATTCACCACAATGGGTACCAGGCATGATCAGGTGAGCAAAAAGAAAACACAAGATCAAAAGAACAGAAGACATGAGGTAAGTACAAACCTGTATATTGCAAGAAAAGTTTCATGTATGGTTCCAGTCATAGAACCCGCTATGTATGGGTAATATTTGACATTCGTAGCCACAGAAGCATAGTTAAAAACTATATATGGAAATGGAGAAATCCTTAGTAATGCAACAGCCTTAAATTGATGATGCCAATCTCCTTCGCCAGCAAGCCTTACAAAAGCTGCTTTCTTTGGCCACTTCTCCAACCATCTCTGCAGAACAATTAACAACCATATTTTCAAAACTAAGTAATTTGCCAGTCTGTTTCCTATTCTATTTGGATAAAACATAAGAAAAAGACAGTAATTGACTCACATGTATCCTACAGTGGAATGCAGAGC
Source organism: Microstegium vimineum (assembly GCA_022036555.1). Lineage (NCBI taxonomy): Eukaryota > Viridiplantae > Streptophyta > Magnoliopsida > Poales > Poaceae > Microstegium > Microstegium vimineum. The sequence continues at coordinate 57,613,430 of CM039119.1, read as the reverse complement.
CTATAAAATACGGCAATGACATGCCTATGCTCATCCCCACTGTGATAATCAAAAAGCCATAAAGATATCCAAAAGTCATCCCCGCAAGCCACATGAAGGGCGAAGAAGGTAACAAAACACTTGGGAATAAGGCGATTGCGCCAAAACATATTAGACCAATAGCTGGTCTGCTGAAAGTTGTTGATTCCCAGTAAAGAATAGGTGCAACAACCTGCAATGACAACATGGAAATCAAGGTCAGCAAGAAACTAAGAACGCAATCCAGGGATATCCGGGGCATCGAAAGTTATTAAAGAAAGTGAACAGGTCTATTCAGGTGGACTATAAGGTGGTAAAACTAAATTGGAGCCGATAAATAGATGATGCAACCAGCTATTCACTCAATTCAACAGAATGAAACTGTAAGCTCTCTGACCAGCTGAAATGAAGATGTCCAAGCTTTAGTATAACATGAATGATCAACTTCCCTGGAGAACTATCTCATATAATTTACTTTGAAATGACACAAACAAGTAGTGTCCACAAGCACATGACCTCTAATTACAGCTGCTCCTTGCACGAGCTATTGACTTTATTGTACATAAGTGTCTAATCTGACTTAATATTGTAAACCTTTGGAAGGGAAAATAAAGTTTAGTTAGTAATTGTAGGTGGAGCTGTAAACATTAATTTGAAAACAATTTTAATCCTTTTTATAACCAGAAATATCACAAACAACAGCATTACCAGTCAATTTACGTTGCAGTGCAAGCACAAATGGAGAATCAGTTCATATCTTAGATATAAAGGCCAATCACAGGCAATGATTAGAAATAACAGAAAGTTATGGATCATTGGGGCAAGCTTTTTTGTTTTCCAAGAGTCATAGCACACTACCACAATTTCAAGTCTACTCTACAAATTGACATGACAACCCTCATCCAATGTAGACACCCCGAAAAATTGACTTCCAAAGAGATCAATTAATATTCTGTGTCATAATATATTAAGACCCTTAAACACTGCAATAAAATAAGCTAGCAAAATGTAATTTATCACCAACTACACCAACATCAACATCCAACCAAAACATATTACCAAAAAAGATTTGTGGAGTATTCCTCCTGAAGTTAACCATGATAACAGGAGCATGGACGGAAAATGGAAAAGTATTTCTACCAAACTACTTCTGGGGAATAGCTTTCACAACAGAGTTTGCTTCCAAGGAAGACTACTCAAGTGTGTCCAGAGTCCGAATGGTAGCACAAGCTGTACTTGTTCCTTGTATCACTTAGATGTGAAGTTGCTTGTTGTGAATACGATTTTCTCAACCAAAGTGGGTTTTCTTAATTAAGAAGGCCACCAAAAAAATTGTAGCCATGATGCATGTCACAATAAGGTTCACTGGAAATCTGTACCACAACTTATAACATCCAAAAAATCAAGAACCAGTTGGTTTGTGAGACTATTCCAACCTATCCACACCTTTTGGTGAAAGCACATACACTACTGGAGGTCCAGAGCACCATGCCTGCAGACCCCACATATTGGGCCACTAAATACCAGTCAAAACTTAGAGAATTGGCAAAGCATTTCTCCTTCTCCTGTATTCCAATTGGGAATAATGCTGAATGTGTTCTTTGAACAGCGATTTCACGACCATTTCTCACGAGCTAGCCACGAAAAAAAAAACATATGACAATACAAGCAAAGAAAGGAAAATGTTTCTACCACAAACAAACAAAAACATCAACAAATATCCAAGCATTCCTGCACAAATCGAAACCGCATCGCAACCAACGATTCGACGGGCACGAGATGTGGCAGGAAGGATCTCGCGTTCGCGAGCAATTTCCGCACGATCCGTGATGCAAGCAATCCCCTCAAAGGAGGCGCCGGCGGAGGGACGGGGGCGAGAACACGCACCTTCTTGATAAGGAGCGGGCCGAGGAAGACGACCGCGGCAGCTCCGGCCCCTGCAAGGAAGATCCCGAGCACGGCGACCTTGGCCCACCAGCGGATCGCGCGGCACCGCAGCACCCTCGGGCACTCCGCCGCCGCGGCCGCCTTGACGGCCGCCGCGGCATCTCCCTCCCCCTTGAACACCACCTCCACCTCCTCCGGGATCCTCACGTACTCGCCGCGTCTGCCATTGGCGGACCCGGGCGAACCCATCGACCGTGGGGACCCGATCAGGCTAGCATCCGCGGGGGGACGCTGCCCCGGATTGGGCCGGTGAGGAGCCGCCGGATCGGCCGGGACCCGAGCGGAATTGGGCTCGGGTTGGGCGGGTTCCGGCGAGCTCGGCGTGATTGAGGGCTAGGGTTTGTGCCCGGGAGGCCGGAGGCGTTTATGAGAAGCAACGGCAGGTGGAGGTGAAAAGAGGCAACGGCATTGGAGCGGAGCGGAGCGGACTCGGAGAGAGAGAGAGAGAAAGAGGAGAGAGAGAGAGGGAGTACGTAATATTTCTCCGAGTAGACTTTTTATTAGGTGGGAAATTGCGGAAATGGGGTGAGTATACTGTTGAATGACGTTTTGGCCCTCTAGCAGTAGTGTATGCTGTATGCTGTACAGTTTTTTGTTCTCCAGTGATCAGGTGTAGTCGTGTAGAAGTAGAATGCATGCCTGATTCATATTATTATTATATTATTAGTGTCATAATGTCTGACATCTTTTTTATTTGTGAAAAAACTGTCTCCATTCATTCTAAATAAATATATGACTTTTTTTTACTATGTATATCTTGATATATACGTAACTTTGGCTCTTTGGCTCTGTACTATATGATGTTTTGCGAAAATACGCATGTTTTAAATACTTAGAAATACTCTTGCAAAAAGAAGTATTTTGATATATATTATTTTTGCGTCTTAGTCTTTTAGAATTGCAACTTAGATTTGTTGATATCTTCTTTGTGTGTCTATGATATTTTTGGACAAATATTGTGTGTCTATGATTGTGTTAGGATTAACAGGATTGGAAAACTATTCCTAAAAGAAAATGAAACGGAGCATAGAAAATCAAGTTTTGAATAATCAGGATGGCCATGTACTGTTGCATATGGATGACAATTGACAATAAATAGCACGAGAATGTGAAGCGATAATGCGTTCAAAAAGGAAGCTAGTTGATTGAAGCAAAAGCTACCTACGATGTACATCGATGGGGCCATTTTGGAGGTGTCACCTGCGCAAAAGAAAAGCTATTATTAGTGCCTTTGTGTGTTTGAGGTGGTGCATTCATCCACGACCATCACGCATGCTTTCTCCGCACCCGGGAGAAAAAAAATATATGTGACCACTGTAGCAAGAGCCGGGAAAAATAACCCACAAAAAAATGACATCACACACACACCAGAACTTATGCGGTGGCTTGTGGTTAAGGCAAAAACAACAAGGGAAGGAAAGGATTAAATGAAAAGAGCTGGCAGCAGTAAACAAAAAAAAAAGCAAGGGCATCGACGTAATTTCGGGTGGAGACTCAAAACAGCATCAGCCATGGTGGAGGGAGGCCCGCCGGTAAACGTGGTGCTCTTTTGGCGCGTCCAGACAGGCAGAGTAGCGCAGGCGGTGTGGAGTGCGCCACCGGTCCAGCCCCGGAGACCCGCCCGCGACGCGGCCGTCCCCACCGCGTCAGCGACAGCGCGGGCTGGCGGCAGCATGGCGTCGCGTTCGTTCGTCGCTTCGTTGCTTTGCTTGGTCTGTCTGACCGTCTGAGCCCGCTCCGCAGGGCGGTCGGTCCGGTCGGTCGGCCGAAAGCGACCGCCGACGCGCGAGAGCCGGTGGGTCCCTCCTGTCGGAACGGTGGCAGTTGTTTCTTGGCGGTTAGCTCACGCTTCCTGACGTGTGGGCCACAGGGAGTGGGCCCGCAGAGTCAGTGGGTGTTTCGGGCCCGTAGAGGTGCATGGCAATGGCAGGAAGACAGGTGGGGGTCAAAAACTCAAAAGGTGAAAGATTCGTTTCGGTATGCCCGTGCGACGTACTAGTACGAGCTGTGAAAGAAATGCAGGCAGCAGCAAGCTACTGCAGCGTACTGTAGTCTGTGTGGTCGTTCCAGGAAAACTGTACGAAGGCAGTCGTAGCCTTGGAATTAGCCTTATCCTGTTATCCAGCGTAATGTGCCCTGTACTAGTATGCCTCAAATTTTCTTTCTTGAGTTTGGATGTCATCGTCGTCTTATGTAGTAGTTCTCCTACTTGGAATGCACAGTTATTCGTGCATGTACCATTGTACCGGACAAGATGGTGGACACCCTACCACAGGAAAGCCAATACAGTATTTTTCTAAAATTAAAAAAAATATACAGTACTACTCCGTACGTAAGTCATTTGATACTCGAGTCCCATCAATCAGCATGCATGGCTTTCTGCTGGATCGCCCTGTACCAATGCTAGAAGCTGTTGCTACGCCGCCACTCTTTCTATTCGATCTTTTTGTGCCGAGAGGGAAATAATACAGATCGACCAACTTGCTTCATCGATCAATCACGAGGCTCGACGATCTGCTATATGCATCGTCCAGCTCGATCGGCACGTCCATTAACCATGCATGATGGATCACCCGGTAATTGCATTGTATACTCGACACGACCATGAACCGTGCATGTGGGCGTCCCGTGTCCAATGATGCGTGTGGAACAGAAAGAATACCCCCAATGATTTGCCTTTTTTTTCTGTGTCCAATGATTATTTGCTTTCGGTTCATATCTCATCCTTGGACAGCAGCGCATGCATATTAATTTTTAATTTCACGCTGATTTGCTGCCAATCTGCCACTGCCTTTCATTCATCCGGACGTACAGCACGCCGTGTACTCCACGTACACGCTGCATCGAACTGTCTTGTCCAAACCCAGTGGTGGTGGTTGCACATGCATGTTTGCGCAATTATGAAGAGAACCGTTAGATTTCTAAGCACCAAAGTATGAAAGAAAAAGTTCAGAATGGTCGTGAAATCGTGAATTCCTTCGTAATTACTCGTTTTTTTATTTGCAGTTTTTTTTTGAAGGATTTATTTGGAGTTCTTATACTACTACGTATTTGAAAAAAAAATGTAGCTCTATTAATTCCTAGCCAGAGAGATACGGGTTGGCGGGAGTCGCGGGCCGAACAACCACCACCGCCCGGCCGCCCCTATACGTGGGCACGGCGCCATATATCGTTAGCCGGACGCCGGCCGGTTCACCCCGGCCCATCACCATCCACATTCCCACCGCCCGGCAGCACCCTATGGTACGGGTGTGGATCGGGAAGCAACAGGGACAGGGCGACGGCCGGCGTGACGCACTGACGCTTGGCGTTGTGACACGCATCTGCATCTGATATGATGCCAACACGCAAAACTAAACCAGCCGATGCCGATCGGACGTAACGGAGCAACGACGCCGCCGCCACCGTACCGCCTGCCCGGCCGCGCACCCATCATCTCAACTCTCAAGTCCACACACGTACGGCACGTTCCGTGCCGTGCCGGGTGTGCTTTCGCGCAGACGTCGCGGGAAAGCAAGGAAAGGAAACCAAACCAAAAACGGCTGCCGCGGACCACGGACGCGTGACCGAGGCCGAGGGAGGCACACCCGCGATCCACGGCGGCGAGCATGCATTGTGCGTGCCGCGCCGATCATATATGAAATGCCTGCTGCAGCGCTGGCCCCTCCGCGTGACCGTACGTGAGATCGAGAAACAAGCTACGTACGTACTCCAGCACAAAACCCACCCGCACCCGCACCCGAACCGCCGATCAAGGCCGGCGCGCACGGGGAATGCGTGATGTCGATCTTGGCAGATCATCAGGGGAAGAAGAAGTGCAGGGGCTCGGGGGGAGGGGATCATGGGATGCAGTGCACCGTGCACGGCGGGCTGGCGCGCGCGCATGTTCTCCACCTATCGGGCCGGCCACGCTGCCCAACTGGGCCAACTCGATCATCATCATATATTCATCTCTCTCTCTTTCCCGTCTCTACTATAATAGATCAACAACTCACAGCACATCTACTACGAATGCAACGGCTGAAATTAAAAAGTTAGAAGTCACTTCCCACTCTTTCGATTCCTCACCTGCCTTCTTTTTCTCTTTTTTTACCACGTTTTTTCCTTTTTTTTTTTGGATTCGTCTTTTTATATGCTCGCCCACTAGGAGACAACGGACTCGACGGCTGGCTTCGCGTTGTAGGGGCTGACCTCGCGCGGATCTAGCTGTGCGCACGGGGTGAAAAAATCGCACCAAAAATCGAAGTCTTCTTCTCAGTCCCTTCGTCTCACCGGCGCGCGCACGGATGACGAGCGGATAGCAGGCGGCGTTGGCACCAGGGGCCGGGAGAGGCGATCAGGCCACCGGCATCAGGGCAAGGCAGAGCAGAGTTGCACGGGGAGGACGAGGGTGTAGCGGACCACAGACGCGCCGCGCGAGGAAGAGCTGGGCCGCGTCGGCGACGAAGAGCGGGTCGCGCCGGCGAGGAAACAGTGCGCCACCAGCTTGGGCTCCGTCCGTCAAGTAGCCTGACGCATTCATTTGGTTGGCGTCAACTGAATGTTTTTGTTTTTTCAGTTTCTGTTCAGCTTCTGTAAACGAGATAACTGAGTGCACGTGATTTTAATTTTGATTTTCGTCAGTTATCTTTTGTGTGTGATCCAATTAAACATGCCAGAATATGAAACTACCCTATAGTTGATTTATAGGGAAGAAGATGTATGATATTATATATTATGATTTTGTAAAGCATCAATTAGCAACGATAATGATATATAGAAATAATATCTATGATTGATCATGGCTATATATATAAGCATTAAATGATTTATAGACCGCTAAACAGTCAACGGGTGTTTGTGGATTTTAGGAGCTATCTATTTTGTTGTTTGGGTTACAAATTCCAAAAACTTACAGACAACACCTGTCTCTCTGTTGTACATGCCCTAACATCGCTTTGTTCTCCTAGCAACCAATGGTCGGGGGCCACGTTGCGACGCACGCACGTCAGCACCGTAAGCCAGATCTGAGCGCTTCCCGCTCCACCCTCGTGACTCACACCTTCCCGTGACTGTCCGATCTCCTCCCCACGACGGAGATGGATCCCTGCGCGCTCTGCTCCAAGGTGCGCACCACGTCGGCCATGGGCGCCCGGAGGATGGGATTCTCGTCGACACATGCCGCGGCCAGCGTGGCGGCCTCGATGGCGTCGTAGGCGGTGCCGAGCCTCTCGCCGACCATCCCGCTCACGTCGCTGTTGCTGGCCGCCCTGAGCCGGGGCGCAAGGACGGCGGTGAGGAGTCGGCCCTCCTCAAGGCCTCCATCCCCGTGAGGAGCTCCAGGAGCAGGACCCGAAGTTGTACAGGTCGCTCTTCGTCTTGATAACCACGCCCGAGCGGATGTAGTGCGGGTCGACATAGCCCGGGGAGCCCAGCATGGTGTGCGCTGACGACTGTGGGCGGACGGCCGCCGAGAACCCCTCATACTACTATGTGGTATCTACAAAATGATTGTTTTTTAAAGAAGTAATGTAAGATTGGTGAACTAATGATGTTTGCATGTTATGTGATTTACTGGCTATATATGTTTATTCTTCGGATTGTCCTTGAAAGGTTTAATTTTGCAGGAGAGAAAAGTCGTTAAAATTAATTAGGTAGGATTCATTTTGGCGGTTAGGGTGAAACATAGTTTTTTGGATGAATTTTCTACAATAATCACCGAGGATGGAATTTTTTGCTGACATTTTGGCGAGTCGTGCAAACGAATGTTATGACAACATCCCTAAAAATCTCCAATATATGATTAAGAAGTTAGAGAGAATGTAACTATATCTTCTTAAATGCAAAAATGTATCATCTATTATGTATAAACTCAAATACTATTATGTAAAAAGTTAAACTCTGCAAAAATAAATTGGTTGTATTTTAAAAGTATTTTTCTATAAAAACCGTAGCATTAGCACGGACATTATACTTATACATAAATGACAGAGGAGTTAGGGAGAATATAACTACGTCTTTTTAAATGCAAAAGTGTTTTATCTATTGTGTATAGGTTCAAATACAATTGTGTAAAAGTTAAACTCTGCAAAAGTAAATTGATTGTTTTTTACGACATTTTTTAGATAAAACGGTAGCGTTAGTACGGACAAATATACTAGTTGCAGAGGTTTGGTATCCTGCCGATTACCAAACTCATAACGTACACGGCCCCGACACAATTCGTTGCACCATGTGCTACCGGGAGAAAAAAAAAAACAAAGCAAGACCAACCAAGCTAGCTAGGAAAAACAAACGGTTTTTATTAATATATAACCAATAATAGAATAAGCACCTAATTCGAGGTGAAGCTTCAACTCGATCAGTGGTACATTTCCATTCAACCACTTGTTCAGATGGGTTCATTTCTTATTACGCCGCCATCTGTGTGTTGCATTGTCTAGCAACAAGTGACGAGAAAGATGATATATGGTGATGTGTCCATCCATTGCCTAAACTCCGAAGCTGCCAACTAATAATCCAGACGACTATAAAGTCCTGCTTTTAATTTCATCACTTGAAACTTTCAAGTACACCGTACGTTTCAAGGTCCCAACGAAATGCTAAGCTGCCCATATAGAAGCTATGGTAATTATTGCGAGAAAAAAGTTATATCGTCACAATGTACCATGGCATTGGCGTTGCCATGAGATTTATAAGCCGCATATAGAGTTTTCTCTTTAGTTTTTGGCTCAAACATAAGCATCTAGATAATGTTTGGTTCAGTGGTGAAGCTAGAGGTAATCGGATGGAGTTCACATACAACACATACCTTGTGGTTGTGAGCCTAGAGACTTGTCTCGTAATTTTTAATAAGACAAGTGATTAAATTTGAAGTAAACAAATTTAAAAAATTTGTAATTTTGGCATAGAGAGGGTGGAGAAAATATTTTATAATATATTTACCGATAAGCATATTTTTTTTCGAGACACATCAATAAGCACGTGAGCCAACGATAACAGGAAAAAAAATTCTATGCGTGGTAGCTCACTCCAACTCATAAAAGTAGTCAACAAAAGCAGTTACCCTGCTCACACTCTAGCTAGAAAATGGAAGTACCCGCCGCATCAAGGAACTGACACTCGCCACTGGGTCCGCCTAGTCAGCGACGCAACAAGCCCAGCAAGCAACAGGCCAACAACAGCCAAAACAACCAGCCAGCGCGCGCCGCCCACCGACACGCGGCCCCGTCCGGTCCGCCGCCGCGTTGCCTTCGCTTCCTCCCCGACCCCGAGGCGAGCCCCACCTCGCGGGAGGAGATGGACTGCTGCCGGCACGTGAATCCGTTCCGCGCCTGCGCGGGGCTGCGCGGGCTGGGCTACCTCATAGTGGCGCTCGTCGCCGCAATCGTCGGCGTGTCCTACTACGGCGTCGTCGTCTACGCCTGGGGCCCCATGCTCCTCGCCGGGGGAGCAGCCGCGGCAGGTGCTGCTGCCGTGATCGCCGCCTTCCATATACTCGTAAGCGCCGACGCCCTCGCTCAGTCGCTCCTCTCTCCTTTCTGTTAAGAGATCTATGTTCAGTATCAGTACTACAAGATTTTATTTCCGTCCACAGTTCTGACTTAACTATAGAAAATCCCATCATCGATCAGATTGCACATTTATCACCGTTACTCCTTTGGATGGATTCTAGGGTTAGTTAAGCTATGCTTGTCAAATGCGCATCCCATGCTTATGCATGTACACTGGGTACTAGAATTATGATGCACGTAAGCGTTGCTGGTGGTATTGTCTGTTCAGAGCCGTACTATTGTGCAACTGTGAAAAATGTATTTGACCTGTGAAGCAACTCCGTCATTTGTGGGACGTACAGTTTGTTTACGTTCAATGGGTGGCGATTAATCGTTGTTGACATGAGGAAAAGGATAAGTTGCTCTGATTGAGGTGTTGCTGGACACCAAACTAATTAGTGACATATTTGTTTTGGATGTGGTAACTGCTATGTGTTCTTGGAGGCTAAACTACATAACTACAACCTCTGCTATCCTCAACCTGCAACTTTGACCTCACCTTTTTTCATAAGAATATTTGAGTAAATAGCTGTGAAATCTATTTTCTTAACAACAAATCTAGCTATACCTTTTCCACATAAGTTATTGAATCTCCAGATGCTTTGTTTTCAATATTATATTAGCGGTCATAACTAGAGAAGTTCGACTACACGTTTCGTTTTTCTCGAATATGGACTGCAGGTTTTCACATCATATATTTCTGAATGGAACAATAGCTACATATGTGCCAGATTTCTGTGGCATATGAGGTTAACTAAATGACGCCAAATGTCTTGGAGGCATTTCCTTGGAATGTTTGGAATTTATCCAATGAAATACCACCCATCTAGGCATCTACTCATCCAGACACCCGCTTAAGGATTTAGGTACCACGACAAAAAAAATGAAAACTGTGAAGCAGAAGCTTGATATCGAAGTTGAAGTTTGCAGCCCTTAAAGGAGAAAAATGACATTAAGTTTTCCATTGGGTATTAATTAGATGAAGGCACATTTCTTTAATTGGAACTGATACATTGTGGAGTGTCTGGATTCTAATTTCATGCGGTGTAAGTTTTAAACCCAGCATATTGCAATCCTCAATAAAGATCATGGTACCTTTATGACTATCAAAGACCCTTTCTATTACCGAGTTTACAAATTTAAATATTTCGAGTAGATCTCTTAATAAAACCATTATGTACCGAAATTAGTTTGGCTAACGGTTTTTCCTTTTATGTCTTTTTTTGCTAGTTGTGTCATCAAACAATCTGGTAGTCCTTACTTCATGGCTGGAAGGCAGGCTTTCATGATGAAGTTTAACTTCAATTGCACACAATATATTAGAACTGTCTTTTCCTTCTTGGTTGTCTTCTCTGGTTTAGCTGCTTTGGCCGTACCCTTACTGTATACCTCTTGTTTCTTTTTTGTTTGTACAGTTTTCCTTAATATATTAGTACAAGTACCCCTGTTGAGCCCCCCCCCCCCCCCCCCCACTGTTTTCTCCAAGAAAATAATGTAGCTGAGAAATTAAACTGTGCCAATTGTTTTTGTGACCATATTTTTGTAGTTCGCCTTCTGCTTTATCATTGCCTTTTTCTTGCATGAATTGGATGTTCCAATTCCTAGATTTCATATGGGGAAAACAACTTTGATTCTTCCAGCTAGCTAGACTGAGAATATCTCATTTTATACACAGTACTTTGGATATATTACATTTTTTACAATCTAACATGGACTTTAAAATTAGAAATATGAATCATGATTATATTTGTTTTTCTCTTGCTTAAACTTCTTCAGGGATCTTGTTTCTTCTGCAGCTTGCAATGATTCTGTGGTGCTATTTGATGGTTGTTTTCACTGATCCTGGTGCGGTACCTGAAAACTGGACGCATGATGCCGAAGATAGTGGGAATCCTTCATTTTCCTCTTCAGAGGAGCAAGGAAGTGCTCTTAGATATTGTCATCGCTGTCAAAATGGCAAACCTCCCCGTTGTCATCATTGTTCTGTTTGTAAGTCATCTTTCCTGTGGATGGTAACTAAGCTTTAACTTATGACCACTGTTTGAAAAGTTGCAACAGAACCACTGTTCATTAGTGATTCTTTGCCAAAGTCACATGTTAACTAGTATTTGTGAAAGTTATCTCATATCATATTTATGTTAACTTTTGCTTTTTGCACTGTTCAGTTCTTTTGGTTCCTGACCCAGATCTTCTTGTTGATGCTCCTTGCTATGATTGAAAAAAGAGCAAACACTGTCAAATTTCTGCAAAATATCTAGTGATCATAGTGGCATTGAACATTAACCAGTCCTCGTATAGCAAATCTACAAGATATACATGCATAGCCAAGAAGCTCTTTGATTTTCTTCTGGTTTTATTAGCTTGGCTAAGGATCTGCCACCCTCTTATCTTGTTTCTATTGCATCCATAAAATTTAGGATGAATAAGTTAGATGTCAGTGTTTCTCCAGGTTCTTGTTTTAACCTTTTCTTTTGATGCAGGTAACAGATGTGTGCTTAAAATGGACCATCACTGCATTTGGGTAGTGAATTGTGTTGGAGCAAGGAACTACAAGTATTTTCTCCTATTTCTGGTACAACTGAAACATTTAATGCGGCTTCCCTGATCTTGCTTATTCTACACTCTACACATTTGTATCATTGAAACATTGCTTGTTCCTTTTTTTTTTACATTTTCCTGTTTTCCTGACCATGCGGCCACATAGAGTTCTGTTTTTGAAATGTTACTGTTTGGTATGTTCTTGCAGAAACTGTCGCTATATTTGTACAGTTCCGTAAATCTGACTTTATTTGTTTAAAAATGTGGACATCTCACGTGGTTTTGACATGGAGCGTTATTTTCTTGCCAAACTGTATGTAGAACTGTGTTTATTCATACCAACAATTGCTTACCAATCATTAGTATGCAGGTGTGCAAGCCCTACTTTCTGCTACTAGTTAAGTTTGCCAACCATTAACAAACGTCCCTAATAGTTGAGGCCAGGCCTGTACTTAGAACAAAAGAAACATGATTGTGTTTTATTTACCTTTTACTTGTCTATAGTGATGTTCTCTGTTTGCCTGTTCAGATACCTTATTTCTTGTTATTTATTTCTCTTAAAGTTGATTTTCCTATGTTATATAGGTCTATACATTTATTGAGACTGTGCTGGATACCTTGGTACTACTTCCAAACTTCATTGAGTTTTTTCAAGATGAAAGTAGGCGTTCCAGCTCTCCTGGGGATATTGCTATTCTATTTCTTGCTTTTGGTAAACCTTTTCCTTTCCTTGCAAGCATCAAACTTACTTCAAAGTTTTACAAGTTACATAACAGTTGGTCTTTGTTGCAGTTCTCAATTTAAGTTTTACAAGTTACATAACAGTTGGTCTTTGTTGCAGTTCTCAATTTAGCATTTGCGCTGAGCCTCCTCTGTTTCATTGGCATGCATACGTCTCTTGTTACACGTAATACGACTTCTATAGAGGTGATTCTGGTGCATTAGTTCTCTTGCTCCCCCTCCCATTCATTAATAAAGAAATGTCTTGATGACACATCAAACTTCATCTACCTAATTACCTGTTAATCTGGAAACTGGATCAAATGTGGTCATCATGCACAAGATTCAAAATGCAGTATTCATCAATTGGAATTGTATAGCGCACAGCCTTTACAAACTGTTCAATCATTTTAATTCAGATTTTGAAGGTTTTTTTTGCTTGCCAGTCAATAAATGCAGCACTACATCCCAGTACATTAATAGCCTATTCCCTTGATGGCATTCCAAAAACATTACAATATGATTGCTTTGGATGCCAGGTCTATGAACGAAAAAAGTCAGTTTCATGGAAATATGATCTAGGATGGAAAAGAAATTTGGAGCAGGTAATCTTTATGGTATAATTCACTGCTGATCTTTATATCATACGTCCCAGCCATTTGTAATACAGGTTACTGCAGGTCTTTGGTACCAAAAAGTTGCTCTGGTTTGTTCCCTTGTACTCTACAGAGGATCTGCACAACATCCCTGCGCTTCAAGGCCTTGAGTTCCCTACTCGCTCCGACGCAATTGTGTAATTGCATATGATGCCTAGTAGAGTGGCAGCAGTGTATTCCATGACATAGGGTCGTCTCACATTTACACTATAGGGTTTCTATACGGAGATCTGTTAATTCTTTTTTTTTTGCGACTTGAGATCTGTTAATTCTTTTGTGTACAGAAATACACACGCAATTCTTTCGTGTACCAGCTGTAAGAACCAAACAGATATTTACACAATCCTGTCAATTCCTCTTGCAGCAACTCCAGAAGAAAATGTTAACCATCAACTGCTAACACGCCTTGACACCCCCCCCTCCTCCTCCCCCCCCCCCCCCCCCCCCCCCCTTTTTTTTTGGCGAAACTCCTTTTCTTTTCTTGCATGTGAGCTTCCTGTATTCAAAATACCCAAGTAAATGTGACTATTTAGTTTGGACTTTGGAAGTTAAATGCACTATCCATTTTGAAATCCATTGTTTTTGCATAGTTAAAACATTTTATGTATCTAGATATACTCATACTCCCTCTGTCTCATATTATTTATCGTTTTCGGTTTCCGTACCACAACTCTGTTCCATATTATTTGTCGTTTTCGGTTTTTTTATCATAAGTTTGATTTGATTTGTAGAAAATACATGCACTATTTGTATCTCTACATAAATTTATTAAAAAACTAGATTTAAAGATCTTTTCAATGATATGTACCATAAATATTAATATTTATTTTATTAAAGTTATTTATCGGGAAATACAAACGACATATATTTTGGGACGGAAGGGGAGAGTAATAGTTAAAGAAATATATTTAGGGCCTGTTTTGTACAGCTCTGCTTCACTAACGAAGCTGTTTTTTTAGAAAATAGCTTCATGAACAACTCTCTAAGTGAAGCTGAGTTATTTTGGAAAAAATATTTGGCAAAACAGCTTCACCAACAACTTTATTGATGAATATGAGAGCGAAAGGAGGAAGAGAGCTATGATAAGCTACTATTTTCAGCTTCATCTCATTCATATCTTTGTGAGAGGGGAAGAAAAACAGCTTCATGGGTGAAGCTATTTTAAAAAGAGGTGTTTGACAAAAAAAATAGCTCACAACAACTTTATAAAGTTGTTATAAGCTATACCAAACAGACCCTTAAAAAACACTTATACTTTAGAATATATAGTTAAATGTATTTAGAAAAATCAAGAATTTGGAACGAGAGAAGAGCGATTTGTTTGTCCGATGTCCACTCGATTTTTGTTTGCAGGAGTTGCATGTGATGGCCATTTCTAACTGGGTACAGTATTTTATTATTCAATTAGACCCCATGCTGCCTTTAACCTCGAGGCCTCCTCCTGCTGCGACAGAAATGCAGGCCCAGGCCCAAGCATCGTCCCCATTTACCGTACTGGTGCTCTCTGGGCAGGGCGAATGTACAGTAGGTTAATAGTTTGTGGTAGTTAATTTCACCCATAACAGCTGCCACGTTCAAAAATAAACATTTGAGGCAAATAATTCCACAATGCAAGCTGCTTCAAAAAGAACTTTATGTGTCAGATATTTTGTTTGCGTTTTGTAGGCTTGTTTGGGACTATCCGCTTCACATTTTTTTAGCTTTGCTCTATATTTTTTAGTCAAACGGTTTTAGTTCCACGCACACAGTTTCAGAAAAAAAAATGAAGTTGTGAGAGCACCTAAAGAGATACTCTACAAATTTCACAATGAAGTTTGCAGAACAGAGTTTGTGAAGCAGTCCCAAACATGCCCGCATTTTGTAGAACTTGATCTACAAAAATTCTCTCGGCACAAACGCAAAATCTTGACTTTATACACTCGCAATTAATAAAAGAGAAGAAAAAAAACCCCTCCAACTCTAAACGGCTTAAAACCTCAAATAAAATCTGGCTCTGACACTTGCAAACTAACGATTCCCGCACTGAGCGATAGCGAAACACTGGGTTCCCGCTCACGAGCAAACCAGATCTCGTCAACGCTGGCGGGCGATCGAAACAAAACGAAGCCCGAATCGAGCGAGGGAGATGCCGGCGTACGATCCCAAAGACGACGTCGACCGCCTCTTCGCCTGCTTCAAATGCGACGTCTCCCCTCCCAGTATGCTGCTCCCTCCCCCAAGATCTTTTTCTTTTCCCCACATTGCAATATGTCCCCATTCTCACCGCCGATAATCCGCTCCGCATTTTCTGCGGCGTCCAGAGTCGGCGTTCAGGGAGAGGCCGCTCCCGCAGGCCAAGAAGTCGCGAGGCTCGCCCCTGTCGGTGATTGCCAGTAGCGGTGGCGGGAGCTCCTCCGATGCTTCCACACCAGATTCCACGACGGATGCCGCAGCGGACAAGGTGAGGTCGAGGCATTTCTCTTTTCCTAATTCCCAGACCAAAACAAATTAAAGCTGAGGATTTTGTTTCGGCCAATCCTGGCGTTTTTCTAGCACACGGCGCCGTCGTCGTCGGCGAGCAAATTTGTAGGCCGTAAGCAGATGTCCCCAGTCGTGTTCTACGGTTCCCCGCAAGGCGTCCAAGTGAAACAGCCGCAGAGCTTCTTGAGGCTGCTGCACGTGATCCGCATTGATCTGAAGAAGCAAACCGACTTTATCCCCAGGTGTGGAATTTAGTCCACGCTGCACCGCGTGCTCTGCTTGATACTCCATAGCGCTCGTTTTAGTGTGACTTACTGATTGTAGTTGACTATACAGGGATGTTGTCTGGGCTACATTTCCTAGGCAATATGAGGCGATCAGGTTCTCTAAGGCACACACGTACACCAATGTCTGGGACAAGAAGGTTCCTTGTGTCTACATATGAGGAGTTCTGGAAAAGGTTGGGTCCTTAGCAAACTGCATGTTTTGTACCCCATTTCACTTCCATGTTTGTGCGTGCATAGCAGCATTCTTGCAATTGAAAATGTGTCTGTTGCTCCTTGGCTAATGCCAAGTTTTTTTTTCCTTCTAAATGGCCAACCACTCCTTATTGCTGTATTCATGTAGGTACAATGATATGGATTCCAACATTCGCCACCATTATGAGGTTATCCAGGAGGTAAGCCATCGTCTGTTGATTCCATGCTGAAATGGTTTGCACGGTGTTTTGCAAGCAAGTCTTTTTCAAACATTGATTTCATGTTCTATTCCTGGATTTGATGTGGAGTAACAAAATTAGTTGGTAAAGCATACACTCATCGTGCTGGCAAATTATTTCAAAAGTATTGTTGCCTTAATCTTAGGTAATTCAAGGGTTATTTGTGTCTTTTTTTTCCCACCAGGGACAGGGTTGTATTTTTTCATGAAAATTTTATTATTATCTTTAAGAGTACTTATTATCTTTAAGAGTATATTTTGCAAAATGACTAATGATTGGCCAAACAATAGCAAAACTACAGATCTAAGGAATTTTAACTACTCCCTCCGTTCCAAATTATAAGTCGCTTTAACTTTTTGGTACATCCATTTTTGCTATGCATCTAAATATAATAATATGTCTAGATACATAGTAAAATGGATGAACCAAAAAAGTCAAAGCGACTTATAATTTGGAATAAAGGGAGTATATATTAACTATAAATTTACCCATTTTTCACCGTATATATTTAAGGTTTTTCGGGTAAAAAAAAGAACAGATTTAACAAATATTTTGTTGTGAATATACAGATTTAAGTGTTCAACATTTTCAATAGATGTACTGCTTCAGACATGTTGTTCCTTGACTCACCACCCTGTCTGTCCATGTAGCATTGTGCACCCAAATGATTTGCCCAATTTATATGAATGGAAAAAGCGACTACTTCTGAGCTTTTCTACTCCAATGGGGCTTGGTTGATAGAAACTCAGTACATAACTGGAAACCGAGCACCCTCAAATCAGTAATTGCTATAATTCTTTTGTTAAATCTGTACTTCCTAATATAATCCCTTAGGTCTCTAGTTTCATAAAAATTATTTGTCCTTTAAAGTTACATGAACAGTTTGCTCACACTCACGCCATTGATTTTTTTTTATCACATATCGCAACTTGGCTTCACTGCAATGCCCAATATAACATCTTGATTACAGGGTTCGCCTTGCCACATTTACTTTGATCTTGAGTTTGATACAAGAGTAAACAAGAAGAGAGATACAGATGAAATGGTGGATATATTGATTGCTATTGTATTCAGTGCCTTGCGTGATAAATATTCTATTGAAGGACATGAAGAGTGGATCACAGAGTTAGACTCATCCACTGAAGGTCGCTCAATTCTTCTCTCTGCTTGGTTCAAATAGAGTTTGATTTGATTCCAACAAGCTGCTATTAAAACTATAAGCAGAATTTGACAATATGTGGTGTGTGTTTTGTCAATTCAATCTGGTTGAAGTGATTTATTTCTATAATTTTTTTAGTAAAATTGTGTCATTCTGTCATTTAATGGAACCATACCTTTTAATAGGGATGTAAATATGTAACTGTGCGCCACTTTAGATGAACAATAATTGTTAGATATATAATTGTATATATCCTAGGGGGTCCTATGTAATTGTTGTTTACTGATTTTAGGTCCAGTCTTTGCGTCCGCGATACTCCCGCTTAGACTGCGGGGGAGTGTTAGATATATAATTGTATATATCCTAGGGGATCCTATGTAATTATGTTTACTTGTACTCCAAGTCATGTATGACTATATATATGAAAGCCACCCAACCCCTAAGGGTATGAGGTGTTCCGCTATCTCTCTACACCGGTTGCCTGCCCAACAGTGCTGGGAGGTGCTGCAGCAGCGCCGCCCCCGGGCCATGGTTCTGCTTCAGCCCCGGGGTCGGCCTCCCTGCCGGAGGTGGGCAGTGGCGCCCTCCATCCGGACCTGGCCCGTACGGCCAACCTCCTCAGGCGCACACCGCCTACACCCAGCAGCAGCAGGTGTGGGATCCTGCTGCCCTGGTGGCCGCCCTGAACCAGATGCAGATCACCTCGGGCAGCGCCCCCTGGGTGATGGACACCGGTGCCACCTCGCACATGAGCTCTGATACCATGTAGAGAGTGTTAGTCGCTGAATTCTCACACTAGGAAGTAGCAGAATTCTTACTCTCATCGGAGAGAGGATGACACTGAGAGTTTGGGGCAATTTTTTCTGTTTTCTTACTCACAAACACAAACACAATGCCATACCCTGCCTGAAGGGTTGGGGTACATACTTATAGGCTGCTAGCCAGCCCGGAATATGCCAAATGCTAGTCTGAGATGCTAGTCTAAAGCGCTGTCCTCTGTAGGACAGCAGCACTGTCCTAGTGCGGCTAGGATGCTGTCCTCGCAGGGACAGCAGTACAAACAACCAGTCCAAGATGCCAAGATGCTGTCCTCGCAGGGACAACACCTTTACAGACCCACACCAGGCCACCAACAGACTTATCCATCATTCTCCCCCTAAGTCTTGTGCGCCGTCTTGTGGGAAGGTTGGACCATCCCGATCCTGGAGCAAAGCTCGAGAAACGTGATCCTCCCAAGGGGCTTGGTGAGTAGATCCGCGAGCTGATCCTTGGTGTTGATGTAGCTCGCCTTGATGCTCCCATCGTCCAAACAACCACGGATGAAGTGATACCTCACTCGGATGTGTTTGCTCCGTTCATGGAAAACGGGATTCTTTGCCAGGGCCAGGGCGGATTTGTTGTCCACCCTGAGTTCCACCGCTTGAGCATCTCTCCCGAGGAGATCACCCAGCAGCCGAGCAAGCCAGAGTGCCTGGGTCGAAGCGGTGGAGGCCGCTATGTACTCGGCCTCACAGCTGGACAGGGCCACCACCTGCTACTTGGCCGACTGCCAGCTAACAAGGCACTTGCCGAGGAAGAAGAGAGTCCCGCTGGTGCTCTTGCTGGTGTCGATGTCGCCGGCGTGGTCGCTGTCGCTGTACCCGATGAAGTGCGCCGCGCCGGGACACCTCGGGTAGTAGAGACCGTGGTCGAGGGTCCCCGCAACATAGCGGATGATCCTCTTCACAGCCTGCTGGTGCTCCGTCGTCGGTCGCTGCATGAACCGATTAACGTAGCCGACAGAGAACGCCAAGTCCGGGCGTGTGTGGGCGAGGTAGCGAAGGCTCCCCACAAGACGCCGGTACTGCGTAGCGTCCACCTCCTCCGTCGTGCTATCACGGCTGAGCTTCAGCCTCTCCTCCATCGGAGTGAGAGCTGGATTGCAGTCGGTGAGCCCAGCTAGCTCAACAACGCGCTTGGCGTAGGCAGTCTGTCGAAGCGTGATCCCGGAGTTGCCCTGGTGCACCTCGATCCCCAGGTAGAAGGAGAGAGGCCCCAGGTCACTCATCTGAAAGGTGGCCTTCATCTGTTCCTTGAACGCCGCCACCTCTTTATCCTTGACGCCGGTGATCACCAAGTCGTCGACGTAGACACCCACCAGCAAGGCATTTCCCCCATTGCCCCGCCGGTAGATAGCCGCCTCGTGCGGGCTTTGCGCGAAGCCCATCCCCTTGAGCGTGGAATCCAGCTTGGCATTCCACGCCCTCGGTGCCTGCCGCAAGCCGTAGAGGGCCTTGCGCAGGCGGAACACCTTGCCCGCCTTGCCGGGGATTATGAACCCCGACGGCTGGTGCACGTAGACCTCCTCCTTCAAGTCGCCGTTGAGGAACGCCGACTTCACATCCATGTGATGAACACGCCAGCCCTCCTGAGCAGCTAGCGCGAGGAGGAGTCGCACGGACTCCATACGTGCCACAGGAGCGAAAGCATCGTCGAAGTCGATCCCCTCCTGTTGCACAAAGCCGCGTGCCACCAAGCGCGCCTTGTGCTTGACGATGGCACCCGCTTCATCCTCTCTCAGCTTGAACACCCACTTAAGGGTGATCGCGCGATGACCGACTGGAAGGTCAGCCAGCTCCCACGTCTTGTTCCGTTCGACAGCGTCCATCTCCTCCTGCATCGCGGCACGCCATGCCGCGTTTCTCTCCGCCTCGGCGAAGGAACGAGGCTCGCCGTCGTCCTGTGCGAGGTGCAGCTCCGCCTCGCAGTCGCGCTGTGCCGGTTCAGGGACCGGCTGCTCACCGAGGAGGTCGTCCATGGTACGGTA
Organism: Microstegium vimineum; assembly: GCA_022036555.1. Taxonomy (NCBI): domain Eukaryota; kingdom Viridiplantae; phylum Streptophyta; class Magnoliopsida; order Poales; family Poaceae; genus Microstegium; species Microstegium vimineum. The sequence goes on along the minus strand of CM039119.1, from coordinate 57,592,876 downwards.
ACGCAAAGGCTCGCCGTCGTGGTAGGCGTCGATGCGATCCTCGTCGTTGGACAGCGGAGTGGCTAACTCCACCGTGCGCTGTTCGTCGTGGGCCGAAGCTGCCGGTGCGAACCCGAAGTAGGTACCGGTGTAGGAGAACGAGGCGTGGCCGGCGGTGGACTCGCCGGAGCTGGTGGTGGAGTTGGTGGCGGCGAATGAGGTGGTGAGGTAGGTGAGCTCGGTGAAGACGAGCTGCTAGCTCCCCCCGCTCCCTTGAAGTGGACGTAGTCGACGACGAAGTCGCTGGTCGTCAGAGTCGAGCCGTCGTCCACCATCTTACCCTACGTCCAGCTTCGCCCTTCATCGAACACGACATCGCGCGTGATGCGCACTCGCCGTGTCACCGGGTCGAGGATGCGGTAGGCCTTGGCACCCTCCGCGTAACCGATGAAGACCCCTGGCGTACTCCGGTCGTCGAGCTTGCTGACGTGGTTGAGCTCCTTAACGAAGACCAGGCAGCCGAAGACGCATAGGTGGCTTACCGAGGGCTTGTGCCCGTGCCAGGCCTCGTATGGCGTCTTGCCGTCTAGGGCCTTGGTGGGGGAGCGGTTGAGCAAGTGAACAACAGTCATCACCGCCTCACCCCAGTAGATCGCCGACATCCCTCTCTGCTTGAGGAGGGCACGGGCGGTGGCCACCACTGTCTGGTTGCGGCGCTCAACAACGCCGTTCTGCTGCGGAGTGTACGGCGCGGAGAAGTGGCGGTGGATCCCCTCATCGGCGCAGTACGCCGCGAACTCGGCCGCCGTGAACTCGCCGCCGTTGTCCGTGCGTAGGACCCGAAGCTTGCGTCCGCACTCTGCCTCTGCAGCAACTTGAAGGCGCTTGATGGAGTCCGCCGCGGCTGCCTTGACATCGAGCAGGACAACCCACATGTAGCGGGACATGTCGTCGACGAGGAGGAAGTAGCGCCGACCTCCAGGTGTAGCCGGTGTCACGGGGCCACAGAGATCACCGTGTACGAGCTCCAGCTTCTCCTTGGCGCGAAAGCTCGCCTGGCGAGGGAAAGGGAGCCGCCGCTGCTTGGTGAGGACGCAGGTGTCGCAGAACTGCTCCACATGGTCGACGTGCGGCATGCCCCGCACCATCGCCAGCTGCCGAGCTGCCTTAGGGCCTCAAAGTTGAGGTGCCCAAAGCGCTCGTGCCACCTCCAAGCATCATCGTCGCGGCGGGCTGCAAGACAGAGAGGTTGCGCCACTTGTGCGTGAAGGACGTAGAGGCGGTTGCTCCTGTTGACCTTGACAAGGAGTCGGTGTCGATGATCCCAGATGCGCAGCACCCCGTGCTCGATCTCTACGCGCGATCCGTTCTCATCCAGCTGTCCCAAGCTGATGATGGAGTTCCTCAACGCGGGGATGTAGTAGACACCGGTGAGCAGCCTGTGCTCACCAGTCTTGGCGACGAAGACGACGGAGCCGACGCCTTTGATCTCCACGGCGGAGGCGTCCTCGAACTTGACGGTGCCTCGGGTGTCTGAGTCGAGCTCGGAGAAGAAGTCCCGCCGCCCGGTCATGTGGTGGGTAGCGCCGGTGTCGAGGCACCACCCATCGGTCTTGTCGTTGCTAGAACTGTCACCGAGGAGGGCATGTGCTTTTGGCTCGTCAAGGTGGAGGAGAGCCGTTGCGACTGGTGCCGCTGGAGGTAGTTCTATGCTCGCGTGAGCAATGAACAAAGCCGGCTGCTCCTCCTCCTCCGCTTGCGCGACGTGGGCTTGGGCGTGTCGTGGCTGTCGGCACTCCTTGGTCCAATGACCAAGTTTGCCGCAGTTGAAGCAAGGTTCGTCTCGTGGCGGCTTTTGCTTGCCGGCGGCACTGCCCTGGGCGCCTCCACGGTCGTCGCCCTCGGCACGTCCTCGCGCCCCTGCCTGGGCGGCTTTGCGCGGCTTGCCGCGCTTGCGACCGTCCGTCGTGGAAGAAGGCTCCCCCTTCTTCCTGTCACCTTGGCCGGCAGCCCACTGCTCCCGAGTGAGGAGGAGCTTCCCGCCAATGGTGACGGATCCCGAGGAGCGCTGTGGCTCATCGCTGTCAACGACCTTGAGGCGACCCAATGCCTCCTCGATCGTCATTGTGGAGAGGTCCAGCAGAGACTCGATTGAGCGAGCCATCTGCTTGTACTTGTCGGGGACGCAGCGGAAAAGCTTCTCCACAACTCTCTCTTCGTCGTAGGTGTCGTCGTCGAACTGCACTATTTTCTGCAACAGAGTGTTGAGGCGGAGAGCAAAGTCATCGACGTCCTCACCTGGTTTGAAGGTCAGGTTCTCCCACTCCTTGCGTAGTGCCTGCAAGGTAGACTTGCGAGCACGGTCGCTGCCAATGCGTGCTGCAGCGATGGCATCCCAAGCCTCCTTGGCAGTCCGCTTGTTGGTAAGCGAAAACTGCATCTCGGGCGGGACTGCAGCAATGAGAGCATCCAGCGCCCGTCGATCTTGGTCGTAGTCGACGTCGCCATACCGGACTACATCCCACATGTGCCGCACTTGGAGCCTTACCCTCATCACCGCAGCCCACTCGACGTAGTTGGTCTTGGTGAGGGTAGGCCACCCGCCGCCGGGGGCGAAATCCCTGACAACAGCCTGGTATTCGTGGTGACCACGATATCGAACCGGGGAGGGAGAGTCGCGTCGCCTGTGAAGGCCGTGCTCTCTGTCGACCCGTATGTCGCCGTCGTGCGCTCCTCCTCCAGGAGCGCCACCGGCGCGCCCGCGCCTGGGCTGCCAACACGCTCATGGGCGTGTGCAGCTGCCCACTGCGCAGCTCGTCCTCGCGCTGCCTCCCTTTCCAGCAACTCGAGGTCTGCATTAGCGCCGTCGTCGGCAGCGATGGAGTTGCCGTTGCTGCTGCGCAGAGCCTCGACCTCTGCTGCTGCTGCACGCGCTGCAGCTACTGCTTCCGCCTCCGCCTTGGCTGCTGCCAGCTCTGCCGCTGCCAGCCTCGACCCTATTGCCGCCGCAGCAGCAGTCTCCTTGGCCGCTCGCTCGCGTTCCTCTGCCGCAGCGAGCTCGGCCGCCTGCCGACGCTGCGTGCTCGAGGTGACAGAGCGCTGAGACTGTCCTGCGGACATGGCCCACCATTGAGGGGCTGCTGCGTGGAGATGGAACAGCTTCTGACGAGCTGCTGCTTGGCTGAACAGAGGGGGAAGCTTGAACAGAGGCAGCCGGAGCTGCTGCTGCTCGTCGCTGTGGCTGCTGCAAGGTTGGGAGCGAGGCTGGAGAGGGAGTTGAGCAGGAGATGCTCAGGCTACAGGAAATTACGTCTCTGATACCACTTGTTAGTCGCTGAATTCTCACACTAGGAAGTAGCAGAATTCTTACTCTCATCGGAGAGAGGATGACACTGAGAGTTTGGGGCAATTTTTTCTGTTTTCTTACTTACAAACACAAACACAATGCCATACCCTGCCTGAAGGGTTGGGGTACATACTTATAGGCTGCTAGCCAGCCCGGAATATGTCAAATGCTAGTCTGAGATGCTAGTCTAAAGCGCTGTCCTCTGTAGGACAGCAACACTGTCCTAGTGCGGTTAGGATGCTGTCCTCGCAGGGACAGCAGTACAAACAACCAGTCCAAGATGCCAAGATGCTGTCCTCGCAGGGACAACACCTTTACAAACAGTACAAACAACCAGTCCAAGATGCCAAGATGCTGTCCTCGCAGGGACAACACCTTTACAGACCCACACCAGGCCACCAACAGACTTATCCATCAGAGAGATAGCGGAACACCTCATACCCTTAGGGGTTGGGTGGCTTTCATATATATAGTCATACATGACTTGGAGTACAAGTAAACACAATTACATAGGACCCCCTAGGATATATACAGTTATATATCTAACAATAATGGAGTGCTGAGATTAGAGATATCCCCAGCCTCACCTAGAAGCCACGGAGGCCTGGGTTCGAACCCTAGTTGCTTCCCTACTATCGAGCAAGGGGGGTGCCAGCTTAGTTTCCTTCTTTTGAGGAAACCATGCTTGAGGATTGAATTCTAATTTCAGCCTTTGGGATGCTTTACTAGAAATCCTGCAAAATCTACTTTTGAGAGAATAACATAAGAGAAAAAACGTGGAACAATTTTACATTCTAATGCTACCTGGAAAAGTGTCACTGTAATGAATCTATACAAGATGTTGAAGTTCAGACATAGAGAAATATTTTTTTAGTAAAGTCACAGCAACATTATTTGCAAGGAGGTCAATATTGTTGAAGTCAATGTTTTTTATGCACTTTGATGCATCTTTCTCGTTTATCTAGCATTTCATATTAAAATTGAAGAATCAGGAAGACATTTCAAAGTGGCAGGGAAGTAGAAAAACTTTCCATTATTAGTTTATTGCAAATTGTTTCTATTAGTGCCAACTTCATAGTGTTTTACATTCTAGGCCAGTCCTTCGCCACAATGATCTTATACTGCTTAAATGGTAGTCACATGGCAACTGTTATAATTTTTATTTGTAGAAAAGTTTTCACGCCATCTAACCATTCGTATACCCAAGATTGCATTTAAAGACAACTCCCATGTTGGCGCGTTTGTCTGTGAGGTATTATTCAATCTTCATCTTCAATTTTGCCATTATCAGATTTTTCTTAGTTTTAGTGGTATTTTTAGTTTAAATTGCCACTACTGTTGTGCTACTGGCTATATGCAAGCATGCTATTTTTTTTTAAAAAAGATTGAGAAATATGTTGAATAGATTGTAGCAATGGAAATATTGGAAAAAGAATCAAGAATGACTCCCAACTTGTCTGCAGTGTTTGGAGCTGATAATAGGATTCATGATATATCTGTGATTCTGTGTTTAAACTTTGAGGTTTTGGTGAATTATGCAATAGTGTTTCTGCTTCCTCATATCCACTGTCCATAACTCCATATCATTTTTTTTGAAAGGACGGCGAAATCTTTGCCTCAAGTTTTATTAAAAGTGTCAAGTAATGCCAAGAGAAGTCTCAATTTGTTGAAAGAAAAGTTTGGCTCCTCTATGCGAACTTGCTTTCTATGCCAAGTGAACTGAGTTTACTGGTGACCTCTCCTTGTTTTTTTTTCTATTAATTTTTTTAACAAGTGGATCAGCTAGGTGGCTACTAATAGCCATCAGCTCGCTTATCATCCTTGGGGCTTGGACAATTTGGAATCACCGTAACCGGTGTGTTTTCGATAGCTCTCCTCCTAGCTTGGCTGGAGCCTTGCTGTTTGCGTGTGAGGAGCAGTGCCACTGGACTCTTGCAAAAGCTCAGTAGGTTCCTTTGTGGTTGGGAACTGATTCCCCCTGTTTAGCGCGTGTGTTTATCCTTTAAGCTGAAAAGCTTGCGAGGATGGGTGTGTTTTGGTGTTGTACGGGCTCTCGCCCTTTTTTCTTCTTAATACAAAGATACGCAGCTCTCCTGCGTGTTCGATAAAAAAAAAAGTATGTGTTGCTCTGCTTCATCATAGACTTCCTTTTGTCTTCTTGTCTAATAGCACTGTCCATATCAAATTGCAAGTAAATTTATCCTAGTTTTTATCGACATCTGGTCTAGCTGTATTTTGATATATGTTATCCTGGTCCTGGAATACAAACAAAATATTGTTTTGATTTACAAATGACATTTTATTCTTACCCACAGGTCTGTTCACAAATCGCAGCTCAGCGTGCAGCCAATCCTGACCTTGATAAACTGTATATTACAAAAGAAAGCAGCTCAGGTCCTGTTGATCAGCTCTTTATGGATACTGCAGTTTACTCTCGTAATCGTTGTTTCCGTTTAGTTTTCTCATCAAAGTCTGGGAAGAAATCATTTCTGGTGCCGACCAAACGTTTCAAATGCCAGGAAATGGTTAGCCCTTGGATCCAACGGTCTATTTTTTATACTAAGTGCATATATTTTTTAGCGTCAAAGATAAAATTCATCATGTTTAGAAACAATTAACTTCTGATTGATTTGCTGTAATATTTTGTTATAATGTTCTAAATGCTTTTGTGATGTCTTTTATCTTAATTCTGGATTGTAATAGACAATTTAAGTAGAAGTCCACACTTTTATTTCTGCTGCTTGCAGGAATGTAAAATCTGCTCAGTAGATGCAATACTATATATGATCTCCAATTTCCTGTATCTGTTACAAAATCTCTGTCGTGGCATCATCAAATAGTTGTTTGCATATGCCATTCTATTGAAAAGCTTATGAACTTTTGATATAGATATCACCTATTACATGTGACATCATATTCTTATAATTACAGAATGATAAAGATGTCTTTATGGAGTCGCTTATTTGTAGACTGGATGATAACTGCGAAAAACTGTTGATATGCAAACTAGACTTGGAATGCAAGAAAACATTGCATTTTGACTCTGAAATCAGCATGCCTCAAGTAAGTGTTTGCAATTTGGACCACAACATTACAGTTTTCCTGCTAGTGTATTTTTCTGAAATTACCTGAAACTTAGTATATTTCCTTGCTTTCATACTCCTTCCATTTCTTTTTTACAAGGCGTATTAGCATGTGGAAAAAATTGAAGTGTGCTTTGACATCGATCTCTTACAATATGTCATGAGTTGCTACAAAATCAATGTCGTATTAAAATATTTCTGAAATACGGATATATTGATTTCTAAAAAACAGTATTGATGTATTTTTCATACACTAAGCATGCAATCATTAGTCAATTTTTTTTTTGCAGTTTGACTTCTTCAAATCCTAATATGTCCTATAAAAGGAAAAAGAGTATTACAAATCAGTCTGCACTAACAAACAATTATTGATATTTAGGAAGTCTTGGCAGTTTTTTTTTTAAGGAAAATGGCAGGAGCTCTGCTTTTCAATTAAGAGAGGAAGGAGATTGTAACATAGTTTTTAAATACAAAAGTGCAGCACTTCAAAAAACAGTACACAACCTTTTCTGTTTTAGTTAACCAGAGATTATAGATCTTTAACTTGAAGGGGCAACATTTATTTCTTTTCATAATCTTTTGTACTTCAGTAGCCTTGGCTTGGACATGTAAGCTGCATGCATTGCGAGCATGGTGGCTGGAAAGTCCTGAGATGTCTGCGTTGCTACTCATAAGGTGTGTTCAGTAGATGGAGCATTCATGTCCAACTGAATTCAATCCACCTAAACCTCAAAACTAACTCATGGAGGAGCTCACCTTTCGCTTGGAAATGTGTGTCCCCTCCTATTCTGGCTTGCCATCTGATTCTGCCTCTTCACTACCAATCACCTGAATTCATTGTGCAAGGAACAATGGGGCCCTCTGCTGCTTGGACTTGTCACTCTCTTGGTTTGTGAGGAAAGTACAAACTGATGGCAATAATCTTGAACACTATGCTGAAAACTTGTGTGTATTCAAGTTTGAGAGCTTGAAAAAAGTGCTTGTGCCTAAATGTTGTTATGCAGTAAGCGTTTTTATTGTCCTTGAGAGGTACTGAGAGTGTGCTTGTCTACCTTTTTTTTTTTGAACGCAAATGCTTGTCTGCCTTTCTCTCCTTGAAAATCAATTTAAATTTAGTATAGGCTGATTGTGTATATATTTATTTTGCCATGACCAGATTCAAGGAAGGAACTACAGTGGCCCCATTGCTACATATCGAAGTGATTTTTCTCATGCATATACTTATGGAAAATCTCCTTTTCCAGCTTTGGATGGCTTTATAGAATCCATTGCTTCTTTTGGAAATGTTTCAGGTTCATCTTCCTCATGATTATGCCTTTCAATTTGTTCTGATAGTCATTTGTTTCACTAATATACGTTTATGTGTATTCCACAAGTTGATGTTTGCCATGTTTATCGCGTTTGACTTTTCCAAATGTTGGAGTGGATGTTCATGTCATGTGCATAGTCATGTTATGGCAGTTAATTCTGTATGATTTCTATTTTTTCCCCAAAGTGGAATGGTAGGCTTGATAGATCTCCCTTAGCTCCCTGTTGGTTTCTTTCTTTCTTTCTTTACTTTAGTTGTAATGGCCGTGTGTACCGCCTTGTTACAGACTGGAATTTTATTTGAAATAAATAAAGCTTATTTATCTAGACTCATGGGTCATGGCTGAGAAACTGTTGTGCATTCACCACAAACAGTTTTGCAGAGTACCTGAATTCAAGTTGATTCTGCTTACGTGTATCCATGTCCAAGAGACATCTTGTCCAATATTTTTCTTTTCTTTTTCCAAAACAGACAATTGCCCCTAGAGCTGGCTTATTACCCACTACCTCATTTTTCTAGGAAATATCCATTACCTCATTGTCTATACCAGCGACAACAACATTGAAAACTCTGCCTAACTCTGTAGAGGAGAGCACATTATTGGCATTCTGTGGAATACAAAAATTAATCTTAGAGTAGATTAAGAGTATATTATATTTTCAGAAGTTAAGTTATCATAGTTTCTTAACTAATGTTGAAGGCAAATAAATGTTTGATTCTATGATGTGAGTATTGGCATGGCTGGATATGTATTATTAGCCAACATCTTTTTTCTTGTGCATATTTTTTTTTTGTTATTGAAAGAATCAGGCAGGGGAGCTGCTGATTATATTAGAAAGAAGAAACCCAGACTGGGCATTATAACAGAGTAGGACCCGAAAAAGCAACAAACAAGATAGAAACTGAAATTTGATAATCTGTTGTATTGTAGGGAAAATTCGATCTTGGTTCTGGTTTTCACAGGAGAGTTTGATAATCTATAACACGTTAAGGAGCAGATACTGTGAGAATATTGGAAGGGAGCATAAGGGCAATCATGGTAACAATAACATTTTAACATCTAGAACAACAACATATAACTTTTCCTGCAGCATCAGCTGTCTTAAATACCCTGATATTTTTTCCCAGTACCATATCACTAATTATGTCATGAAATGCACCAGTGTTTTACATTGTTGATTTCCACAGAGCAGCATACTACCAAAAGTGTCATGACCCTGATTGTCAAGGTAAGTGAGGACCATCATTGCAGCGGTTAACAGTTCGCAGATTATCCTTAGTCATGACATTAATGGTTTGGAGCAGGCTACCGTTCGCCCTTGCGTCCTGTACCTTGGGATGTGATTCCTGAGTTAATGGAGTCAGACCAGATAGAATATCAGGGCAATGTCATGGAAACCAACATTGAAAACGGCAACGTGAACAGTAAATCCATCATGGTAACCGATGCAGAGGATCCTGAATGGTGGGAAGAAGCGGTGAAATTTGCGGACAGTATCGAGAACATGGATCATGCTCTGTGTACCTTGGTTTGTAGTCCTTGTTGCTTCTACAGGTCTTGAATCGTCGAATTTTGCTAGCATACTGATCCATTTATGCACAGGAAGTGAAATCTGACGTCAGCATCGAGAACATGGATCATGCTCCTAGCTCGTGTACCTTGGTTTGTACTCACTGCTGTTTATTTTTGCTGGTCTTGAACTGTTGAATTGTGCTAGTATACCGATCTATTTATGCACAGGAAGTGAAATCTGACGCCAGCATCGAGAACATGGACCATGCTCCCAGCTCGTGTACCTCGGTTTGTAGTCTTTGTTCTTGCTTCAGCTAGTATTGATTTATCGAATTGTGCTAGCATAATGTCATACTGGTCCATTTCTGTACAGGAAGAAAACGGTTATTTTGATGCTGACCCTGAGTGGTTGATGCACGCGGAAAGTGCCATGGAGCAGTATGAGGAACAAAGCAGGGAATCACAGTCACACGCAACTTCCCAAATCTTTGATCTGAAGGGCGTGTATAGTGGGGTGAGATCGACTGTCTAAAAGAGGTATCAGCTGGTACGAATTTATTTGACCTGGAAGGGAGAGAAATATACTATGTACTCCGTCCGTTTCAAATTGTAAACCGTCATACACATACCTTTTCTAAATACATAGTTTTTATTATATCTAAATGTGTATGAAAAACTATGTACTTAAAAAAAATAAAACTGTTTATAATTTCAAAGGTGAGAATAGTTAAGGTGATAAAACTGTTTATCATGAGAGAAAAATTCCTTATAAGCAATATTTTTTCTATTGTAAAACTATCATCTATTATATATATATATGACCATCTTCACAAAAAAAAATATATGACCATATGTCATCTAATAAATCCTATTACACTTCTAAATAATTTGTATAGTGATTTATTCATTGTATAATATGTGACTGTTATGTAATCATCTTTCGAACAAATATACATGTCCAGTCTTTGTATAACTTTTAATGTACAAAATTCATTTTAAATTATAAGACATTTTGTATTTTTTAGATACATTGCTTTTACAATATATTATATATCTATTCTATGTACATAGTAAATGTAACGTATCTACAAAACTAAAACGTCTTTACAAAGCTAATGACCTAATTTAAGTGTAGTACATCTCGTTTTTTATTGTTGAACCGCGTTGCTTATATTATTATATGCATGCACTTTTCCAACACGATGCAACAAAGTAAAATATCAAAATCAAACTTAATCACTTAGTACTATAAGCTTGTTTAATCCATAAAGCTAATAAGAAACAATTGTTGAACCATTTTTTTGTCATTGAACCTTATATTATTATATACATGCACTTGTCCAACACAATGAAACAAAGTAAATTATCAAAATCAAACTTAAACACTTAGTACTATAAGCTTGTTTGATCCAAAAAGCTAATAAGAAACAATTTTGTATCAAACAGATCTAGCTAACCACTATCTTATTGGTTGGGCTAACCAAGCTAATAGCTAGTGAAATACTGAAATACCCTTCCATCATCCAACTTTGTCCCTTCCCTTAGCTGTAGACATACCACACCGCTCAACTTGAATCGGTCTACAGCCATTATGGGATTGCAGACTTTTTTATGAATAAAATTTTTGTACCAATCTATTATCTGGTCCCTGTATAAACTTCTCACAAAATCAACAATATATCAACAACCAACAAATTGACAAGGTCATCACTTTATCATCAAAAGATATCAGTATCAGACCGTGGATACATCTTCATATATTTAATACTCCCTCCATACCCATATTAGTTGACGTTTATGACAGTGACACGGTCTCTAAATCGTAACTTTGACTGCTTATATTTTAAAAAATATTTATTAAAATATAATATATGTATACTTTTATGAAAGTATTTTTCAAGACAAATGTTTTGATATGATTTTTATTTTTCGAAACTTAATAACTTAAAAGTTATTCATGATTTATATTTTCAATGTTTGACTCAAACTTTTTTCAAAACGTCAACTAATATGGGTATGGAGGGAATACACTTACCTCTGATATGAAATTCCGCGTTGACATCTCTAATTCAGCCAGAGAGAGGAAGGAGGGGGACGAGGCCAAGAGAGGGAGGGACATTATGGGCAAATCAATCAATCTTGACCACTTGTTAGCTAATGCATCGAAACAAACTTCAACTAATAGTTGCTCCCTTAGTCTTAAAAAGAATGCCATTCTTATTTTTAAGAAGACAATCAGTCTTAAGTTCGTCCAAATATATAACAATATAAATATTTATGATACAAAGTAAGTATTTACTAATGAAATATATTATTATACTAAATTTGTTTTGCGATACGAATATATTGATACTATTTTTTTTAAAGATTAACATTCATTATAGGACGAGCTATTAGTCTTTTAACTACTCCATCTCTCCTATAAAAAGTGTTATTCTCACTCTCTAAAAACTCAAACACTTTAAACTTGGACCAAATATATTTAAAAATATTAATACTTTTAGTGCATAATCAGTATCAATATAGTTCAATATATTTTTTATAATAAATTTATTTGGATGTAGATATAAATCTTCTATTTTTTTTTACAAACCTAGTATAATTTTAAAAAGTTGACCAACACGAATTTCATAACAACTTTCTTATGGGATGAAGCGAGTATTAAATACTTCCTCTGTGTTCGTAATGAATAGTATTAATATTTATATATCTAATTAAATTTAGTATGAAAATATATTTTATAACTTATTTAATGATATTTATTTTGTATCATTAATATATTTTAATATAATTTTGCTCAAATTTTAAATCATTTGACTTCTTAAAAAATGTAATTGTATTTTTTAACGAAGGGAATAGTTGCTAGTAATTTTTTTAAATAGATAATACAACTTAGAAACTTGTAAGTTGTAACCCACGAAAATCCTACCCTACCTTATAAATATTTTTAAGGACTCAACCGATAAATATCACCATAGTCGTATAGCCATCAATGAAAACGTTTTTTTATCACTAGAAGAACAGTATCCTTAAATCCTGAAATTTTGGCTGTAGAGACTTTACTAAGGGCGTCCCCAACAACAACTTCCTAGCTAGCTATTTGCTTAGGTGGAGGGGATAGAACTTGTAAAAAATTGCTCGCTAGCGCTTTACTCGTCGCGTATCTCGCTCCGTTTCCGAGATATCTACAATCTATCACTAGAAGAACAGTATCCTTAAATCCTGAAATTTTGGCTGTAGAGACTTTACTAAGGGCGTCCCCAACAACAACTTCCTAGCTAGCTATTTGCTTAGGTGGAGGGGATAGAACTTGTAAAAAACTGCTCGCTAGCGCTTTACTCGTCGCTTATCTCGCTCCGTTTCCGAGATATCTACAATCATACGACCCCACTTCCCTCTCTACCATTTTTTTTGCGACGACTTAGAGCTCGTTTGGATAGCGTCCAGAAGTTGCCGCACCCACTTTTTGGCCGCGCCAAAACCGCGGACTCGATTTTGTTCGCCCAACTTGCAGCACGTTTTGGCAAAGAAATTGAGGGCGTGTTTGATTTCGTGACCCAGAGAGATCTGGTTCACCGGCCAGGCTCTGGCCAGCCACGGCCTGGCCCAACCCACTTAAGGTGGGTTGTTTGATTACATTGCATGAGGAGCTGGCTCGTACCTTTTTGGTGTTTGATTCTCAGTTTTCAGCCTGGCCCAACCCCAAATTCCACTAGAATATGCCGTCAAATCGTCCGCGCGAGCCCGCAAGAGCCAGGCCGAGAGGAAACGCAAGGAGCGAACGTGCAGCTAGGGACAGGAGAGAGAAGGGTTTTTGCATCTGCGTGGCCAGGCTCCAACCCTAGGTGCCTGAATCAAACAATGGGCTTTGGTCCCCTGAGCCTGGCCGGGGTTTTGTTTGACCCATATCAAACACGCCCTTAAACTATCAAGCACTAGTATATTTGCCCGTGCTAACGCTACGGGTCATATGAAGTCCAAAATTAAGTCTATCAAATTTAAAGTACTTCATTAAGATTCATTCAAAAACATATTTTTTAGGTCCAAAACAATGAAGTCATGCACGTTCAAAAGGATAGATTTACTTTTGTTGCAAAAGTTAAGATTCAATCTCGTTTTATAAAAATCATATACTTTTGTTGCACAGTTAAGATTCCATCTCGTTTTACAAAAATCATATAAAATGACAAAAAACACTGAATATGTCCATGTATATTGCAAATAAGATTGGAAAAGTTCAATATGTAAGCAAACCAATGTACCAACAACAATGTGTACCATCCGGCTAATGTAAAATGTTTGACTAATCTGATCATCGTAGCATTGAAGGCCACTGAAATGAATTATAGCGAAACATTGTAAGTTATCTCTCCTGCTAATGACTTTGCCCTCAGGTAACACCTGAAATTGATGTCCATAAGAAGCTTATGGCTAGATATGACGTGTCTGTCATTTTAAGGCACCAGTCAGTTCTCAGGCTCCTTAAATTGGTGGAGCAGGAAAGAGGCTCCTTAATTAAGCTGTTGAGCAGGCAAGAGCAAGTGCTTAACCCCATGAAGGATCTGTTAAAAGGATAGCAAATTAGCAATATTAACCATTGTTGGAAACTTAGGACTGAGTAGTTCATACCTTACATAACTAAAACTTACCCAAATAATATCAAAGTTGTATAAAAAAATTTAGGTACCTTAAATAATTTAAAAGATGAGGCAAAACCTATGAAAATTGTACATATGGAACTATTCCAACTGGGAAAAGTTTTTTACATAACTTTTAGTACAATTGCTACCAAGAAAGTTTCAAGAAAATACCATAAACATCTCTGGGAGGGAATCATTCGTCAGTTCGGAAGCAATTCAATTGCAGCCCTCTCCACATCTCGCACCACGCTTTCGCTAGCTAATTTCGCACACCACATCATCACTCTCCTCTTAAAAAGAGGAGTGCAGACTCAGTGGCGAAGTTCTTTTAAATGGGCTCTAGGTCTAGGGCCCTGCCATTGACATCCTTGCAATGACCAAGCAGTTCATCTGGAATCAGCACAGCTTATCCCTCACTGCCTGGCAAGTGGCGAGAACCAAATCAGCTAAATTAAACCAAAATGATCTAGAGAGCACCAAACTGAAAACCAATTCTGTAGCATCATCAACGCCTCACCTGCATTCCCCTCTTCGAAAGCACCTTGCCCGAGGTCACAAGTTTCTGGCACGGAGGCTCGCGCCGACAATGAGCCATCCCATCTGCCCTGCAAAAGATTCAAAAGTTTATGAATTTAATTGGGGCAGAGAAATCAATAGGAGTTTAAGTTTAGATTGGTACACATAAAAATAATCAAACGATGTTTTTTTACATAGTTTAAGTTTCACGCAGAAAGTTTGCTTTTTCGACCAAGACTTAGACATGACAGGAGTACGTGATGCAAGAAAATTAACATTACAGTCGAATAGTATTATTCATAATTGAGAATAAGTAAGCAGGCACTAATATAAAATAGGATTTCCAAAGTGGTGAAATGTTCAACCGAAATCAACACGGCACAATTAATCAGCTGCACTAACATCAATAATTTTAACACAAGCAACTCTACCGGATGTCAAGCAGCTCGAACAACTGAGATTCATTTTTAAAAAAAGTTACAAAGGAGAAAAGCCTAACTGATTAGGTTGCGCCAAGGAAGGAGCGCTTTTGCCCAGCACACCATAGCAGTAGCACGCTCTCACCAGCGCTGTTGGTGTACGGGTGGAAGAATCAGACAACACCCATGGAGCGGCGACACTGCAACTCCTGTAAAATAACTAAAAAAAATAGTAATAGATATATTCAATTTAAGAGACAAGCACATCTATCAAGTAAATCAATTTGTATTTTGTTGGAGTGAGAAACCGGGTGACCAATTCAACCCAGACTGAGGTGCTTTGTCGATGAGCTGCTGGATGTAGTGCTCGCCGAAGCAGCGTTAGCCCGTGTCGTTGACGCCGCGCATCCGGATGGCGGGCACATCCGGTCCGGAACCTACTGCGTGAATGACGGAGTCGTGCATGGTCGGACCGGGCGTCTCGGCAGGTGGCGCAGTAGTCGCCGCGACAGCTGCCCGCATCGGAGACGTCGTGGATATGGATGACAAGCACCTTCGCCTACGAACAGGCGGGGCGTCGCGGCGGAAGGCGCAGCGGTCTCTGGTATAACTGGCCGCGGCAGCTGCCCGCATCGGAGACGTCGTTGACGGTCGCCCCCTGGAAGCGCGGGTCCCACCGTCGCGGCAGCTGCCACGGGCACGCCGGCCTGGCAAGGCCCCGTCCAACGCCACTGCTGCTCCGCCCAGGGGTGAACCCACGGAGGGGCCACTGCCGGCGCACAAGGAAGCATGCGTGCTCGATGCGTCCATTGGCGGCGGCGATGTGGAGCGCTGGCATATCCGGTGGCAGATCGAGCGTGGATCTGGAAGAGGCGGCCGACTGGTGGGATCAATGTGTGCTCTCTCGTCCTGATCTAGGCGCTCCCTTTTATTTTTCTTTTCTTTTTTCTTTTTAATTCAGTTTTCCTAGGGAATGCGCGTGTGCGGGTCCCAGCCATCAGATTTGCTCTAGGTGGTTTATTAGCCCTTGATTTTAATGGAGACGAAATTCTGTGTACATTTTTCTGGATGTACAATGATTGGAGCCTTTCAGCGGGGGGGGGGGGGGGACAGTTTTGTTGGTGGATCTAAAATAATTTAGATTGGTTCATTATAGTAGAGAGATTGGCAAGGCTTCGTCGTGCCGTAACTGCGTCTATGAACCAAATGGTGGTAACTGCGGCAGGATACGGTAAAATTTGACTATGAACCAAACTTACCCTTAGTCTTTCTCACTGTGAACGCCTAGGCGCTCTTGTAATTCATGCCAGTGCGGCTCCAGCACCGAAAGTTATACAGTACTATGCTCTATGCTGGCGCTCTTCTGCCCTGCCAAGTCAATGCCGTACGCCGTCTCAAGTAGGAACGGTTGGATGAGAAAGAAACGGCCAGGGGAGAGAGAGGGCTCTTTTTGTTAGTGGGGCCAAGTAATCTCGGTATCCGCACGGCGGCAAGCCAAGCCTATCATCTCCTCTCCTCTGCTCTAGCTGCTCCAGCAGCTCCTCCAGACCTCAACCTCCATGGCGCGCCTGCTCCTCTTCCCATCCCAAGCGTGCGTCGATCCTGGCCGCCTCCTCCTCCTCCACCCGCCGGTCTCCAGGCACCGTGCTGTCCGGTCGGGGCCTCCTCCCGCCGAGCCACGCCGTGCTGGGGTCGTCTCTCCACCGCCCCTTTGCTGGACCCGCCGCCCATTTCTTCCTTGTAAGTTGTCCTACACATCTGGCTATCTTCTGAGAACTAGCCCCGGAGTCTACAAGCAGGCTATATATATACACCCCCCTGCTGCTTTTCTTAATTTCTAACCAATTAGTAATTAAGTAATGCGTGCTGTGTAGTATGATTTCCTTTCTTTCGTTCGTTAACTGCAAGTCTACAAGTACCATTATTATCTCACCACTTTTTACTTATTTGGATTTCCTTCGTTTGTTGCTAAGGAAGGCAGATCATCAAAGAGAGTAGGGGTCGTTTTTGCTGCAGAAAATGCGCAAGGTCAGTCATTTCGTATCAAAATGTTCGTGCTCCTATGAAATGAAATTTCTTCCTATAAAGGCACACATGACACATTAGTCTTATAAAACTTTCTATCTTCCTTAATGAAAGGGACCATGTTGCCTCAAAGAAAAAACAAAATTTATAATTACTACTTGTCTACAAATATCTCAGGGAAACATAGAAAAATAAGAAAAGAAATGCCACATGTAACCGATATGACCCTTCATTTAATGAATATACAATATTTTGGTTAGCATAAATGGTCTCCCTTTGCGGTTGGCAATCTGCCTAAGCTAAAATGCCAGCGGCTGTAAATGCAATTTACCATCTATCAAGCACTTCTTTGTTTGAAACATGCCATCTTTTGTAGTTCAATTGAATAGATAAGGGCGAGCTGTTATATACTATAGTAGTATTTCAAGTCAGGAATCACTTCGTTATACCTTTTTCCCTGGTGTATGATATATGAATTGTCTTTACATACCAGAAATTTCTTCTCACCTTCCTGGCAAGGATGAAAGGAGAAATGGGAATTTGCTTTTGCGATTCGGTGCACTCCCATGTTGCACTATGGCTTGGTTGAGCACTGCTCAATTAGCACAGTCTAGTGTCGGAGGAAAGCTAAATATGGTTTATGAGGTTGGGGAGCTGTTTGAGCTGGGAATTCAGCTGTCTTATCTGCTCATACTTCTTGGTCTGCTTGGAGCTGGTACATTTTTTGTTATCCGCCAGGTTCTCGTTCGTAGGGAGCTTGATCTTTCTGCCAAAGAGTTGCAAGTAAGCCACTCGAACTTTTGTTTATGGTTAGACTACAAGAGATCAATCTTATATTCAAAATGCTACTGAATTGACTGTGATTCTGAAGTGTAAAAAATCTGTTTAATGTACATACTGAATACTGTATAAACGAGTGAGAACATCAATTGGGACATAACATCATCCTTTTATCCTGTACCATACTAGAGTTCTTTTTTCCGTGGTAAACCTTAATACCCCATCCTCCCTTCTTGTTTGGTGTATTCATAGGTATGGAATACTTAGACAGGAGGGATGAGACATAGATGAAAGGAACTGTAGTACTTCAGATATTAACATTATAAGGACAAAAGTTGCATGGCTTATAAAATAGAGTAGAACTATTTCCCAAAACCATGTTTGTGTGATTACATCCCTAAAGGGTAGCTCTCTTAAGACGGATTAAAGTCAGGGGTACACCTTCTGTCTGTGGTCGAATTTGTCAGTCAGGTTTTGCAACTTCTAGTTTATTGTCTGAGCAAGCAGTTAGTTGCCTTGTATTGCTGTGTCATACTAACAAACGTGCGGTACTTGTTCTGGCAGAAGTGTTTGTAGGAATGATCCTTACAGCACAGTCGGATTTGTTTACCAATATCCATTGTTGACCTGTAATTTTCACTATTTGCTAAAGCCCACTAATCTACTAGGAACAAGTGAGAAGTGGTGATGCAAGTGCTACTGAATATTTTGAGCTTGGAGCAGTCATGCTACGGAGAAAATTCTATCCAGCTGCTATTAAATATCTGCAGCAAGCAGTTGACAAATGGGACAGAGATGAGCAAGATCTTGCACAGGTTAGTTATCCTCAACTGTTTGGTAATATTCTGGAGTCTAGCCGACTACTTTGTTTTCTTTTTTGAGTTAATTACTATAAGCTGTAGAATCACCTCTTATGGCACCTCAGAAGAACCAAAGTTCTGTAGCCAATTTATTTTCATGTTACTCATTTAAAAGGAAAACTTAGGATGTCTTCAATAATATATACAGGCAGATACTGCTATGGAAACACATGCGTGCTGTGATCAAAGACGGATGTATTAGTACAATAGTGTTATAGGAAGTACACTAAATAATTATTTTATACAGAATATGCAGCTCTTTTATACAATAGTGTTGAAATCACAGTGTATATCCTGATGTTGTAACCTGTGTTGAATTTACCTTGTACTCCGTTAATTCCAAATTAGAAGACGTAAATAGCTTTTGCTATGCATTTAGATATACGCTATGTCTAAATATAGTAAAAACCATGTATGTAGAAAAAACAAAAAGTGTTATAATTTGGAATGGAGGGAGTACATAATTTGTGCTTTTATGAATTCAAAACGGTAAAATCATGCCCACGAGATCTCTCATTGCACTAGCTCTTTCTCAAGACACTGTTGCTTTGTTTGTCAGGTCTACAATGCCCTGGGGGTCAGCTACAAGCGAGACAACAAACTTGACAAGGCAATCCAGCAGTTTCAGAAGGCCGTGGAGCTCCAGCCAGGCTATGTGACAGCTTGGAACAACCTGGGAGACGCATATGAGCAGAAGAAGGACCTGAAATTGGCCCTCAAGGCCTTTGAGGAGGTCCTACTCTTTGATCCCAACAACAAGGTTGCAAGGCCACGCTTGGATGACCTCAGGCCGCGTGTAAGCATGTACAAGGGTGTGCCTGTAAAATCAGAAAAGCGATAGCTATTTCCCTTTGTGGGTAAATTATGCATCTGTCTAGTCCTCGTGCAGAATAGCAGTTCATTGTTTGAACGGTAGCATTTGTAAACATGATGAGCTTTGTAGTAGCTTGAAAAGGTCCCTGAAAAAAGGTGGATGTAATACGATTGTCTTGAACTCTTGATGGAGCTAAAATTGGAGAATTTGTTGTAGGAACCAATGTGCTCGTCTGCTGTGAGATGGACTGATGGAGGGAGGTTAACTGCTTAAACGCTGGTAACAGAGAGAGATTGTCGATTATAGTCTTACAAAAAGGCTAGGATGGGGGCAGTGGTTTTGCGAGGTATTGGCCGGGGTATATTTCACCTTTAATTTTTCATTCATTGATGCTCCCCTTATCACAAATAATAAGTGACACTTTGGGGTGGTTTAAAGGCAACCATTTCAAACTTGACTATAATTTTGTTATGTGTTGAGTTTCAATGTTTGGAAGCGATACGTATATGGATATTTAGTTTCATAAACACATATAAAATTATATGGATATCTTCACGATCAGTTTTCTTGTACCACAAAATTTGACCAAAGACGGTATAAAAAAATTGACCAAAGACTAGTACGAACATCATAAGATTGGACTATTTGTATTTTCTTTTGAATTTGTTGGGGTTGCCTTACAAGTCAGCATATATTATCATAGTAGCCTTTCTTCTCGAGGTCAATTTCTAGTCGCATTTTTGCCAGAAAAGGGGGGGGGGGGGGGGGGGGGGGGGACAATGCCCTTTCTTGAGAGAAGAAATAGCAATGCACGTTGGTACAAGAACATTCAACCAAATGATCATAGGTCTCAGATAGTTCAAAAAGCGAAGAGCCAATCGCATGGTCTCTAAAATATCTGATTGTGCTTCATAGTAAGCAGTAGTCTGGAAACGAAACTGGAAATATGTCATAAATATTGGAATAAATATTACATCGAAACAAGTAAAACGGCTTGCTCAACTGCAGAGTTTTTCTCTGACTTTGGTCAGAGGACCAGAAGCAATTGAGGCTCCAGTCTCCGATGTTAGCACTTTCACTTGCATAGCAGCTCAGTACTTACGGATGCAATTCTACCATCTGCTTAAGAACCCATCTTGTAAATGATGTTTGATCAGCTGCTGGTCCCGGTGATTTCTTTGTAAGTGCTCTTGATTTTGCCGATCAGAGCTTCCCTGTAAGTATGTAATCCATCAGGGGACAGAACTTGATAAGAATATGAAAATCAACCAAACTGTAGCTAGTTCCTCTTTTATGCAAGCATAGTAGGATAGTGTTTTTCTTTCTTTCTAGATACACAGGAGAAGAGCTGTATGTCTTAGCGTTAAGAAGATAGTTTGGTTAGATTTTATAACAACGAAATCGGTACAAGAAGATCATCTATAGGACAATATTCCTGAAGAGAGTATTTTCAGTAGAATGGAGCATAAATCATTACATCTTTTTGTGTCATGACATAACGTAAAGCTAAAGCCATATCCACATCAAACGAATCATCAAACAACATATCTGTCCAATGCAAGACAAGACATATCTTGCATAACTGAAAAGTGTAGTGATTCAGAAGATAAAGCTATTTGATACCAGATCATGAAAACAAACTCAATAATCCCACAGTTTACTTGGTTGGTTCTTGTGATTATGTTTTACGTTTCAGGAAAAAGAAAGGGACAATAATATGATCTTTGGTAGAAGAAGAAAGATAAGGATTACAGGACCAAATTGTAACATATAATATAATACTTAAAAGGGGTCGCCAAGAACAGTGTGCCTCACCTGTCTGGCTGGAAGATGAGGTTACGGTATGTGAACCACTGCATCACCAACACAGTCCATACATGATAAGAGAAGTTCATCAGCAGCATAGAACAGAGTCTCTCTCTGCAAATAGAAAATCCTTGAGAACTTACCCCTGTATAGCCAAGTCCAACTATCTCAAGAACGCCAGGCAGAAGAGGAAGCTTGTCAATGGCCTGATGAGCGCGCAGAAAAAAAAGAGGATGCTTGTAACTTTATGTATGTATCTGAACTCAAGCGAAGAACAAGAGGTAGGTAAACAAACATGGATGTAGTATGTGGTTGTCGATCTTGGTCATGTACCTTGATGGCACCTACTACCGTCCAGAGCGCGACGATGGCGGCGACACCGATGGTGGCCACGGCGTACTTGTCGTCAACTTTGTCCCACTGCCTAGAAACAACGCTCACGGTAATGCACATTGCGCAGCAAATAAACGGCAGCAGCGAACTCAACTCAGAAGGAGAGATTATTTAAAGATGAGGTACTAGGTAATAAGAATAAGGAAATGTAGGGATGCCGACCGCGTCCTGCGCAGCCCTGACGATCTCCGGCACCTCCTCCGTGGCGCCCTCGCCGCCGGACGTCGCCCTGGCAGCAACGCCTCTCGGGATCTTGGAGCCTGACGACCGAGCCAACAAGCAGAGTCGCTAATGGTCAGAAGGAGGAGAAGAGTAGAAGAGCGGGACGCGGCGAGACGGCGAGTGGCGAAGGTGTTCGATCTCACCGCACTGGGCGACGACCACGACTCCGGCAGCGGCGCGCCCGCGGGGCAACGGGGCGAGGCCGAGCGGCGCGGCGAGGCGGCAGGCGGTGGCCATGAGGATTGAGGAAGGAGCAGCGGCCGGCCGGGAGCAGGCAGAGGCACCCTGAGGTCGCGTGGTGAGCGCTCGCGTCTGCTCGGAGAGGCCGATGCTTTGTGAGGCCTGCTGAGGGTGGGAGGGGACAGCGCCACAGTGGAGACGGGGGAGGCAGAGGCTCGAGCGCGCGAGAGCGACGTCGAGCTGCCTGCGATGTGGTGGAGCGCCGGGGTGGTGGATTTTGGGCGGGGCGCGCACCACACGTTGTGGCGACGGGAATCCGGCTACGGATAGTGTGTAGTAGTAACAGACAACGGACAAGAAGTTTGAGAGAAAACAACACCAGACTCTGGTACTGGCTTGGATAACGGCTGCATCGCGTACTATCCATTTTGTATGGTACACCCACATCCATTTCTAATCCAGTGCCTCATCTAATTCTTCTAGACGGAGGTTGCATTGTATATCCGGATAAAAGATACATGCCGGTTGAATCTTATTTTTATTTTTATTTTTTAAAATGTTTGGTGAGGTTACATAGACGAATACATAAAAATTAGGATTAAATACAATTTTTGGTACCTGAAACTCTTACCTTTATCTGATGTTAATTCTCAACTATAAAGCTATCTAACCATTTGATTTCGACCCCAAAGCTGTCAAAACCACTCAAAACCGTCTCAGGTCAAAACTGAATGGTTTTAATACTAATAGTTAAGGAGCTAAAGTTAGACAAAGGCAAGAATTAAGGGGGGGCTAAAATGGACTTAATCAAGTACTTTAGTTTTTTCAATAATTATAAAAAAGTATATATTAAATTCACTCATTCATAAATATTTATATGTATTAAAACATTTATTACGTAGACTTTTTCATTGTTTTTATCTAAAAAGATGTTTCAAAATTATTATAAATTAATCTTTGGTAACATTTTTTTTAAAAAAAATCTCATCAAAATCTATAGTACTCTTGCCTTTGTCTAACTTTAGCTATCAAATTAAAATTGTTATATTGTCCTTTGTCCGTTGTTTATTGTGATATATTTTCTTGTCTTGGATATCTAGTCAGCGCCACATCCTCTGGTCAACCGGCGGCCTGTTCGACTGATCGTTTCAACGGATAAGTCGGTTGATATTGTTTTAGTCTTAAAAAACAACATCAATCGGCTTATCAGCCACTGAAACAACATCAACTCGGTAGACTACTGTTTTTTAGAGACAAATTACTATCTTTTCTTTTTTTTTATGAGAAACGATTACTGATTTTTTTGGAAGCCTCTGTATATTACTGTTGCCTTGTTGGGTCGAGAATCGAAACGCACAAGGCCCATATGGCCATTTCACTTACGCGTTTTCAGGATGGAAACAGCCGGTGGTGAGGAAGGAATGAAGGATGGAAATGAAAATTGTGTTTTTTTGTGAGAAAAAAATGTGTTTTTTGTGAGAAAAAAAATGTGTTTTTTTGTTATTACAATATAAATATATAATAATAGGAAAAAATAATTTAACTTTTTTATAAAATCATCATCACAAATGCAAGGAATTTTTGTCTGAAGAGCCGCACCATATAACAAAAAAAAGCCTGGAGGTGAGAGCGCGTGAAAAATGATAGAAAAAAACCCACGTGCTGCCCCACACGTCAGGTTTCGTAACCGACTGGGAGTCCGGGACCCACCCTCCGCAAGAGTATTTGCATAGAACCCCTCTCCAATTTCACACCGACCGACCGAGCCCCTCCGTCCCCACCAACCAAGCCCGCACGAGACGAGACACGAGAGCCGAGACCGAGACGCTACGCCCTCGCCTTCTTCCTCCCCTCCCCGTCCGCTGCCGCACGCGACCTCTCGCCGAAACCCTAACCTACCTTAGACCCCGCCGCGCCGCCGCCCAAGGGAGGGAGAGAGAGAGAGAGAGAGAGGTTCACACATCAAAGGGCGTCCGATGGGGAAGAAGAAGAAGCGCGTCGACAAGGTTTTCTGCTACTACTGCGACCGCGAGTTTGACGACGAGAAGATCCTCGTCCAGCACCAGAAGGCCAAGCACTTCAAGTGCCACGTCTGCCATAAGAAGCTCTCCACCGCCTCGGGCATGTCCATACACGTCCTCCAGGTCCACAAGGAGTCCGTGACCAAGTGAGAACAGCCTCCCCGTCCCTTCTTCTGCTCTCCCCCTCCTCGATCTGCGCGCTCCTCGATACGGCGAGACTGATTAGATAGGGGAGCTAGCTCTGCTCTGCTAATCCCCGCCGCCCATAACGGTGCTGTGTACCTTGTTTTTATCTATTGCTATCCCCTTGTTGTTGGCGGGGTGTAGTGTAGTCGTTGGATTGCACAGTGCGCCTCACTGACTGTTGGATTTTGAAGAATAGACCCGATTTAATGTCTGTGCATCCAGAAATTTCTAGTATTATTACGATATTAATGCTTGTTGGCTATCCCTTTTATTATGGTCTGAGAGTCTTCTTACCGAGAAGGGTAGAGCTTGATTCTGGAATCTGGATGATATGCTTGTGTTAGGGTCCCATCATGCTCATGGTTTTCATGACTGAGTACTTGTGAGCATAGGGTGTTATACTTTGATGCTTTGCTCATCTTATCGATTATTGTCATATTTCATTCTAGCGTGTTCGTATTTACAAAGATGCTAGTGTGTAGATATATATCTCGATTAATTGCTACGCTGACAACAGAGCAGTTCTATTTTCGAAGTACAACCTTTGCACTGGTACAATTCTAACCTGTTACTTATTTCTGGCTACAGGGTTCCTAATGCAAAGCCTGATAGGGAGTCAACGGAGATAGAGATATTTGGAATGCAGGGAATTCCTGCCCATGTATTGGCTGCTCATTATGGAGAAGGTATGGTGATTTTCTTCGCTGTAAAATGTTTCCTTGCGTTTTTGGACAACTGGAGAGTGCTGAAAATTGTGACGAATCTAGAAGGGCACTGTTTCTGTAGTTTCTTATGTTTTCTCATAGTAGCAGTTGGTTCGTTCTTCTTATCACTAGGAAAGCACCACAATTTGTAGGTTTCTGGAGTACTCTAGCTGCATATAAGGCTCAGATAGAGAATATATAATGAAATTATACATGCATGGGAAATAAATTGAATTTAAGAGTTCAGCTTGCTATTTTGTATCATTCCAGAAAGAGCATGATAACTTTTCCCCTTTACCTGACATCTGTTTCACGTGCAGAGGAGGATCCTTCAGCAAAGGTAGCCAAAGTAGAAGTGCCGCAGGTAAGGCCTGTTATTATGCCTAATTCGCTAGGCATGGCATTTACTCCGCGACCAGCTTATGGTGTAGCCCCCTCCAATGTATGTTCTCTATTTCCTCCTGCCTACTTGCACCAGTTTAATGTTTCTATTCCCCATTCTGTATGTAACCATTGTGCGCACTCACTTTGGAAATGTTCTAAATGTTTCTCATTTGCTGGCAGCTATAATCCTGCACTGAATCCTTTGATGGCCCGGCCTCCAATTTGGCCTGGTCCACCAGCACAAGCTTGGTATCCGCAACAAGTAGTATATCCACAACAAGCAGTTTCCGTTCCTCCAGTAGTTGCTGGGCTCCCCCACAACAGCCACTATTTCCTATTCAGAATGTGCCTACTCCAATGACATCAGCACCTGCTAATGTACTTCAAACATCATTTTCTATGGCCCCTCCAGGAGTACCTTCACCTGTTGCTCCTCAGGTTTCCCAGCCTTTGTTTCCTGTTAACACTTCAGCTGTCAATGGAACTGCAAATTCCCCATTTTTAGCATCTGTGGCACATGGAACCATCCCGGTAAGTTCTCCAGCAGCAGTTGGTGCTGCAGGAATTGGATATGGAGCCAACAACCAAGGTATGTTGATCTTAAAACTATTCCTATGTCAATACACTGCAATGTGGTATATTTTCGTTTGTTGTTTGCAAATATGGTGACTTCCGCACAGAGATTGTTGAATTTTTGCAGAAGAAATAAAAATTGAACATGAATATGTTCTTATGTTATCTTAAAATGCCTTTGATTTTTCTGTTCCTGAAAGAAAAATTAGTTCAACAGAAAATGTACTTTATGTTTTTCTTGTTACTTTATAATTTCGATATTGTTATTTGAGACTTAAGGTGAGCGATGCTTGTGTGTTTCGTATGTGTTTTTGCCCATGGTGCAAGATATGCTCTCAATGAACTTATGTGTGCATCCATCTGCTCAGGGACTGGAGGTTCAGCAGTTGGATCTTCACCTGCAGTATTCAACAATAAGGCGTCTGGTGCCCAACCAGCTACGAATGAAGTCTATCTGGTGTGGGATGATGAAGCAATGTCAATGGTATGCTTCTAACTGCTATCTCTTGGTCTTTTAGGGTACTTGTGCTTTTGGTGCATTATAGACATGATTGAAATGTTAATAATCTCAAATGCTTGTAATCTTCTGTAGGAGGAAAGAAGGTTGGCGTTGCCCAAGTATCAGGTGCATGATGAAACTAGCCAGGTAAGTTGTGTGTTTTTATGTTTCTACTATTATTGTAGTTTCTTAAGGGTTTGATGGCTCAATCTGCAGTTCGGCACTGAGCAATAGTGATGTAATATTTTGACGCATCCAACCGATTCTTAACTAAATTGTATGCATGATTGTATCTTCTTTGGTGCTGTACTCATGTAGGCAGTTCATTGTAGGGGTAGTAGGATGATTTCTAATGTTAGGCTGTTGCAGCATTCAAAGGCATTTTTGTTATTCTGAACATAGCAGTAGCCTTCATTGTTTGTTTTGGCCCAACATGCTTGGGACCTTAGATTTTGTGTCGCGGAGTGGTGGTGGATCACCTCAGTTTGTTGCATTTAGACATTTAGTGATGCTATGAACCCTGCATTTTGCATTATATACTTGTGCATAAGGAGTGAGCGAACATCTTAAGGTTTTTGCTATTCTTGATTTGTTTGTGATGTACGAACTTGCCCTTTTCCTGCTATGGACATAACTGTTGCATTTGACAATATAAACATTTCTTTTTAGCCAATTTATTAAATGCAAATTAAAACAGTTCCTTGTTTACAACCAATTCTCATGTGTCCAATACTTCCATGTATACAATTGCCCCTTTTATTTTCACTTATTTTTTTGGCACGCTCACAATGTATTGAATTGTGATTTGTGAACTTGGCAAGGACTCAAGGGCATATAATTCTTGAATGTTTTAGGGGAATATCAAATAGTCTCATCCAGTATTAGCATATGTGAGTCTGAGATGATCCATATTCTATGCCACTTTTTTACATTTTTCACAATGTCTCTGTTGTGTTGATTGGTCACCTATATCCTGCTGATTTCGCGCACATCAGGAGTTTCCAAGTAGGTACTTACATCGTTCTTCCTACTAGTAAGTTTTCTATAATCTGACAAATTTCGTGGTGCTATGCTAATGGCTTGAGGGTTATCGACCAAGCCCTGGACAGCTGGCAAATATGTATGTATTTAATTTCAATTGAAGCATTAATTTTATTCATTGCCAATTCACTGCATGCAAATATGGGTTTGTAGCAAAAATAGGTGGCTGAGGTTCTGCCAATACGGTAGCATTTATTGTAGCTTAAGTTTGGTCGAGAATGTGGCAAGAGTTTTGCTCCAGGTCAGCTTTCATTTGGCCGGTGAGCCTGAGATGCTGCTTGTCTTTGTTCCTGAGGCACCAACCATATCTAACACTGAGTTTGTTATTCCACAATTTGTATGAACAGATGAACTCTGTCGACGCAGCAATTGATCGAAGAATATCAGAAAGCCGGCTGGCAGGACGCATGGCCCTATGAAGAAGCTGGGCTTTGCTTGGTAGATTACCCCCTTTCAGAGTTGCAGTTCACTGCAGGACTCGCCTCCGCTTGTATTGCTGTGCAGCAGTCTGTCCTTGATCATTTAGTTAGAGAATGAAGTTGCTGCAGTTGGAGTGTCGAGCCTTTTGTTCTTCTATGTTTCCAACAGTGAGAAAAATGAATTTGTAGCCCATAGGGAGTTATTTTGGTCCAATTGCCACCTCATTAGGGATCTGCTGATGAACACATCAATTTCTGCACGATTGTAACCTAGTGATGTGTTATTGCCAATTGAAGCCTAATGTTGTGCATTGTCAGGAAAGCAAACTTTAAAATGTTACATATTAAATATTTTGTTCCTACAGTATTGAGTATGATGCAATCCTGGAGTATCCTTCCACAGTTACACTGCTCTGGTTATTCGTTCGTGAACCATTAACATGACAGAACATTTTTTTTCCATGCTGGTTATTTATTTGATTGATTGATTAATGGCTCCAGGTATCTTTCAAGAATGTTGAAAGTTTCCACATCCTAGAGGCTCACAAGTCACAGCGTGTACACCCAGCATGCTGTGCTCAGTTCTGAGTGGGGCCTATCTTGAGTGAGACCCAAGCAAATGGAATGGAAAGGGGCAGCAAGGCCTCCCAATCTGCCATTCTCTGGGCACGAGCACGAAGCAAGCATCTGTGCCAAGATTGACAAAGGAGAAAAGGGCGACCGGTCGGCCGGCAGAATCCAAAACCTCAGCATCACCAACGGATCCCTAATCATTTCCATGCTGCTTCACTCGTTTCGGACGACGCTTTTACTTGGTCCTTGCCGAGCTTAACATGAGATGCCTCACTCTCCCCGGTCACTCTTTCACTGCTCGCTTCACTCGCCTCTAGCTCAGCTTTACACGCTTTTTTGTCGCCGCTGTTTTAACCGGGGGCTGGGGCATGGCCACTATATAGCAACTCGGAGCTACGGCCCGCACGGCCACCACCGCCATGCGTCCATCCGTTGAGAGCCCCATGTACGCCATGGAGGAGAGCATCGCGTACCTGCTGCCACCGCTGCGACTTCTCTTCGTGTTCTTCCTCGCCTTCCTCGCGCAATGCAGTGGTATGTATGGCTCCATCTTCTTCCATGCTACTGTACCGTAACCTACCTGCTCTGCACATTGCATTTGGGTTTTCTGCGTGAGAGTTTGTACTCAAACAATCTGAGCCTAAGTATCTTGTTGCACTGCCTACTCTTGACATGACCGTGAAAAGATTCGTTCGCTATAGTATCACTCCTTGAGTAAGCAAGCTTCAGCCATTGTTTGCTCGTTCCATACGTTTCTGCTCTTGCTATTGCTAACGATTCGTTCCGCTTACTCTTTGCCGATGTGACAAGGGGTATAGATTGCCAGATGACTAACCGTAGATGTAAATTTGATTGGGCAGGTGCAAGAGTGCTGAGGCCAGAGAAGATGCTGCTTGGCCACTCCTCTTACTACAGCACGCCGGTCATGCCTCCCTACGCCGAGGTGTTCGCACCATCAAACCCCTCTCCTCCTCCTCCGGCTCTCCCAACTGCGTCCTCACTCCCGAAGCGCCACCGCCACCGCCGGCGGCGATCACCGTCCCGGCGCCGTCCTTCGTCTACTCGTCTCCGCCGCCGCCGGAGATGGAATACTACTACCCTCCGCCGTACATCAGCCCAAACCCACCAGATATCAGCCCAAGCCACCGCCCACGGTTGCGCCCCTCCCGCCCATCATTTACCCAAGCCCACCAGAAGTCACCCCCAGCCCACCAGAGGTCGCGCCGTATCCCAGTCCCAGCCCACCCGAAATCTCGCCGAGCCCGCCAGAGATATCACCGAGCCCACCCGAAATCTCGCCGAACCCACCAGAGATATCACCCAGCCCACCAGAGATCGCGCCGACCCCACCGCCACGGTTACGCCGCTCCCGCCCATCATTTATCCAAGCCCACCAGAAGTTACGCCCAGCCCACCAGAGGTCGCGCCGCATCCTAGCCCACCAGAGATCGCCCCGAGCCCGCCGGAGATCTCACCGAGCCCGCCGGAAATCGCTCCGAGTCCACCGGAGATCTCGCCGAGCCCTCCGAGCTACGAACCAACGCCGCCGAGCATTGTGCCGAGCCCACCGGAGTACGCGCCAGAGCCACCAACCTATGTCCCAAGCCCGCCGGAGTCGCCAGAGCCACCAACCTATGTCCCAAGCCCGCCGGAGTCGCCAGAGCCACCAACCTATGTCCCAAGCCCGCCGGAGTACGCGCCAGAGCCACCAACCTACGTCCCAAGCCCGCCGGAGTACGCACCGGAGCCACCGACCTACGTGCCGAGCCCACCGGCGTACTACGCACCGGAGCCGCCAGCATACGTGCCGAGCCCGCCAGAGTTTGCACCAGAGCCGCCGACGTACGTGCCGAGCCCGCCAATCTACGCGCCGTATCCGCCAGGAATCATCCCGAGCCCTCCGGAGTACGCGCCGGAACCGCCTGGGATCGTCCCGAGCCCGCCGGAGTACGCGCCGGAACCACCTGGGTCTGTCCCGAGCCCGCCGGAGTACGCGCCGGAGCCGCCAGGGGCCGTGCCTGGGCCGCCAGAGTTCGCGCCGGAGCCGCCGGGCGCCGTCCCATCCCCGGGAGGCGGCTTCCTGCCGCCGGTGGTGTTCCCGCCCCCGTTCGCGACGCCGTCGCCGGGGACGATGGGCTCGGAGTGGTGCGTGGCGAAGCCGTCGGTGCCGAGCCCCATCGTGCAGCAGGCCATGGACTACGCCTGCGGCTCGGGGGCGGACTGCGACTCGCTCCTGCCGTCGGGCCCGTGCTTCCGGCCGGACACCATGCTGGCGCATGCCTCCTACGCCTTCAACAGCTACTGGCAGCGCACCAAGGCCAACGGCGCCACCTGCGACTTCGGTGGCACCGCCATGCTCATAACCAAGGACCCCAGTAAGTCATCTCCTTCTCCAACGTTGTTGTAGATAATTATTTGCAATGCGCAATTTGCGTCTAAATTCAACAACAATTTCACAAATTCTTCAGCTCAATGCATGCAATGTAAACCATGTATGTGTTCTCCTTTTCAGGCTATGGTGGCTGCCACTACATTTTGATGTGATCAGGCCAGTCAGCGACTGCACTGTTCCTGTGACAATTTCTTTAGCTATCAACTGTGGCCTAAAGCCCTGAAAAGCTTTGGAAGTAGGATACAACATTTCCTCAAGATCCGAGGAACTAGAGGTACATGCTGTTCTGATGTTACTGAAGGAACTTGCAGTGGATCACTGATTTTGTATAGGGTATAAAAGACTCCATCAGCCATCCATTCCATCCAATTTAGACAGAGTCTTCTAACTCCCACCCTTTTTTGGCTTCTTATTGTTTTGTATTATTCTGATGAATAAGGTATGTAATATCATAGTGGTAAATAAGTCCCTGATGAAGGTACAGCTAATTCATAACTAGTGTCCAGGGCTAGTGTTCTATCGTCTCATCTAACAATTTTAACAGCCAACTGATTTTTGTTTATCCAGGGCGCATAATAAACCCACTTATTTTGAACACATTGTCACTATTTTTGACCCTGAATCAGGCTGGGGCTTCATTAGAAGAAGTGAATGCCTGCAGAACATAAACTGGATCACCAACCTTGATGAGCTTTCCTTTGCCCTTTCCTGATAGAGATTCCTTGCAGACTAAATTCTGCCCAAAGTACACCTAGAGAAATCGATCAAAACGTTCCATTGTCAGTGATCTGACAATCCTAGCAACTTGCAAGGCCACAGACTAATCAGATAATATGAGGAAGATAGACTGCATAAGACAATACCTGTCGTTTATTTTTGTGGCTTGGACGAAGCACTTGGTCAGATCGAAATGTCAATAGAGTTTCAGTTGGTTCAGTGCCAGGTATTCCATTCTCTTGATTAATGGTTGGTACCTGAATTAGCCAACACAATAACTAAGAAAATGATAATGTTGTATGTATTGGATTGCTGAAGTAAACGTGCACATCATTGTATGATTTGTATCCAATTTGTCAATTTCTATGTTCCAGGGAAAAAAAACACCACTGCAACGAATTATTTCTCAATTTTACAAGGGGCACTTCAAGTTGATAGATAAATAAACTAATAACCGTACTAAAGTCTACAGCTAGGATAAATTGACTTACAGGACAAGTACTTAATAGACAATGTGGAGACATAAAAGTTGATGAGTATTAGATAATCGCACAATTAACTAGTTCAACATCAGACCATACGGCCACCTTCTTGAACCACTGATTTATTAGTTCAACAACATAGCATACAGCCAGCTTGTTAAACCACTGATTTATTTTCATCAGCTATCACGTTCCCTTTCAGACATAAACTTCATGATCACCTTCGAAGCTAGAAGAGTAACTGCGAATATCCGAGGGGGTATCTTACCTTGCAACGGTTGCATAACTTCACACCTAGGAATGTTAGGTTGTTTATCTTTATGGTTTTCCACAGGTCCTCTGTGTATGGGTTGCATCCATCCACTAAAATACTGTCAAAAGGAATCAGCTTAGTAAGAAGGTAAGTACACAAGTACTAATAAGCAGCAGCTGTCAACTTCCACAGAATAACCCAACAAAAAAGTCTACTCATGAAACATGAGTACAAGCACACAAGCATGATGCTCACTTTGGTCTGAAGCGGTTCATCGGTACAGGTTCTTTAAGAATCTCATTTAGTGCATCCAGTGAGCCCTGCAGTAGAACTAAATGTGCATTATGAGGTGCAAGTTTTGTGTTTGGCAACATTCACACAGGGCATTTGTCAGAAAACAGAATAAAAGTATGAAGTGACCTGAGAGGCTATCAGAAACGGGAAGCAATCGGTAAACGTGATCTTGTAACCTTGGGCGAAATCTGGATCGGTTGGTCTAGTTTCCGATGCTGTAAAAAAAACGCAGCAAAACAAGTGTTGTCCATAAGCAACAGCGAAGATCATCTAACTGTGCAAACCTATTCCAGGGGAAATCGTAAATGTCTGAACCTTCTTTGAAGCGCACTAGGCGACTTGGCTTCCCAAAGTAAGTGGAGAACCATTCGGCCGCTTCAGCCCCTTCGTCATACGCAGAGCCAGACCACTCCCACACAGAGACGTCATCGATTATGGAGTGTTCGGCTGCTAGAGGTATCTTCAGTGTGTCCATTCCTGGTGCTCTGAGAACTGCAAGGTTTTGAGAAGTGTGAATAAAAAATACAATATGTTTTTAGGAATTAGGAGTGTCCTCTGAAACACATATAGACATAGAGAAAACAAAGTGCGAATCGTGCACATCATGAGGCTGTGCTTGCCATGTCCATGACTCCATGAGTGATAGCAATTGCTGATCAATCAGCATGAATTCCTGACGAAGAGTGAGAGGCACTTGAAATTGGTACAAGAACAAATGGCAAAAGGGAAAGTAGCTGCAGAATCTGCTCTCCTGTCCCTTTTGCATCGTTTGGTCCATTCAGGTTGTGCATAGCAAAAATGAGTAACAAAACAGGTAGCAGCAGCATTGTACTACTGCATGCAGAGAGAAATAATTGAAGGAATCGAGCAATACAATACCCATGTGGTCGTCGGGCGTGGGCTGCCAGTCCTCGGCGAAGGCCTCCGGCGGCAACTCCACCTGGACAAGGGCGAGCTTGGGCTCCACCCTCTGGGTGTATGCTCTCCCTTTGGCGTTCACCACCACCCACTGCCGATCCCACCGGAACCCTGCCGACGGAGGAACGCCAGATTAGACACGGCCACACGGGCATCGTCCCAGGGATCGGAGGAAGAGGACGTCATGGGTGGAAGGAAGATGGAGGATGGAGCAGAGAGCAGGTAGCCCCGGAGGGGAGGCACGGTACGGCACCTGTGGAGGCGATGGGCGCCTGTGGTACGGCGAGACCCCTGCAGGACTTGATTGGGTATATGATGATAGACTTGACAGTCGCCGCCGGCTCCCCGCCGCCGCCGCCTAGGAGGGAGGAGAGGAAGGAGGTGGCCTTCTCCATGGCCATAGCTTGCAGCTGCCTCGGTGGAGTACTGTTGGAGTGGAAGATGTCGAGCCGAGCCGAGAGTAGTACTGTGCTCGTGGAGTGGACGTGGCTCTGCCCGCTGGCAGCGATGTACTAGTGCTGCGGCACAGCGGCAGTGGCAGCTTCAGAGATGAGGACTTGAGGAGGGAGCGAAACCTGAGTGTACTTCTCACCTCTGCCTGGCTGCCTGATGACGGGTGACGGCTGCAGAGGCTTGGGGGTGGGTGGGTGGCGACTGGCGACCGTGGCGTCTTGTCTTGTGCCGCGCCTCAGCGCATCTCAGCAGGATGATGATGGCATGCCATGGCGGCGTTTTTTTTTTGTTTTGCTCTGCTACTACTAGACATTAAAAAAACTGGAGTATTTTTATATATAAGATGGCAGCAAAGATAAATAAAATGCCCCGTGTTCCTGGCCGAGATAGCCCGGATTATTATCAGTTAAGAAAGTTTAGATAATCAAATAAGATGATGGCTAGTCATCAATGCCACCGATGAAGTCGACATTCCTTGTGGACTTGTGGCTTTCGCCGTGACGCGTTAATCAATACAATACGCCGTCAACATCCCCGGCTACACCATATACACGTGTAGGAGTACACGACACGAGGGGTGGGTAGATCACGAGCACCAATGTCCAATAACATGGGAACCCAAATTTTCTATCCCCCTCTCTTCCCTCCTCCTCGGTAACTAGAGTCTATGACATTCTTTAAAAAAAAAAACCGAGTCTATGACAAATTGACAATAGCATGAACCAGCCGGCACGAGTGCTGGTACTCGTAGAGCCGAGCACCGCGACGGCCAGCGGGCCGACGGTGACGCCTTGCTCAGCATCCAACAGGTCAACATGCATCGACCCATCTTACTCGCTGTGTCAATAACCCATTAACCTTACTTTGAATTTGTACAGTAGATTGTACTCAAGAGGTCGACCTGGTCTATTTTCATCCTGTAAGCCGAGGAAAAAATGCCACGACGATTCACGACTCACAGGCAATGTAAGACGGACATGGAAGGAAGAGGCCGAGGCGCCGACGGCCATGGACCTGCACGCCGCTAGCTCAAACCTCAGACCTCAGACGACGCTGCCTAGCACAACACAGTGATTTCTCTCCTTTTGTCTTTCACGTATTGAGTTATCGCTTGACCGTTCAAACTTCAGGGGACCATTGACACAAGCTTCTCAAGAAGATTGCTTACCTTTCCTATCACACTGGCGAGCTAGCAAGACGCCACTGAACAGTCATCATCATGCCTTTTAAACTGACGCACCTGTATCGCGTGCTTTGCTCGACTCCATAAAAAAAATAGTCTGAATTTCTTTGAGCAGCCAGCATGTCCGAACTTTCCCAACCAGGCTACATCAGTATGATGATCAGTGTTAGGTAAACAAAGCTGTTGATAACAGCAATGTCCCAACGAGTTCATGGTCTTTTGCGCGCGCAACATAGAAGAAGTGTCCGTTACACAGCCCTAATTCAGCCACTCAGGCCGGCACTTCATCAGACGAAGAGAACGACTGTGTAACATAAACGGGATCGCCGACCTTGACGATCCTTCCTTTGCCATTCAGTGACAGAGATTCCTTGCAGACTGCATTTTGCCCAAAATACACCTAGAAAAATCGACAGAAGCATGGGTTTCAATTGATTTAGGCCATTATGAATCTATTTCGCCAGCATATGGGTAACATGCGAAGAATATGCATGCAGCAATCACCTGCCGTTTGTTTTTGTTGCTACGAAGCAGCACTTCACCAGACCGATATGTCTGCAGAGTTTCAGTTGGTTCGGTAGGGCTAGGTATTCCAGTGTCTTGATTAATTGTAGGCACCTGAATCGGCCAGCACAAAGTGAATAGTTTAAGTTTTTTTTTTCCTATCCACACTGGCTTGCTGAAGTTAACAGTGCACATCATAGTACTGGATTTATTTGGTTTCAATGTTCCAGGAAATTATAGTTGCAATGAGTTATATGGCAATTTATGAAGATTACTTCATGAGCAGAACTAAGCCGATTAACTATTGTAAACTATCAATTTACTTTATTACCAATTTATCACATAAATCAATAGATGATCTAACCATGCAGCAAAGAACGTATTTGAAATCTGATCATGGGACTCTGGCCTTGTATTTTTACCTTGCAACGGCCACATAACTTCACACCTTGAAATGTTAACTTGTTTATCTTTACTGATTTCCACAGATCCTCTGCATATGGGTGGCACCCCTCCACTACAATACTGTCAAAAGAAATTATTCTTCAAAGAATTAAAGCAAGCATGCCGATTACACTATTGGCAAGTGAAAGCTCCCGCTATGCAAATGTAGTTGTCATTATCAACCACAAGTCCACAAGCACAACAAGTAACCAAAATAAGTCATTTAGAAAATAGTCAAACACAAGCTCAAAGTATGGGCAGCTCACTTTGGTCTGAAGCGGTTAATTGGTATAGGCTCCTTGAGTATCTCATTTAGTGCATCCAATGAGCCCTGAAAACAGATGTGCATTGTCAGGTAAAGTTTTTTGTTTAGCAACATTTTGCAGATAGCATTTATCTGAAAACCATGGACTATATGCAAGACAACACCTGAGAGACTATCAGGTAAGGGAAACCATCAGAAAACATGGTTTTGTAACCCCGTGCATAATCAGGGTCAGTCAGCCTAGTTTCCGAATCTGTTAAAAAGAGTAAAATCAAAGTCCTCCACAAGTAATGCAGGAGATCTCATGTAGCAGTATCTTCTAGGTAAATGGAAAGGCATGGAAGAAACAAAGGTGTGCACCTTCCTTGAAGCGCACCAGTCGAGTTGGGCACCCCAAAAAAGTGGAAAACCATTCAGCTGCTTCAGCACCTTCATCATAAGCAGAGCCAGCCCACTCCCACACAGAGACATCATTGATTGCGGTGCATTCCACAGAAAGAGGGATCTTCAACGGCTCCATTCCAGGTGCTCTGATAACTGCACCACGTAGTGGGATGAGCATAAATTACAACTTTAGGACAATAAAACGGCTCACACTGCTTGATCAATAACCCATTAGCTGGCAGCAAGAGGAATACGTTTCAATTAGCAAGGTAACATGACAGTTCACAAGTAAAATTTGCAAGGTTGTAGTACAATGTCTGTTCTCATTTTTTGCATATATGTTTCAATTACAGGCAGCAAGGTTGTAGTACAATTTCTTCTATTAATGCTGTGCAGTGATTTTTTTTTTCAAAAAAATATTTGTTGCTGCAGTTGGCAGAAAGTCTGCAGTTACATTCTACTATAGCAACTCAGCAGGTAGTGCTGTATAGAACCGGTAAGAGAGGGTACACCGTACACGGAGAGAATGAGAGAAACGATCAGAAATCCAACAAGTCAATACCCATGTGGTCGTCGGGCGTGGGTTGCCAGTCCTCGGCAAAGGCCTCCGGCGGCATCTGGACCTCAACCAGAGCAATCCTGGGCTCCACCCTCTGGGTGTACGCTCTCCCTTTGGAGTTGACGAGCATCCACTGCCGATCCCACCTGAACCCTGCAGCTCGCCAAGATTTTCAACCCGAGTGAGTGAGGGAAAAGCGCATCTTTTCTCTCGAGCGAGAGGGAGAGTATAGTGAAGACTGAACACTGAAGAGGGTGAGTGCGACGGATAGAACAGAACAGGAGCCGAGGTACCATACCCGTGGCGTTGATGGGGGCTTGGGGCACGGAGATCCCCCTGCAGGCCTTGATGGGGTACACGAGGACGGACTTCACCGTCGCCGCTGGTGCCCCGGAATCGCCGCCGCCGATGAGCGAGGAGAGGAACGAGGCGGCCCTATCCATTGGGTTGGGCGGCACGCCACGGAGGCGCAGAAGAGTGCTGCAGGCAAATGCAGTTGCAGTGGAGCTCAAAGAGGATGAGCTCCGCTGTCACTCACTTGAGGCTTCAGCGGTTCAGCCTTGTGCGTGTCTTATTCGACTCGTGCCGTGTTATATATTTATATATTTCTTTTTCTTTTATACAGTATATATTAAAGAATTAAATATAAGAGGAAGTTCAATTTTTCGAGAGAAATCGTGCGCCACAACATCAGCGGTTGTGAGCTGTGACGACGCAGTCTGTCGCATGCAAAACATATATTTTATTTATTTATTTGACACTACTAGCAAGCATTTGAAGCCAAGCAACTGGTGGAGCTGACAGAAGAGGGTGACCCGCGAGTGGTTGTTGATAATGATACGATACATGTCCAAGTGCAACCGCTACGACGCGGGCGCTCGGAGTGGGACGAGGAGAAAGAGCAGCGCGAGAAGCAGCGCCAGTGCGAGGCAGGCTGCGCCGCCGGCCAGGTACGCGCGGCCGAGGAAGCTGCTCTTGCCGCCCAGCACGCCGGCGGTGGACAGCACCAGCGCCTTCTTCCCGCCGAAGCTGTAGGTGTTGTAGTTGTTCTGCACCGTCACTGCGACCTGGTCGCCGGCGTAGAGGTCCACCTCGATCCTCCCGTACAGCTTCCGGAACGCCGGCAGCGCCGCCGTTCGCATCCACACCATCAGATCCTCCTGCTCACTCAGCTGTTTTTGTCGAAATTTCCATTGCATTGCCCAAGATACATAAATAAATAAGCGACCGAAAAAAAAATCTCACAATGCATCTGCTAATTAACGTACAGTATCATCATCTTCCCAGGAAAGGAAATTCTTAAAGAAAAAGCTAGTAGCTTACAGATTTGTTTGGATCAAGCGTCCCGCCGCCAACCAGAGCGCCGGTCTGGAAGTTTCTTGGGTACACACGGTCGCCGAACAGGTGGCCTCGGTCACTCCTCCACGCGATGCCCTGCCTGTTCACCGCCAGCGTCTCGTTGCGACGGGCGAAGCAGTAGGTGTCGTTGAAGAGGCTCCACGCGACGAGCCCGCAGGGGACGATGGGGCCTCCGCCGCCGTTCGCGGTGGTGGCTTCAGGGCCGCAGGTCTTCGTGTCCTTGGCCATCTTCGGGGACCCCAGCTGGCTGATGCTGCGACTCCTTGCATACCTGTGAACAGCCTTCTTTCTTTGTTTAGCTTCTATATATGGAAGTTCGTCAGCACATACAAGTGATGAGACGAGACCGGCCGGTAGGCGTTTATTTACCTCCTATGGTTCTGGTAGAACTTGTCGAGCTTATAGTATATGTAAATTGGCGCCTTCATATGCGCATGAACCTGTAAAGAGAACAACATATGTATCCAAATCTTATGGAAAAAATTCACCGCCAAATGAAAACAAAAGATGATTTCGTCAGCAACTGTTTTACTACCTTGAGCAACCTTGCGCAGGACTTGTCTGTTGAAGGATTCTGGATATAAGCAACTTTGTTGCCACGCATCTTCTCCGGTATGCATGCGGTGTCATATTCATTCACCACTTCAACAACCTGTATATTTCAAATCAGATTTTGGACAGTTCCAAACTTCGGTTTCTTTTGACAGTTCCAAACATCGATTTTTGTAACTGGATCAGGTTTACATAACGCGCATCACATTCACAGCACAAACGACATACCTTGTTTGAGGTTGCCATGCAGGCAAGACCTATCGGAATAAAAATTATGCCCACCAACGCAATCGCAGCAATCGCCTGATCACCCACAAGCACGAGTTACAGATGGTCGTCACATACTGATTTACTAATTGAACCATACGTATTTGGGTTGTGATTTATGTAGAGATAAAAAGTAATTAAACATGAATAAGAAATTGAACTCACAATCCGAGGTGTAACTATAAGCTGGCATGCTGGAAGCTGCTGCTGAGTAAATCGAGGGTCTTCAACATCAGCAGAAAACACATATAAGTACTTACTTTTTTTTTCTCGATCACGTAAAAAATTTACGCGTTTTTGTATTAAGATAGAGGAAAGTTCAGTACAACACATCATAATAGCGCCCTAAAGGGTCAATATGGATTTACATGAAAACTCTCAAAATGTAAACCACAAAGTTAAGGCATCGCCGAAGTATCCGCCCATTGAATAGATCGCTTTATTCTAAGCTTTGTGAATCACACATCTCTAGGTTGGAAAAAGGATATATGACTTTTTTTTATTTAATTTGTAGCAGATCAAGTCATTATATATAATATTATTGATAATCCATAACAGAACAAGGTATACAGACAATGGGAGCAAGCATTCCAGTCCATTAAGATCTTGTTTGGGTGCATATTTATCTACCTCAAATGTTTAAATCATATGTGTTGGAGTGAAACTTAGTTTAAATACACTCTAATCTACAGGTTTACAGGTTAAGATAAATGTATGAGCATCCAAACAAACAAGCTCTAATTTCGTGAGCCTGGCAGCATCGAGCTAAATAAGGTGTCCTCCCTCTACAATCCTTTGCAGACAGAAAAATCGCAAAAGCTATTAAAGATAGGATTCATATACAATGCTACTGGAATCAATTAGCTGCAGTTGCTGCTAATAATCAGAAAAATTCAAGCTGGAGAAAGAAATACAAAAGTTTGCTTCTATATTTGAGGAGAAATTACACCGAGGCCGAGGCTTGTTGCGCCTATTCGTGGTGGCAACTAGACCCGCCTGCTGCGAAGAGCTTGACACGGCCGCATCACCATTCACCGGCACCATAGCACGCAGTCGTTGGTGAAGAACTAAATTTCCTCGATGAACCAGTCCTGCAGACTTGAAGAACTGAATCCACCACCAAACAAATGGTTATTTATTAGTTTCAGAAAAGCTCCGCAGGATTCAAAAGGAGGGAAAGAGTCAAGCAGGTTTAGGAGCAGAGATGAAGCAAGGAACTACAAAAAAAAAGGGGTCCAGTACAGAGACAACCTGTCCTTC
The DNA here is from genome assembly GCA_022036555.1 of Microstegium vimineum. Lineage (NCBI taxonomy): Eukaryota > Viridiplantae > Streptophyta > Magnoliopsida > Poales > Poaceae > Microstegium > Microstegium vimineum. The sequence continues at coordinate 57,552,305 of CM039119.1, read as the reverse complement.
TGAGCATCTTGGAAACTGGCCTGGAAAGGTAAGAATCAATCTGCATATATGGGGCTGTTTTGAGAAAAAAAAATGGGTGTTTTATGTAAATAGTTTTTAAGAAACATGTTTGAAGAATGTAGAGAGCTCTTGCTATTTCACTTGAGAAGAAAAGAGTTGACACGGTCTATGAGGCTTTTTTTGGTTGCTAACGACATCTTACCGCATTTCATCTCAGGTAAGTTTTACTAAATTGGTAAGTGTTTGGTTGACAACTAAGTTTAGACACGATTCTTTTAGGCTTCACATGTCATAAGTACAAAAACGTAACAATTAATTTGCTAGCCACACTTTTATGGCTTGCCACACTTGATTAAGCTTAGTGGTAAACTATGGCTAGAAACCGAATCATACATGTCTATAATAAGTAAAACTGGCCTTGAAAATCTCGTAACCACACGACTTATTAGAGGGAGACCAACGACAAACCAGAGCACGACAGCATCCCACTAATTCATAGTGGCAACCTAAAATTGATGGAGCTGGCCGTGTGCCATTGCCAAGCTGGCCACACCAGCAGCTCAGACTTCTCACACAGCATACACCACCAAGAGCTCAGGCTCAGACTCCATGCCAAGAGTGCGAAACGAACACGGTGACTTCTTTCTTTTCACTTGATAATCTCAATGATTTACTGAAACCAGTTTCTAACTGCCTAACTGCTAAGATGCATGGCATTAAAAAACTATGCTCAATTCATGATTTTGCGGATTCCAAGGCAGTGGCGACATGGCAAATAAGGTTGTACACCACAGACTCCAGTACATGTTTACGGAAAAAAAAAGTCACAGCGGGAACCCTATCCCATGCGCTACGCGGCACGCAAGGCCTGGCGTACGCGGCTTCTGGCGGAGGTAGCGATTGGTGCGGCATGCTGATTGGTTGGCTTATCCTCGATTTCCGTATTGTTACTTTTTTAACAATTAAAAAATATTATAACTCATAAACTAAAAAATCAAATTAAATTCCGTTTATACCATTAAGTTAGTTTCAATAAATCGTTTAAAACAAGATCTCACATGGTATATTTAGATAAATTTTATTTATAAATATGTAGGCCCAGTTGACATAGAGTATGAGATATAAAGAATGATGGATGTGGAAGAAATATATATAGAGAAAAAACTAGGATGAAATATTTCTTTTAGAGGATAAATATAGATGACGGATACCCTAATATATGGCATGTTTAATTTAGGGCGACCAGTGATACGAGCTCAGTTAATAAAGAACGTGTCAACTTTACTATCACTGACTGTGGCCCTGAGGAATGGTGTTATCTTCTTTTCTATTTTTTATTTTTTTGATAAGAGGAATGGTGTGATTGGTGCCAGAGAATCAGTAACTAATAACCTGCCCAACTGTGCTATTGCATCTATCTATATACCTAATGAGATACCCAACTGTACTATCTCACCCATTTGTTTAGAGCACATCAAAACTGTTTGTAGCTTGAATCAAAACTTTTTTTCCTGGAGTTTAAGTGTTGGGTTTTTACTATTTGTTCTTGTAATAATTTTTTAGCTTGCCAGCACACATCGAGAAGGCTAGCAAAAACATTTCTTAATTATATATATTATATATATATATATTTTAGTTCATTTTATCATAACTAATTTAATTTTTAACTCTTCAAAAATTGTGACAACATCTATGTTTTTTTTTCAGCGTTTAGCTTATGACTAGCTAGATTGCCAGAGCTAGTAACAGTGCAAACAAACATGTGTACTCTCTTTATTCCAGTGTGTCGTCAATAATTTTTACTCAATTATAGAAAATACAGTTGTATCTCTAATAAATTTATTAAAAAAACTAAATTCAAATATCTATCAAGGATGCTAATTATGTACAAAAAATAGTAATATTTTTTTATTATATATTTAGTTTAAATTATTTCTCGGTAAGCGACTAAACAGAGGGAGTACGATCTAACTTACTCAAGTAGAACCGAAGTTCAACTTTTATATCCCATTTTGTAAGCATGTGACCCAATGGCCGTGCGCCCAGTAGCTAATTGTTGTCAATTGTCTGGTGGGCTCGTGGTGGCATTGGCCAATAGTGCTCACTTATAAAAACAAGTTTGGTGGGACAGGTTAGACTTTAGAGCAACCAAGACTATTGATTCCTTATGTCATGGAGTTCAGAGTTTAGAGTTCAAGCAGACACTTGATGGTGAGCTCAAGCAGACATTTGATCTAGGTGACACTGGACTTCTTTCCCTTGAGGTAATATATTATTGAAAATGTAGAAGCTGCTGCCAGAATAATTTTGCATTAGTCTATATTTGTACTGTTGAGCTGTCTTTGTTTCACTGTAAATGCTAGCAGAATAGTACGGTACTTCCAGAGCTTGTTGTAACACTTCTCTATTCGTTTGTTTCACCTGCAGGTGAGGTTTTTATATGATCCATCAAAGGACACTGGCTATGTTGGCTGTGCTTTGACAAGCAACATGGTGAGATTTTTCAAGACCGCGGATGGATCATGGAGCCATGAGGTTTGTTCATGCTACATGATAAGTTCTTTCCCACCTAATGAACTTGATTTTCCGACTTGTTTACATTCCTATGACTGTGCTTGTAGGTTGTTATCTCTGTGAAACCATTGAAGGTCTGCAATTGGATTTTTACCATAAATGCCAGGATTGATAAGTGATTTCGTTTTCTCTCTTGACGACCGTTATCTCTACTTGGTAAATTGGCTTCATGGTGATATCAGACAGTACAACATTGAGGATCCTGCAAAGCCTTTCTTGGCTGGACAAGTATGGGTTGGTGGTCTTCTTCAAAAGGGCAGTGATTTCGTCTATGTTACTGATGATGTTCAAGAAGAACAGTATAATGTGCCTCAAGTCAAGGTAATCTACCCACTTGAAACCTTCTAAAACGAGAAGATTTTTATAATTATTACAGATGGGGTTTCAGTGGTGGTAACTGGTGGTTCATTGGGGAGTTCCCAAATACCAAAGTACATCACATCCATTTCTAGTTTTCTACAAACAGTTGTTTGCATTGTCACGCTTAGAATACTGGCACACTTGCAATCCTAATGAACCATATTGATTACTTTGATTCCGTGCTTCTTTATAATCAGGGTCATCGACTTAGAGGTGGACCACAGATGATTCAGTTGAGCTTGGATGGCAAGAGGATATACGTAACCAACACACTTTTCAGCAGATGGGATGAGCAATTCTTTGGTGATGATTTTATCAACAAGGACTCCCACATGTTGGAGATCGATGTCGACACTTTTTTTTTTTGCGATCACGTCCAACCCTTAGGCACGTTTTTCATTAAGCAGAGAAGATTCCAAGCCCACAATTACAAACACGGGTAAAGGAGGGCTGGCTATCAACCCCAACTTCTTTGTAGATCTTGGCACCGAGCCTGATGGTCCCTGCCTTGGTCTATGAGATGAGAATGTAAAAAGTAGATCAAGAAACTAAATAATGGGTTTATATCGAAAAATATTAAGATCCACGTTTTCACCCCTCAACTATCGTGTCAGTCTAATTCATACCCCCATCTACAAAACCGTCTATCCCTGGCACTTAACTATCAAACCGGTTCACTTTTGGCACCTGAGCAGGGACAAAGCTGTTTTGACCGACGCTAAATGGTTTTGACCATGTGGGGCCCACGTGTCAACCACTTGTGCTTGTCGATGAACGCCTCCACCGTGCGTCGGAACTCATCGTTGTCGTCCGCTCCCCAGCAGCACCCCGAGCGTCGCGCGATGACACGGACGACCGCCGCCGCATGTTCTCCGACTCCGACCGCCGCAGCTCGGGGACCGCCGGCGGGGACGCCGCGCGCCTCAGCTGCAGCACCCGCGGGCCCACCATCTTCTCCGACCTGCTCCACCTCGGCGCGCGCGCCAGCTTGTTACTCACCTGCACCGCTACCGCCGACGCCGACGCCGCCGGTGGCCTGTCGTCAAACTCGAACGCCATGCCCGCATCCACCGCGGCTGACGTCGCCGCTGCCGCTGCCTCCGCCGCTGGTGGCAGCGCGCTGAAGGCCTCCAGCGAGGCGGCGGGAGGCGGTAAAGTCAGTGGAGTACCGACGAACGAGGAAGGGAAGCTCGCGCTGGCAGCGGCCGGCGGGGCAGCCGCCGTGCTCGTCTGCTGCTCGCTGGAGAAACAGGGGGAGGAGGAGGCAGCGGAGGAGGCGGAGAGGTCGTGCCGCGACAGCGCGAGGAGGAGGAGCACGATGGCGTTCCCGAGGACGAAGACGAAGCGGGCGTTGAGGAGGAGCGACCCTGCGAGCCGTAGCACGACGGCGGCGGCGGACGGCACGCGGGACCACGACCAGGAGAGGAACGCCACCAACGCGAGGAGCTCCCCCACGCGCAGCATCCGGTACAGGAGACGCAGCCGAAGCGTTGCTCCAGCGACCGCCATGGCTTTCGCTCGCTGTGATGGAAGCCTGGCGGGTTGGGCTTGGACTGGTGGTGCTCCGGCCTCCGGGGCTTTGGTTTCGCTTGGTTTTTTTTTTGAAATTGTTTCGCTTGGGTTTTGGAAGGGAAGGTGAAGAGAGTGAGAAAGTTCCTGGAAATTCTTTGGATGCGCGGCTGAAGATGGAGGGAGGTCATGAGTGATTGACACGTGGGTCTCACATGGTCAAAACCATTTAGTGTCGGTCAAAACAGCTTTACCCCTGTCTAGGTGCTAAAAGTGAACCGGTTTGATAGTTGGGTTTCAGAAATAAACGGTTTTGTAGTTGGGGGTATGAATTAGACTAACGTGATAGTTGATGGGTGAAAACTGGACTTAATCCTTTTATTTTTCACTAGATATTAATGCTTTAGGAGAGTAAGCTTCAGAAATTTCGTGTCCTCCGTATGTGACAGAAATATCTCACTGATTAATTTTATAATTTTGAACTTCTTAAAGTTCACTGGTTTAAATATTTTCCTCTGTTTAGTTTCCCACTTTACAACTCCCTTGTTCTCAGACAAGGGAAAACAAATAACAGCTCTTCAATTTTGTTGCCCGAAAAGAAAAAACAAATCAAAGCTCAAGTAATGCAGCGTTGAACGAAATTAAAGCTTTTTATCCATTGGGCCTGTACGCCAAGAGCCCACAACTAATAAACTTGAATTAGATTTTGGTTAGGGTGTGCCAGGCTCGGGCAGTAGTGCAATGGCCGAGCGACACGTGAGGACCTACTGGGATCGGTTCTCCCCTACCAAAAATAAATTTAATATCAAATTGGACATATGACCCACATATCAGATATTAATATGATAAGAGCAGATAATACACTTGATCTTAGCTAAAAGGCCGAGAAAGGTATGAGTTGTTCTGAAGGCCACTACACTTGATCTTAGCCAAAAGGCCGAGAAAGGCCAGGGTCTTACAGCCTGTTCGTTTGGTTTGGCTGGGAAAATATTATTTTTGGTTGTTTTTCTGTGAGACAAAAAGTATTTATTTTTGACTTTAAGAAAAGATTTATTGTTGGCCATGCCTTGCACAGTTATGTGATAGTTTTTCTTCTCTCTCATCTCTTTTCACCTGTCCCCAACAAATCTTTTCTTACCGAATAAAGTAAAGCCGAAAATGCTTCCAAATGTTACCAAATGTTTTTAGAAATTATTCCATCCAGATATTTTATAGCGTTCAGCTGGCTCCGCTCAGCCAAAGCCGCCGAGGTGGGACTAAGCGAGCATCGCGCTACGCGCAGGGACGCCGCTTGCTCTTTGGTACGAGTCGACGGTGCAACCCAGGCAACCCAGGACGCGATTGAAATGGGCTCGCTAAGGCCCACCAATAGTTAGCCCACCTAAGAATCCACCGCCTGGAATTCACTCATCGTCTCCTCTTACATCCTGGCCTGATCGATGCGGCCTCCCCGTCCCGCTGCCCCCCTCCTGCCGCCGCTCCTCTCCCGCCTCCGCGCGTGCAGGTCCGCCTCCCACGCGCTCCAGTGCCAAGCTCTCGTCCTCCTCCTCACCTCGGGGCACCTCGCCGCCTCCTCGCTGCGCCTCTCCAACCTCCTCCTCCTCCTCGCCCTCGCGACCTCGCGTCCGTCCCCGGCGCCGCCGCTGTCGCGGACGCCGTCTTCGCGCGACTCCCGGAGAACTGCAATTTAATTGCATTCGCCGGTCAATAGACATGGATCCAGTCCTCTTGTACCATCGACTTTCAATGAACTCTGCGTCATGTCACGATGCAACTTTTGATCAGCTTAACTCTGAAACCAACTATCTGAACATAGCACCTGACTTCATAGTTTGGAGTACAGGCACCTTACTTGCAGCCTAGCACACTAGAGCTCTGTGCATCGAGAACAACTCAGAACTCTGTGTGGACATTTTTGTTCATTATTGGAGTCAGTCATGGAGTCAGCCAAGTTTATATATAGTACAATAAAGAACCTTATGTCATGGAGTCAGTCGATGTGATTCCTGACGAATTGTGAATTGTGATAGATAAAAACAGTTAACCACTAGATGTGTCCTTAATGTCCTACTATCGAAGCAATGGTAGCGTATGCGCCGTACATGTGTATAATTGGTTACAATTAGATTTAATTAATTTGTAATTGGTGGCTATTTGGATAGCTTTTGGTACTCCAGCATGGGTACTTCTGGAGAAGGATGTGGCAAAAAATGTGGAGCATGGGGGCGATCTATTGCTCGATTGGTGGAGTTTAAAAACTTCACACGAACGGGTCGCTCAAGCCATACACAATAAGGTGCAATGAACGGTGATGCGATGCGCCTAGAACATTAGAACTGTAGAACTTTAAGTCTACATTTTGTTTGTATTGACAAAAACTCAACAAGCAGAAGCCAGAACGCAAAGTTAATGGCTTCCGGACATGACAATATCGGTCGCTGTACTTGAACACCAGCCTGGTTGTGTTGGCGAGGCCGTCGCTCGCGGCTCCCTCTCCTGGACACGACATCACGAGGATATATATTTCCACTGCTTGCTACAGTACATATAGTTTTAACCATAAGGTGTAGTAAATGACACGCTAAAATCTGTCGAATGTATATTTACATGACGCAGCTCGATCTACAGCTGTTCCTATGCGCAAGAAATAATCACCAATCAGAGCCAAAGTATATTAAAAAAAAAAAAACTGTATCAATCTGTACACTCTCTAGTCATCTAGGCAGCTAGGCATGCATGCATGGTCAGTTGGTCACCGTGCAGGCCGGGTCAATGGGTACTGCAGCGCAAGATGTTCCTCTTTCCTGCAACCAAAAAAACCATCCCAATCATCATCATTACAAACGCAGCCAATTATATTTGCAAACAATGAGGCTCTGAACAGGAATCAGTGAACGCAACAATTCCTGAATCGTGGGTGCAAAGCAAACTGAAGGTGCTACGATGGATTTTGCAGCCGCAGGGGCAACTAACTCACAGTGGGAAGACGAGGCAGAGCATGGTGAGGAGCAGCGCCAGCAGGAGGCATGCCAGGCCGACGACCACGTACCCGCGGCCGAGGAAGCTGTTCTTGCCTCCCAGCACGCCCGCCGTGGGACAGCACCACCGCCTTCTTCCCGCCGAAGCTGTACGTGTTGTAGTTGTTCTTCATCGTCACTGTTATCAGCTCGCCGGCACGCAGGTCCACCTCGATCCTACCGTACAGCTTCCGGAACGTCGGCAGCGCCGCTGTCCTCATCCACACCATCAGATCCTCCTGCTCACTCAGCTGTCGAATTCGCAATGCATCACGACGGCTTCTGAATATATATCAGACTAAAAAAAACTAGTGAACCTATCTACACGTACTTTCAGACAATATAGAGAGAAGTAGGCCTGCTTTTCAGTGACTTACTGGTATCTTTGGATCAAGCGTGCCGCCGCCAATCAGAGGCCCTTTCTGAAAGTTCCTCGGAAACACCTGCTTCCCAAAAATGTGTTCCCTTTCGCTCCTCCACGAGATGCCTCGCTTCTGAACCCTCAGCGCCTTGTTGCCACGGGCGAAGCTGTACGTGTCGTTGAACAGGCTCCAAGCTACGAGTCCGCAGGGGACGACGGGGCTCCCATGCTCAGTAGCTTCAGGCTTGCAACCCTTTGTGTTGTTGGCCTCCTTAGGATTTCCCAGCTGCTTGTCGTTACGGCTCGTCACATACCTGTGTTTCCCATTTCCAATACGGGGATGTTCTTCAGTTCAGAAGAGTCCAGAGCAGCTTGGCCTCTATGGAAATTAATTCGTCAGTGGAAATGCATGCATGCCCCGTTAGTTAGCTTTTACCTTCTGTGGTTCTGGTAGAAGTTATCAAGTTGATAATATATGTAGATTGGGCGCTTCATTTCCTTAGGAACCTACAAAGGGAAGAGCAGTGTCTTATCGTATCAAAACCTTCTCCTTCAACTGAGAACAGAGAAACGTTTCAAATCTTTTTTTTTTTAACATTTTATTAATTGATTGATGAAACGGTTTACCTTGAGAACCCTTGTGCAGGTCTTATCTATAGATGGATTTTGGATATATGCAACTTTGTTGCCAAGCATGTATCTTGGTATGCATGAAGTTTCATATTGATAGACCACTTCAACAACTATTTGAAAGCAGAAAATTACAGGAAACTTGGGTTTTCAGAACCGGGCTCAGACTTCAGGTTTATATATATATATATATATATATATATATATATATATATATATATATATATATATATAATATAATGCACGTCACATCTCAAACTTACCCTGTTTGAGGCTGCAATGCAACCAAGGCCAATTAGGATAAAAACTATGCCCACAAACAGAAGTACAGGAATAACCTGATTGCATTGCCCAGGGTTAGTTACAGTAGTCATCATCATTTTCTGAATTTCTAAAACACAGTCATGCTGAGAAAGAACTGAAAAATGAGGTATGATGAATAGACAGACAATCAAACTTACTGTCTGAGGCGCGAGTATAGGCTTGCAAGCTGGAAGCTGTTGCTGAGTAAACGGATGATCTTCAAAATCAACAGAATAGAGTCAGAGACATAAGAAGCACTACTACAAATTTAAACCACAAAGATAACACCATCAGATATGTTACTTTAGGCTACTTTTGCTTTATGAATCACTTCATCATTAAAAAAAAGCTTTATGAATCACGATCATCTAATCTTGGAAAAATAGTTAGCTTTCTGGTTGAAGCACATCGAATTCTGCTTATATGGGGCAAACATCCCAGTCCTCAAAACCACTACAATTCAGGCTGGAGAAATAAATAAACATAGAACTCTGCTTATTTATCTTAGGAGAGATTACACTGAGGCCTGTTGCGCTTCTTCATGGTGGCTGCCGGGTCATCCTGGCTGGAGCTCGGTCCGGCTGTATCGCCATTTGCCGGTGCCATTGCTGTCCCTGGTGAAGAAAGTGCTTCGATGAAGACTCCAGCTACAGTTCTGAAAGCTGGAACAGCTTTGCCCCAAAGGCTAAAACATTAGAATCAAACAAATGGGGATATACTGGTTTCAGGAAAAAGGCTTCAGCAGGAGAGTACAAAAAGGAGGCAAGGCATTAATCAGGTTTGGAAGTAGAGACGAAGCAAGGAACTAAAAGGATGGAGAGACAACCTGTCCTTGGGAGCCTCAAGGAAACCAGAAAGGTAAGGATCACCTAACCCAACCGTCCACGTCACTTTCCTCCTGCTCTGCTCTGCTCAAGAAGACTTTGGTGTTTTGTTCAGGATATTATTATTGGATCAACCTGTGTACCTGTATTATATTCACTAAAAGAGGGGAAGTAACCAACGGAACATCGCTGGAGGCACTTCATACATAGGAACCACAGCCAACGCAAAAGCCAAGGAAATCTCACAGTGCAACAACCAAGTTGTTTCATGGAGGTCTCATAGGTACAAGAAAGTTTCATTGGTGTTGCTATTTCCAAGGTCAGTAAAGAAAATCTGAGGTTATTACATGGGGCCCACATGACATCTCCAATTTGCTGACAGTCTTGATAGAATCGAACAGAAAAGTCTACAAAATTTACAGAACCACAGACCAGAAACCAGGGAAAGAAGGTGCGATACGAAAAAATATCAAGAGGGACACGACAAATATGAAATGCCAGAATTCCAACTCCATCCAAGCTTTAGCTAGGAAAGAAACTTACAATACATACTTCAACCCCAATAAAACTAGATCAGTTTTAAGGTGAACAGCTTCTGAGAGCAACATCCGGTACAAAACGTTGCAGTCCATTAAATCTGAAGAAACGCAACACTGAGCAGCGATTGATTGAGACACCGGTGGCGGCGACATATGGAACATTGACATGTCATCCTCAGCTCAGTATGCTACTGCAATGGAGCTCCCGGTGGTGAACTCCCAGCCATGTCCTTTCTATGCCTAACTATCTCAACACCTAAATAGTCGATAATTCCTTGGACAGCAACATGGGGCTTCTTCACTTCTACCCGGACAGCAGATATTTGAGAGAACTTTAGCAGTGTGGCACTCGCAATACGGTGAGCCACTGACTCTAGAAGATTCTGAGACGGGCCTTCAACCACATCCTTGACGATCCTACAGATACAGAGCAGCACGAGGACAACATCAAATCAAAGTCTGTGAGTTCATTGATTGATGACACATACAGTACACGAGTAGCGTTACCTGTAAATATCCGTGTAGCTAACCGTATCAGAGATGCTGTCGGTTTCGCCAGCAGTGCTCAGATCCATCCAGGCATCCACGTCCACAACAAACTTCTGGCCCAGCGTCTTTTCTTCTTGCTTGACCCCATGGAAGCCATGGAACTGCAAGCCTCTAAGCACGAGCTTATCCTTGCCAACCAACTCCCTTCCAGTTCCAGCCATAACAATAGGACCTACTTCTACAAAGCTCAGTCAGTCAGGCAGGCAGCACAAGGAAGACGACCCTCACTTTGCAGCCCTTCAGGTGGTTACTAAATACCAAGCTTACTAACCTGCGGCGCTTCTTGTGAATTGGCTGAATGGCGCTATGTGAAACAAACCCAATCTGGGAGGTCGCTGCCTGACAGTGACAGTGCGAACACATGGTTGTTATATGCCCATGATGTTTAGTTTTGTGATGGGTGATTGATCAACACTTAGGTGTTTCAGTTTGAACGGTTATCACTAATCCTTTGCGAAAGCAAATGTGTGCCTGTCTATCGACTTGTGGTGTGCAGGTACTATGCCTAGTGACAGTGGTCAATGGCGTGGAGAAGGTCGAGTAGAGGCTTGCCGTGCCGATGGACTGAGAGCGGTGAAGGGCGGAAGCGGGGCTCGGACTGAGGGACCATGGGCGCCGGCGGACTAGCTGTGGTGGCTAGTGTCCGGCACCGGCGAGTGCGAGAAGACATGGAGATAGACCGAGTCGACCGAGTCAAGACGGCGGACGAGCGAGTCGAGCGGAGGCTCAGGGGACTCGGAGTCCGACCGGGCGAGGACAAGGTGGCTCGAGTCGAGCGGTTTGGTGGTTTGGGCCTCAAAACCATCGAAGGACGGTTTCCGGGTTTGGGCCTCAAAACTCGGGGTTCGGTAGTTGAGCCGAAAGCTACCGGTGGCGGGTTTCGCGGGTTTGGGCCTCAAAACCCGGGCGGAGCTTCCGAGGAAGCGGGAATGGCACGTGGCGGAATCCTGGAGGTTGCGTCGAGGCGACGGCAACTCCCGACAGGAAGCGAGACCGTCCATTCAAACGAGTGGCTGAGAGTTATCGACTTGGATTACAATGTCTTAGGGCTAGGTAATTCGGTCATGTATCTAGGGGGGTCTTTGGGAAATAGCCAAAGCCCTGTTAAATAGGGGATGAAGGGGTATCCTCATCCCATCTCTTGAACCCTAATCATTTTGCACCACCTCTCTCTCTCCACCCTCTCTCTAGTTCATGAGATCCCTAGGTTGATTCCACCAACCTCTGTAAGAACTTAAGTTTGTTGCGAGGAATCGAAGGCCGTAACCTTCGTAAGCCATGGTGGCTTCGATTTCTTGATCGTGTCTCCATTTTACTTGTGTTCTTCGCGTTTTGCTTTTACTCTCTCTTTTTCCCGAGATGATTTCTCTTTGTTGGGAGTAGCTTTGCAAAATCCGTTTGAACCAAGTTGTTCGTAGTCGTGAGGAGCATCTTTGCACCGAAGGAATTCTCCTCAAACCTCACGAGTGCGTAGATCGGGCGATTTCTTTGTGGCGTTCTTCGTTTTGCCTTCTTCCCCCAAATCAGAGTATTCTCTTTTATCCTCTCCAAATTGAGCGATGATTTTTTCGGGATAGTTCTCCAACTGCACTAGGATCATGCCTACAAAGTTTGGTTGCAGTTGGTGATCATTTGGTTGAGTTTTGAGAAGATTTGGCGGAGAGAAATCCGTTTTCGCGAAGAACATTTTTCTGCTCGTGAGCGTCGGACCACTTACCCCTAAGCTCCGGACCATAGCAAGTGGTCCGGTGGTCTTGACTTTTCTCGTGTCAAGCAGCAAAGGGGCGTCGGACCACTCGTCGGACCACCTGCGTTAGTCCGACGAGGTAGTCCGGAGGTCCGGTCCGGAGCACGGGTGCTCACTGCACAGTTTTCGACTGTGTGGAAGGTGAGCACCGGACCACTCTCCTTGGTCCGAAGGTGACGTCGGACTAGTCCGGAGCAGGTCGTCCGGAGGTCGGGTGCTCCCTGCTCGTTTTGGTCTCGGCTGGTGAGAGCGTCGGACCAGCCACCGGACCACTCGTCTTTGGTCCGGTGGTCCAGTCTGAACTGGTCCGGAGTCTCTGTTGGGTTTCTGTTTTTGCCCGTTTTACCTAGGTTCTTGCCTCTTTTCCATAGGGGTTGAGAACTTGGTTTTTGGGGTTTTCGGTGAGTTTTCCCCCACTACCGGTGAGCTGACAATTCTCCGTTTTCGTCTGAATCCCCGCTCGCGTTGCTCGGGGGAGGTTGAGCACCCAACAACTAGGTTTAGATTTTTAGAAGAGTGACCCGAATATTTCGAGAGAAATTTGAGGCTCTCATTCACCCCCTCTAGTCGTCATTCTCAGTCCTTCAGACAGCAAAGGAGGATGTTGTAGTGGCTGCGGTGCGCGCGCAAGGCTTGTCCCCTGAATTTGCCCACTTGTCCTTGGGCAGGCGTGCGATCTGACGAGCCCACAGGGTGGTGATCATAACAGCAGCAGGAGGAGGAAGCCACGAGCACCTCACTTGGCAAGAGGGATGGATGCTGAGACGAGACAAGAGCAACAGAATTGTCAGGCAGCAATTACAAGCAGTGCTCCCATAGTCAACTTCCTTAACGTCGGGGATTGCCGTATGAGTATGTTGTTAAACTTGGCGAATGAGACCAAATGGAGCCATTTGCACCGTAAATTCTGAAAAAAAGAAGAAGACGGTTTCGCACGAAGAGGGATGGACCCGAAGCAGCCTGAGCAGACAACAAGCCAATTCGAGAATCTCAAGGCGCCGCCGCACCCTGCCTGAGGGAGCAGGGAGGTGAAGGGACTAGTGTGGTAGAGTACCTGAGGACGATGAGAGCCCCTACGACGAATCAACGAGGCGAGGAATCCCTTCGACGATCCTCCTGGCTGGACGGCGGCGGCGGCGGCGGCCGAAACACGACTCGAGGAAACGAACAAAGGCGTCCACCCGTTCTTATTCCCGATTGCTCGCCCCAGGCAAAGATATTATTCTGCAAGTCTGCAATTGGTTAGTTGGGGCAGGCTGCACGCTTGCAGACATTCAGCGATGGGTTTTCTTTTTCTTGCCGAGTTAGCAACTCAACTACTCAAGATTTTTGCATTCGAGATTGTACACAGGGTGCACTATTTTCGAAAGTTCAACTGATCACTTTAGGGCGTCCTCAACAAGGAGGAGCAAATCGCCAACCCTGTCAGGTCCTGAAACATTAAAAAAAGAATGATAGTGTGCGGGGGCATACAAGCTGTGAGAGAATTTTTTTCGGTAAACGTGCGAGACTAGCTACTCTCCATCGCTAGCGCGGTACACTGACACCTTCTCAGCCAATAGAAATCGACGTATGTTGGCGATTTGGATGCCGTTGGGGACGCCCTTAACGTTATGATCAATCTCACCCACTGATATCAAATCAACTTCGTGCACGTATACCGTTGTTATCCGTTTTGCATACACAAAGCTGCTGGTATAAGCAAGCAGTTTATCAATCAAAACTTCTGGAACTGCAATCATCAATCAGGATACAGTGGAACACAATTGCTACCAGGGGCACGCCCCTAGCCACCACAATGACTTCCATTTGCGGCAGTTTCAGTTTTCTATTCAAGATCGCCGTACCGTGACACCCTTCTGAATCTGTCTACTTCAAGCAGGCTGCATGCATGTCCACACCATCAGGCAGTCATCAGTTACTGCACAAAAAACTGTAGCCTTAAATTTTCCCCCTGAGATTACAAAAGCAGCTGCCTGGAAGGGTGGTTCTGATAATCTGCTTTGACAACAAACTGCATGGATGATAATGAGGCAATAACTCTGGATTGCTAAGGTACAAATGAATGGTGAGTTACGGAATAAAACATCTGGTTGCTTTTATTGAACAGCAACGAAACAGGCCTCCTCTGCCAGTCACAATAAAAATTAGCACTACAAAATTCTGGCAATCTCAACTACTAACAGAATCTACAAATCTTTGGTGAGAACGCACACATGTTGTACATTCACGCTTCTCGCAGTTTCATCCCTCATGTTACAATGCTACAGAAAAGCAAGAACAATGTCTACACACATTAGAACTTTTGGTGATAAAATTTAAGGATTCGAATCTACTACAGCTATGCCTACCCGGGGCCAGCCACAGGGGGCTTTCCTGGTTTTATCAGCGTGTGGCCGTTTTTTGTTCTTTCTTGCAGATGCGCCCAACTTAATTGAGTAGGAATCGAATCAGGGCCTTTCCTGGCAGTTTCCACTAACAGGAACAGCAGGATCCAATCAGAAGAGAACAAGATCCTCTTCGAAATGAACTCAGATATATGAATGCCGAAACATAAAGCGCCTTCACAAAGGAGAAACCCAGGCTGCCCTATTTCTCAGTTTGTTGCATGCAGACCAAGCACATGGCATGGGAGGCTCCTATTGCAACGGAGATGACACGAGAAGGGCCCAAATCTTCACCATCATCTCTGAGGAAATTCACCTTGACTGGGAGTGGCTGAATTTCTGGCAGACCAGGGACGCCTAGCTGGCAGTCTCTTGCATTTCCCCACATGTACAAGTCACCTTTCTCTGCCCAGACAATTAAGAACAAAAGTAAATTCATGTGAGTTGTTTACAAAGAGGAAATTTGATTATCTGCATTTAGTCAATAGGCGGCATGATGTAGAATCACACTAAAGCAAAGCAACCAAGATCCACAAAGTAGATCAATCTCGTGCCAGGTAGACTGCAGCTTGAGCAACCCATATTTTAGTTAAAGTAAATGCAGTTCTTTATTATTGCCTAACAAATTAAAAGATACCACAAACTGCCTGAAAGAGATTTTTTTTTCGCGAACACGCAGGAGAGCTGCGTATCATTATATTAATAGAGATTTTCTCCGTCATATTCTGAATTACAGAGTGTGTTCATCTCTAGAAACGTATTCAAACCACAGAATCTCATTCAGTTTGCATGCTATCATAGGTGGTATATCCTTTGACATTTCCTGCTGATCACCAGCAGAGACATTTATTAGGTTTTTGTAGGCCAAGGTTTTCTTTTCTAGAATATTTTTAGCAGCTACATAAGAAATGATAAATAAGTGAAACCAACATCCACATGTCAAGAGTAACCAACTAGTAGAGCAATGGAGTATTGGACAACTAAGAGAAGAGTTCTTTGAATTTCACCTGATATAGCAGCAGAGGTTGATCCTCCACAGGCTATATGGACAATTCGTTCATCAGATAAAGCTTTGATGGCAAGTGGGATTCTATGATTTTGAAGGGTGGGATGCCCAAGTTGTCCATGCCCACCATGCCCCCAAGAGAGAACTTCACCTTCATCTGTAACAGTGGTGAGATATTTCATATAATGATATAAGCTATGGTGCAACAGCCAGTTTACTATAAGGTGTTCGCTACGACTGCAGTTTGAAATGAATAGTTAATATGACTGAAACAAATCTCTCTTTACAAATACAGTGGCTTTCTATTGGTTAATGTAAGTTCTAAAAAAAGTTCGTGAAAGATCAGACTTTGCAGGTTCTAATAACTTACCAGTCAAAGCTAAAGAATGATATCCACCACATGCTACTTGGATTACACGGATACTCTTCAGGCTAGGGACAAGCTGTGGTCTCCAATCACTGAAATTGCTTCCTCTACCGAGTTCGAAGTTTGAATTTGCTGGATATGATACAGGAAACGCAAATATTCAGCACATCAGTAAATTCATAACAGACATAAGGGAAAACTGAAGCTGATAAGTAATTAAATGGGCGTGGGGGGTGCAACCAGAACACAATAATTAATTATCATACAGTAAATCCAAAAAAAAATGAAGGGATGCATTCCTTTGCCATCAAACTTGAAAGAAAAACAGAATAAAAAGGTGCAGATTCTAGCATCACGACAGCTGGAGAAGGAATAGATGCACATCAGTTCAGGAATGTTTTGCCAATGCTCATATTGGCTTTGATAATTTAAAGTGTCAATTTAGTAGGGTGGCCAACTGAAAGCATAAAAAGCTGACAGAGATTCTGTTCACCTGGATTGAAGCAGCTTAACTGCACTTCGGGGGATAATAACAAAGTCATCTAATCTATGTCTGATAACGAAATGGAGGGTCTGGATATGCTAACAAACACTGGCTATTGACTGCTATGCCATCTGGAGAAATGAACTATCCACCAGTAATGTGTATGGCAGTATGAGTTGTTGGATGATGTTTAGTCAGAATCTAACCTCCCCAACTCCATAACTGTCCATCTGAAGTAAGAGCCATTGTGAAGAAGCCACCACAAGCTACAGCAGCAACTGGAACAGGCAATGCATTCACCTTGGAAGGAACGCTGAGGGAGCCAGCTTCACCTGGACCACCTCCACTCCCAAGGCCCAGCCTACCATCACCTTCATCACGACCCCAAGTGTAAAGTTCACCTGTTAGCAAGTGCAACGATCAGAGACGAGTAGTTTCATTTGCAGCAAAGACCATAATGGAATGACTAGTGATATTACCAACATCTGATTGCAAAGGACGGTATCAATGATTCAAAACTATATATAGTTTACAATGAGTGAATCAGACCAACCTGAGTCGGTGATTGCTGCAGTATGCGCTCCACTAGTAGAAATGTGCGTTATCTTCCCTTCCCAAGGACCATTCACTTGCCTTGGCAAAAGCTCCCTATGGTATACATAGTGCCCCAGAGCTCCAAATCCACCATAACCCCTGCAGACTACAGTAAACTGAGTGATGCAGCAGCCACATCCATCAAAATGCAATCCATTCGTCACAAAGTTTCATTCATGGAGTAATAAGATACTACTGAATTAACCATCTTATCGCATGAAGTATACATACTAAACTTTTCAATAGTAATCTTCAAATCAGCAATGTGGCAGTTTCCTCACCAGGTGAAGACGTCACCGGAGGCGGTCAGCGCGGCTGAGTGGATGCCACCGAGCGCGAGGAGTCGGAGATCGCGGAGGTTGGGGTTAGGGCGGGGCACGAAGGCGGAAGACTCGTCACCGAGGCCGAGGCGGCCTCCGTCGCCCTTGCCCCACACCCAGGCGCTTCCTTCGACGAGGAGTGCGGAGTGGAAGAGTCCGCAGGAGATCCCAACCTCCACTCCAGACGTCTCCCCTGCAGAGGGAAGGCGTCCGGGGGTGGGCGCAAGGCGTGGGTCTGATTCGGGGAGAAGGAGGTGGGCGACGGGGGATGGGTAGAGGCGGCGCTCCTCCTTGCCGCCGCCGAGCTGTCCGGAAGCGCCACGGCCCCACGAGAGGAGGGAGAATGGGATGGTTCCGTCAGAATAGAGGGTTGGGGTGGAGTTGGATGCGGACGAGGTGGAGAAGTGGCTACGGTGGGGGAGGAGGCGGCGGAACATTGCCGGCGGCGGCGGCGCTTTTGTTTGGCCTGCGAGAGACAAAGTGGAGGACACGAGGACACGACTAGTGTGAAATCGGGTGTGCGGGTTCGAGCCCGTTAGTTTCCACGTGCCCGTTTACACTATACCAGGTTAACGGGCGCGTTCAACCTCCCCTTTGCCACCGCACCAAGGGAGGTCGGCGAGTGCAGCAACCGCGGAAGCCATGGCGAACAAGGCGACGGCAGCGACCTCCTGGCGGTGGCGGCTTCTGCTGCTGCTTCTCGTCACCGTGGCCGCCCTATGTTGGATTCCTCCGGCGATCGCTGCGGCGGCGGCGGCTGCTGCCAAATCGACGGCCAATGGAGCGCGGAGGTCGCTGCTCGGCTTCGTGGAGGCGCAGGGGAACGCCTCCTACCACTGCACGCCCTCCGGTCCCTGCGTTCCCTGCCAGTACTCTGAGAAGGTTGGGCGATTCTCTCTTCTTCTGTGATTATGGGAACGCATTTTATTGGGGTTTCGCGTGGAGGAAAAAAATCGATCTTGGTAGGTGACATAAGAAGATCGTGTTAGGTTGCATCTTTCTAATAGGACCTGGGGATCGCGTGATTTCCTTATTTTCTGCTTTCCTGATGTAGTATATGTGATTCGTGTTACTGGGTTAGAGCAGTGAAACTTTATCATGAAAAGTTCAGATCTTGGTTATAGTTGACTGCAAAATACGAGCCCAGTTTGCTGCGAATGTTCTATCTTCTGTTACCTCGATTCAGTTACCTAGTAAATTTGCTTCGCGACAGTGGTTAAGATCAGGTTCAAGTTTTAGTACAATTTAGTTGCAGACAATCTCACCCTATCCATGTGCATTGTTTTGATATGATCGATATTGAGGTAGCATTCATGAAGATGAACCAAAATTAAGGTAGCATGGAGCAATAAGATATATCTGGTGATGTTTAGCTATTCTCATTAGTCACTGAATGATTTACATAATGACTGCTAGGTTAAGTTGCTAGTGGATTTAGTTGACTTGCTAATGGACAACTTCTCTTCAGGGTGGTTGGAGTAGGTGGATGAGGATAATATGTCATCGCTAGTTATGCTTCGTTAGTAAAATTATTACACCGCTGGTCTTTGAAGCTAGGATAACAGTCTTTGTGACATCGCAAAATGTAGTTCTTGGTTGGTGAAGTAGGAGCCTCTAGTATTTCATTGATTTGTCAATCACATTGTCTGGTACCTCAAATCCTGATTTTTCTGGTTTATGATACAGCATGTATGTATGTCAAAATGTGTGATATAGTACTTAGTATGTGTTCGAAAAGAAGGGGGATATTGTGGATTGAGCCATTGAGGGATGTGGAGATCATTTGTACCAAGTAGGGAATTTCTATGCTTCAAGTTACTCCAAAGGTTTCTTTGTGCCCCACCTTTTTGTTGAAAATAACACTGAAGTGTGCATCTTGATGTCATATAAGTTGTGCATATAATGCAAAGTTTCTCCAGCGGAACTGATGGTTGAACCTTAGTTTCTATGCTGCCTCTTTCTTGGCCAAACACTCAGAGATTACAAACTGTTTCCAAATCAATAGTATTACATGAGTGTTACCCCCTCATACAAAATATTTATTTTCTTTGATTGCTAAATAATCTTCATGTGGAAGTGGTTTGACTTTCCAAAAAGATATTACAACTTCAGACAAGGTTATCTTATAGACCCATAAATGTCACCTTATAAGATTGGTCAGATTCTAACCATCAACTCTCGCCCTCACCCTTATACTCCCCCTCCTACTTATCAATTCTTTCATATCGATAATGGTTCCTTGGTTCCAGTTTCAGAATTTTTTGTCATTGAAAAATATGACCTTAAAATGGTCCCATAATATATTCAGAAAATAGGCTTATAGTTACACTAATTTTCTGCACGATCTGTTTGGGAAAAATGGCAACCTACTGAATACATTGGTCTATCATTATTTGATAGACCATGATTTTCTCAGAATTGGGGCAACATGAATTTTCCATGGTCAGTAAGCAGTTGAAATGTACGTGCTTATCCATATATGCGTATATGAACATCTAGGAAATTTAAGTTGGATGATAGTATGTGCAAATACATGTGGCAAACAGTCACAATCTCCTTGCTTGGCCCTTTAGCAAACTTAGCAGGTCTATCTACTTTTAGCTATTGCTTTTTTTTAATCTACTTAATTGAGTTGACATTTAGTACATATATCAGATTACATTTTACAACCATGTAACACCATTTAGGTCCTGTTTGGTAGATTTATAATCTTCTAAACATGTAAATGACTTCCAGGTGTAATTAGTGCACAAGAAAACCTGTGCTGTAAAAGAGTTGTTTGGGTAAGTGATGGAATTCTTGCCCTTCTCAACCTGATGCTGCAAAGCAGGGAAAACTAAAGAAAAAACAAATAAGCTAAATGAAGTGGGGAAATAATGGAGATCAGAAGGCTTTGGGAGCTGCAGTGGCACTGACAGATCTGTTGAGGAATGGTTGTGAACTGAAGGCCACCAATGTGTGGGATCATTACCTCAACACGAACTCACCACTGTGCATACTTGTTGCCCGACACCCTTACCAGTGGACTCAGGCTCCCTGTAGTGCCACTTGGGTTGGCAGTCATGGAGAGTTGGAGCCTCTCAACCACTGGCTGAGCATGCCAACTCAAGGCAGGCCTCATGGCTGCTGGCTGAGCTTGCCACTCTAACGGGTTCACAGCTGCCAGGCTTGCCGCCTCTGGCCACGCTCGATGTGTGAGAGAGTCTCGAAGGGAGGTAAACATACGGGACACGGGAATTAGTGTAGTCCACTGTGGTGATTTTTTTCCAGTCAAAAAGCTCAAATACATGCGTAAAATTATTAGATTTACAACTCATCCAGGGTAACAAGAAAGGAAGAGCTAGGGGAGCCTGATTTCGGTCAGAAAATAAATGTGGTCTATTGAGGTGATTTTTTTTTCCAGTTGGGAAGCTCAAATATAGGTGTAAAAATATTAGATTTCTAACTCATCCAAACATGTTTTTTAGCGTGGCCTGTAAAAATTCCTGGAACCGTAAACTGGTATTAGCCCTGTAACCGGTTAAATGCTCACTAATGCAATTTTCATGCTTGTGTATTTGTTTCCCATTGTACAGGTTCTACCGGCCTGACAAAAACATGCCATTTTTTTCAGAATGATGAAAAGTATAGCTGCAGCGAAACTGGCTATCGCCTGCCCTTGAAATGTGTAGAGGCACAAAATGCTACAAAAGAAGGAAACAAGAGCAAGCAGAGGAAGATATTGGATGATGCATTCACATCAGGTGGCACAAAATCCGCATCAGGTGGTCCCAAGCATTATATTACTTACAGAAGTTGTGTGCCATTGGTTGGAGAAGAGAAGTTATCTGTTCTTGGTTTTGAGGTATGAAAATTGTGAAACATTTATCTTCTATTATTTATTACGGATATTGTTGGACGTCTATCATGAATTCTTTAGTTACTCTATAATTTTACTTGTTTTTCCTCATGTTAACGGGTCGGGAGAGCTTGGTACTGATGGCTGCGGAAATGCAGCTGCAGCCACAACCGCTGCCAAACAAGCTGGACACAGACTGAGACCAAAGAATTGATAGTGAGAAATAACAGTGGAAGAAAACTGCAGAAAAATCTTAGTAAATTGAGAAGCATTTCTGGGCTAATTTCATTATACTTGCAAAACTGGGCTCTGAATCATGCCCTTAAACATGCAAGCAGACCTTAGCTTTTCTTTGCAGCTGTGATAGTAGATATCTAGAGCTTTTTGTTCTGAGCATGATGTTTGATAGATTCCAAATACTTGTGAAATTGAAGCATTCAAGTGAAAGGTGTACCTGCGTAGTTGTGTACTGGAAAATTTCAAAGCATGAGTTGCACTACCTTTGTAGTGTAGCACAATCTTGCTCGTTCTTCTGCACTAAAAATGTAACATCTTTGTTGATGGCTTGTTTTCTTTTTAATTTTCATTTGTCAATGAGAATCCAACACAAATTTATTGTTGTTTCTTAAAGCATTAATTATAAATTTATATGTTCTTTTCCAGGTAATGATGGCCGGGATGTTGCTAGTAAGTGGCCCGTTTGTATATTACCGGAAACGGCGTACAAATCTTATGCAGGGAGCTGCAAGAATCCCGACAAGTGATCCTAGGTTCTAGTATGGTATAATAACGGATTGCATACTTATGATGATTTGGTGTATCTTGTGATTTTGCCCCTTTTCATTGTACTATTGTATTTTACACATGTAATTCTGGAAGAGGCAAAGAGCTTGTTAGGTCTCACAGGAGTAGGAACCACACTGGTTAGTCTCATCATACCTGCTTTACTTGGGTCAAATCTCTTGTGTTACATATTTCAATTTATGGTTTTGTTATCCCCAAAAAAGTTGCTCTAACCGAGGAATAACTTTGTTGATGTTAATAATTTATGCAACCAATGCAATTTATTTTTCTGAAAGCTGCAAGTTGAGTACTAGATGGGGGGAATGATATCCTGAAAAAAAAAGTCCACTTTTCTTCCCTCGACTTTTGCGAAAGTCTACTTTTCCTCCTTGAACTCTAGAATCAGACATACCATCTCCCTAAACCGGTATTGAAACGGTTTTGTCTTTTTTCAGTTGAATTTTTTAAAATCATAGTAAATCACAGAAAAATCATAAAATTAAAACTTTAATTTTGTTGGACTCCACATGAGTAGATATACACATTGAACATATAATATGATATATTTTAGTATAATTTTTTTGTTGTAGATTTAGACCTATTCTTTTTTGTAATTAATTTAAATAATTCATAACTGTAGTTTCTATGTTCCAAATGCTGCAAATTTATTATGGTGGTCTAGTTATTGTATGCTTGAACTACAATACAAATTTCATACTCATTGAATCATGTAGAAATTAGTTATAGATTTTATTTAATGTTTATGCTTGATAAATATAAATAAATCAATAACTAATTTATGCATGATCCAATTATTATAAAAAATTTACTGTAGTTCAAGAATATAATAACTAGTCCACTTTCATAAAAAATTGGACCATAGAATCTGCAGCTGTGAATTATTCAAATTAATTACAGAAAAATAGATCTAAATCTATAGCAAAAAATTTGTACTAAAATATATCATATTATATATTTATTGTCTACTTATGTGAATCCGAATAAAATTTATTTTGATTTTTTTGTGATTTACTATAATTTTTCAAAGATTCAGCGGAAATAAATAGAAAATAAAAAGACAAAACCGCCTTTAAAACCACTTATAACCGGGCCAGGAAGGAAAAATACACGGGTTCAATAGTTGAAGAAGGTGGTTTGACTGGTTTTGGAGGTCAGAGAGAAAAACAGACTTTCGTAAAAGTTGAGAGATGAAAAGTGATTTTTTTCCCTATCCTAAATATTATAGGTTAGACATGCAAAACTACATTTTTCTGGAATAACATCATATACTGATCATGTATGAGGGCTTTGGCCAGGAAACATACTTTCATTCACGTTTAATATTGATTCAAATCACAACAATTTTTTTCGTTTCTTGTATTCACGTCAAGTGTTGTAACACCCTAAAATTTGCTTTCTTAAAATAGTAATAAAATGATTTGACTATGAATTTTGTGTTCATGAAAATGTAGAGGATTAAAAACTTTTTTTATCAAATTAAAATTTCTTAGAGCTAGCAACTTGTTTGTGCATTCATTCCTTTGCATGTTTTTCCTTTGTATTGAATGGTTTTAGCAAAAATAAAAAAAATCTGAAATCAAAAATATATTTGAAAATGTTTTGAAAAAGGTTTTGGAGAAAAAACAAATGATGGAAAAACAAATCAAAAGAAAGAGAGAATATTAAATGGCTTTTTAAAGATTATTTTGGAGAAAATAAATAGAAAGGAATCCAAATTGAATTTGAAAATATTTTTGAAAGTGTTTTTGAAATGGTGTTTTCAAAAGAAAGAGGAGAAAAATAAAAAGAAAACAAGAAGGAAAAGCAAAATAAAAAGAAAATGGAAACCTCCCCCTCCTCTATCTGACCCGAAGGCCCAACCAGCTCCTTTCCTCTCCCTCCTTCTTTTCCAGCTCGGCACAACGCCCCACCTTCCCTCCTCTCTCCCTGGGCCGGCCCATGCCGCGCACCTCCCTTTCGGCCAGCCCAGCGCCAGCCGCGCGGAAACTTCCTCCTCTCCCTCGCCCATGTGCCGCTGACCGCCCTGGCCCGCGCGCGTCAGCGCTTCTCCCTCCCCTTGCCGAGCTCAAGTCGGAGGCGTAGGACATCGGCAAATATCTCGCAACCGATTTCTTCCCCCTTCCGATTTCCTTGGCAATTTATACTTATCCGCGTGGAGCCTTGCCTTTCGCATCTGCCTGCTCTGCCGCACCCCATTTCCCATCTAATAGTCGCCGCGACCCCTGGGCGAAGCCGCAGCACCGCTCCCCGAGCTCTACCCGCCGCCGTCGCCATTGACGTCCTTGAAGCTCCCTCGCTGCCCGCCTGCCCTCATCCTTCCGCCGGAGAAAGGTGAGGAACCTCGAAAGCACTCGTCTTCGTTCGTTTTTTCCTCGGGCTTCCCTCACCGCCTCGACGTCGTGCGCAGGGGAGCCGAACCCGCCTCGGCAAGCCGGCGGCCTCTTCTGTTGCCCTACCGACCGATGAAACCCCTCGGTGAGCTCGCGATTTCTCCCTCTCCCTCCCTGATCTTTACGTTTTTCCAAAGAATCCCTGAATGGCCAGATCAATCTACGCCGGCGAGCTCTCCGCCTTCCCAGCAATGGCGCCGCCGTGCCCATCCTCTGTTCCGGCCGGCGCCCTCTCTTACTCCCTCCGAATCTAATCAGAGCCATCCATCTGCGATCCAGCGGCTCACAAGCCCTCATACCTCTTCGCCCTGGAAATCTTGCAAAAGAGCCCCTCTCATTTCTCCTCCCTTAACCAGTCGTCCTAAGGCGCTTTCTCGTTTACACTTTCTCCATTGGGAAGCGTATTTCATTTGAGAATTTGTTTTTAATCGAATAAAAAGGAAATCAGTAATTACAGCTTTGCCACTCAGATTCAAATGCCCATAACTTTTTCATTTTAACTCCAGTTTGACTCATTCAAATTGCGTTAGATTTGTGGAGAAGTAATATACATGATGAAACCATAACCAACTCTGTTTTTAATTTTTTAAAAATATTTATTTATTTAATAGCTTTAAACTTATGTTTTAGTTTCTAAAATTTGTTTAAATCATACCTCCTTCGTTTTAGTCCAAATTGACCCATTAAAGTTTAGTGCCATTTAATACTATGTTAATATCTCTGTATATTCTTGTTTAACTCTTAACTTGAGTAAAAACTATGCAATTCACTTTATAAATAAACTATGAATAGCTTTCTACTTTAGTTTTTCAAATCTAAATATAAGTTTGACATAATCCAACTTAGGTATTTCTCTGTAGTACCTTACTCATCCTTTTACATAGCTAAAAGTAATAAAGCTCATAGTTCTCTTTTAATAAAGCAAATCTTATGTATCTTAATCACCGTAGCTCCGATTAGCATGTTCTTCGCGACTTTGTGATTATAGTGAAGCGTAGTTTTATTTTTAAATTATTTTTCATTGATTGGTGTATTCTTCTAAATAGATAAGTATGTATGCTATGTATGTATGATCAGGTGTTTGTGAGCTTGTCCACTCGGTGATTGTTGCGTTGGAGATCAAGAAGTGGTGTTTCAGAAGACCGTTTGAAGGTTTGATCTTGAATAAGGATCTAAATTTAAGGCAAGTATAATATGGGATCTTCCTTGTTGTCCTATTTATGATTAAATAAATATTCATATGCATGATTTCCTTGATTACCATAGAGTAACCACTAGCTTTGTTATCCTGAACACCTTGCCACCTATGAGATTACACCCAGATATGATTAGTATTGTTAATGCTCATACCATATATACATGATCTTAATGTGTTAATGACTATAAGCAAACAAGATAAAACTCGCTTTTTAGTAACAATTAGACTATAGGAGCTTATCTTGGGGTAAATGCTGGGATATATACCTCATTTATGTTTCTAGAAAGCTGGCGCATGTTTCTCTGATGTAATTTGAGAATGTACCTTGGAATTTATCCGATATTGAACCTCTTTACCCTAGCATATGTTTCAAAAACACTATCGGGTAAAGTGAAAAACAAGACCAAGACACCAGAAGGACCAACTCTTTAGATATGACCCTCATCGACATCCTTATTTCTGAGCTCTTTCTTTGCTTTCTCAAGCTGTCATTCGTTCAGCAGGAAAAATGTAAAATTAGGCAGGTTGCTAGCATAATGCGCAAGATCATCCTGAAAGTTAATTTTGGAAATGCACAACTAAAACTCACCTCTTGTTGGGTTTTTGAAGTTCATTAGCAGTATTAATCTGCTTCTTTGCTGGTCCTAATTCAATCTTTTGAGCATGGGCAGCGAAGTTCAGTGAGATCAAGGTTTCTGAAACATCATTGTCGGATGAGCTAATATGCACAAGCATCAATGCTTTCGAGTCTCCTCCTATTTTCAATGTTAAAAGCACAGAATAAAATTAATCATACAGTTAAGTAAGAAAAAAAGGATAGAAAAAAGTTATTCGACATAATCATGGTAGTTGTCTTCCTTGAGCAAGCAGATCATCTTACCTAGAGAATCTTGAAGTGAGTCTGTGAATTTGGAATTTCTGGCCAAAAAGGGCAATGGTAAGCGATTGAACAAAAATAGTTACATACTACATATGCAGTTATATGAATAGCACAAACCTGTAAGGGACATGAATGTTTTTCTTAGCAAGGGTGCTAACATAACATCAGAAAATGTAAAAAGTGATTTGTTGATGTGGCATGCTTTCGTTAGTCGTTCATCTTGTGCACCAGTTTGGCTATGCGCTCGCTTCCAGCCAAATCAATAAGCCAAAGCTTATTGTTGGTATCTTCTCCATTAAACATGTTCTTAGTCCTCACCATAATACGTAGCATGTTGAAGAAAAGTTATATAAGGGTTAAAAGAAGAACCATTTGCACAACAATCCAAATAAAACAAAAATATATTGTGCGAAAACAATGACCAACCAATGGGAGCGGCTGTTGTGTTCAATAACATTGTTTAAAGCAGTAGGCCTAGCATTGCTTCCAGAATGCAAAGTGCTTGAAACCTTGTCTACATTCTTTATCCCAACCTCCACTAATTCTACTTCACCACTATCCAAGATCTTGCGTGAATGTTGATTTATATAACACAAGATGTGAGACACAACAGTGTACACAACATCTGTTTTATGTTGTTTTAATAGTAAAAACACAACTTAAGAGTAATATTTCATACTTAGATGGATGATGGGCAAGAAGGCCTCGTATTCCATTGTTGTAGACTTCAAGAACACTAAATGATAAGTCATACATGATAGCTTCCTTTCTCTCATCTGCGATCTTGTTCAGTCAGTGCTCTGTAGTTAACACCTCTATTACTCTCGGCCCCTTCCATTGTAAATGTCTTCCTAGTACCAGTTTGTCCATACATACGTTGTAGCCATCTAACACGGATGTGCTGAGGGGATACTTGGGCGTACACAACATCTGCTCATTAATTCAAGTTGCACATTAAACAATAGAAATCATAAAAGGGAATTTGTTTAGTGGAACATAATAGTGTATAGTAGTTTTGTTGTTTAGCCTAACAACTGAATGTAACATAGTGACATGATTACAATTCTAACCTCATTCAAATACCAAAGTTATCACTAATATACCTTGTTGATCTTCTAGAGCAAACACTCTATCAAACTTGAATTTTTTTCTTGTTGCTGCACTGGTTGCAATTTCAATGCTTCCATTTGTAGATCTATGGAAATCAACTGCAAACTTCTGGCCCAATGATTCCTCTCCTTCGCTTAAGGGCCAGCATTGACAGAAAACTCTAACGTTTCCTAAAATAGTCGAGGAAGACAAAATACATTCCCAGGTAAATTTTGAATGAATAAAGGTTAATGAGTAACAAGTGCAAACAACTGAATGAATAAATACCTTTCATCTCCTGAAGAATGTTGTAAAGCTTTTTTCGCTGAACCATCTCCTCATTAGTTGGTCCTTCTAGTGTCTTGGTCTTGTTTTTCACTTGTATCTAATAGTCTTTTCAAAACATATGCTAGGGGAAAGAGGTTTAATACCAGATAGATTCGAAGCTACATTCTCAAATTACATCAGAGAAACAACAACGCCAGCTTTCTAGAAACATAAAAGAGGAAGAAGAAAGTTGTCCAACACTCAAGTAGAAGGTACCAGTGAAGGTAGTATGGTGATTTGCGACCAATTTCATGACTTCTATTTTAAAAGAGAAGTAATATGGTGATTTGTCCACATGTTTGGATTTATTTCTTTTTTTTCTTAGATCAAGGAGCCGGAGCTCAAGTTGAAGAAACAAGGACACCGACAATTAGCTCCGGAACTACAGGTATCTCAAATTACATTAGAGAAACAACAACACCACCTTTCTAGAAACATAAAAGAGGAAGAAGAAAGTTGTCCAACACTCAATTAGAAGGTACCAGTGAAGGTAGTATGGTGATTTGCAACCAATTTCATGACTTCTATTTTAAAAGAGAAGTAATATGGTGATTTGTCCACATGTTTGGATTTATTTCTTTTTTTCTTAGATCAAGGAGCCGGAGCTCAAGTTGAAGAAACTAGGACACCGACAATTAGCTCCGGAACTACAGGTATCTCAAATTACATTAGAGAAACAACAACGCCAGCTTTCTAGAAACATAAAAGAGGAAGAAGAAAGTTGTCCAACACTCAAGTAGAAGGTACCAGTGAAGGTAGTATGGTGATTTGCGACCAATTTCATGACTTCTATTTTAAAAGAGAAGTAATATGGTGATTTGTCCACATGTTTGGATTTATTTCTTTTTTTTCTTAGATCAAGGAGTCGGAGCTCAAGTTGAAGAAACAAGGACACCGACAATTAGCTCCGGAACTACAGGTATCTCAAATTACATTAGAGAAACAACAGCGCCAGCTTTCTAGAAACATAAAAGAGGAAGAAGAAAGTTGTCCAACACTCAAGTAGAAGGTACCAGTGAAGGTAGTATGGTGATTTGCGACCAATTTCATGACTTCTATTTTAAAAGAGAAGTAATATGGTGATTTGTCCACATGTTTGGATTTATTTCTTTTTTTTCTTAGATCAAGGAGCCGAAACTCAAGTTGAAGAAACAAGGACACCAATAATTAGCTCCGGAACTACAGGTATCTCCTCTTTAAACATTGTGCTATATATCTTATCTTTGACTCAACTACATGTTTCCGAATAAGGTAGGTGATCCTTTTATGCCACCCAAAAAATGTAGGCAAGTGATATGGAAACGTGGCGCCCTCTTGATGCTCCAGAACTAGTTAAGGAGAAGAAGAGGAAAGGCGATGTGGGGACGCATGCACTGGCGGCCAACACCAACAAAACAACAGCCTCCCATGTGAAAAATGTGAAGAGCAGCTGTCAGAGGAAGCATGAGCCGCCAAGTTCAAGATGAAGTAGATCGAACCTCTTAACCAAACAGTGACTTGATTGAAATAGGCACTGGTTATTAAACTATACTTACATTTGATGTAGCACTTGATAACATTAGCTCTACGACTCTACGAGAACCCAATAGCATTCGACTCAATATGGAACTTGATTGTTCATTTCTGTTTGACACTACCCTACCACTCATTGGTTTTGGTTTGCAATTGAATTGAAAACATAAATGAGGCAATGCTCTTAAGTGTCAACTCGATAAGAAAAATGTTGTTGAAGCAGTCTTTGTGCATTTTGAATATAATTTAATTAAGGGCATGTTTGGATCCTAGCTCTAAGCTCTAGACTTTAGAGATCTCTAAACTTTAGAGCATTTTAGTTTATTTTTTATGTTTAAAGCTCTAATGTGAGGTGAGCTAAAGTTTAGGTCTAACTTTATATTGGTATTTCTTATGACTATTGGATAAATCCTCAAGCGCACAGATTATACCGTTTTAGCACTTCACCTAGGAGTATTCCAAGGTATCGTATTTTCACAGGGAACGAGTAGTGAGTTAACTAGGATTATGGATATGTCCTATGATGAATCAAGGGAGACTATGATAACTGGGTTGAGAGGTTTGATATAACAAAGATATCTAACAAGGTATAGCTGGTTATACTGGCTTTATCAGCCCTTCTCTTGCAGGGGGCGATGGGATAGATCAGAAAGAGGGCAAAACTCTAACCGGACCGCGTCATCATGTTGTATTGAGGCCCTACCTTTTAAGAACTTATCTGACACGCATGGTGGAATACAAAGACTAGATAGAGCTATCACCTTCTACTAGCATCCACAAACAATCTGCGTGATAAGCGGTTTACAAAGGCAAGATCTAGTCTAGACACCACGTCTACACTATTCTTACTACCTTAACCCAACGTTTAAGGCTAAAGCACTCTGCTTAAAGTAAAGCGATGAACAAGCGCGAAAAGATGTATAACAGCTAAACCAGATTTAGAATACTAAATGCTATAAAGAACTCGGAAGAAGTCACTTACAAGAGCTGAACTTACAAGAGACTCGCATCCGCCGAGGAAGAACTCCAGAGAAGACTCCCGACAAGCCCGGGGCTTTCTCCAGAAGACTTCCTTCACTCCCCTCTAACAAGCATAGTAGTACTAGAGAGCTCCGCTAAGAGACTAAGGAGTAGTGTTTCTCCAATGAGGCATGAGTGAGAGTGAAGGCCTAGGGGGGTATTTATAGCTAGAGGTGGAGTAGGGGCTACTCCGGTGCCACATCAGCGATCCGCGCCACCTCCATCAGCCACCGTAGGATCAAACCGTCATTGTAACCGCCTTAGATCAACGGTGGAGATGAAGTTGATGCATGGAGGCATGCAGGAAGGTGGTGGGAAGCTTGGGGGAGACTCTAGGTACTAGGGCATGGTCAGCCGACCACCCCCTGGCAGGTGGACCCTGCCACTCCTTCTAGAAAGTGTCCCCACAGGTCAGGGGGGCCTGTGGGTGGCCACTGGGCCCATACATGCGGTCGGCCGACCGCTTGTTGTGGCCTTTGGCCTCCATCTTTCGTGTGGAGCATGGCCCACATGTCATTGGCACCTTGGCAATGGTTTGGTATTTTTCCGAGATAGTCGTGGGCCCATGTATCCTCGTGCTTTGATCTAGAGCCGTTGAGAAGAAGCACAGAGGAGATCCAAGGGTGGATCTTCACTCTCAAGGGTGTGCTTGGATCATGGACACATGGGAGGCCTTGGTGGCCCCATAGGGTGGTCGGCCGACCCCCTATAGAGAGCTCTGGGCCTCCTCTTCGGCACGGGACCTCCTTGATAGGTGTGGATTCTGCTGTCCAAGATTGGGCCCAAATAAGCTCATCTTTTGCAGGTAGCTTCTAGAGGTAATGTCCATCATGATGGTGTATTGGGTTTGCACATTTTCCATACTTGGAAATATGTCATGTTTGGCCCCGAATTATGACGTTTTCTGCCTACATTCAAATAGAGGACATATACATGTGGAATCAAGTTATTTGAATCAAATCAATTCTTCTTTGCTTGTTCGGTTCCCGAAATGGTCCTTTGTTGACAGTTTTGAAGGTGTAAAAATATGGTGAAATTACCATCAACAAGATCCCCCATACTTACCTCTTTGCTCGTCCTCGAGTAAAGGATAAAAGTAAACATGACTATGTTATTCAAAGTATAAAGCAAACATAAAGATTCACTCAAGACATTTTGTCATACCAATGGGATATGTGGTATTGGCTATCATATATCCTTGAGAAGTTGAGAAATGGAACAGCTCTCAAGGCAAAGTCATCTTTCCCAAATCATATTTTAGTACTTGGAGTTTTTGATAAGTTTTCAAAAGAATGCACATAAGTCAACTTACTCCTCATATAGCACTCTAGATCGCTCAAGGTGTATGAATCCTTACCAAGGCATAACATGAGGTTGCCTTCTTTTTATCTTCCTACTTCTACAAGGCTTATGTGGAGCTTAGGTAGGGATAAACAATGTAGCATACTTACCTTGCATATATTGTAAAGTCAAATTCCGGATCCAAGAAGAGAAATGTCATACTCTTAGATCAAGATGTGCAAGTGTGTAGAAACATGGCGAATGATCAAAACTCCTTTATAAGATCTCTCTTTCCTAACTTATTATTGTGAGACATAGCTATCTCTTATATATATATATGAGCTTTGATTTGCTCATCATTTTTTTCCTAAGACTTGGGACCTTCATGTGCCCCTATATTTTTTTCATATTTTTCATAATTTTGCATAGTCTATATCTCATTTACTAGCAACATACTAGAGAGAATTTTCTATTAGAACATGGAGCATGAACTATGTGGAAAATGTAAGGCATGTTTCTGTGTACTTCCACTGTAAAAGCAGCATGTATATGTGGTGTGTACGTGATCTTGATCTTGGGAGCATGATAAATATCTCAACAAGGGTCACAAAACTTGATCAAACTCAACACAAAGTAAGAAGCTTATGTAGAAAGCTTATATCATGAAAGAGCATATATGGCTTTGGTAGGAATTTTCTTGCTATAGAGGAGTAGTGACATTATGGTTTTATGATGTTTTCAAAAATTAATCTCCAAACACTTTAAATAGACAGGGTATGAATCATGAGCCGAGAACGTATATCACATTGATCAACAACTTAGTCAATATGGTTCCCTATCAAGATATTTTCCCACTAGCATAAGCAAAAGGATATATGTCATGTTTGGCCCCGAATTATGTCATGTTTGGCCCCGAATTATGACGTTTTGTGCCTACATTCAAATAGAGGATATATACATGTGGAACCATGTTATTTGAACCAAATCATTTCTTCTTTGCTTGTTCGATTCCCGAAATGGTCCTTTGTTGACGGTTTTGAAGGTGTAAAAACATAGTGAAATTACCGTCAACACTTTAGACCACATGTTTGGAGATTTAACTATAAAGTTTGAATGGAAGGATCCAAACATGCCTTAAATCTATCGGAGTTTAGGATGCAACTTGCTGACACTTGAGGTTGGCATGAACTATTTAGCAAAGATCCTTTTAGGGTATAAAGCGTTGTATTTTGAATAACACACATCTACATCAACATTCGGGTCAATACTCATACTATGTATATTGTAGGACTTGAACTAGTGTTGCTTGTTAGCTATTAACATCACAAAAGCCTAAATTAGTTTTAAACGAGCCTTTATGTACAATTCTAAAGAAGTATTGAGTAAACAAGGCAATGGGTACCCGAGTACCTGACGTGATCCTTCCTCCAATACGGGATTAATACATGTCCACCCGATGACTTTCCAAACAGTAAAGAATTCAGTGTCCATACCTATTTTATGGAGAAGATTAGGGTTGTAGAACAGCGTATGGACGAACTTGTGTCTTTTGATGAGGTTGTACGCTGGCATCTTTCGATCTCATTCCAAGTCGAGGTGAGGTGCATCATCATCTTCATCCATGGGATGATCTTGATATTGCGTTGGTGTAGTTTGTTCATCTTCATGCATCGGGCTTTCGTCGACCTCGGTGATGTTGATCCCATCACCTTCTTGAGTGCATTGGTGATGAAGAATCATGGCCCTAATGGTTTCGGTGATTAACGACAATAAGAGATTATTATGGCTAATGTGTGTTCTACAGAGGCTATGCGTAGCTTAGCCATAGTGATCAACATGAATGAGCATCAAATGGTTATCACTTAGCCCCCACGATGGATATCGTTTCGGATTTCAAAGACGACATGATGAAGACCCTAGAGTGATAGGCTAAGTGCCATAAGGTGATGAAGGGCACTTAGAATTAGATAGGGCTTTATTTGATCTTTGACCGTACTATCAAGGGGGGTCTAGACTAGTAGCTTGACTTAGGAGAGCTTCATGACTTAGGTGTGGTGCAGACTTGACATCCTTAGCTCTAAGCAAGCCTATGGTGACCGTAAGATAGCCTAGAACAACTTCCATATTCATCGCGACGAAAAACGAAGTTGAGACAAAGCTTTTCTGGGTTTCGGACGCTAAGGCCAGAGGTGCCAGACGCTGTCCGGCGCGCCAGACGCTGGCGCCGGAGGATGACGTAAGCACGTTGTTGACGGTAATTAAAAGCTATCTTGTTACCATCAAAATACCGTCAACATCCTCATTCTTCAAGGAAAGCAAGCATAACCTGATCATATTTGTGCCAAATAACTAGTTCCACATGTCCCATGAATATTTGATGCAGGAATGACAAAAGGGGACATTTGGGAGCCAGTGGGCCCACACAGCGGGTCGGCCAACCACCTTGTGGGGCCACTTGGCATCCCAAGCTCCCATGATCCAAGATCCACCCTTTGGAACACTCTCTACCCTTGGATCCAAGTGTATATCTTCTCAATGGTCTAGATTCACATCACAAGGATCCATGGGCCCATATCAAGGAGTTTAACGTGACAACTCAACTCAGAATCAACATCCAAGGTAAATGACAGGTGGGACCAGTACCCAGAGAGCAGAGGTGGGCCAAAGGCCCCACATGGGGTTCGGCCGACCCCAAGATGGGCCCCACCTGGCCACCACTTGGTCCCTGACCAGTGGGCCACCATCTAGAAGGTGCACAAGGCCCATATGGCAGCAAGGTGGTTCGGCCGAACCACTATAGGGCGGTTTCACCCCCCTCAACCGCCTCACTCACTCCCCACATGGTTGAAATCAACACCTTTGATCCTTAGGTGGTTCTGAAGTCGGTTAGATCCAACGGTGGCTGATGAAGGTGACGCGGATCGCTGACGTGGCACCGGAGTAGCCCCTACTCTACCTCTAGCTATAAATAGACCCCTAGAGCTCCCTTCTCATTCATGCCTCATTGGAGAAACACTACTCCTTAGTCTCTTAGCGGAGCTCTCTAGTAGTGCTATGCTGGTTGGAGGAGAGTGAAGGAAGTCTTCTGGAGAAAGCCCCGGGCCTGTCGGGAATCTTCTCCGGAGCTCTTCCTCAGCGGATGCAGGTTTCTTGTAAGTTTAGCACTTGTAAGTGACTTCTTCTGAGTTCTTTATAGTATTCAGTATTCTAAGTCTGGGTTAGCTGTTATACACCTTTTCCTGCTTGTTCATCGCTTTGCTCTGAGTAAAGTGCTTTAATCTTAGGGCCAAGGTTAAAGTAGTAAGAAATAGTGTAGATGTGGTGTCTAGGCTAGATCTTACCTTTGTAAACCGCTTATCGCGTGGATTGTTCGTGGATGCTAGTAGAAAGTGACAACTCTATCTAGCCTTTGTATTCTACCACGCGTGTTAGATAAGTTCTTAAAAGGTATGGCTTCAATACAACTTGACGGCGCGGTCCGGTAGGAGTTTTGTCCTCCTACTGATCTATCCCGTCGCCTCCTGCAAGAGAAGGGCTGATAAAGCCAGTATAACCAGCTATACCTTGTTAGTCTACTTTTCTATATCGAACCTCTCTACCTAGTTATCATAGTCTCCCTTGATCCATCACAGGACATACCCGCATTCCTAGTTAGATCACTACTCGTTCCCTGTGGATACGATACCTGGAATACTCCTGGTGAAAGCTACCTTGACAACCGTACGCTTGCGGTTCTTTTCCGTTTGCCACCTTTGGTGTCAACAAGCTTTCTGGCGCCGTTGCCGAGGAACGGTAGCTGTTTTAACTAGTATCTTCTGGTCCTATTTTTACCTTTGTTTGATTTTACCTTTCATACCACATACACATATGGATCAAACACCCCTTATCGAATACGGTGCTCCAAAGGGCGCTAGCTTGGAGCCACCTAAATCATCTCAGGCCATTCTGGCCGTTCGTTATGAGCTTCGCCCGAGTCTCATAGCGATGGTTCAGGAAAAACCGTTTTCTGGGGATGAAGACGAAAATCCCTATACTCAAATACGTGACTTTGAACAACTCTGTTCATGTGTCCACATACAAGGGATGAGGCCAGGTACCCTTAGGTGGAAGCTATTTCCGTTCTCTTTAACGGGAATAGCGAAACGATGGTACACTCGCCATGTAGATGATACAAAAGGAGATTGGGAAAGATTGATGCCTAAATTTTGTTTAGCCTTCTTCCCTATCCCCTATGTCATTCGTCTTCGAAAAGAGATCATCAACTTCTCACAAAAAGAGAAGGAATCTCTAGGTGATGCATGGGCCTGTCTGTTAGATCTAGTATCTTCAGGCCCTGATCTTGCTATAACCGAGCCTACAATGTTATAACATTTTTATGGCGGTCTTAGCAGAGAATCTGCACAACTCCTTGATATATCTTCCGGTGGAGCCTTCCTGTGTTTACCCGTTAGTGCAGGGAAGAGTCTTCTTACGAAGATTCTTGATAACACCCCCTATACTAACGTATATTATGAAGGACCTTCGGAAGAACAAAAACCACCCCTCAAAACAGAAACAACATCGATAGCCGAAACTCTTCCTTCTACACCTCAAGATCCTGCTATCGAACCTGAACCACCAAGGGAAGAAGAAATTCATCCCTTGGAATTCCCCTTTGATATCGGGGCCGATTTTTTTCCGATTTTGGAAATGCCTTGAATCAATCTGTGCAAAAGAAGTCATCTGCTCGAAAAGCTCCGAACCTCCACTTCTCTAATCTCATAGAGGAAGCCTATCATCAGGAAACGGTTCAAGAGCTAGCTTCGATCATGAGCAATGAGTGGTTAGAAGAGGCCGAATCTTCATTCGAGCCAATTCGAATTCTTTCTTCCTCTACAACCATTCCTTGTCAAATCAATAGAGCAAGGTTAGACTCTCTCTACGATCCTGCCGTAGGAGTTAGCATTATGTCTAAGTCCTTAGCTAATGCTCTCCTAGGCAGAGTAAATCTAACTCCAACCAATAAGTTCTTGAAGCTTTCTTCAGGACAATTGATTGAGAGTTGTGGTATTGCACAAACCATACCTACGCTAATTAACAAAGTCAATATCCTCTTGGATTTCTTCATTTTTGACATAGAGGAGTTTGACTTGTTAATTGGACACCCACTCATGAGATTCCTTGATGGATCTCTTGATGGGAGTCTTAAGGGTCATCTTGGGAGTAACATCAAGCTCTCGATTCCGCTAACCAACTCCACAAACACCATGATAGAATCACTCCTAGAATCTGACCCCATAGAGGAAGTGATGGTTGCATCTCTTTTAGAATCATCTCATCCTGATCTAGAAGAAGAAGCTGAAGATTTCATCCAGGAAGAAGACGATCTAGATGAACCCATAGATCTGGAGAAATCCGAACCCCCATCTAAGCCCTCTATAGAACTTAAACCCCTTCCAGCTGGCTTAAAGTATGCCTTTCTAAATAACGATCATGAGGCCCCTGTGATCATCAGTGACAAACTCTCTCCTGAAGAGTCCTTCAAACTCCTCACCGTTTTAGAAAAGCATCAGTTAGTCCTAGGCTATTCTCTTCAAGATCTCAAGGGCATTAGCTCCGCTCTTTTCACACATCGCATTCCCATAGAACCTGAGGCTCTTCCTTCCAGAGAGCCCCAACGTAGATTGAACAATGCGATGAGAGAAGTAATAAAGAAGGAGGTCTTAAAACTCTTGCACGCGGGGATCATCTACCCCGTTCCTCACAGCGAATGGGTCAGCCCCGTACAAGTTGTGCCTAAAAAGGGAGATATGACGGTCGTTCGAAATGACAAGAACGAGTTGATTCCTCAACGAACCATCATGGGTTGGAGAATGTGTATAGATTACCGGAAACTTAACAAGGCTACAAAGAAAGATCACTTCCCGCTACCCTTCATTGATGAGATGTTGGAGCGGCTTGCAAAGCATTCTTTCTTTTGTTTCCTTGACGGTTATTCGGGATATCATCAAATACCAATCCACCCCGATAATCCAAGTAAGACTACGTTCACATGCCCCTATGGAACTTATGCATACAGGCGAATGTCGTTCGGCCTATGCAATGCTCCTGCCTCTTTTCAGAGGTGCATGATGTCCATTTTCTCTGATATGATCGAAGAAATCATGGAAGTTTTCATGGACGACTTCTCTATCTATGGAAAAACTTTCGATGATTGTCTTGAGAATTTGGATAGAGTCTTACAGAGATGCAAAGAAAAGCACTTAGTCCTGAACTGGGAGAAATGTCACTTCATGGTTCGCGAAGGCATAGTGTTAGGACATAGAGTGTCCGAACGTGGGATAGAAGTGGATAGAGCTAAAATAGAAGTCATAGAACAGCTTCCACCTCCCACGAATGTCAAGGGAATCCGTAGCTTCCTTGGCCACACAGGCTTCTATAGGCGGTTTATCAAAGACTTCTCTCAAATCGCCCGTCCTTTAACAAATCTGCTAGCTAAGGATGCACCCTTTGACTTCACTGATGAGTGCCTAGATGCTTTCTACATTCTCAAGAAGGCACTCGTCTCAGCTCCAATCATTCAACCCCCTGATTGGACGCTTCCCTTTGAAATAATGCGTGATGCTAGTGATTATGTTGTCGGTGCGGTACTAGGTCAAACCAAAGATAAGAAGCATCATGCTATTTCATATGCTAGCAAAACTTTAACAGGGCCTCAGCTAAACTATGCAACAACTGAAAAAGAGCTGTTAGCTGTGGTATTTGCTATAGACAAGTTTAGATCTTACTTAGTAGGAGAAAAAGTCATTGTTTACACAGATCATGCTGCTCTTAAATTTTTGCTCACTAAGAAAGACGCTAAACCACGTTTAATACGATGGATCTTGCTACTCCAAGAATTTGATATTCAAATAAAAGATAAAAAGGGAGTAGAAAATTCTGTTGCTGATCATTTGTCTAGAATGCAATTCAAAGAAGCACAGAATTTGCCCATCGACGACTTCCTCAGAGATGACACACTCCTCAAGGTGATGGACACCAACCCCTGGTATGCAAATATCGTCAACTTTATGGTCGCAGGCCATGTCGCGCCAGGGGCAGATGTGCAGAAACTAGTGCAGGAGAGTCGGGTGTATCTCTGGGATGAGCCATACCTCTATAGAGTATGCAATGATGGATTATTGAGAAGATGCGTACCTATGGAGGAGGCAATCAAGATCATGGAAAGATGCCATGGGGCAGAGTACGGAGGTCACTACGGAGCATTCAGAACTCATGCTAAGATTTGGCAGAGTGCTTTTTTCTGGCCAACCATGTACAAAGACACCCATGACTATGTCAAAAGGTGTGCAAGGTGTCAGAAGCATGGGAACATCAATGCTCGAGATGCTATGCCACTCACCAACAACCTACAAGTCGAGCTCTTTGATGTATGGGGCATCGACTACATGGGGCCCTTTCCTTCATCAAAAGGGTATGAGTATATCTTAGTGATGGTGGACTATGCGTCCAAATGGGTAGAAGCATTACCCTGCCGCAAAGCCGATGCAACCAATTCAAAGAGAATGTTCCATGAAGTGATATTCCCCAGAATTGGAACCCCAAAGTTAGTCATAAGTGACGGGGGATCTCACTTCATTAACAAAGGCTTCCGCCAGTTCCTCACTAAATAAGGAATCCATCACAATGTTGCAACTGCATATCATCCTCAAACAAGTGGTCAAGCAGAAACATCCAACAAACAGATCAAGAACATTCTGCATAAGACCGTAGATGAGATGGGTACAACTTGGTACCACAAGCTGCCAGAGGCATTGTGGGCATATAGGACCGCATACAAGACTCCAATTGGTATGACACCATACCAACTTGTATATGGGAAGACATGTCATTTGCCTGTGGACTGGAGTTCAAAGCACATTGGGCAATCAAGAAATGGAACATGGATCTGCCAGCTGCTGGAAAGTTCAGGAAGATGAAAATCTCTGAACTAGAAGAATGGAGAGAAAAAGCATATCACAATGCCAGGATATACAAGGAGAGAACCAAGAAATGGCATGATAAGAGAATCAAGGTCAAGGAATTCAAGCCAGGGGACAAGGTTTTATTATTCAATTCAAGAGTAAAGCTCTTTGGTCATGGAAAGCTTAGAAGCAAATGGAAAGGGTCGTACCTTGTCATCAACACCGCGACTCATGGAGCAATCACACTCCAGGACAATGATGGCAACATCTTTAAGGTAAATGGCCAACGTCTCAAAATTTTCTATGAGCATCAAATTTCTGAACATGAAATTGATATGCTAGATTTTGTTCTTAATCCAAATTAGAACTAAAATCTACATGTTTTAACTTTTTTGTTCAAATTCCAAGAATGACCCTAGAATTAGCCTAGACTTAGCCTTAACTCCCCCCTCGTGAAAGCTCGGCCCTTTTTGCCACTAATGTGGTTCGGCCGAACCAGCTTTTGGGCCAAACAGCCCAAAACTTCACGAGCTGACTCACCTAACCCGAACAAGTTCGAAACCTAGCTCAGTCGTTCAAAAACTTTCAAAAAGTGTTCGGCCGAACGTGTTTTGAACTAGTTCTAACTCCTCGCTGCACAGGAGCGTCGGGCCAACGTTCTCCCTCGATTTCCATCGCGATCCTAGCAAAAACGAAGGCCTTGAACGTTGTTTCTCTTCTTCTTAACCCCCTCCTTCTCCTTCCTCCTTCCACCTTGCTCTCTTTCACCAGCAGCACTACCATCACCTTTTGCATCCCCTTGATCACCACCAATGGCTCCACCACGCAATGGCAAGGCTCCGCTCGTTCCTTTCGACGAAAGCCCATCCAAGGCTCAAGAAGACATCAATGTCGACGCCATGGCCGTCGAGGTGCTCGACGTCACTCCTCTGGCCTTGGCACCACCGTCGGTGCAGCTGAACTCCCCTAGGGGGGTCGGCCGACCGGGCAGTGGAGCTCAGAGCAGATGCGGACCATCGCTCGATCTATGTCTCTGCGTCGCAACCTCAACAAGCCCGCTGCGCGGCCTATGACGCCCAAAAGGCCGACCACCGGCCAGATAGGGGTGAAGAAGACCCCCGTCTCCTCCTCCACCGATGGTGACACAAGCACCGGCTACACCCACTCCTACTCGTCATCAACACCGCCATGGATGCGCCTCCAGAGGCCAATGGTGGACCGAGAAGAGGCAAGGTGCTCGTTCCCCCTCTCACCTCCGAGGAGCGGAGGGAGGGGGTGCGCAGATCACTAGAGACGGAGGAGTCTCGCAAGTCCGTTCGGCGGACTAGCAATCCACCGTCAATCTCTGGCCCTCCTGGCCAATTCAAAGATGAAGAGGAAGAGAGTGACATAGAGAAACTGCTGCGCGTAGTCGCTAGGCTTAGAGAAAATAACACCAAGTTAGCAGAGCATGCAGCAGAGGAGAGGATGGCACGCCTTGATCTTGAGGATAATTTTAAGGCCCTTCGCATTAGCACCAATACGAAGATCAAGCGTCTTGCCCAAGCCATCGAGAGAGAGGATCTCTTTGCCCCTCCCTCTCCATAGATCACTAATTCCACCAATAAGATAGGCACTTAGGTTTAATTTCTATTTTGTTTCATGCATTTCCCTTTTCAACAATGTAATGTGTGCCTATAAACAAGTTTGAATTGAATAAAATGTTCGGTTCTGCTAGTATTTTGCCTAGCAGAACCCCTGCATTTGACGTTTCTCTGTCACTGAATTCAGCATGCTCTGAAACAAGTATGGGGGAGCTCGGTCGAGACTCCAACTTGTCAAAACACCAAAATTATCACTGAATCATGCCGAACACATCTATAGCACGTACCAGAAAAAATTTGGACCGAAATGGCCACTTTCTTGGATCGGCTGAACCACGTTAAAGACCAAAATTCAGAAAATTCAGAGAACATCAACATTCAGAGGTAAGGGATCCAAATTCAGAATTCGAAGTGACCAAACGGCTCCAAGGAGCGTTCGGCCGACCGTACTTCTAGGGCTTGGACCCACCAGCCAGAGTCCCCTCGACGTCAAACACCTATCCTGACTGGTTTGCGACGTCTCTCCCTTTTTCCTCTATGTTTTTATATTTATTTACTCATTTTCTCCTTCAATAATAAAGATAAAATTAAAAATAATTCCTTTATGAAATTTACCACTTAGTTCAAAACCCTTTTAATATTGAATAATACAAGAGATCACATTCAAATTAAAATTTTGAAAAGTGACATGATCTATGACTTTTTAAGGGTGAAAGCGTCATAAAGACAAATTCTTGTTTTTTGCTTATGCTAGTGGGAAAATACTTTGATCGGAAGATCATATGGACTAAGTTGTTGTTCAATGTGATATAGTCTCGGTTCATGATTCATACCCTTTCCATTTAAAGTTCTTGGAGATTAATTTTTGAAAATGTCATAAAACCATAATGTCACTACTCCTCTATAGTAAGAAAAATCCTACCAAATCCATAAACGTTTATACAAGTTCAAAACATTCCTCATATGCTTCTTGTTTTTACTTTGAGTTTGGTCAAACCATGTGACCCTTGTTGAGAATTATGTCATAGTTCAAAGATCAAGATCACGTACACGCCACATACTTGTCGCTGCTTCTACACTGGAAGTACGCAAAAATATGCCTTTCATTTTCATTATCCATGTCCATCCAATAAATACTCTAGAAATAAATGTTATGATCTCTCTCAAAATTTCTCAAAAGAGACATGGCTATCATGAAAAATGATGAGCAAAGTTCTTTGTTCTAAAAAAATGATGATGATAGCCATATCTCAAGTTATCTTAAGATAGAGAGATCATATACATAGTTAAGGAGTACATGTTAGCCATATACCATTTTTCCACACACATGCACATCTTGATCTAGGATTATAACATTCTTCTCCTTGGATCCTTGTTTTGACTCTACAATATAAGTGATGCAAGTTTGCTATACTGTTCATCCCTATCTAAGCTCTAGATAAGCCTTTTAGAAATAGGGAGATACAAAGAAGGCAACCTCTTT
This sequence comes from Microstegium vimineum, assembly GCA_022036555.1. Classification (NCBI taxonomy): domain Eukaryota; kingdom Viridiplantae; phylum Streptophyta; class Magnoliopsida; order Poales; family Poaceae; genus Microstegium; species Microstegium vimineum. Next base: position 57,509,386 of record CM039119.1, on the reverse strand, counting down.
ATGCCTTCGTAAGGAGACATACACTTTGAGTGACTTAGAGTACTATATGAGGAGTAAGATGACTTATGAGATTTCTTTTGAAAAATTTATCAAAAACTCCAAGTACTAAGATGTGAAATGGGAAGATGACTTTGCCTTGAGAACTGTTCTATTTCTCAACTCCTCAAGGATATATGTTAGCCAGTACCACATATCCCATTAGTATGACAAAATGTCTTGAGTGAATCTTTATGCTTGCTTTATACTTTGAATAACATAGACTTGTTACCTTTTAACCTTTACTCGAGGACGAGCAAAGGGGTAAGTATGGGGGATCTTGTTGATGGTAATTAAGAGCTATCTTGTTACCATCAAAATACCGTCAACATCCTCATTCTTCAAGGAAAGCAAGCATAACCTGATCATATTTGTGCCAAATAACTAGTTCCACATGTCCCATGAATATTTGATGCAGGAATGACAAAAGGGGACATTTGGGAGCCAGTGGGCCCACACAGCGGGTCGGCCGACCACCTTGTGGGGCCACTTGGCATCCCAAGCTCCCATGATCCAAGATCCACCCTTTGGAACACTCTCTACCCTTGGATCCAAGTGTATATCCTCTCAATGGTCCAGATTCACATCACAAGGATCCATGGGCCCACATCAAGGAGTTTAACATGACAACTCAACTCAGAATCAACATCCAAGGTAAATGACAGGTGGGACCAGTACCCAGAGAGCAGAGGTGGGCCAAAGGCCCCACATGGGGTTCGGCCGACCCCAAGATGGGCCCCACCTGGCCACCACTTGGTCCCTGACTAGTGGGCCACCATCTAGAAGGTGCACAGGGCCCATATGGCAGCAAGGTGGTTCGACCGAACCACTATAGGGCGGTTTCACCCCCCTCAACCACCTCACTCACTCCGCACATGGTTGAAATCAACACCTTTGATCCTTAGGCGGTTCTGAAGTCGGTTAGATCCAACGGTGGCTGATGAAGGTGACGCGGATCGCTGACGTGGCACCGGAGTAGCCCCTACTCTACCTCTAGCTATAAATAGACCCCTAGAGCTCCCTTCTCATTCATGCCTCATTGGAGAGACGTCAATCTCCCAAGAGAAGTGTTACAATTGTGGCATTCTTGGTCATCTAGCTCATACATGCACCGAAGAGAAGAAAGACAAGTTCAAGAACAAGAAGTTCAAGAACTGCAAGAATAAGAAGGGTGCACAAGATGATTCAAGTGAAGATGACAAGAAGGAAGATAAGCCTTACAAGAAGAAGAAGAAGAAGAACTTCAAATTCCACAAGAAGAAGAAGGATGGCAAGGCTTATATTGTTGGTGATTGGCTCACCGACATTGAGGACTCAAGTGACTCCTCTGATGATGAGAGTGAAGAAGAGAAGGTGGCCGCATTGGTGATTGGTTCTTCTACTCCACCGCCACCTCCTCCTTCATCACCGGGGTCATCCTCTACACACCTATGCCTCATGGCTAAAGGTGACAAGAAGGTACAAAAAGAGGATGATGGTGATATTTCCTCTAGTGATGAGCGTGATGATGAAGAAGCACCTTCCTATGATGAACTAATTAAAATTTGCAACAAATACTCGGACATCATAAGGAAGTACAAAGCTAAAAATGACAAACTCCTTGTGATACAAGAAAACTTGCATGCTATGCTTGATGCCTTGTCTAGTGCTAATGATTGTTTGAAGCTTGAGACTAAAAATCTCACATCTAGCACTAGGGAGCTCAAAGCCTCTCTTGAGCAAGCAAATGAGAAACATGATAAGCTTGAGAGGTCAACACAAGAGCTCCAAACAAGGTATAACTTGCTAAAAGATGACTACAACCAAGTTAAAAGTGATCATGGATCACTAGTGGTAGCAAATGAATTGCTTACTTAAGATCTTGCTACACATGTTTCTACTAACTCGTGTGCTAAGTGTGCAAGTGCTACCTCTTGTGATACCTTGCTTTATGATGTGGTTCTTGAGCAAAGTGCTAAGTGCAAGGGCAAGAGGGTTGTTGGAGCCGACAAGTATGATGACTATGTGAAGATGAGGGAAGAGAACTCAAAGCTCAAGGAAGAGCTAATCAACCTCAAGGCAAACAAGCCCTTCACTATCAAGTCGGCCAAAGATGATGACAAGGATGCTACTACCTTGATCAACACATTAAGGAAGAAAATGCAAAGCTCAAGAATGAGAAGATCAAGCTAGCAAGTGGTTTGGAGAAGTTCACTAAGGGCCACAACCTCCAAAGTGAGCTCTTGATGAACACCATGATGAAGAATGACAAGATGGGCATTGGGTTCAAGGAGAACCAACTGATGAATGCCAAGGTCAAGATTGAAGCAAAGAATTACTACAAGAACAAGTACAATGGCTACAATCAAGACAAGCCAAATCCCAAGCCTAGAAAATGCTTTGGATGTGGACAAATTGGTCACCTTGAGTTCCAATGCAAGACACCACCTCCCAAGACCTTGCCCAAGCACACAAGGCCATTTGCTCATGATGCACACTTTGTCATCAACAAGGATTCCAAGGGTAGACCTTTAGTTGTGTTTCTTGGTCCACCCATGAAGAACAAGCCTAAAGTGTTGTGGGTTGCTAAGGAGTTGGTTGACAAGGCAATGGGTCCCGCAATGTGTGGTTTCCCAAACAACAAGCTTAACTCCAAGTTGCTTGTGTGTAGGTGAACTACAAGACCGGTGGTAGCCATTGGGTAATTGATAGTGGTTGCACTCAACATATGACCGGCGACCCCCGGATGTTCACCACACTTGATGAGGATTGTGCAAATCAAGACAAGATTACATTTGGGGACAATTCAAAGGGAAAAGTTGAAGGGCTTGGCAAAGTGGCAATCTCCAATGATCAATCAATCTCAAATGTATTGTTAGTGCAATCTTTGAGCTTCAACTTGCTATCGGTTGGTCAACTTTGTGATTTCGGGTTCCAATGTCTCTTCACTCCAAATGAGGTAGTTGTGACCAAGATTGAAGATTCATCATTAATATTCAAGGGGTTTCGGCACAACAATCTCTATCTAGTGGATTTCACATCAAATGAAGCTAGCTTGCAAACATGTCTATTCTCCAAGAGCTCTTTGGGTTGGCTATGGCATAGAAGACTTGCACATGTGGGAATGTCAACTTTGAAGAAACTTGTCAAGAAGGAATTGGTTAGAGGGGTTAAGGATGTGGTGTTTGAGAAGGACAAACTTTGTAGTGCATGTCAAGCCGGCAAGCAAGTGGCAAACACTCATCCAACCAAAGTTTTCATGTCTACCTCGAGAGTCCTAGAGCTACTTCACATGGATCAATTTGGACCTACCACTTATGCCAGCCTTGGAGGCAATCTTTTTTTCTTGGTGGTGGTTGATGACTACTCTAAGTAAACTTGGGTATTCTTTCTTCAAGACAAGGGAGAGACAACCGAAGTTTTCAAGAAGTTCGCAACTAGAGCACAAAATGAATTTGATGTGAAGATCAAGAAGATTAGAAGTGACAATGGGACTGAGTTTGTGAACACCAAGATTGAGGACTATTGTGATGAAGTTGGCATCAAGCATAAAGTGTCCACCACATATACTCCACAAGAAACTGGTGTAGTTGAGAGGAAGAACCGGACTCTAATCACTCTTGCTAGATCAATGCTTGATGAGTACAACACCCCCGAGAAGTTTTGGGCCGAAGCAATCAACACCGCATGCTATGCGGCCAACCGGCTATTTGTCCAAAGGCTTCTCAAGAAGACCCCCTATGAGCTTGTGAATGGGAAGAAACCGTATATTTCATTCTTTTGGGTGTTTGGATGCAAAGTCTACATCTACAAGAAGCGCCAACACTTGGGGAAGTTTCAAAGGTGTTGTGACATTGGTTTCCTTGTTGGTTATTCGCTTAAATCCAAGGCATACCGTGTATTTAACAAAGCCACCGGCTTAGTTGAAGAAACGTATGACTTGGAGTTTGATGAAACTAATGGCTCCCAAGGAGCACTTGAGAATCTTGATGATGTAGGTGATGAACCCTTGAGGCAGGCTATGAAGAATATGCACGTTGGTGCTATCAACCCACAATAGGTGGAAGAAGGAGAAGATGGTGCAAATCAAGAGCCTTCTCCACCCCGCACGCCTCAAGTTAAGGAAGATCAAGTGAGGGAAGCACATGAAGATACATTCATCCCTCAAGATCAAGCTGGGGCGAAAACTCAAAATGTTGAAGCACCACATCCCCCTCCTCAAGAGACTACAAGAAGATCCACACCTATACTTCAAGCTCATCCACAAGAACTCATTATAGGGAGTCCATCAAGGGGGGTAACAACTCGATCTAGACTTGCTTCTTATGTTGAACATCACTCATTTGTTTCCTTTGTTGAGCCTACTAGTGTGGAGGAAGCACTTGCGGATCCAGATTGGGTGAATGCCATGCATGAAGAGTTGAACAACTTCACCCAGAACAAAGTGTGGACACTAATGGAGAAGCCCAAAGGAGCAAGAATCATTGGCACAAAGTGGGTGTTTCGAAACAAGCAAGATGATCAAGGTGTGGTTGTGAGGAACAAGGCAAGATTGGTGGCAAAGGGGTTCTCCCAAGTTGAAGGCTTGGATTTTGGGGAGACCTTTGCACCAGTTGCAAGACTAGAAGCCATCCGTATCCTTTTGGTGTATGCTTCACATCACAAAATGAAACTCTTTCAAATGGATGTGAAGAGTGCCTTCTTAAATGGTTTCATTAATGAACTTGTTTTTGTCTCACAACCTCCCGGGTTTGAAGACCCAAATTGTCCTAATCATGTGTATAGGTTGTCCAAGGCGCTCTATGGATTAAAGCAAGCTCCAAGAGCTTGGTATGAGAGGCTAAGGGACTTCCTACTCAAGAAGGGCTTCAAGATTGGGAAAGTGGATACCACACTATTCACCAAGGTGCTAGATGGAGAGATCTTTGTTTGCCAAGTATATGTCGATGACATTATATTCGGGTCAAAAAACCAAGATCATTGCAAGGAATTTGGTGCATTGATGTCCAAGGAGTTCGAGATGTCGATGATTGGCGAGCTAACCTTCTTCCTTGGCTTCCAAGTGAAGCAATTGAGGGAGGGCACCTTCATATCTCAAGAGAAGTACACACATGATGTGCTCAAGAAATTCAAGATGGAGGATTGCAAGCCAATCAAGACCCCCAATGCCTACTAATGGACATCTCGATCTCGATGAGGGAGGTAAACCGATTGACCAAACTCTCTATCGTTCTATGATCGGTAGTTTACTTTACCTCACCGCTTCTAGGCCGGATATCATGTTTAGTGTGTGTATGTGTGCTAGGTTTCAAGCAAACCCTAAGGAGTCGCATCTATGTGCAGTTAAAAGAATCCTTAGGTACATAAGGCACACCCCTAGCATTGGCCTTTGGTATCCCGAAGGAGCTCCCTTCCATCTTGTGGGCTATTTCGATTCGGATTATGCCGGGTGTAAGGTTGATAGGAAGAGTACCTCCGGAGGGTGCCATATGCTAGGAAGATCACTTTTTTCTTGGTCCTCTAAGAAGAAAAATAGTGTGGCATTGTCTACCACCGAGGCGGAATACATTGCCGCGGGAGCATGTTGTGCACAAATCTTATACATGACCCAAACACTCCTTGATTACGGCGTTAACCTTAACTATGTTCCACTCTTGTGTGATAATGAAAGCACTGTAAAGCTTGCAAACAACCCGGTTCAACACTCTCGCACCAAGCACATAGATATTCGCCATCACTTTCTTAGAGATCATGTTGACAAGAAGGATATCACACTAGTTGGAGTTAGAAGCGAAGAGCAATTGGCGGATATCTTCACAAAACCACTCGATGAGTCAACCTTTTGTAGGTTGCGAAGCGAGTTAAATGTGCTTGATCACTCTAACTTCACTAAAAGATGATCTTGTGTGAACCAACCTTGCATACATTTGTAATATAACATGTTTAATTTAGTAATGCACATAGGCTTGGCTAACGCGGTTAAGATAACCGCCCTCAAAGCGTGTGACAAAGCTTAACCGCGGTTTAAACTTGCAAGCAACCTAGATTCAAATTCCGCAATGCATTGCATGTGCATGTGTGTTGCTTGTCGTTTCTTTTCGGTTAAGTTTGAGCATCCACTGTGTTCGTCCACTTAGGGGGCATTCCAAGATCAAGTCACTTATTTACCCCTCTTGTGGCCATATGGTGTCTCCTTGCAAGTTTCTATTCGAATAATTTGAGCTAAAACTAAAGCTAAAGCCTATGGCAAAATACTTGCAAATGAGAGTTTGAGAGATGGTTCCCATATCGAGTCCAATCATGTGTTATTTGGTTCTTATTGGGATTGGAACTTGGTTGGGAGAAAGACGCAAAAATCAGATTTGAAAAACTCTATTTGAAAAGGCGTCGGACGCTGCCGACGGACGCTCGGCCTCCCATGCCTCAGCGTCTGTCGCGATCGTCCGCAGATTGAAAGTCGCTCGCCTAAGGGGCGTCGGACGCTTGCTAGCATCCGTCGTAGAGGCGTCAGACGTGTCTGGCGTGTCCAGGAGCTCTCTGGTCCTCTCTGTTAGAGCGACAGACGCTTCACAGAGTCCGTCGCGTTGGTGCCGGACGCGTCCGTCGCCAACTGGAGCTCTCTGGTCCCTTACTGCATAAGCGTCAGACGTTGTGACCTAGCGTCCGTCGGTCCTGACAGAGCGTTCATCGCGAACTTGCAGAGCGCATATTATTTCGAAAACTGCTTCTTCTCCCTCGGTTGGTTTCACTCGCTATCCGTACGCCGCTCCGCCCAACCGTTTCTCCGCCGCCGCTCGCACCCCTCCAGTGTCGTGCCCTCGCTTTCCCTCACCTACGTCGTCGCTAGCCTGAGCCTCTCCGCCGCCAGTGAGGTCCCCCTGCCTACGCTGCCCTCACCCTGTCTGAGGTTCCTCTCTGCCTCGCGTGTTTCAGCCGAGCAGAGGTGTGGAGGTCGGGTGGATCTTCCCCTAGTTCCCCTGGTCTTTTTGGTCACTCTCTTCGGGGATTCAAGGTGATCTTTGCCCTGCTCCCCTTTCTTTGGTTTTGATCTCCTTGCCCTTGTCATTCCTGCTCCCAGAACTAATCCACCAACCCTTTTTGTGTGCTTGGTTAGGCTGTGGATCGAAGTGGTGATCGACTGAGAATTCTTACCTATTCTTTTGTGTCACCATAGTTGAGGTATGGCAGTTACGATCTAGTTCTTATCTATTTCATTCCTCCAATTAGATTGATCTCACCTCTAGATATATGCTTATGGTTATACACCCTATCTATCTACCGTGCAGCTTGAACAGTGTGCAGTGAACTCGGGGCAAAGCCCGCGAGTACGGAACAAGGCAAAGTCTCGAGAGGACAGTCCAGGACCGTCGTGCCACGCTTTCAGTTGATCAGTGGATTGTCATGTTCAGTGATTGTTTGGGGTTTCTCAGTGGTAGTGGTCAGTTGGGTTTCTTGATTGATAGTTGATTCTCTGTGACTTTAGTTTGTCTCGATGGCACGCACGAAGAATGCCAGTCCTGTCCCCGGTTGTGGTAGTGATCCCCCACCTCCTCGTTGTCCACCCACTAACTGGGACAAGGGCAAGAAGAAGCTTATTGTGAAGAAGAGGAAGAGGCCGATGATGGATCCAGACTCAGCGGCAGCAGTGGCAGAGCAGACGCAGCAGAGATCGCCGAGCGTGGTGGACGTCACGCCGGCTTGAGGATTGGTTCCTCACCTCGCCGTGGAGCGCGTCGTGAGTCCCCCGCTCGTTTAGAGGCTGAGACAGAGTCTGCAGAGGCTACAGAGACTGAGGAGACTGAGCAGACAGAGACTCAGGGTCACTCTTCAGTCCAGGAGCTCATGGATTGCAGAGTTACACACGCTCGTGGTTCGGAGCATCCTCCTAGGCCCGATGATCCATGGCGCAATGACAGACCTCTGCCTCGCTCCACCTTGCCAGATCCAGTGAGGCATCAGGTGATAGCTCTATCAGTGAAGCAGATCCAGTAGATGCGACTTGCAGACTTCCAGACCTGGTTTCCACCAGCGAGAGACCCCCGTGCCGGTCCGGACTTTTACACGACCGTGCATGAGGACTTTTACAGAGGGTATGTTCAGACTCATGCACCGCTTCATGCTCACCGTGTGTGCCCTCTTCAGGGGCTGACAGGATTGGTTGGCAGGATTGGGACATATCAGGAGGACTGGGTTAGACAGTTCTATGCTTCACTTTGGGTCTCTCCGGATCACAAGTTCATCCATTTTTCCTTCAAGGGAAAGGATGTGAGGATCTATGACACACGGTTCAGAGAGATCTTCCACCTCGAGAAGTCTGCTACCAGGATTCACAGTTTGTGCTACGGGGATCAGGAAGCCCCTCGACGTCCTCACGAGGGGAATGTGCCGTCAGTGGACTTTGTACGTCCATGCTTCAGAGAGTCGTTCAGGGAGGGTTCCAGTCGCAGTGTTCGTGACCTCAAGTCGACTGCCTGGATCCTGAACGAGGTTATCAGGGGACTATCCTTCCCAGAGTTGGAGCCAGAGAGACCATTACTCGTCTTCAGCTATGGCTTCTAGCTCACCTTGTCAGGATGGAGAAGTTTGATTTGTGGGACTTGATCATCAGTGAGATGGAGGATATCATAGCTTCAGGGTTCATAGGTCACTGGCACCTTCAGTATGCTCATTGGATATCCTTCCTGCTTATGTCTCGTGGTGGTTATGCATCATACCTCACCACACTCACCCGTTCTGACACAGTGTTCCCTAAGTATAACATGGCACAGCTGGTGAGTCACAGTGGCAGAGGTCGTCTGAGGCGTCAGGGTCCCCATACCAGGCAGACAGGTATACCACCCGCATTAGAGGAGCAGTAGGAGGCCACAGATCAGGGCCTTGCAGAGGCCGAGCTCGCAGCGCTAGATGCGGAGATTGATGCAGCTGCAGATGACACTCATCATGATGATATTCCTTTAGATAGATCAGATGAGGACTACAGACCGATCTCTGAGTATGTGCCTAGGTCTCACGACCACGAGGACGGTGGGTCAGGTTCAGCTCCAGCTTCAGCCTCAGGTTCTTCAGAGGCCACTCTACTTACTATCTTCACAAGGATGCAGGAGGAGCAGTCCCGACAGGCAGAGGAGCAGAGGAGACAGGCTGAGGAGGTCAGGAGACTCACCACTCGGCAGCTAGCAGCTCAGGCTGAGGCACAGGCTCGTCAGGATGAGTTTCAGCGCCAGTTCCTTTCATACCAGATGCAGCAGGCTGAGATTCAGAGGACTCAAACTCTACTACTTGAGCGTCTTCTTAGTTCGAGCTCTGGGCCGTCCATCACTCCACAGCTCCAGATGCCCGGAGTCTCCCAGCAGCAGCAGCAATATACTTCACAGCAGCAGACACCTCCAGTGGTGGTGGTACCGACTCCTACCTTACAGTCCAATGGGCTTCAGAGTCAGACACCAGCTTCTCCTGCCTACCAGACACCGATGACGCAGATCTCTTCTTGGTTAGCCTCCCCCGGCGAGTACCAGACCGGTTTCACACCTACCCAGGGGACCACCATAGCAGAGGCTTCTCGTGACCTTACAGCGTCCTACTTGGAGATCACTGGTGAGCCCTCACCAGTCGGAGCACAGCTTGGCTCACCTGACACTCAGATCACAGATAGAGGTGCAGCAGCTCCAGGCACTCAGCCTCCTGCGGATGATCCTCCGGCGACGGGCACCCACCTCTCTTCAGTTGCCTCGTCGGAGGTTGCTCTAGAGTGTTCTACTCAGACCGTCACTACTCCTCCTCTGACTGCCTTATAGTCAGATGCTACGGCAGTTGCAACAGAGGTTGTTGAGTCACCCGCACCAGCTTAGTCACAGGAGCAGGCAGAGGCAGTCACCGTGGCAGTACCTTCACCACCTCTATCTCAGGGTCAGCCAGCAGAGTTAGTTGCCGCAGTTACACTTGCAGCCCTGGCAGTGATAGCTTCCTCCTCGCCTCGTGTTTTCACTCATCGGGCTCACAGACCCGCCATCATAGAGGCAGGACCGTCAGAGGCACCAGCTGCGCCTCAGGGGGAGCGTGTAGAGACAGTAGTTGCTCCAAAGTCAGCCGAGCCTATCACCGAGTCAGCATCAGTTGAGCCTACCCAGACCGCTACACAGACAACACCGTTTCAGAGGGTCAGGCAGCAGCTGAGGATAGTGACTCGAGCCCCGACTACTCTCAGTTCGACTTCCGTGCTTATCAGCCAAGTGCTTCAGCTCCAGAAGCTCCAGAAGCTTAGGGTTTTTTGGTGCTTAGCGCCAAAGGGGGAGAGGGTAGTCAAGTAGTATCAGAGATAGGGGGAGGGTTTTGGATTTACTTGTGTGATTTTACTTCCCCGTTCTTATGCATCATGTCTACTTTTATGCACTTGTGTTTATGTATGATGGATGATATGGTTGATGCTTGTGTGATATGTGATGTGTGTGACAAACTCTTGATTTTATCAATAATATATCATGTGAGTTGTCACTCATTTCATGATATGTCTCTATGATCTAATGATAATTGAGCTTCCGTGTCATACTCTGATTCACATGTGAGAAGATCATGTGGTACTCCAATTCTATTTCATATTCTTTGAGTACCATGTTTGTGACTTGGCTTGGATGAGAAAGTATTGTTCACTCTTATTCTCTAACCCTTGCTCATTCCAACTAAGTCACTTGAAATCCTAACCTTTCATCTCTTATATCCATACTCGAGGAGTTATTGTCATCAATCACCAAAAAGGGAGAGATTGAAGAATCATGGCCCTATTGGTTTCGGTGATTAACGACAAGTAAAAGATTATTATGGCTAATGTGTGTTTTACAGAGGCTATGCGTAGCTTAGCCATAGTGATCAACATGAATGAGCTTAAATGGTTATCACTTAGCCCCCAAGATGGATATCGTTTCGGATTTCAAAGTCAACATGATGAAGACCCTAGAGTGATAGGCTAAGTGCCATAAGGTGATGAAGGGCACTTAGAATTAGATAGGGCTTTATTTGATCTTTGACCGTACTATCAAGGGGGGTCTAGACTAGTAGCTTGACTTAGGAGAGCTTCATGACTTAGGTGTGGTGCAGACTTGACATCCTTAGCTCTAAGCAAGCCTATGGTGACCGTAAGATAGCCTAGAACAACTTCCATATTCATCGCGACGAAAAACGGAGTTGAGAGAGCCAGTTTCTGGGCATCGGACGCTAAGGCTAGAGGCACCGGATGCTGTCCAGCGCACCGGACGCTGGCGCCGGATGCTGGCATGAGCATAACGCAGCGTCCGTCGAGCCAGCAGAGAGCTCCAAAGAAGGCCAGTTTGCGACGGACGCGTCTGTCGCATTGGCGTCGGACGCTGTGGAGCGTCCGGGAATATTTTCCCAGAAACCCGAGAGCAGCGAGTTGGCATCGGACGCTGAGGCGCAGCGTCCGTCACCAAGCGTCGGAGCGTCCGACGCCTGCTGACGTACACAGTAACTAGCCGTTGGGGCAAAGTGACGGAGCGTCCGTCGCCAACTTAAATCCAGCCCGAGGCAGTTTTGTGTGAGGACTATTTATAGCTCCTCCCTTTTTCTCCCACCTTGCCTTTGCTCATTTGGTTTGCTGGTTGCTTTGAGAAGGTTAGGAAGAGAGCAAGAGCCCTAGAGAGAGAGAGTGATTTGCGAATCCATCCATCTTTCTCTCCTCTAGTTCATCCAAGAGTTCAAGTGTGCATCCACTCTAGTTGTGAAGCTTGAGTGAGTCAAGTGAAGATCAAGGTTGTTACTCTTGGTGATCAACATCACCTAGACGGTCCGGTGGTGCTTGGGAGGAAGGTGATAGCCGGAGGATTGTCGGCGGTCCTTATCCATCGACTTGTGATCGGTTGTGGACGGTTCGCCGAGCTGGAGTGGCGAAGAACCAGCCCCTAGAGAGCACTCATCCCTTGCGCGAGATTGAGGGGGGCAATACCTTGCGAGGTGCTCCAACGAGGACTAGGGGGGAGTGTCGACTCCTCGATACCTCGGCAAAACGTCGTCGTGTCAAGAATCTCTTTCCCTAGCTCTTTTCATACTGCATTACATTCTGCATTTGTTCTTCAATTCATACTAGAATTGTGTAGGGTGTTTTTACTTTCTTTGGCTTGCTACTGCTTTCTAGCTAGGACAAACAATCGGTAGGCACTAGGGGTAATTGGCATTGCTAGGATTTCATATTTGCTTTAGAAATTTGAAATAAGCCCAATTCACCCCCCCTCTTGGGCATCTTGATCCTTTCAGGTGAGCTTCTTCCCGAACCTTCCCATGGTGAAAACAAGAACAATACGAGAACAAAACAAGAACTCTTAGCACGGATTAGTGTTAGCACTATAAGAAAATCAAACCCGAAGCTTTGCTTGGCTCAAAAGGACTGAAGATTTCTACAGAGGTTTCCCCGAGTCACTAATCTATCACTCAAAAGGCTTGGCCTCAATCCACATGTAACACCCAAAAAATCAAATTTTGAAAACAAGTTTGAATTGAGTTAATTATGAATTTTGTGCTCATGAAAATGTAAGAGAATAAAAACATTTTCATCAAGTTAAAATTTCCTAGGGTTTAGCAACGTGTTTGTGCATTCATGCCACTGCATTTATATTTATGTGTTGATTGGTTTTTATCAAAGCAAAAAGGGAATTCAAATTTCTTTTGAAAATGGTTTCAAACTAAAAGAAAAAATTCCTCTGGCTCGACCCAGCCCGCAGCTTGTTACCCTTTCACTTCATCCCCTTTGGGACAGCCCCACATGGGTCGGTTCCCTTCCCGCGGCCCAATCTCGCTGGCCCGCTTCCGCGTGGGAGCGCTCCCTCCCTTCTCTCGCTGACGCTCTGGCCCCGCCAGCCAATTCTCTCTTCTCCCCCATCTTCAACGCGGACTCTGCTCTGGCAGAGGAGGCCGGCTCCGTCTCGACTCGCCTTGATGTTACAAATCGTAACAATGTAAAAGTTGAAGCTTGATTTTAGAAATATAAAATGTGTTGGATGCAGTTGATTAGTTTATTTCACATTTGAAACCATATGGTTTACTGGATTTCAAAGGAAACTGAGGCTCCTTTTTAATTTTAGCATTTAAAACAAAAGGACATGATCACACGCAAAACTTTAAAATTTCCCAAATGGTAGTGTTGGAATAATCATAAAAAATCTCCACATTGATTATTATATTATACTGAAACCAAAAGGTCACATGAGATCACACATGTACGTAGTAGAACTTCAATTTTTCCCTAATGATAGTGTTTGAATATAATTACTGAAATCAGCAGGGTCTATTGTGCAAACAACCCCGTGCACAACCAATTCTCCATCGAGACATCGGCCCGTCCACACGAATCACTTCTCTGCGCTCACCCCCTCACCGAACCTCACCCCCGATCTGATTGAATCGAAGGCGGCGGCGGCGATGGGCGGCGACCATGGAGGTGGGCACGCCGGCGGCGACTTCCGCCAGAAAGTATGGAGCATGACTGGCGGGCCCTACTGCCGCCCCGTCCACTGGCGCCGTAACACAGCCATCGCCATGTTCGGCATCTTCCTCGTCTGCATCCCCATCGCCATGAAGTCCGCCGAGCTCGAGGTATACATGCGTATCCCCATCACCCAGACTCTGACCCTGCGACTTCTCCTTGGCGTATATGGTCTTGTTGATTTGAGCTGACGCTTGGTCTATCCTAGATATTAGATCTGCGACGAAACGTCTCAATATTTGGGAGTTCTTTATAGTGAGACTTCTTGTCTTTGGAACTAGGAACAGCTTACCCATTCGGTACAGCACACAATTCGAGTGCCGATGTAATGACCAGTTCGTTAATAGGGTACTTTTGCTCATCATTTAGCTGTAAAATTCCAAACTTGTTACAGTGCCAATGCTGTGATCCTGTTGGAAGTGCCCCTTGAATCCTTGATTAATTATTGCTGTGGAATGCAGTTCATGATACAAGTTCCACTTATTTTCGGTCATTGGGTCGGCCCAAAACTTGCTAGAATGAACTAAAACGACCTGCCACCTAATTTATTCAGGGGGTTAAAGAAATGAACTAAAATGACATGCCACATAATTAATCAGCTGAACCCCAAAACACCGTTGGGTACCTGCTTGCATCCCTAAATGCAGCTTCAAGAATATGATGCTACTTCATTGGAGTGGGCTGGCTAGAATGGTTTCTTTTAAATTTCACATATTTTCTGTCTGTACTGAAATGATCTATGGTTAAATTGTGATGAGCATGCTTGTTCCATTTGGACAACTTGCTGACATGCATATATTAACCAGGTATGCACGACAGGTGCACACAGATGCTAATGGAACAAATAACACCTAGAAGTAATTCCACAGATATTCTCTGATAGCCATGATGCATGCTCTCTAGATAGCTAATGAGTATATAGGATGGAGGAGATAAGGGGTGAGATGCTGCAATTTGAGGTTACCAGTTATCACCTCTGTGTTATTTAATGCAAATTCACTTCTCAGGGAGATCATATAGGTCGTCCTTTTGTCAGTGATCTAGATAATGAACAATCAGAATGTGAGCCCTGCGCAGAATATGGGGGCTAACCATCTTTCACTGCGCCTATTTCTTGTAATTTGTCTAGTTCATGTATGGCCCGCTCTCACTTGTCTCTACTGGGCGCCATCCTGCTGTCCACCTAGCACCCATGCTTTTAGAACACTGGAAAAAATTAGTAGAATATGTGTAAACATCATTACAAGTCAAGCAGTTCATTTATATATTTTGTGAAAAAAAAAACATTCACCAGGAAGTTAAAATAGAAAATTTGTGCTTTCTTAGGTCCAAAAGGATTTTAGTCTACTTATAACAGGCATGGGGTGGCCCTCGTTGCACATGTACGTAACCTAGTGCAAGCAATGCAGCTAATCTACTTATTTCTAAAAAGAGTTTACAGATTTATGGTGGGTTCTTTTATTTCTTATGGTATCTTTCACAGAAAATGGAAATGATCAATGTAGGAATGCACATTTTCTGTTCTTAGCAAATGATATGCTGAAACCTGGATTTGTCCTAGTATTTAGGGTATGGCAAAGGTGCAACTGATGTGACTGAAGCTAGTTGAACAATTAAATTATGGAGCATTTGGTTTTTCATTGTTTGATATATTGGAAACTTTACCCATGTCTTTTTTGCCACCTGTCTTGAATGGCTTGTGCACCTGTGAGAGTGTGATAAACCGAGCAGAGTCACTCTGAAAAAAGTGTTGCATTTGAGCAAATTCTTTTCTTTTTCGATTCGAGAAATGTATTGTATTCACTTTTAGAACAATCTGAAAATTTCATATTATTAGTTTTATGTGAAGTCGTCTATGAATACATGCTAAACTGAATATCTGCTTGACTGAAATCATCTACAATAAGGAACTCCCGTTTGTGTTATATGGTTCAGGATGGAGCCATGTCGCTAAGAGACAGGCACACTTACTTAATGTGTTCATCATTTTGTTTGAAAATAGATTGTGGAAATCACAGAGCTAACAAATGTAATACGATACTCTTATGCAGCAACGCCCACATCACCCAGTCCGGCCAATCCCATCTCAACTGTGGTGCAAAAACTTTGGCAAGAAGGAATACTGAAGGACCTTCCAACTAGCATGAAGCGCGGGCACCTTGCTTCTGCCTTCTTTTTGTGAAAACTTGTGCTTAGCGATAATGCTGGGTGAAGTGTTACGAGCATACTCTGGAATGCTTCGTGTAGTATCTTTTGATTCTCTTTCTGTTTTGGCTCAATCATGTTATATGAGAAATGCCTGTAGAACTCAAATAATGAACTGGTGATTCAAAAGCCTCTGATGAATTTACCTGAGGGGTTTGATGCCGTGATTGTAAACATGGCATGTTGTCCTTTGTACACTTAATGTTGAAGGTTGATTCATAAATAAGCCTCTTATATGTGTGGTTGACTGGCGGTGATGGTGCGCCTTGGGTTCGTTTTCAGGAGCGAATCTACTTAAGATCTGATTTGATACATCTGTAAACATGATTTTTTTTTTTTTATTTTTTTTTTTGTACAGCCTGAACCCTACTCGGGAGCCCTGTTTTGGAGCATAGCATGAGCGAAAATAATAGTGGAAGACGGAAGCTGCCATGGCATGATGGCAAAGGAGGATAAAATGCATACGGGGCTGTTGGGACTCGGATCCCGGCCCCCTAGGCAGCTCCTCGCTAGGCAGCAATATGAAGCGCTGCGCTCTCACTCCCAGGTCCATTTTCAGGGTCCGGGGACGGTTCTCGACTTAACTTCTAGCGTGATAAATCCACCGTACCACACCCTATTACTTGTGTACTATAAAGGGCCACGAAAACCAGTCTATTATTTATTTATTTTTGAAAGATCCAAAAACAAATTGTTCCGGCTTGTATATAATAAGAAGAAGAGAATTGACCCAGTTTATAAGGAAAACCGGGCCCTAAAACCATACAACACCAACCAAACTTACAATACCGCTGCACCGTAAACAACTGTGACAGGGGATGAAGCTCATCGAGCACCAACTAACCACCAAATCCAAGGTCCACTAGAGCAAAATCTACCCAGGATCTCGTTTGCCAACCAAAGCCACACAACTAAGACACGGCTTCGAGTCATTGTTGCTAAGCTCATCACCCCCGATGCAGCAGCTCCGACTCGTACACCGCTAAAAGTTGCCATCACTAGTCAAGTGGCACTAGACACGACGTTCAATTTCCATGACGACAACACCTTCAAGAAGGTCACGACAAAATCAGCGCCGCTGTTGTCGGCCAAGATAGGCTAGGTTTTCACCCATAGAAAATTGACATTAGGACGGGGTGAACGCCTCCAGGGAGGAAGCGACGTCCGTTCAGGCTTTCGCCATAACCTCAACCATCCTATCATCGTCGGACAAGGTAGTGTGATAGCATGAGTGTAGCACATGGAGATGGCAGAGAATCCCAAGAGGACGAGCATCTAGACGAGTTGGACCCTCGCCAACAACCACCGGCAGCCATCGCCGGTCGCGAGACTCCATGTCGTGCTCCCTGGCTCCTCCTATCCCCGCACCTCCGACACCTACAATCTCGGACATCAGCACCACCCGCGCCAGCCTCCATGCCGCGCTTGCTGGCTGCTCCTGTCCTCGCGCATCCGCCCGCTCCGTCGCGCCACCATCTTGAACCTGTCGCACCGTCGTCGCCAACAGCCATCTCGCACAAGCCCCGCCAAAGGGCACCGACGCGCCGGCTGCTGTAGCAGCCGCATAGCTGCATCGGCAACTCCCACCAGCTGGAGCCGTGTTGCTGGCCGCCGCATCGCGCGCCTGCACCTTCACCCAAGCGAGTAGCCACCGACCGGCCATCGATGGGCCTCTCCATGCCAAGGACGGCAGATCGGGCGGATCCACTGACACCACCGCCGGATCCGCATTGCCGCCCGCCTCCTCACGCACACCACCTTCCAGTGCACGCTACCACGCAGCACGGTGGGCGCACCTTGCCGCCATCGCACGAACCCGCGCCACTCGCGCGGCCTGTGGCCGCCAGTAGGTCCACGGCCACAATCCTTCACCAAGTCGCAGATCCACCCATGGAGGCTACTCTTCATGCTTTTGTTACTCCTATCTCTCTCTCCAAATACTAATTTATGTTTTTTTTCTTTTGTCCCAAAGGCATTCTAGCGTCGTCCGACACTAGTCTGTTTGTTTCGGTTCAACAGAAATGAAGTTTTTGCTTTGTTAGCTCCCGGGAGATCGAGTGAGATGCGTAATCGTTAACACCGAGGGACGGGTGGTATAGTTCTTCCAAAGGCTCGTATCAGATATTACATCAACTGATCACATGTTGGCGAAACCAAACGTTAAATAATGTAACCTAAATCCTGTTGTAAACAAATGAGTGGTATATGCAGTTGTGCACCAACCGCGAGAAGTTGTTAAAAATGCAAGTAGATGTCTGCTTGAGAAGACAAATGAAACATGATTCAATTAGATATGCCAGAAGCTTTGGCGGTATGACTTATGTGATTCCCGCGCTCTCTATCATTTCATCTCACAACAGGAGTGTGGCCCCTTGACACTGACAACACCTGAAGGACATCGCTACTTGCTCCTCCTCGATGATGGCGAGCCCTGCTCCTTCGCTGAGGCGGAGGGAGACGCAGCATGGCGCGCCACGATGCAACAAGAGATATATGCCGTCGAGCGGAGCCGGACATGGGAGCTAGTGGATCTTCCTACCGGCCACTGCGCCATCACCCTTAAGTGGGTGTTCAAGCACAAGGCGCGTCTAGTGGCGTGTGGGTTCGTTCAGTAGGAGGGAGTTGACTTCGACAACGCCTCCGTGCCCGTCGCGCAGATGGAGTCTGTGTGTGTTCTCCTTGCGTTGACGGCCCAAGAGGGCTGGCGTGTGCACCACATGGACGTCAAGTCCGCCTTCCTCAATGGTGACATGAAGGAGGAGGTCTACGTTCGTCGACCGTCGGGATTCGTCATCCCCTACAAGGAGAACAAGGTTCTTCACTTGCGCATGGCCCTCTACGGCTGCGGCAGGCACCACGAGCTTGGAATGCTAAGCTGGACTCCACTCCCAAGCAGATGGGGTTCTAGCATAGCGTTCACGAGACTGTTGTCTACCGGCAGGGCAAGGGGGGCAACACCCTGCTGGTATGGTAGGTATCTACGTCGACGATTTAGTGATCACTGGCACCAAGGAGGACAAGGTAGAGGCGTTCAAGGCGGAGATGAAGGTCGTCTTCCAAATGAGTGATTTGGGGCTCCTCTCCTTCTACCAGGGGATCGAGGTCCACAAAGGAGAGCTACGACATCTCTTTCGCCAGACTCTACCAGGGGATCGTCTACCAAGCGCATCGTTGAGCAGGGCGGACTCACCGACAACAACTCAGCCCACACTCCTATGGAGTAGAGGCTGAAGCTGGGTTACGACAGCATGAGGGAGGAGGTGGACACGATGTAGTACTGGCGCATTGTGGGCAGCATTCGCTACCTTGTCCACACGCGGCCGGACTTGGCATTCGTGATCAGCTACCTCAGTCGGTTCATGCAGCGACCGACAACGGAGCATCAGCAAGTTGTGAAGAGGATCCTTCGCTACGTCGCGGGTACCTCTGACTATGGCTTGCACTACCTGAGGTGCCTTGGCGCGACGCACTTTATTGGGTACAGTGATCATGCCGGCAACATGGACACCAGCAAGAGCACCAGTGGCACGTTGTTCTTCCTTGGCAAGTGTCTAATTAGCTGGTAGTCGGTCAAACAACATGTGGTGGCTCTGTCAAGTTGCGAGGCAGAGTACATCGCTACCACTTCTGCTTCGACTCAAACTCTCTGGTTGGCTCCGCTGCTGAGAAAACTCCTTGGTCGAGACGTAGAAGCAGTACAACTCAGGGTGGACAAAGTCTACCTTAGCCTTAGTGAAGAACCCCGTCATCCATGAGCGGAGCAAGCGTATCCAGGTAAGGTACCACTTCATCGGAAGTGGTTTAGACGAGGGGAGCATAGGACCAACTACTATACATTGGCACTCAAGATCAGCTCGCCGATTTTCTCACCAAGTCACTTGGGATGGTGAAGTTCTAGGAGCTTCGAGCCAGGATCAGCATGGTCTAGGTCTCTAAAAAGGCTCCCCATAAAGCTTAGGAGGAGATTGATAACAATAAGCCTTTGTGGTTAGGTTTATTAATCTATTAAATATTGTAGTCTATGGTGCATATGTCAGCACTTTATCCCCTTTGCTTTAGCACCCAAATTAGTATATGATGTTTACTTTAGCATCTACTTTGGAATATGCTCTGGATTTCTTAATAGCCAAGTTAGCATCCTATATATATCTCCAACCTGTCATGGTTTAATGGTATGACTAAGAAATAAAATATCAAGCCTCAAATTCAGATCTAGTTCTAACACCAGTTATATTCAGTACATACCAAATGATGACTAAGAACACTAGACTTACTTTAGCTACCAAATTCTTACAATTCTATATATTTGTTTTTGATTTCCTCTTTCTCTGGCTTTTTCGCAACCTCATTTTTTCGTATCAACATTTAGAGTATCTAGAACTGTCAAACAAAAAAGGTTAATTAAATAATGGCGAGTAGGGATGAGGTGGGAAAACTTATTTTCCCTTGTTTTTATGTTTTTGGGTGCAAACAAGATCAAGTTTACAAAATTTATGTTAGAAAATGTATCAAGATATGTGGTTATACACACAACCGATAAATATAGAAAAAAGATTAATTGTTAGCCATATTACTCATATTGTAAACACGATAAAAATGATAAATATGAGTTAATCCCTTGTAAATTATTAGCAATAGATGTAACTTCTTCATTAAAGTTTCATACCAGTGGACTAATGAGAATTTTGAATCAACTGTTGCTGCAATAGGCAGCTCAAAATCTTGTATTTCGCTAACAGACCTAATTGTTATTATCTTCTGCACATTTATCTCAGGTCTTTAAGAGTGGATAAACAAAAAAATAAACAATATGTTGAGACAAAGGTAGGTGGTCCAGTTTCTCGTGCCGAAAGGATCACAGAAGAGTAGAGTGCGACAATCGCATTAATCACACCATCAAAGTTGTCTTCCTTAACAGAGCTTCCTTAACAAATTACCCATCGCCATTCCACGTACCAGTATGTAGTAGATAATTGCCTGTCCAACATCTTGTTGTTGTTGTTGGAGCACAACAGCCCAACAGTTCCGTGATGACACACATCAGAACTTAAAACGGGAAGGTGTTGTAACTTGCTGCTGTCAACAATAAAGAAATGTTGATCTTGTGAAACCTTTGAGCAGTCCCTGGTCAAAGCGTATACATGTGATCTGGGAGAGGTGCTCGTGGGTTTGCATCTCAAAACCACTGTTGCCACGAGGTAAGGAGCCAGTAGCTTCAATTTTCACATGGGAAGCAATGATTGTCCAAGGCCTTTGATTCATGCTAAGCACAACAATGTCCAGGACTTGATCCTTGTTCTTGGACTTTTCAGACATGACGACTTCTGCTGCTGGCGACCTGCCGTGAGAAATACCACATTGCGTTGGTACGAATGGATACACTTGAGATCAGGCATCCCCTTGGACAATTGTAGCGCTTGAAACTAGGATAACCATGAGTCCATGAACCTGTGCAAGCGGCAGCTCATCTTGTTTCCATTCAGGCGGCCCAATGTGATCAAAGGATCGGCCGACTCAGTGTTGCTTTCTTCGAGTACAACGAAGCGAATTTTACCGCGGTTTAGTTGTTGCTTTCTTCGAGTACAACGAAGCGAATTTTACCGCGGCTTAGTTGCAGACAGCGTCGCCATTCAGGCGGCCCAATGTGATCAAAGGATCGGCCGACTCAGTGTTGCTTTCTTCGAGTACGACGAAGCGAATTTTACCGCAGCTTAGTTGCAGACAGCATCGCTTGTACGCAGCGGCTCCGGACAGATCGGACGCTTTCGGGAGAGACGTGTGCAGTCCGGGATTCCGGGCAGATCACCCCCTCTGCTCTTCCCATTAGAAAGATGATCATACGAAAAGAAAGCATGGCATATGTACTAATGTTTTTACCTTGAAGCATTCATCAGATTTATTTCACCCGGGCAATACATTTGATCATCTACTTATAATCACAGGCTACATAATCGATTGCACAGTAGGTATTCAACTGGTATACATATTCATTGTCCAAACTACCAGTAGGCAACCTCAAACAAAATTGGTAACCTTTACCATGAGCGATAAGGCCATGGGCTATGTATGACCTTTGTCTTCTAAACCACACGTAAGGGCAGCAGTTGGATATGCGGATATGCCAAGAAAACAACACGAACCATTGGCATTTGGCATCTCTGCCAAGCTCAGTAAATGAAAATATGACGACATGCAGAACCGTGAGTCCGTGACCTCTGCTCCGGCCGGTCGATGGATGAGCTATCTCGGCCTCTGGGGCTGCCCTCAGCTGATTGGCGACGATGTTGTACTGGGGGCCATGTACAGGCTTCAGTTCCATGAGAAAGAGACGATGGCAGACTTGGGCCTTACTACAGTTTGCATTGGTTCCAGCACGCATTCACACAAAGGTGTGGGGCATCCTTCTCTCTGTTCCTAGTTGGAAACCACATCTTTGTAATTTCTTCTTAAACCTGTAAGAACAATATGACAACAAAATTAACATACCAATACCACTGAGACTGAATAACTTTGCATGGCGCAAACCAAGTTCTTCATTGCCTTGAACGAAAAAGTATTCTCAAAACCCAAATGCTTTGCTATTTTGGTATTGAGTTAACAACAACACTCATCAATCTATATTTGTACCTATATCTTTTGTTAGGTAACTTTCAAGAGAATAAGTATTACCTTCTTAATAATAAGCACCGGAAAAGTAGCCTCCCATCTGAAAAACAGCCCATGCATCAATCCATAGCTGTACAGCTTCGGCATAGTGCACTGCATAAGTCCAGAAATTAATTGCCTTTGCTTGATTGTAGAGGTTTCTCGAGCAATCCTCCAAGTCCCAAGTACTCTTCAGCAAAGAGTTCATCGTTCTTTGCAAACATCTCTGTCAGAGTGCAGTCTATGTTTCTACTCTGCAGTACCCAAAACCGCTGTTTGATCTTCCCTTCGAGTGAATAACTGAAGTACCTTGGGTATTCTACAACTGATTTAAGTGGCTTCTTCATGGTTCTTAGCAGAAAGTCAAGCTTTGGTTTCATAACAAGCTCAATACTGTAACCTAGAAGTGGGGAAAATCTAAAGATCATTGAGCACAGATCCTTCTTAGACAAACCCACCTCCAATAGGTAGTTCATCCTGTAAACATTGGAATAAAGTTAAGTGCATCAAACACTTATAACAGGATTGTGTAGATATACCTCATACTTAACTGAAAACCACATGTTAGTCTTCAGGAAAAAACATATGTCAATAAATGGTTGAATTAGAAATTAAGTACCATGAGTAAGAAACAGACAATGCAAATGGAATATGCCATTAACTGCAATGACTACAGATCCTTCCAATATTGCAAAAAGTATTTCCAAAAGGCACAGCCATGAATGTAGGTTGTAGGGAACCAACAAAATCAACAATAAGTGCACCAAAAGTTTGCAGCTTCAAGAAAAGTTAAAAGTAGAACATGGCATAATTATGTGGCACACTAAGATTTTGTAAAACCAAATCTCTCCTTGTACTGTATTTTATACCACGCCAAGTTGCAGTCATACCTGGGGAGCAATGTACGATCTATGTCCAACAATAAAAGTTCTGGATACTTCCTCATGATGCGAGGAAGATGATGTTTAGAAACACCAAAGTTGATAAGAAAGTCAATTTTCTTCTTGAGGGTGTTCTCCACATTTGAAGCAAATATTTCAGGCGAACGACACAAAATCTTTCCTGTTGTTTTCTTATCGACACCCATTTCTCTGAAAAACAAAACATTCTGAAACACAAGGCACACAAGTTAGTACTAAGATATCAGTAATTGGAGGGTCAAAGATGTAAAAGAGATACAACTCAAGGGTCTAGACACAAGACATCCCCAACTCAGGATATAATTATATAAATATGCCCACTGTGGATGCAGTTACAGACAGACAGCAAGATAAAAACATAGATGTTCAGCACCACATTCTGATTGGGAAAATATGTAAATCTGCAAAACACAATGTACATATATAAGAGCCATAATCCATGTCAAATTAATGGAAGACATGATAGTAGCAAAACAAAATAATCCTTTTGCTGAACTTTGGTTCCAATTTGCTTCGAAACTTATATGCAACCAAAAGTAGTTTATCCATTACCAATGAAGTTTAAATACATAAATGCAACCTCAATATTCATTACACACCTGCATAAACTGATCAGGTTTTCTCAGTAATAACTGTGGACTTGATGTAATGACTGGAACCACCATTTTCTTACTGATGCCCAGATCATAAAACAGCTCCAAAACTGAATTCATTCTTTTTGAAGAGCAGCCAAGAATATGAGGCCAACTTTTCACAGCAACACCAAGGACTGTACTGGAAATCTGAATGGAAAAAAATTGACTACTCCCAACAACAAAAAGAAGGCAGGACAGGAAAACCAAATTAACATGAACTTGAGGCATAGCATAGTAGGAAAATAATTCTTTTTCACTTACCTTTTTTCGGTTGAAAAACAACAGCATTTGACTGTAGTTCTCTATCACACTCGTTGAAAGAATCCATGGATACTTCAACAACATCCTACCAATATAATCTTGTTCAATGCCAGCCTAGAAAATTTAGAAATGGGATCACTGGTATTATTGTGTTATTGTCAAGTGTACCAATCTAGCGGGTTCCAATAGCTACCATGAACAAAAATACCTTCTCCCATTCACGAATCCTAGGCTTAATATCGTTTTCAACGTCAGAAAGAATGATAGGAGGAAATTGCAGCAGAACTGATGCAATCTTTGGCTTTGGAATTCCAATGTGCTCGAGAAAATCAACTAACGGTATGAGATGATTATCTTCTGAGCAGAGAAGAAGCATTGGAAATGATTCAATAAGGTAAGGAAGTGACACATCTCCATGTCCCAACATGCTAACACCACCATACCTAGCCTCCATCTGCAAGCGAAAAAGTGTTAATGTTTGCTGCTACAACTGTGAACTGGCATGAGAAACACTAATTGGGACTGTGAACTTACTTTTTCAAAAAAAGATAAAGTACTTTGGAGTGCATCATCTGCAGGTATTGATAAGTGTGCCATCATGCGCTTAGCATTCCTTCCTATTAGTATTGCATAATCACTGCTTGAAAATAACATTTCCTTCAGAAACTTAACCTATATGTGAATAAACCACGACTCCATAAGAAATGAGTGTTGTGATATAGTGAACATATTATAGTGCCAAGCACAGCTGCAACTGTTGAAGAAACATATTGACCACTATCATAATGTCTTCATAGACTAGTGTTAACGAAAACTGAGTGTGTTCTAAATTTCTAATGTTACCTGTTAGAATGATTCCTTTAATAAGTTTTGTGCCATGGCATGTATACTTGGCCATAAGGCACGAGGCACAACGGCCCGGCCCATGGCACGACATTTTGGCCCGGCCCGAGCACGGCACGGCCCGATGGGCGGGCCGTGCCTGGGCCGCCACCTAGGCACGTGGCACGGCACGGGCATGGCCCAATCTAAGAGGCGGCACGAGAGCGGCCCGGTGATTGTGATTCCAACGGCTAATTCGGTTAAAATGATTTGTGATAACTAATAATTGAGTTGTGACCTTTTAAAAACGATGAACACTTGTGAAAAATTGAAAATGATGAACACTTATGACAATTTTGAAGTTTTTCTCGCATGACGGGCCATCGGCCGGCACGGAACTGCACGACATAACGGCCCGCGGGCCGTGCCTTGGGCCGGCAACCAGGCACGAAGCACGACTAGGCACGGCCCGTCAGGCACGGCGGCCCGAGAAGGCACGACACGGGCCGGCACGGCACGGCACAATGGCCATCTATAATGGCATGGAAACTGAAGTACTATTGAAACTAGAGGTGACTCATGAGACATGCTTGAGCACTTTGTTTTTCAAAAATAGAAACCCGCAGCCGAATAGTGGCAAAGCTTAAACCAGGCCAATGGGGGTCATGGCCCCTTTCTCAACCTTGAAATTTCTTAACAAACCACTTAATCTTGGTTAACAAATTTGCAAAATAGAGGAAGATTTCCATAGCTCCCATCCCCCCTCACACCCCACACAACTGCAGCTGAGTACAATATTTGTTGGGAAAAAAATCTAAGGGTTCGAGTATTCTCTGTTTAATACTAGGCTGCTCAAACTTTATTCAAGTTCAACCAAAATACCAAATACAAGCAATAAGAGGTTATGGGCTAGACGGGACTACAATCGAAGTTTCAAATTCATTGGAGGAACCAATGCCGCAATTAAAACAATGCATGGAATGCAAGCAAATTGAGCCCAAGCTCTGTGTGTGTGTGTGTGTGTGTGTGGGGGGCGGGGGGGGGGGGCATCTCTCACCCTATCAATCAGCACAGTGAGGCCCGCAGCCGTGACGTAAGGCGCGATGAACTTGGCGGAGGAGAGACGCACCCCCAAGCTCTCGAGGAGCGGCACCACGCCGTGGTCACGCCTGCTCCGTCCCATGATGTACACCTTCCTCCTGAAACCGAACCTCCCCATCTCCATCTCGACGACCCCGCTGAGGCTCAGCCGGGCCCCGGCACCGGAGCTCCACGAAGCCCAGAGACCGAGCTCGTCCAGCTCGCGGACGCCATCGGCGAGCATAGCGGCGTAGGCCGGCGCGCGCGCGGCGATGGCGGCGGCGTCGGCCGGGGAAGCGCCGCCCTCGCGGAGGAGATCCGCGACGGCGGCCTCTGCCTCCCGGAGGTCGTAGGTGGGCGAGGCAGAGTAATTCGTGGACGAAGATGTGGCATTGGGGAAGGCGACGATGGGGCCGCCCAGACGGCGGCGCGGGAGGAGGAAGACGAGGGGGAGAGGACGAAGGTGTGTTTTGGGTTGGGGATGGGTGGAAAGCGGGAGAGTGTACAGCGGCGAGATTGCAGGTTTCCGGATGGGAGGATGGAGGAAGCCGAAAGTTGCAGCGGCGGCGGCGGCCATGGCCAAGGCTGAGAGCGGAGGGCAACGTCGGAACGGGCTGGATGAGGGACCGGAGACCGGAGTCAGCCACCGGCTTCCCGCACGCTTTGTTCCGTTCCCGCGTGCATTATCCATGGCATATGGAGTAAACTTGAAGAAAATGAATTTTATGATTTTTATCCCCCCAAAAATTTCAGGGATTGTTTTTATTACTGAAGTTTGCCTCAATAAAATTGAGCAAATTACACCGAACCTTTTTACTTTTTGTGATAATTCATTTAAAATATTTAATTCTACCACTTCTATTCTCTCTATTCAAATTATAAGATATTTTATTTTCTAAATACGTAATTTTTACTCGGCACTTAGATATATGTTTTACGTGATAAAAATCAAAACAACTATAAAAACCAAAACATATTATAACAATATAGAATAGAAAGAGTATTCTTCTTCCCAATTCAAACCAAAATATAAGGACAAAATAATCAACATATGAATAATTAGATTTCAATGGCCATAATAGATAAACTAGACAACCTTTTCGACATTGAATTTAACATTGAACAAGCACGTATGCTCCTGAATGACAAGTTATGCAAGTATGAATAATCTTTAGGCCTGTTTAAATTCTCCCCTCTGAACTTTAGAACTCTAAACTTTAAAGCTAAAGCTTTAAACGGGTGGTCTAAAGTTAGCTCAAAATTTTAGCTCACCACATATTAAGATTTTAGACATAAAAAATGTACTGAAGTACTCTAAAATTTAGAGTCCTCTAAAGCTTAGAAGTATAGATCCAAACAGATCCTTAGTTAGTTGTTGAACCCAAACCAAAAACACATAGGGAGTGTTTAGTTTGAGAAACGGGGTTTATCATCATCTACTCATTCCTCGATTTTTTTTATTTAGTTTGTAGAATGGAACATGTTAATACATCATTACATTATTGGTCACAAACTAATAATTAGTACTACTATATGATAAATAAAGTAGCCTAGTACATTTGAGAACTAAACATCCTAATACTAAATCACATGACCCATTTTTAACTAGCAAAATATCTCGGTGTCATTAAATTGTTGATATTTTTGTCAAAATAATCCCTCTATTCTAAATTATAAGTTAATTATATGAAAATATAATTAATAAAGAATTTAATGATATTTAGTTGGAATCGTAAATGTTATTATCTTATTATGTAAATTTGGTCAAACTTGAGATGTTTTGAGTTTCTAAGATTCTTGAAATAACTTATAATTTAAGAACAGATGGAGTACCATAGAAGTATGTGTAACCACGGCCGACGCTATTGTATCATTAGAGCATACGAATGACATCCTAAAAAATAATTTAGAAAATCCTAGATTCCTCACTGTCCCTAGATCATATGAGGCCACTCTCAATGGAGTTTCATAAAAGTTTTATGGGCATTAAATATGCTGATGTAGCATTGTATTAATAAAGAGAGAGATAATGAGAGTTTCATGGGTGTAGAGAGAGTTACATGGGGATGAAACTTCTCTGCATTGTTTTCAAAATATGGTTGTGTTCAGCGACGGATCCAGGGGGGCTGGGGTCGCTGCAGCCCCCATATGCCCTCATCTCTTCATTAAATATCTATAAAATTTAGTCATTTCTCTATTAAATATCTATAAAATTCTCTCATTTCTCCATTAAATCTCTATAAAATTCTCCAAAATCTTCTTGTTAATCATGACATGAATTTAGATAGTAAATATTAGTCCTAAATCATCATTAAATCTTCATTGTCGATCATCATCTTTATTACTTAGCCCCCTTGAAAAGTCCTAGATGGCTAGAGGGGGTAAATAGTCTAATTAAAATTTCTACAAAATACTAGAGCACAGGGTTAGTAGACAACTAAGAAGCTTTTTGCTCTAGCTCTACAAGGGTTGCAAGCCACCTATCCAAGCAATTCTAGATGTTTGAGTATCTATCAAGCAATAGCAACAACACTAAAAATACTCAAACTAAGCTAGCAAGGTAAACTTAATAAACAAGTAAACTAGCTAAACAAACTACGAGCTACACAAGCAAGAATTTAAGAATGTAAGTACAAAGGAGGTAGTGATGATTATACCAAAGCCTTGCAATGAAGATATCAATATTAAGAAGCAATCACAATAAGAATCCCAATGAGAGGCCGGGAGACAAGATTGATATAATATTTTTTCTCCCGAGATTCACTTGGTTGCCACCAAGCTAGTCCCCGTTGTGTCGACCGCTCACTTGGTGATTCGGTGGCTAATAGGCAATCACAAGCATAGCCCACTACTTGGGCGCCACAAGAATCAACCCACAAATGAGGATAACTCAAAGACATGAGCAATCCACTAGAGTTACCCTTTGGGGCTCCGCCGAGGTGGGTACAAGCCCTCTCACAATTGTCGAAGCCGGCCGCGAACAATCACCAACACGCGCCGAAGCTTCCTCCACCGCCCAAGCCGTCTAGGTGTTGGCAAACACCAAGAATAACAAGAAATCCCGCAACGATGACGATGACCAAGTGCCACTAAGATGCAATGCAATGATCAAAGCACTTGGTTCACTCAAACTCTCATGAATATGCAATTGGATCAAAGAGAGATGAGTTGGGGGCTATCTCAAGCAAGCACAAAAAGTGAGAATGAATGAGAGGCGCAAGAGAGAGTCGTAGGAGTCGGCCAAAATATATATATAGCATCTCCATAAAAACTAGTTGTTTTACCTCTTCATCACACTTTCCTGCGTGCCTTCGTTCTCTCGCAGAATTACACGTTCGGACGCGTGAAAGAGTTGAGCTCCGGACCAAAACATGCAGCGTCTAAACACGTTGCAAAAACATTCCAAAGAGCATCCAAGCTCCGGACGCATGTCCGGATTGACCCCTCCGGACCAAAGACGATGTCCCGACACGACACCAAGAACCAACAGAGAGCTCCGAGACTCCGGACGCTTGTCCGGAGCTTACCTCCGAACCATAAGCACCGTCCAAACCTCCTGTTCACCGTATGTTGTAGCTAGGGTATGCCTCCGGATGCGTAGGAAATGGTCTAGACCATGCAAACCCTTGTGTCCGGACTAGCGTCCCGACCTCTTTACTTTACCAAACCGTGTTGTAACTTTCTCATCAAGTTCATATGTGCTAACACTAAGTGTTCCATCACATGTGCACGTGTGTTAGCTTTACTTTCATATTTTCTTGGAATTAAATTCATTACACTAACTTAGGTTCATTTTAGATATGCAATGCAAAAAACCTAGTGGCACATGATAACCGCAATCGACACGAGTTTTCCCTTCTTGATAGTACGACTATCTATCCTAAAGGTGATCACACTCTCTATAGTGTCTTGATCACTTAAGCGAGAATGACCCTATGATATACCTTTGCCTTGAGCCACTTTTCATTCCATCTTTTCATCCATGGAGAACTTGATCCATGTCCATCATGGTCATCCACATTGCTCCACTTGTCAAGTTAGATCACCCTAACTTGATCATATACTTAGCACTAGGGTTAGTCCATATGTTTCATCAATTGACCAAAACCAAACTTAGGTTTTCACCCCCTTGATCGCATCCTGGTTCGCCAATAGTTGTGTTGGAAACTGGGCCGTTTGGTTAAGGCCCAGTGCATGCCAGGCCAAAGCTGCGGCTGCGCCAAAACTGCGGCGCCTGTTTTGTTGGCCGGACTTGCGGCACGCTTTGGCAACAAAAAAGCACTAGAACGCGATGGCTAGCTTGTGGCATGTCGCAATTGACGCAGCTAACCAAACGCACGCCAAACATGCGGCAGGAAAAGTGCGGCACGGTGCGGCAAACTTTGGGTGCCAACCAAACGGTCCGTCATGAAACTGCCTGCCATTGAGAATGGCCTGAGTACAGATACAGAGTACTATGGAGGGTAATCTGTTTGTCTAAATTCAGCAACCAATGTGGTTGTAGTTGTGATGGAACTTTTGAATTTCGGGCTGGGCTCGGATGGATCGGTTTGTGACGACGCCACTGCCCGTGCTGCCACCTTGTTTTTGTCTACTAGCCCGCAAGGCCCTAAACTTGAGCATGCAGCCCGTGGGCCGAAGGCACGACCCAAAGCACGGCGATTCAGCCCGATCCGAGCACGACACGACCCGGTCAGCAACCGTGCCCGTGCCGGCCCACGACACGTAGCAGGTCGTGCTTGGGCCGAGGCCTCGGCACGTCGGGCGGCACGGCACGACCCGTGAAAATGTAGCAGGCCCGTGAGCGGCCCGGTGCTTTGTCATGGTCTTCTAAAGGCCCACGTTACCTATCAGCTATTCCACATAACCCTAGCTTTCGGTCATTCCTTTGCCTCCCCCGCCGCTTCCCTCCCGACGCCGCCTCCCCACGCCGCGCGCACACGGGAGCCGTGAGCCCGCAGCGGTGGTCTCCTCCCTTGTCGCGTCCTCTGCTCCACCCGACAGCGCAGCCGCAAGCACCTCCTCCATGTTCCTCTCTCATTCCTTGCGAGTCGCAGCGCCATCCAGCCTCTGCTCGGCTGTCGGCTTCTGCTCGGCGGCGGCGCCCCGGCCTCCCGGCTCCCCTGCTAGGCGGCGAGCATGACAGCTCCTGAAGGCGTGCGCTGCGGCGACGACGGCCTCCCAGTCCCGGCTCCCCTTCCCTCTCCTCCTGCGCGACCTTCTCCTTGCGGCGAACACGCCGTGAGCGGCGGCGGCGCAACCGAGCGCCGCGGCCTCCCGGCTCCTCTTCGCTCGCGGGCTACGGGCTGGCCCGACGTTTTGTTGGGCCTCGTGCTTAACTGGCTGGCACGACCCGTATTTCGGCCCACGGACCGGGCCTGGGCTGGCGAGCAAGCATGGTGTCCTGTGTAGGCCCGACCCGGCGACACACGGGCCATTCTAGCCCGTACCCGTACAGGCCGGGCCATGCCTGGGCCCGTGCCGTACCGGCCCGACCCGGCCTGTTGCTCATCTTTACAAGGCCCGCAACTAGTACTCGTACCTCCTTCTGAATGAGTTCGAAAATACTAATGTCTCCTGCCTGTGGGCCCGTAACTATCGTCACAATTCACAACACGACTCCCGCATGCGCTCCCGTATCTGTCCGGTAGTGACAGGATTCAAAACAAGGGCTGTCTTTAGTTATCCTACTTTTTTCCAACTTTTCATCACATCCATATCACATTAAAATACCGACACATATATAGAGTATTAAATATAGATAAAATAAAAAATTAATTGTACAATTTTGTTGTACGAGACGAATATTTTAAGCCTAATTAATTAATAATTGGACAATTATTATCAAATAAAAACAAAATTGGTACAGTATGTCATGACCAAGTACTACAAGATTTTTTTACACCATTTCCATCTTCTAAACCCATCAAAGGAGCGAATCTCCCGGAAGTGTCACTGAACCGTGGGCCCAGGACCTATGGCGAAATCCGAATCCCGGCACCCAAAAGCGCGAAAGCTGCGGCAACTCGCCACCTTGATCCATTCATAGCTCCGCTCACTAAAGCTCTCACGTTCCATCTCGGTGACAAGTGGGGCTTCATCTCTAGGTGACCCACATGTCAGTGTGAGAATAGCATGAGTGAGAAGGGGAGAAGCCGTCCCCCGGTGATACCGCCTCGGAGTCGGAGGCAGAGAGGAGGACCGACTGGAGGAGATGCCGAGGGGGAGACTCCTCTCAACTTGTCCTCGGAGTTGGCGCTCTCCTCGGCGTGAGAGAGAGAGGAAAAAGGTGAAAGTAGAGAGAGAAAGCGAAAGAGCCCAACCAATTCAAATCCCTACTAGGCGTAGGCGAGGGCTTCCGTTCCAAGCCTGGGAGTGCGGTGCGGTGCGGTGCGGTGCGGTGCTCCTCCTCCGGGCGGGCTCTCGCACGGAGAGATCTCCGAGCATCCCTGCTACTACTCCCGAAGTACGCGCTATTCCTCCTCAACCTCAACCTCAACCTGCGTGGCATTTGCGGCTGCTTAGACAAAGTGTGTATCCGTGTTTCGCTACGCGATTTAATAAGTTTCTGTGAGGTTCCACTTGGAGGTATGACGTGCGGGAGTGGGCATGGAAACCGGCGATTTCAAAAAATTTCCCTCGCAATGGTTGGTGGCAATAGTGTGCTTCCTTTTTTTAGCCTACTCGTATGCATGTGATGTGATTTTTGTTTTTCGCTTGGATGTGCCCCGATTGCTCTCTGATCTCTAGATTTGTAGTGTTTAATGCGGCAAGTGTAAGGGCGAGATACGGGCCTGGTGCTGCTTGTCTGAAGTTCACTCACGCTTAGTTTTGCTTGGTTAGTTTTAGTTAGTTATGTTATGTTTCGGTGCATTTCTGAATCGAACCAGTGTTCATTTGCGGGCAATTTAGCCTCAATTGTTCGATAAGCTCCAATTGAATGTTCTCGGACTCAAATTTGTCATTCTCTTACCGAGTGCTCCAATTTGGTTGTCCCGCATGTGTATCTGATTCCTTATTTGAGTTCATGTATGTTTTGTGTTTCAGATCAGGTAAAGGAATGGGTGGTCACGGTACAGGAAACACTGCCTCTGTTCCCTTGTTGGGGAAGGCACTGTCCTTCTCCTTGTAAGTTTTCCTGTGGGTTCTCTGCTGTTGTTCAAGGGGATTTATCCTGTGCTAGTGTCAAAGCGCCAAGATGAAGTCCAGTGCGGTTACTAAGGGCAAGGCCGTATTTGAACTGAAGCACAAGCTGGTCCAAGCTGTTAACAAGATTGGTGACCGAGACACTTACCAGATTGGATTGGATGAGCTCGAGAAGATGGCGGATACCCTAACCCCTGACATGATTGGCCCCTTCTTGTCATGTGTCATTGACACTGATGCTGAGCAGAAGAGTGCAGTGCGGAAGGAGTGCATCAAGGTGATTGGCACACTAGCACGACTACATGGAAACCTATTGGCACCACACATGGCAAAAATGGTGTCCAGTGTGGTTAAGCGCCTGAAGGACGCCGATTCAGTTGTTAGAGATGCATGTGTTGACACTTGCGGTACCCTTGCAATGTGCGCCAGAAGTTATGGGGATGGTGGTGCAGCGTTGGTCACATTGGTCCGCCCCTTGTTTGAATCATTGGGTGAACAGAATAGATATATTCAGGCTGGGGCAGCACTGTGCCTGGCTAAGGTTATAGATGAGAGCAATTACTTCCCTGGGCCTGTGCTCCCGCAGATGCTTGTCCGTGTTGTTAAGTTGCTCAAGAATCCCCATTTCATGGCAAAGCCTGCTGCTATTGACTTGATAAGAAGCATTATTCAGGTTTGCATTCTTGCTTTTGTGTCAGCAATGCCAGCCCACTAAAACCTCTTCATGTGTAAGCACGTTTTCACATGCTTTTCATGTTATACAGATTACTTTGCATGTTCATCTGACCTTGCAATTGGTATAATGAGAAAGAAACGTTCTTCTGTGTAATATTTACTACTGAATTAATGTTTAGTCAGATTGGAAATACTACAATTTTACTACAAAGGCGCATGTCTTTCTTGCTTATTCAAGTCTAGATTCATGCATTGGGTTGCTAGATTGATTGGTCACTAATATATGGTGTAAATTCAGCAGCACTTCTTAATATCTTTCAAGAAGTACATTAATTATCTTCATCTTCAGTTTGGTTTCATAGCTTCTAGCTACCAATCTACCATAAGATCTTGCATTGTGTTGTGTACTTATTTTTCCTGCTCCTCCCCCTTTTCAGGCTGAAGGTGCTTCTACAGAGCAGACATTA
The DNA here is from genome assembly GCA_022036555.1 of Microstegium vimineum. Taxonomy (NCBI): domain Eukaryota; kingdom Viridiplantae; phylum Streptophyta; class Magnoliopsida; order Poales; family Poaceae; genus Microstegium; species Microstegium vimineum. The sequence continues at coordinate 57,475,029 of CM039119.1, read as the reverse complement.
TCATCAGCTCTAACAAGTATTATGGATGCGTTGAAGAGTACTGACTGGAATACCAGGAAGGCTGCCTCACTAGCTCTTTCAAGTATTGCGGTCAGTTCTGGGTATTTGGTTACCTCTTTCAGAACTTCCTGTCTTCGTTCCCTTGAGCGTAGTAAATTTGACAAGGTATTTGTATCCCTTCACTCCCTTGTACCTGTGGAATTTATGCTGTAACAAAAATTTCTTTTTATGTTTTAGTTTTACTGACTTCATGCCTCCTATGATAGGTAAAACCAGTACGTGACGCCATTATACATGCAATTCAGCTGTGGAAAGCTATTCCAGGGTCTCATACTCCTGAACCATCAGAAGCTGGATCATCAACAAAAGGTACAAAAGGATGTTCCTTTACTTTAGATTTAACAGTTGAGTAAAATAGATATAACACTTTTTTTATTAAAAGTTAACATACATATATCTTTCTTGTTCTTCATTTAAAAATGTTTTGTTCCCAAAATAAATAAGCTAATCAGAACTCACATGGTGTTGCTATTTATAAGCAATTCCCTTCTCATTTGTCAACTCTTCCAAGATTATGCATCTTAACTCAAAGGTATTCAACTAAAAAATAATCAAATAGCTAAAAAGTATTCTAGTTGCCGAGGCATGAGGCAGCAATGCTACTGCTCTTCTTGTATTTTTTTCATGAATCATGGCTAATATTACACAAGCCATGGATTCCAACCTTTTCTTTGTGAGTTAATATTTAAGTTTATTGTGGGTTTAAATGGCTATCAAAGAATATCACAATACCATGTTAATGCCTTATGGTTTGTGATTAACGTGTGATGCTGCTAGCCAACGAGATCCTTCTACTATTCTTTTTCACATGTCCTCTATTGCTTCTGGTGTAGTTAATCACAGTCACTGACTCAGCTTATTTTCTATTGCCTATCAATGTCTTCTCAAAGAGAACTTCTTTGGAGACCATCATGACGCCAAAAGTATACATGATGGAGGATCAAGAGATACTTCTTTTAGGAGAACAGATCATGGGCCTTCTGTGTCTGTTATCAGTGGCAGTTCTATCAGTTCAGCAAAGAGGAGGTCTCCTTTGTCTATCAACAAAGTAGCCCTAAACAATGCTGCAAATTTGCAACGTATGAAGTCTGGTGATTGGCGTGTTGAGGTGTCAGTTCCAAAGCAGAATATGATGCCACTTGTTGATAATGATGAGAAGGGGTCCAGTAAAGTCTGCATCCTAAAAGACGCAAAGAGAAATGCATATGAAAGCATTGATGTAGACAGTAAGTTTGATTATGACATTATGGATGATAAACAAGAGTGCTCCTCTGTGTCAGAAGTAGCCAGCAGGAGTTGTGAGACAAAGCATGTCTTTACTGCTCGGGAATGCACTGAAGATTGTGATTCAACACAAGTTATGGAACAATGTCATAGGGGTCGAGAAAGAAAGAGCATAGACTCGACAGTTACAGATGCTACTGCTCATGGTGCACATAGTTGTTGTCTGAATGCTGTGAATGAATTGACCCTTGTTAGGAAGCAACTTCAAGAGATGGAGAGGAAGCAAACAATTTTTTTTGATTTGTTGCAGGTAACTATCATGCTTTGAGTTGTGAAGATATTGTCAATTTGATTTGTGTCTATATTTAGCTAATATGGAATCGTATATATGGATCAATGTGGTAACAGTGTAAGTTATAATGCAAGGCTCATAATTCCAGTTATATGGGATTTATAATATCATTTCAATTTCCAAATTAGTTCCAGTGCTTTACTGAACATTTTATGTTCTTATAGTAGCCTACAATATTGTTAAGCTTCTTGATTATTTATGATTTTGTTGAACATTGGGATCCTTGAATGTGAATCCTATTCTTATTTGACATTTTGTTTTCCTCAAACTCTCCACTTGCCAATTTAAATAAAAATGGCAATGCATATTGATGGTAACGATGATTGTCTTCAAATTCTGTCAAGTTTTGCCTTACCACTGCATCATGTAGGAAAAAGCTATGCACCATCTGCAAATTCATATGAAGACACCATATGTGTAAAGAAGTGAATTCATATCTTCTCTCAAATGCTTACTTCCCACTCGATTCATTGTAGGAATTTATGGCCAGCTCAGCAGAGAACATGTCAGTGCTCAATTTGAAGGTGCATAATTTGGAGAATGCTGTAGACAAAACTGTGTATACAATTACTCAGAGCGAAAGCCGGTATCATCTTCCTGGCTCCAAGTATTTTAAGAACCAAAGCGTCTCTTCTTTGCCTAGGCTTTCTACTTCTACACCTAGATCATCTGTGGATGCTAATTACAAGCCACCACCAATCTCACAGTTGAAACATGAGAAGAAGTGGATGCGTGATCTACCATCTCGTGGCTCAAACATGTGTCCTAAAGAGGGTGCTGAATTTCCGAAGGATCATGTTCGCAGTAAAGTTAGGAAGCTTGGGCCTGGGGGATCAGAGAGTAACTTGGGAAGATATGTTCCAAGCTCAGCAAGAAGTCGAGCGTCAGGGGTTAAAGGGACTTATCCAGTTTCTTTTACCAGTTCCTGTGAGCAATCTGGACTGCAAAATGCATTGTGTGCCTCTAATCAGCCTGGTGAGTTTCAAGATACTGATGGCATGGAGCCTGCATACATGGAAGCCCTGAACTGTGGTGATTATGATGATCTGATTGACCTAATGGATAGAACTGGACCTGTTCTTGAGAAGTTGTCGTGTGAGACAGCAAATCTGCTTTTGAGGGTTATAGCTGACCAGTTTCTTAATAAAAAGTTCTTTGACTTGGCGCTGCCTTGGCTTCAACAGGTACTTCACTAGAATTTGTTCTACAGTACTAGATTGGAACTTGGTTTCCTTGCTTTGCAAGGCTAGTCCAGGAATTGTATCTGCTATCATACAGTAATGAGTCTAATAAAAGCTTGTGCAACTTACTCGTTGCCACTTTGATTTGCATGTGTTGCCCCAGTTAGCAGATTTAAGCACGATTTATAAGCCAAGTCAGCTATTTGCATCTGTGAGAGCACAAAAGGAGTTCATTTCTGCATTGGAGGAAGCTGCAACAGGTGTATCCACAGAACCAGCCTTGAGGATTGCAATTGCACAGCTCGCATTTAAACTGACCAAAGCTTTTGAGCTTGGCCCATGCAGGTAATAAATGTTGTTCGTTTCCAAAAAATTAAAATTATGTCATCAATCCTCCTACTTAAATCTGGATGTCTGTCTTGTGTTACTGACACACCCATTCTGTTTTTGCAGGAAAATTTCAACCAGAGTGTGCAGAGAAAACGAAACTATCCTGGCCACTGCAATGTGAAATGTTCCTTGCACTGATAATCTGGTCTGTGCTCAGGCCATGAAAGCAGTGCTTTAGTGAGCTTAAGTTCTTTTCTTGTAGCTGTACAACCTTTGTAACGTGTTTAATTAGTGTGTGAAAGACTAGAAGATTTCTATAGAGGTTGATAGTTTGGTTTGGTAGTTTAAAACATGCGTGTGTTTGGTTCTGTACTGTAGGTCTGGAAGCTTTTGCTGTGTAGCAGTGTGGAATGACTGAGCTTGTGAATTATTGTTTGTTGCTTGTAGACGAGGCCGTGCAGATTTTTTATTGAGTTATCTATTACCCAGAAAAACTATCGTACCTGCATTTCACTTCCTGTCCACAGCATCAAATCAGTGTCCTTTGCATAGTTCTAGTCCTAACACAATTCTACAATGGAAAAGAAATGCAAAAAAAAAAAAAGAATAAAAGAACGGAAGCTGTCTGTCAAAACCAGACAACAGATTCTGTGCAGCGGTACATCACCCCAGTTCAAGTGTATGCGTTGCCGAGTTGCGTCCCTGCGCCGTAAGGGTGGGCGTCGGCGTGGCGAATGCATTGGAAGAAGCTTGCTGCTGCTGCTCCATCGTCACCTGCTGTTGCTGCTGCTGGAGCATGAAGGCATGTTGCTCGTTCCGGGCTGCGGTGTAGGCCGAGGACGGGTTGGATCGGCCGTGGGATCCTTTTTTTTTTCTGATCTCGCGGCCTTCAAATTAGCAGAACTTCTATCAAAACTATATGCAAATTCTGGATTCTATAAAAACCAGTAGAAATTAGGAGAATTTCTAGTGGTTGCGTTGCTAGGCAAGCAAGATCGTTCGTGCATTCTTGTACAAGAATTCTGGCAAAGTTATAAACTGGTGATAATGTAATGGTATCGTTCTGTCGTATCTGTTCCTCCATTCCCTTCTCAGCAAATTGAGCGGGAGAACTCAAAAGCAATAAGAAATCAGTTGTTACAGGAAGGTTACAGCTCCTAGCAGAACAAGGAAAAACCCTGGCATCCAGGGAAATGGTTATTACAAACAGCTTCAAATAAAAAATACAACATTCCTAGATTGGATCGAGCGATCTGGGGCCTGCACGTCTTCTCGGTCTATTTTCTAACCATGCGGTTCAAGGCCAAAACGGGAATATTTGTTCAACACTCCTACGTCTTCATCTTTCTCTTCTTGCCCTTGCTCTTGCTCTTTTTAGATTTGGCCTTGGTAGTTGCTTTGCTCTTGTAGTCAGGAGCTTTATACTCGGGCACATCACGGAGCCCCAGCTTTGACAGAACAAGACAGTATGAGTCCCAGTCGGTTCTTCGCAAGTATTTCAGGTATTTCTTCCTCTTTTGGACCATCTCCTGAAGCCCCTTTCTAGAATGTTTATCCTGCATCACAATAGTGTGCACAAATTACTTCTTTGAATCAAGATTCAACAGTTCTAAAAGCGTTGCCACCAGATGTTGCAGTAAACCAGCAGAATAAATCATAAGGGAGGCCTAGGATTTTGCATACCTTCTTGTGTAGAACAGCTGACAGATGCTTGATTTTCAGAGTCAGTTGGGCAACTGCAAACGAAATAAGGACATATCAGTAACACGCATCATGATTCACATATAAAAGGCAACAAAGCAACAAGGGCATACAAATACACAATGCTCAACATCTTTAAACATACATCAGAGCTGCCAAGAGACCTCATCTAGAAAAATAAAAGAGATAAAACTTCTCATGCTTAGGTGATGTTTTTCCCCCAGTGAACAAGGTCTGAGAGCAAGGGGTTGACAAAGCTGAAAGGTGTTCACTGTTTAGTTCATAATAGCTCTAGATTTGTTTCAGATATATAAGCATCAAATAAACAACCAATAAAGGCAAAGAAACACAGAAACATTACAAATCAACTTCGTAGCATAAATAATAGATGCACAATTTATGTTTATGTATCATGCAACCTCAAAACAAACAAAGTGTATGAAAACAATGAAAAAGTACTACCTAGTTTAGAACAAATACTGTGTTTGCTATTCTTATTTCCACATAATTGTGTCCACATCTTTCACAAGTAGAACGCTTGCTTGTTCGCTATTCTGATTTCTGCATAATTGTGGCTACATCTTTCACAAGTACTCCTAGAATGCACGCTTGAGCTCGTGTTTACTTTGAAAAAGAGGGTACAGTGTTTACTTCGACCTCAAGAAGAACAGGATAAAGTGTTTACTTTGAACTCGTGCAGACCCACAGTCATTCTCAGACATCTTGAACTCATCCCTCACCCTTTGGAGCTCCAACTTCATCTTCTCTTCGGACGACATATGATCTGGATGGAAGTACTGAAGGTAACTTGGATCAGCAGTAGTAGATCACATCCGAATCCTAAGATGTAAACACGCTAAGGAATACTTGGATGACCAGGAAAATAAAAGGCCAATCTCACCTTCTCTAACAACTCCTCCTGTGGAGGCCGATTCATGTAGTCTAGCGTCAGCTGACCACCAAGGTTCAGCAGTGAAGGTATGTTTACCGGCAGAGGCGGCTTTCCTTGTTTAGTGTCCAGGTTCACAATGCAATTCTTGATTTCTCTAAGAGGAGCGTTAAACCGGCTCTCCTGCTTCTCCAACTCTGCCAGCTTGGCGATCCGCTCCTGCAGCTCCTTGAGCGAGAACCACTCTTTACCGTCTTTGGCCGCAACCGCTGGCCGGAGCTCCACAAGCCTCTTCCCAAGCTCTTCGTAGCTGTAGTGCCTCAAAAGCACAATGGTAGAGTCTTCTTCCTTCCCCGCACCTACAGCCTTCGAGTTCCTCTGTAGCTCTGGAGAGAAGATGTTGCTCTGCGTCTGCGGAGTCAGAAACGGCGTCCGCGGCGGGGAGCGCTTGAGTCTCTCTCGGATGTCATCGAGGCGGATCACCCCCTGCCCAGCGTTGGCACCCTGGGCGACGTTGTCCTTCCTGAGCAGGTCCATGAAGGAGAGGCCGGTTCCGGGAGCGGACGAGGAGGATGCGCCGCCGGTTTGGCGGAAGTCCCCTAGCATCTGGCGGATCTTTTCAGGGGAAGCGCCGTGCGCGGGGTTGGAGCGGGGCAAGTTCGTCGGATTCCGGCGCGGAGAGGGAGACATGCGGAGGCGATCTTTGATGTCCTGGAAGAGCGAGGACGATGGGTTCCGCGGCGCGCCAGGGTTGGGGGGCGGAGAGGAGGACGGGGAATGGGCGGCGTCGTGGTCGTTCGCCGGAGGCGAGGGCGGAGGGAACGGGGGGCTCGAGGAGAAGAAGGCGCGGGGGACGAGGAGAACGGGTCTCCTCCGCGGGGTGATGCGGCGGAGCGCCATGGCGGCGGTGGCTGGTGGAGGTCTCCGGCTATAGGGTTTTGGTGAAGACGACGAGAGTGCCGATGAGTGAGGCGCGAGCGATGTGCTGCGGCCTGTCGGCAGAAGTGGGCCTTACATATACTTATGGGCCGTCACGTAGTCGGCTGGCAAACTGGGCTGAAGCCTGAGCCTGCAAGCATTGTGGCCCATCTCACAGCCTTCTTTTCATTTGTCGAATACCGCCGTTAGGCTTGGCGGTAGCAAACTTGCAATATACCACCAGTTCTCTTGGCGGTAAGATAATTTTTTTTCTTCAAAATTAAGTGCCCATATGTTTTTAGCTTATATATGAACAAAATTTGAGCAGAATTAAGTACAATTGCATTGTCACTACTCACTAGAACACCCACTCTGTCTTTACCTTACCTAAATTAACTGACTTGTTTGCTGCCACACTGTTTGAGCAACCAGATTGTCTAATAAAAGCCTTTTCTTTTGTACAATGGCATGACAAGAGCGGCACACCTACGGTTTCTTTGACAGTTTCAGCAACTGAGCACAACCAAGATGGACGCAGAAGTAGAAGCAGGAGCATCACCAATCAGAATCGTTGCTTCGTTGTGAGACGCTGCGGTGGCCACCCAGCCTCTTGTTGCTGGTGGTGCGCTGGACGCATTGGAGGAGCGACTGCACCACCTCTGACATCGATGGCCGGAATTCTGGATCGGACTGCAACACCACCAGAAACCGATGTTCAGAGTTAATGTTTGTTTCATGGGCCAGCTTTCAGCGTTGTCGCTGAAACAATTCATCATTGAATGAAGATCATCTCTGGGTATTTCGATCAGTTCACCTGGACGCAGCGACCGAGGACATCAGCGAAACGGGACAATGCTTTCGGTGGATATAGGCCACGCAGAGCTGGATCTGCCAGAGCTTCCAAGGCGTCGATGTCATGAAGCTGTGGAGTGACAAACTTGACCAAGGACTGCTCCGCTCTAGGCTTCGAGCTGGAGTCACAAAGGACATCAGAATATTAACTGCAGCCATGTTCCTGAGCCTGGCTGACAAACACAATGTTCCACAGGCACGTGTTGCCTGTTCTGGAATCACAAAATGTGCAGTCCAGAGTGGAAGGATGCTATCTTCTTTTTTCTTCAATTAATTACCTATCGTAGGGCTTCCGACCGGTCAATAGCTGAAGCATGACGACACCGAAGCAGTAGACATCACTCTTCATAACGTAACCTGATGACCTTGTGCACTCTGGAGGATCGTACCCTGGTCCCAGGCTCTCACTCGTATCCTGCAGAGAGTTATCACAATTTTTTACATTCATGCTTTTGCTCAACAAATTCTTTCAAGAGACATTCTGCAAACCTCATAGAAGTATGCAAGGCCGCAGTCAGTGAGATGAGGGTTGAGGTCAGCATCAAGCAAGACGTTCGATGCCTTAATGTTCTTATGGATCACTGGAGGTGAACACACGTCATGTAGGTACCTGAATCCAACAAGAGATATCAATACCCCTTTCTTCCGAACTACGAACATCAATACCCCCTCTTGCCTGAAGATGTATTATTTTTTTATCTAGGCCTAAATAAATATTATTATAATTGCTAACTTACTCCAGAGCACAAGCTGTACCAACAGCAATCCTTACGCGGGTGTCCCAGGTCAGCGGCTTGCTGTAGTCATCGGACAAGTGCAGGAAGTCATAGAGGGATCCATTCATGTTGTACTCATAGACCAGCATGTAGTGCCCAGGCTCTGAGCAGTAACCAACAAGTTCAGAGATGTTTGGATGGCGCAGCTTGGAAATGCTGCTCACAAGATCCATGAAGTCGCTGCTTCCTGAGAAGCTCAATGGATCAAACTTCTTGACGGCCAGCACCTGATTTTTTTTTGGCGTGTGAGAGACAATAAGTACAACGAGAATGCAAGGTGTATGATTAGTATGAAGTGCAAACTCAAGATCTTGCTACAGATCATAATTGACGTGCATCAATAATAGAAATAATCAAGTTCAATTCAACTATATGGTACTATACTGTTGAAAAATAATCGATGAGTAGCTTAGAACACTTTTGGACAAGATATTGCATGTGAAAGTTTAAATTTTATACACGCAGAAGGAAGAATACTGAAGTTTTATCAACAAACAAGTTCCTTTGGCATGGGTTTAACCGTTTAAGAAGGCAACAGTAAGGTCTTACCCTTCCATCAGAATATTTTGCCTTGTAAACGCCACCGATTGTCCCCTGACCTAGTAACCTGCTACTATGGAAGCTGCCAGTGGCTGCTTGGAGGTCTGATGATGAATAAGTAACAAGGTTGATTGGATCTGTGCTCCGCCTTGAATAGTTTAGTTTGTTCTCGAATTCATTGTCACTAATCGACTTGCTAGGCATCATTGCAGACGGTGTCCTACTGGTTATTGACGAGGAATGCTCCAGTGGCTTCATGTTGATCGCTGAAGCAAAGAAAGCAACATGAGCTCTTTACAATAAATGTTAAAAGAAACAAAAATGAACTCTTTACCTTTCCCATCATCAACTAGCGGGGTAAATGACCGGTTGTGACCTGACTCGTCCATGATGTAATGAGATGAGTCAGAAGAGGTATGGTTCCTCTTCAACACAGACAAGAGAATCAGAGCTACAAGAAGCACTGCTATCACAATCGCTCCGATGGCGATACCGTTTATTCCACCTCCAACCCCTCCTCCTGAAGAGCCTCCCAGTGCAGAACCCTTCTCCATACCAGGAGGAGCTGACCCGGACGACCACTGGTTCCCTCCAATCCTTCAGAATGTGTCAAGGACTTTAGAATTCATCAATAGCAACAAAAAGGATTATAGCGGATGGAATTACTACTTACTGTAGATTACTAATGTCTTTTAGTTTACTTGGGATCCACCCAGAAAAATTGTTGTTCTGCAGATTCCTTGAGCACAAAGGGGAAGCCGTTATAGCTTGGTTCTCAGAAAGATAAGTGTAGTTTCTGCTAAGTATGCACAGTAAATAGGCTATAGAATACCCATTGCATGCCTAAAACTGGCAACACAGTTTTCAGCACTGGCATTTTTTCACAGATTTATTAATGTTGTACTGCTGTGCAGAGGCACCGCAATGCATACATGGAGTCATCAGGACAATATTGCTTTTTAATGTACTTGCGAAAAAAGACTAGTTTTTATGCAGTGAGTGTTTACTTTGAGATATACTTACAGATCCTCGAGAGGAAGTTTGGCTAGAACATCTATATGACCACTGAATTGGTTGCTCTCCAAATTCCTGCATACATTTTGAAAAGAATGGCACTGATTGTAGATCTGAAAGAGAGTGTGCATGCATTACTACCATGTGTAAATTTCAGTTTCTTTAGGACAGTCCCAATGCTATAAACCAAAGGTAGTTTCTATGCCTATTAATTTATGTAGACACTATGTATAGGAACCATGTTCCCAATAGATAGTTTCTACATAATATATTTTTTGTCCAATCACATGTCTTCTCTCTCCATCATCTACCAATCACATCTCTTGATGCCTTGGATCTCGTGTAGACATGGTTTGTTATCTAAGAAACCATTTCCTCATCTCTCTTCTATAATGGAAGTGCCACATCTTCTTTTTGCTTAGTCGACAACCTAATTAATGAACATAGAACATAGATAGAAAACATCTGCTTTCGTGGTTGGGAGTGCCCTTACAGCGTCTTGAGGTCTTTAAGGTGTTGAAAACTTTGGGGCAGGCTGCCTGAGAAGCGGTTGAAGGAGAGATCCCTGATGAAACAATTGAGGTTAGTCATACAGGACAGGCTTACTGCAATAACATTCTAGCAGCTACCGTAGAAAACAAATTCCTATTATAGATACCAAAGACTTGGGAATTCGCTGCTTGACTTACAACGTTGAGAGCTTTGAAAGTTGTGAAAACATATCCGTCAACTGCCCACTTAGGTGGTTCTTGCCCACATTTCTGCATTTTAATCAAATGAGGAATTATACGGTAATTGATGCAAACAAAAAACACAGCTGTGTGAAGGGAACAGTGAGCAAACAATTAAATAGAGTGCAATGTGAATCGGAATTCCTACAGTGTTTCTAGATCACCCATCTGAGATATCGAATAAGGAACTCCTCCGGTAAAAGAGTTTCCGTAAAGATTTCTGCATCAATAAGAAAAAAAAAACACAAGAGAATGTGTTGGTTTAGTCACGAACCCACGCAAAAGAGTTGAATATGGATGAGAACCGGAGACTCACAATTGAACCACATTTGGTGGAAGCTGGTATGGGAGATCGCCGTTGAGATTGTTATTGCTGACATCACTGTACTACGTAAAACAAGGAAAATTCAACTAAGTTGCATTACCACGATGGTCAATGCGGTGCAGGAAATCACTAGGACAACTCACAATTTGGTTACTGATTTCAAGCTTGATAGCTGATATCCTAGCGAGCCGCTTAGTCCAAGCCCTGACAAGTTACTGCTCTATGCAACATGATTATTTAGAGACAAACTGAGGTAAAAATGTCATGGAAAGCTAAAAGAAAAAAAAGGGTACTTTCACGGCGCTGTTAAATGCTGAAGAAGCAGTGAAAAAAATCCAGAGGGCATTTCATTTGCGTACATTTCTGTGACAGATGAGCCGCTGCATTCTATCCCCTTCCACTCGTCATCGTCGTCGCAGGGATCACCGCCGCTCGATTTCCAACCGGACAATTGCGATGGCTTGTTCATGCTATCGAACATCACATTGAGCGCAGCAACTGACATTGCAAGACACACGATATCGAACCATGGCCAATGCATACACAGAGAGGGCACATTGAATCCAAACCCTCACCGTCAGACTTGTCGGTCTTGGCGACCGCGGGCGGCGCTACCGCAGAGAAGAGGACGGCCAACCAGACGAGCTGCGGCGATGGCGGCGGCAGGGGGCGCCGTCGTCGAGCCATTGCACGCCAAGGGGAGCACGGCGCGGTTCAGCTGAGAGCGTGCAGGAGGAGACCCCACGCGCGCGCGTACGTCGCCTGATCTCCTCCGCCTTTCTCTCATGGATTCATGGGATACAGGTCTCGCGGTGGGAAACCATGGCCTTTCCGAAATTAGGAGACGCAGGAAGAGACGGGGACACAGAGATGGAACGAGACCGTCGTCGCCATTGGAGCAGCGAGAGTGTCGCCAAGCCATTGCTTTGAATGCCTCTGATTTCATTCATTAGTTATTAGTTGTAATTTCTTACAATGTCAAGGCCTAACAAAATCCGTTGTAGTCTAGCTGGTTAGGATACTCGGCTCTCACCCGAGAGACCCGGGTTCGAGTCCCGGCAACGGAATTTTTTAAATTCATTTAGATTTAGTTGAACCAAACCGAAAAACATTCAACATTTTCCTTTTGAAAAGCATTTTGAATTTTGAGACGTTTAGAATTCAGAGTAATAACATTTTGAGAGAACAAAAATATGTGCTCTTGAAGGCACTTTGAATTTTGAGACGTTTCGAATTCAGAGTAATACCATTTTGAGAGAACAAAAAACATGTAGCAATTGTACATCTCTATAGAAAAGCAATGTAATCATGTACTAACAATCCCACTTTCTTTCCCACTGTTTCCTCTCCCGACAACTGAACAAAACAACGAATGGCCCCTTGGCCTTGATTCTGTATGGTGTATCGTATCCCTCCAAAATCAGAAAAGAAAAAAAAAAACTCTTTGATTAGCTCTCATGCGGCGGCGACGTGGTCACTCAGCTTTCGGCCGCTTGTTTCCAGTGGGAAGTATGACACGGCGATGCCTGAAGCCAGCATCACCGTGATGAATATCAGGATAGCTGCCATCTGGTGGCACGCGTGCACCAGACCGACGGCCACAAGGGGGCACAGGATCCCACCAAAGCGAGCAATTGAGCTTGCAAACCCGACACCCGTGGCCCTAACAGCAGTTGGGTATATCTGCAAGGAACAAGGCATAAAGAGGCAACGATGTTCAGAGGTTTCAAACAAGGTTTATGTATGGTAATGTAAAGAAGCACAGGCTATAGGAGATTTGGAGGGACCAAACCTCAGGGGCGTAGATGTGCAGAACAGTGAAGCTTGCCGAAATGCAAACCCGGGCACCGAATAAAAACACGGTTGTCAGAGATTCTGTCTGGGCGAACATAAGCGGAGATATGCACAGGCAACTGATGTAAAGCATGGAAGACATCGAGAGCTTGCGCCCAATCTTGTCGACAATAGCAGCGGACAGGAGAAGGCCAGGAACCTCTGCATCAATGTTGCCCTAAGCTCCTAAATATCAATAATTCCCAAGACATGGTTTGTTAAAATGTTTGGTTGACAAGAGGGCAGAAACACACATACCTCCAAAGCTGGTTATGAATACATTTCTGTAGAGGTTTTCATCGTTTATGTGGGCTGTTGTTGTCACTTCTGCTCCCTCTTCTGATCCACAGATCCTATTTCCATGATTCAATTCTGATGTTAGCAGGACGAGACCATAGTACAAAAAGGCATGACCAAGAAAGACAGTCCAAAGTAGAAGAGTCGATCTGATTAAGTTCGGAGATAGAAGCTTTAAGATGGCAGTGAAGCCTCCAATCTCAGATTTGCTACCATGATCAGCAGTATTATTTTTCTTAGATGTCACCAATTGTGCTGTTTCTGAGGAATCCCCGATATCATGAAGTTCTGTCCGATGGCCGGAGACAAGTCGACCAGAGGGGACAGAAACACAGTTCACTCGTGCCATTGTTTCCAAAACATGAACTGCTTCAGCTATTCTACCCTTCATGCATAGGTATCTTGGTGACTCCAGTGTTACTGGGTAGAAGAGTAGTAGAGCAAACGATGGCAATGATGAGAGTGCTAGCAGCCACCTCCAGCCAAAAGCTGGCATGACGGCCTGAAAATTGAGCAGATAAGTCACAAGTAAAAAAAATTGCATGGAGATTTTAAAAATAGCAATAGTAACGGATTAGATGACCATGCATGCCACTTGACCACTTACACCAACATGGTGCCATTAATCCGTAATATATTATATACAATATAAATACTACCATGGTTGTCATAATCACTTTCAAAAGTTCAAAACTATGCTCGAGCAAAATACCCCAGCAAATAGACCAAATTGATTGCACAGATGCATGCATGTGCTGGCTAAATTTGCTCAAATTATAAAAACACAGAAGAAGCTTCGTTGTTCCTTAGGATTCAACGGTATATCCTAACCTTAGTCTTACAAGTATGGTAATAAGGACAACAGAAGAACATCTGCAGGGAGAGCTGTGACGTGCAGCGGACACACATGGGCTAGCACACCGGCAAGCCTTAGCTGGTAGCTCAGCAAGACTGCCACTCATTGTTTGCAGTGCATCTTTTATTTGAATCAGGGGTCCTCTCCACTCTTCCCCATCCCCCTCCAGACCTACACGGCTACACTATAATCCCGCATTTGGACAAGTTCTATTCCTAAGGAGTAAGGACATGCAGTTCTCCTGCGTGCTAGAGAAAAAGGAGAACACCTGCACTGAGCAGTCAAAGATCCACCATAACATCCACTGTTGTAAACTAGAAAGTACCATCCATTGTAGGATGTACTGTAGCATCATACACATAACCCCAGCATTTGAGAACAATCTGATTTTAGTTTATGTTGATAACTAAAAATATCTCTCAAACAGCTAGTGCTGTATGTAAGGCAAACATTGACATTATTTTTTTCCTAAAGAAATGGACTTACCCAAGCAAGAGAAGCTTCCATTATTGTGCCAACAGTCCAAAATGCTGAGAACATAACCATCCAAGTTCCTCGGTTAGGAGCAGGGATGAACTCTAGGAACCAAGAACCTAGAACTGGCCCACCACCCAGTCCAACACCAACCATAAATCTCAGTACAATCAAAGATAAGTAATTTGGCGCAAAAGCGCTAAGAAGACCAGCTCCTCCAGTAACAATGGCTGTGAAGTTGAACCCAACCCTGTAGACAAGTATGAAGGGTCTAGAATGAGCCAAAATAGTTACATGTTGGAAAATGGAAAACTATCACTACATAACATGCACAGATGGGAAACAAACAGGACATTCAAGCATTAGAGCTGAATCCAAAAACCTAACCATGGAACAGTAAAGTGCCTAGCAAAGATGCTACTACATAGTGTTTCAGAACAGATTGCATTTTGTTAAGGTTAGAACACTCATAATCAAGTTCCAATAGCCAATGGAACAAGTGAGGAAGAACCTGCCTTCTTCCATAGTTATCTGAAACTATGCCCCAAGCATATGCTCCTACAAGCATCCCCACGAAGACAACACTTGTTATGAGACTTTCTTCCTGAGCAGAAAGCTCCCACTCAGCTTGGACTGATTGCCCAACAAATGACAAAAGCATCATCTCCATTGCTTCAGAGATTTTAGCCATTCCAGAGTATGCAAGAACGAATGCATGGAATTTCCCAAAACCCATGGACACAAGTGCCTCATCCACAGTATAAGTAGATATGCCATCCTCCATCTGAAATAAGCAAACAGAAATGAAGAACAGATTAATTTATCCTATTATCACTGTCATGCACCAGGGAAATACAAGTCAGATGTGAGGATGGGGATACAGGACATGGACTAAGCTTTGCTAAAATGTCTAAGACTACAGTTTTCTTGTTCAACGGTAAATAGCTAGACAGAACGAATGACAATCTTTCACTGATAAGTAGCATCTGATATTCATAGCAACAGGGATCCTAATTGCGCATCAACCTAGCAATTAACCTTTTGTATTCATTCATATATAACTACTCGGTTTGGAGAAAATAACTGAATTTGGCACACAAGGGAAACAACCATGTGCACACGCATCCAAATTGTAAGTTTGTAACAGCCATGTACTTAGCTTGCTGCTTACTCCATCTGTTACAAACTATAAGTGTTCTGGCTTTTAGATACATGGTACTCAGTTTGGGGAAAATAACTGAATTTGGCACACAAGGGAAACAACCATGCGCATGCGCATCCAAATTGTAAGCTTGTGGCAGCCTTATACTTAGCTTACTGTTTACTCCACCCGTAACAAATTATTATACGTCGTTCTGGCTTTTTAGATTGAAAAAGTCAGAACGACTTATAATTTCAATTTGGAACGGGTGGAGCACCTAAGAATTTCCATTCAGGTGTGCAAACGGGCCGGCGTTCTTTGCACAGTCCAACTGAAGAGAAGATTGCCACGCAAAGTTCAGATTTGTATACTAAAGAGAAGACTGCTTCACAAATACAGGGTAACAATGGGGACGAAATTAACTTTTGGATATCCTAAATATTCGGAGTATCAAATAAAGCATAGTGCCATCTTAGAACTAAGTACTAGTCAACTGAATAACATGTGCCCCTCACAAGTCACAAGCGAGCGGAAAATGAGAAAAACCTGCATCACCGAATCTGTGAATAAATTGCACCGTCTACTCCCATTACCAAATCTAGAACCAATCTCGCCTAAGCTGACCATATACTCGAAAAACAGTCCAAAAACCACAGCAATCCCATACCACTAAACCAGAGAGAGAAACGAAATCGAGAACTGCAGCCCGCGTATCGTACGAGGGCGGATGGGATCAGCGGACCTGTTAATCTAGGAAGCAGAGCAGGGACCGCCAGGCATGAATGGAGCGGGGACAGGATAGAGAGAGGGGGGGGGAGGGGAGAGAGAGGAGGGATTGGTAGGTGAGGTGTACCTCGTCGGAGCCGGCGGCGTGACGAGCGCGTCGCCTCCGAGGTTTCGTCCGGCTCCCCGGGAACGTATCGAGGGCGGGCCGACGACGGCAACGACTGCCTGACTGGGACGGCCCACTCCTTTTACATTGGTCGTTTTACATATTAGTACCTCAGGATGTTTATATTTTTGTCCCGTTCTAAAAAATGTCACTTTTAGTTGGATGTTTTGGTGAGTTTCTTTTTTAAAAAAGAGGATCTTTTGGTGAGTTCTGAGTTGGTACAACATCAACCAACCTTCGTTCTCACACAAGCAAAAGGGCCAAAAGGCTTTACTCAATCTCAGGACCTATATTCGAAGCAAGACCAATATATATATATATTAGATACAAACAATTAGTCTGTTTATGCACTCACATGGACTAGCTATTTGTGAGAACTTGAACTTCTCAAATCTTACAACACTCCATCCGTCCTATAATACTTGGGGGCTTGTTTAGATCCAAAAAGTTTACAAAAAAATTACACGGTAGTGTTTCGTTTGTATTTAATAATTATTGTCGAACTATGTAGTGAGTAGGCTCAAAAGATTCGTCTCGCAAATTACAGATAAACTGTGCAATTAGTTATTTTTTACCTATATTTGATACTCCATACATACGTCTAAAGATTTAATATGACGGAGAATCTTGTAAAGTTTTGAATTTTGAAGCGATCTAAACAAAGGGTTGACCTTCTTACTTTTTTACACTTGTCCCAAGTTAATTGACACTTGCCAATGTGCATTTCGTTTTTTCAATATATATAATCTCTATCTCTCTTCTTTGTCGTTTCCTATGCATTTTTCACTCTTTATTGATTTTCATGCCTAGAACTAATTAAAACGTTATCTCTCTTCTTGTCGTTTCCTTTACATTTTTCACTCTTTAATAATTTTCATGCCTAGAACTAATAGGTCTTGGGACGAAGGAGCATGCATATCCTATACATGAAAAAG
Organism: Microstegium vimineum; assembly: GCA_022036555.1. Lineage (NCBI taxonomy): Eukaryota > Viridiplantae > Streptophyta > Magnoliopsida > Poales > Poaceae > Microstegium > Microstegium vimineum. Next base: position 57,457,708 of record CM039119.1, on the reverse strand, counting down.
AAAAGGATGATATTGTTGTTTCTTGAACCGGGGCGAATATTAAGCTGCTACAGGTCCTCCTGCCTGTGCGCGCGTTTTGTGGTCTTTTCTCTTTCGCACGGAGGCCAGTAATCAAAGAAGCGAGAGATCGTCAGCGGTACTCTGTACTGATCATTACTGACTTGTCTCCCCAAAACTTTTGTACTCCTATAGCATTATATATTCTATTATACTAATATAATCACCCGCGGTAAACAAATCACAGCTACCCCACGCCATACGTGGGTGGTACGCGTCCCTGATTGGGTGGCCAAGTCAGCTGGAGTGGACACGTACGGTGACGTCTGGGCCTTGGGGACTACCCCATGCCTCCGTCCGGCGCGCGTCTAAGGAAATAAATTGGGTAGGGATAGTCCTCACCACAACACGGTGGGTATACGTGTTGTTATAATAATACGTGATTCCACATGTAAACCAAACAATCCCTACTATACTATATTTTCGTAGGGATAATCCTCATCTAATTTTTTTCCACGCCTAGGGAGTTTGCTGTGCAGACAAGCAGGGCAATATGCAAAGGCGGCTGGCTGCAAAGCAAACCAAATGGCTGGAGCACTGGCCGGATTTTGCTGGGGCCAGGTAACGGCACCTCGCCGCACGCCGGTCGGCCTTCCTCCTGTTTCGGCAGCGCGGCTTGATTAGATGTGCCATGCCATTTCCGTGACGCCAACCGAACCGAGTCGCCGCCTGTATCATCTCTCTCGGCGTATCACTGACAAGATATATGCGTGTATAGGTTCCATATTTTTATAAATATTTTATGTATATTATATATATATATATATATATATATAATATATATATATATATATATATATATATATATATATATATATATAACACAGCCAGGCAGCTGCCAGCATCGATCGATCGCTTGCTCCTGTGGGAGCTCCTGCCGGCCGGATGCCGCAGGCGCAGTCTATATGACGATCGAGCCACCCGTGTAGTTATATATCGTAAAGCTAACCATCGTCCATGCGTTCGTCGCGGCTGCTGCTCGTGGCGGCAGCGACGTCGGGCGCCTGCCTGGCGCTGGTTCTCGCGGTCGGCGTGTGCACGGCCAGCTGTGGCGGCGGCGGACTCGCGGCGCATGGACGACGACGACCGCTACCGTCCTCGCCGATGCTTGGCGCCGTGGACTCCCTGGTGACCGCGCCCGCCCTGCAGGAGAAGGGCGCCGGCTCTGTCGCCGGCGACGACGCGGCCGCGCGCGACCTGCTCGGCGCTGCGGTGGAACAAGACTACGGCTTCGTGGATCCGCCGCCGGACACGCGCCGACGCGGAGGAAGCGCGCCGATACCGCACAGGTAGCTAGCTGATCACTCCTCCACCGTCGTCGTCGTCACCGTCCCTTCTCGATCTACTACTGTACACTGCACTTGCATGTACAAGTACAGCCGTGTCAGTACGTGTATACCGATGTCCCGGCCCCGGGCCTCTCGTTCAATTCATGCATGCTGTATACTGTGTGTACTTTGTGCGCGCTAACCAAGAACTTCATGTATGTAGTATCAGCGTACCTAACTTTTTTCCTTCAGCTTTGAGAGCCAATTTACTTTACGTGCTGGCGAATGTGCCGTGTCTTTTTTTCTCTCTTATTGAATATATAAATATAGGAGTAATTTTTTTTTTGGCACACGGTGTTCAAATAAAATTCTTAGGTACGGATCGTGCGGTTCGCTACTCATCAAGGTGCTAGAAGTGGCCAAGAGTACTGGTAATATTAAAAAAATATATCTCTATCTCTAACTCTATCTCTATCTATCTACAACTATCTATATTTATATCTATATATTTTTAAATAATAAAAAACAATATCTGCATTCATCCCATTACTAAAGGAACTAGACAAAACTTATTAATAGGTTCACCACACACACAATTCTTAGACACATTTACAATCAAAACCAAACCTAAAAGTATAAGTGACCAGCATGCTTTAAGAAAAACTGCTAGTTACTGAAGAATCATGGCCCTAGTTGGTTTCGGTGATTAACGACAATTAACGATTATTATGGCTAATGTGTGTTTTGCAGAGGGCATGAGTAGCCTAGCCATAGTGATCAACATGAATGAGTATCAATGGGTGTCACCTAGCCCCCAAGATGGATATCGCTTCGGATTTTGAAGAGACATGATGAAGACCCTAGAATGATAGGCTAAGTGTCATAAGGTGATGAAGGGCACTTAGAAATAGATAGGGCTTCTATTTTGATCTTTGATCGTACTATTAAGAGGGGTTGAGACTAGTAGCTTGACTTAGGAAAGCTTCATGAACTAGGTGTGGTGCACACTTGTCTTCCTTAGCTCTAAGCAAGCATTTAGTGACCGTAAGATAGCCTAGAAAACTTTCATATTCATCACGGCGAAAAACGAAGTTGAGAGGCCTGTTTTCTGGGCGACGGACGCTCCTGACGGAGGCGTCGGACGCTGTCCGTCACGTCGGACAAAGGCGTCGGACGCTGGGTGGTTAAGTCCACAGCGTCCATCGGCCTTCCAGTGGCCGTGTTTTCTGGCTAAGGTTTTCAGAGTCCGACGGACGTTGTCCGTCGGCCAGGCGTCGGACGCTTGAAGAGCATCCGTCGGCCTTCCAGTGAGGGTGTTTTTCAACCCGAGCCAGAGTGTAGCGTCGGACGCTGGGAAGAGCGTCCGTCGCCCCTCCGACGGAGCGTCCGTCGCTGGGAAATCCTGTCAGAGCTAGCCATTGGGCAGGGCGTCGGAGCGTCCGTCGCCTAGGCGTCGTAGCATCCGTCGCCCAATCTTTGTGCAGAACTAGCTGTTGGGGCATGCGACGGAGCGTCCGTCGCCTAGTCGACGGAGCGTCCGTCGCCAACTTAAAAGTTGTGCTTTTTCAGCCCGAGGCAGTTTCCTTGAGAGTTATTTATAGCTGCTCACACTTCTCTCCCACCTGGCCTTTGCTCATTTCATTTGCTGTGCAGTTTGAGAAGGTTGGGAAGAGAGCAAGAGCCCTAGAGAGAGATAGAGTGATTTGAGAATCCATCCTTCCTCTCATCTAGTTCATCCAAGAGTTCAAGTGCGCATCCTCTAGTTGTGAAGCTTGAGTGAGTCAAGCGAAGATCGAGGCTTGTTACTCTTGGTGATCGACATCACCTAGACGGTCCGGTGGTGCTTGGAGGAAGGTAATCGCCGGAGGATTGTCAGCGACCCTTCTTCATCGACGTTGTGATCGGTTGTGGGCGATTCACCGAGCCGGAGTGGCGAAGAATCAGCCCGTAGAGAGCACTCATCCCTTGCGCGGGATTGAGGGGAAGTTATACCTTGCGAGGTGCTCCAACGAGGACTAGGGGGAGTGTCGACTCCTCGATAGCTCGGCAAAACATCGCCGTGTCAAGCATCTCTTTTCCTAGCTCTCTCTTACCGCATTACTTTCCGCAATTGTCTTTCAATTCATACTAGAATTGTGTAGGAAGTCTTCGCTTTCTATTGACTTGTTACCGCTTTCTAGCTATGACACACAAGCGGTAGACACTAGGGGGTTAATTGGCTCTTTACAAGTTTAATTCTTGTCTTGAAATTAAAAAGAGCCCAATTCACCCCTCTCCTTCTTGAGCATCTTGATCCTTTCAGTTACAATACATGACTCATATTTCTACATTTGAGAGACTACAAATGAGGCCATTGGTGTTGAAGTATAAGTGAATTATCAATCTTTCGTTTCTATCGATTTAATTTTTTGGGTTAAACTGAACGATAAATGGAACACAAATTACTCTAAGCTGCTCCCCCCACCCAACTGATCTGCCCCAACGGAAAAAAAAAAGGCGAGGACGATCCTAGTAGGATGCGGTACAGATTGTTCGGCGCGGCTGACATGTGGGTTGCGGTATCATTTTAACCGCACGCATGATAAAACAGATACCATATGTCTACATGTCAGTTGCACATTCTCACAGCGTTTTGGTGCACACTCCTCCATTTATTCGTTCATTGGTAATAACAGAATGTCTGATCTCAAATAACACGCAAGGAATATCACCAGGGATAAGCAATGAACACTGTGAGTCTGTTCAGTTGATGTTTTTTACAACTAATAAGCTGACTTTGATTGTTTTTTATTGTTTTATGGTGAGAGAAAAACACTCAACCATAAATGATAAGTTGTGCTGATAAGTTAAGCGAACAAACTCAATTTAAAGTTCGGAGGAAATCAGGAGTGCATTTACAATCAACACGATGGAGAAGGTAGAAAAGCAGGAACATGGAGAATGAGATGATGCCACAATTAACAATGATCAGGGAGACCTGCTTTATTATTAGTTACAACCTAGAGGGCATGCCATATGCATGCCTTCGAGGCGGGCGTACTTGAGTCCGGCAGACAAAGAATCATAATCACATATCCTGGCATCCTGCTGTTGGTAACGTCCCCTGGTTCCTTAATGCTTGGATTATCTTTGTTCTACTAGCCAGCACATGCGAATGCGATCTACATTTTAGTTTGTCACGCCGGTGTGAGTCTGAGAGCTCTGCTGCATGTCTGCTCAAATCGGGAGGCTGCTATAGCTAGGCAACAGCAATTTACCTCCCCGATCGAGTGAAAGAGACACGAGATATGGTCGTGGATCTCTTAATTTTTGTGGATTCAAATGGCAACCTGCAAAATTAAGTTTATAAGTGGGTCCACGGACTGCTGCTTGCATCCCTAGGCTTCTTGATGAGCAACACTCGCATCTCAGGTTGAGGTCGTGCATGTGGCTGGCCTACCTTAGCGCTGATGCTCTGGGCGATATGTACGCACTCGCCGCCCTCTTCAACCGCCACAGGCAGCCGCCGGCCGCCGGTGGAAGGAGCAACGCCCAGGTTCTCTGGGCGCCAGTTAGGGATACAAGCGGCAACTCGCGAGCCCACATATGGAGTTAATTGTACGTTGCCGCTTGAACCCGTAAAAATTAAGCATTTACGTAGGTTCGCGGACAGCCCACTTGCATCCCTAGCGCCGGTTCTCCTCTCATCCACCTCGGCGTCCAACATACGTTTACGTGCAGAATCGAGGACGGACAACGAGCTGTTATCTATCCAAAAAGACGACAATGACTGTTACAGGAGATCTGTATGTTTCTTTTGACAATGGGGATGAAATGGAAGAAGAGGAGGAACATGCCTGCTCGCTTGAAGAATACGTGCAGACAGCAAGGCACCTCGTACAAGTGATGGGTAAATCTTTTGCGTATTCGAGAAAAAAAAAAGTCTGTAATGAGTTGGTGTAATTACAGTGATACACAAATCTTCTTAATTAGTAGCTGAAAGGGGGTAGGGAAGATACGTAGTTTTCCGACTTCTGTGGACATGTCAGCTCCCTATTGTCGCCGGCCAAGAAACCTGAAATCCTACATCAGATTTGATGTTCGACCTCAGGCAGGCATTTGGTATGATCTACACCAACTATAAAAAGGGCAACCAGTGTTCCTGGTTTCCTTTTGCAGTTGTTGCTTCCATTCCTGGCCATCTTCTGTTGTGCTGTTTGCTACGAGTCATTATCATAAAGGCGATGGTGGTGGTTATGATGAGAATGACGCCAGAGTAACAATGGTCCTGTTGTGTTGTGCAGCTTCCCTGGAGTTCTTACCCTTGTTCCTCAGCCGTTGCCTTGTAGGATTTCTTTCTGACCTTTTTTGTAGTAACACGATTCCAATAAAACAATAGCAGACATATCCGAAACAGGTTACAATGTATAGAATTGGCCTGCATCTCGCAAATAGTGATGCATCTACATTGATTTACAGCAAAACCATGGTATCAACCTGGGACGACTATCAGAGTCTCACAGATAAGCTGAGTAGAGACCAACAGACAAGCATCAAAACCATGGCTATGTTGCTCATCTTTCCACAGATTAATATATTTGCCTCCGTGTCCTACCAAATTGAACGTTAGTGCTGAATCATTGCTGATTTTGTTGCCTCTGCTGAGTGAAGTTGGGATTCTGGGTCTGATTCTGAAGGCCCACCATACCCTGTTGCATGGTCTGTGCACCTGCTTGCATCTGCATGTTCCCATATACCCCTTGCTGCTGCTGCTGCATTCCCATCATGCTGCTATTTGTGGCTCCCATACCGAACACTGCAGCAGGAAACGGTACAGAGTTTAGTAGTACAAACTTGAGACGATCATTTTGGCACAAAGTAAAATAGACCAATGAAAGGGCAATTTTCATCCAGCGCTGATCCAAGTCCCCAGACTACAGAACCGAGGAAACTAGTTGTAGTAACGCGCCAGAAGAAATGAAACTTTAGTCGACCCAGTGTGCTGAAATCTCAAGAGGAAAGTGCTCTAATTTTTCCTAATTACTGAATTCTTGTGTTTCTTGTAATGACATCCTACCTTCGCGTGACAGTAAATTCAAATAGATTTTGTCCTTTTGAATTGTGATCAGATCAGTATCTAGATTTATGTGACTCAAATGACTTGCCTCCACAATGCATACACATATATTTAATATTGAGGATCAGCTTTCTACCAATAAGCCAATAATGGCACCAAAACAGCTCACAGACAAATATGATGTCTCGAATCCATGACTAGTAACATTTTTATTTTTGGTCATGTTCGTCTGTACTTCTTTAGCACTACTTTTTAGCGAACGAACAATGTTTTTGTAACACGTCGCTAGGACGAGGGAGGTGGCTGCGGTTATGGAGGAGGGGGGTGGCTGCGGCTATGGTGGTGGCGGCTAGGGTTTAGGGGAGGAAGAGGGAGGGGGCGGCGGCAAAGAGGAAGGGAGAGGGATAGAGGAAGGAGCAATAGCCCTTTTCTTGCCTGATTAGATTGATTACATCCTCCCTATATTTATAGTCCCTATAGGACTTGTGCTCCAAGCAAATATGAGAGATATCCTTATATATTGGATTCTCCAAAAAGAGAGTGCCTCTAGCGCCTAATTCTCAGTCTCATAGCCGTGTGATTCTTGATTTGAGATTGTGTCGGCGTGCCACCCATGAAAACAAAATCCGCTGATCTTGCTCCTTTCCAAACCAAACTCTAATCTCCTAATTTACTTACTATTTCTATTTTATTGCCTTGGTGGTTACTGTAACGCGTGGTTACTGTAGCGCGCGAGTACTGTTCACGTTACTGTAGCGCATCCGCCTAGATGTGCTCCCCTCTCATGGGCCACAGCTGGTCCATTGGCCGTGGGCTAGGGAGGTGCCATTAGGCGCGTGACAGTTTTTTCTCTCACAACAAATCAGCAGCATAAGCCAAATTTCAGCACAACGAACAGGGCATTTATCCATTTCACAGTGATAACTTGAAAAAACTTAAAAAGAGAAAGGGATACATACTTTGGTCAGTCAGCATTTGGGGATGACTCCTCTGTGGATGCCCACCAGCCATACCATACTAAGAAATAATCACAAAAATAATTAAATACAAGAAGTTATGTGCGAAGAATGAAACAGTCCAGAAACAGGACAGCAAAAAAACACATACTGCAATCATTATATTATATACTGCCCCTTCAGTAACCAGGAAATCATGTCCATAGTGGACAAGATATAGTTAGTATATGAGAAGAACCTAAGCCAACAGCCCAAATGAAACTACCCTAGTCCATCAATTAGAGATGCATGTGCTGAACTTGTTTGGGACAAGCCAGCTTTGTCATTGATAATATGAATCATGCAACTACAAAAATAATAGGCCTATGTTAACCAGACCACCCTACATCAAACTCTCAAGTGCAATGCAGTAAGAAAGTCATCTTTCTTGAAGATCTACAAGGGCAAAGGGGAATGCAGATTGTCATTGTCCAGTAGTTGTGATCAATTATACCATATGCAAAGAATTGTTTCTGACGGAACGTGAATATAGAAAGACAAGAAAAAGTAACTGACCTGCATTTGTGGCAGAAGCGACTGTGATCCAGGCATATTTGCCATCTAAAATGCAAAACCGAACCAGGCAAGATTAGCCAATCATGGGACCATGTACAAAAATAATCTATAGATCAGGCTAACGACTGAACAAACTAAGAATCTATTTTTCACTAGTCCATCTCATGAGCTCATAAATGCATATCTTAAACTCCAACTACCAATTTAGGAAAATGAAATGACTTATTTTCCTCACTTATTTTCCTCACTAAACTATTAAGAGAAGGTATATCTAACCATTTGTGAGTTTGATGATGCCTGTGCAGCAGTGAACATAGCATTATTTGCAGCTCCAGTAAACTGCCCTAAATGACTTCGTAGCTGAGTTCCTTGATTCAATTGACTCTGAGCCATGCCTGGTTGCATACGTCCAGGCTGCATCTGTCTGTTATGAAACTGTTGTGACAAGGCTTGGTTGTACTGCATTTGCTGTTGACCAGGGACCTACAAAAGGCTTTCTTCAGAAATTTAAGTTTTCAGGGGAAAGAATTATTTCGGCAGAAAAGAGGAAGTTAGTAATTGCCTGTAGTTTTTGTTGAGCCTGCCCCTGTAAATCTTGTAGCTGAGGAAGTGCGCTCTACAGGGAAAAATGTGGATTCAGAACGAGATCAAGAAGGGAAGCACATACTACAGAAAATCTATAAAACTAAAGCGCATCCAAAGCCCCAACTGTAAACCTATCTTTACCTGCGCTAGCATCCCAGCAGCTGATGGCCTCAGCTGCTGTTGAGCATGCAGCTGCTGCTGTTGAGATGCTTGGATCAGCTTTTGCCTCTGCTGTTGTGGTGTTAGATGCTGCTGGGGGGAAGGGGTATTCATCATATTGGTGCCTGACCTAGGAGAGTTAGCATATGGCATTGGAGGAGTGGACACATTCTCGAAATTAGGGGTTCCTGTGGTTCCAGGTGATGGCGCAGGTCTTCCAAGTAACTGTCCTCCGGATGCCTGCAAGTAGTAAGAAGGCAACGAATTTGAAACTGAGACAGAGATATCAAACATTTATCTGAGTTTGGTTATTGCCATTCCCTATGATATATAATAACTATCCTATCAACGCCATGGGAAGATGATTGATGTCATGAAAAACAGAATGAACCATGCCAGTCAGTCAACTTCTTTAAAAGATGTTTTCAGCCAAAATAGCAATAAGAATAGAAATGGACCTCTTCTAATATCATAATAATAACTCGGTTAGAATTATAGAACAGAAACCTGAACCTGATTTCCCTGGTTGTTGACACTATTAGGTGCAAATGTTGACGTATTTTTGGGATAACTACCTGCAAATACAAATAGAAATTAGATGCACTTTTGTGAAATATATCTCCAATGCAAATGCCAAAGAGTTAAGCATACAAGGAACTTTTACGGCACATATCTCAGATTAATATGGCAAAGAGTTAAACATATGAGGAACTTTGACAGCACAGATCTCCAATGCAAATGGTTGTGATTTTTGCGATTGAGGATAAACACTAATCCTTCCTAGCACAATAGGAGTTTGGTCTATAGCTCATGAAAATGAGACAATCCATAGATGTCAAAATCAAAACAAGGAGAGGTTCATTAAGACAGTTTAGATACACAAGAAAATCCACATACCAGAACTATCACCAAAATTTTGTGCACCGTCTCCTAAAGGAAGCACTTCTATCAGATGGCTAGGAAGAGATTGTGGCTGCCTCTGATCTCCAGGTACCCGTAATCCTGACAATCAAATAGTTTTACCAAAGCTATAAGTACTGAATTGTAACACAAAATAGAAGTAAAATGACTTTCTTTTGGAAATCTAATTGCATTTTTTTATCAACATTGACAAAGCACTATGCCTTTCACCTTCACCATAATTTACTGCTGCTCTAAGTAAGCCTTCCTGCTCCTGTATCTTTGCAGCTTGCGCTTTGTCCAATGTAGGACCAAGATTTGCCCCCTGGCGGGTTCCCAGCCCATAGCTCTTACGGCATTCAGCAATTACTTTCTCAGCAGTTTCGCATGCACTCGCAATCATTTCTATTCTAACCTGAAAGGGATGGTACCAGGTCCATTCTAATTAATAGATGGCCGATAAATCAAGCTAGCAACACATTCTATAGATTTTCATTCTTCATACTAAATTTGTCACCCTTAATTTTTCAATCTGTGTAGGCACCGGTAGATTAGCTATTCCAGACAATAGTTGCTCTCTCTTTGTAGTTTCCTCAACTTCCATCTCAGGCAGCAGTTTTGATGACAGCATTACAGGTAGTACTGCAATATTCATACTGAGCAGATAAGGATTATGCTGCAACACTAGTAACAAATAACTGCACAAACCATTGACAGTATGCAAAATGGGAACACTAAATTACAATGCATCATGAACAATTAGAGCAACCATTTCCAATACATTTTTGTTGGGTCAATTCCATTGTGCTTATTTATCTCAGAATAACTTTCCGTGAAATTAAGGCCATGACTAGTAGAAAACTTCAAAAGTCTGAGACCTCATTCAGAATTTGATCCGTGGAAATAAACGTCGGTTGACAGTAAGAAAATTCTTAGATTGACTCTTCACATGTAATAAAACTTGTGAAAAAACCCCCAAAGGCACAGCAAAAAAGAAACAGTATTAGCTCAACTGGTCATACTTCTAGTCCTCATCCATCCTTACTTCAGAAACAAAATCATAGGGTATTTTTGTTTCCAAAAAAATATATGGAACCATAGATGAGTCAATCTCATCAAGTATTGAGAATCATAATCTCAACAGGTGTTGAGCAATACTGGACCGTGAACAACCAAAGACTATTTGGTGTTCAATCAAATAAGGAGGAATGTTTGATGGACTCCTTTGGACTCAAAATACAGTTGGTTACCTAACAAAATTTTAAGGCATAAACTGAGCAAATGTTCGTATAAGATAACTTCTTCCCAAATTACATGCTTCGATTGCTAATGTTTCAAAAAGGTTGTCGTTTATGTGTTAATTGAACCAACCAAAATTTTATAGACTAAGCTAATGAGTAATGAACTCTTAAAAGGCCTCTGGAAATTGCTATCCCAGAACTGGAGATGCTCTATTCCATAACAGAATCAGTAAACAATGCAACTAGAACATAACCAACAGATGTTAAACTCTCCTATGTTAGATCAAACTAAAAATTAATTATGATTTCTTAGAAAAACAAACCCTATTGCGTGATAACCAAATTGACAGAAATAAACAGAAAACATATGCATATCCATAAAGGGGAAAATAAAAAACAAAACTCAGAACAACATACTTGTAGCATTCTCAGCATTGACATTCCGGGGGTACACGACAAACACCTTGGACACATTCTTAATGTCCTCCACAATGTTGAAGAGCTCCATGCTCACCATTGAGAACTGCCCGAGCACGTCCTGCCTGCAATTCACACCGAGGCAGACATACCATACCATTCAGCAATCGCGCAGCAACACCACACGAGCAGAGCAGAGGCATCCTAATTAAACCCTAGAATCCACTGCGGCATCAACCAGTAGCCGATAAGAGGGGCGGGCTGGGGGTGAAGTTACCACTTGGGGAGGCGCTGGGATTGGTGCGGGCGATAACGTCGAAGTCCTCGAGGATGCGGGAGATGGCCTTGTACAGCCCCACCGCGCGCGCGCGCACCCCCTCCAGGTTCAGCTGCTGCTGCACCCCCGCGCTGAGCCGCTCAACCCGGGGAGCTGCCTGCTGCTCCCCTGCGGCTGCGCCCGGATGTGGCGCGCCCGCGGCGGGTGCTGCACCTAGTGCGGCCGCGGCAGGGTCCATCGCCGAAGAACTTGCGTTGGGGGCGGTGGTGGTGCGGCGGAGTGGAAGGGGAAGGGGAAGGGGAAGGACGGCGGCGGCGGACTCAAATCGGAAGGCGTCGCGTGTCGGGACTCGGGATCTTCGGGGGCCGCCAGTTTGCCCGAGGCCAGACTGACATGTGGGGGCCCGAGGCCAGTCAATATTCTGCAGTCTGCACTCGACAAAGCCATATGTGTTCGAAATCCAAAAGTTCATAATGCAGAGTTTCAAGTCTGAATTTGAAGAATTGAAGTGTACTGAAGACCTAACAAAATAATAGCTAAATTAAATTAAATGAACTTACAAAGTTATTGTAAGTTAAACTATTTTAAATTTACCAAACTTGGATAATGTAATATACGAACAGATGCTATATCTACAAAACCAAATTAATATCATCAAATATATCAAGAGCTATTTGTCTCATAATATACTTATTTTGTGACATAGATGGTGTTACACTTTCCTTTCAAGTTTGTGAAACTAAAAGATAATTTTCTTAATTCTAGAGATTGATTTATTTTAGGAAAGTATCATATTTACTCTATGGTGGAGTTTGCTGATTGAAAAATATTTCTTCAGCTGTAAGTATGTAGAAATGAAATGTTAATTAAGCATAATGCAAGTAACCAATCAACCCCAATATGATCTCATATTGTGGACGGAAGGACACATCAAGGTTTCCCAGTGCTCAACGATCTGCTTCTCCTTCTGCTTGACAGTTTGATCACCAGTTTCCTGTTTTCTTTGCACCAGCAGAGAAGTCACTCCTGCTCCCTTGCCACAGATGCCTCTCAAAATTCTTCACTAGCCTTTCAAAAAAAGAAAATCTTCACTACGTTGCCAACACAGCACACTACATAAGTGTGGCTTTGTTCTGTGGCATGGAGTCCAACTTGCACCCCCGCTTATTAGGTCTTCCGCAGTGTGGCAGTAGTGCCTGAGAAAAAATGGGTCCTAATCGAGTAACTGGCAGCGGTTCTAGAAGTGCTTGTTATGGGCCCCATCTGAAATAAAGTAACGGAGCTCAGAACGTGGGTCTTCTTGTTGCATCCAATCATGTACTACTGAGGCTGCTGCCGCCTATTATTTTATTGAGTTAGCACCGGTGAATCTACTTGCTTCGCTCCTAGATTTCTTAGCATCGGTTAAAATTAGCACTACATCTTGCAGTGTGACGAGTGATGCTTCAATCCTCTCTCTCCTATACTGGCATCACTCAAGCAAGCACACCACAGAAGGCCTTATTACGGCCAATCCTATCACATTACTAGAACATACTACTAGTATCACATTACGGCTTCGGACGTGTTTGGTTCGTCCGTTTGAGCCTGTAACCCGTTTACAGCGCTAACGGGTCACGTTGTATGTCGTTTGGTTGGTCTGGTCTGCAATCCATTACGGCGGTATCGGATACGGGCTTATACAATTACATTACCCTTCCTCTCCAGCCCGCAACGCATCCCGTCCCCGAGCTCGCGAACTCGCGACTCCCGTCCTCGTCCGTCGCCACGGAGCGCCGCCGCCCGCCCTCGTCACCAAGGAGCGTCGCCGCTCTCCAACCCCTGCTTCGAGAAGATCCTATGCGGCAGACAAGCGTAGGGCGGCCAACGGGACAAGGAGCGATGGTGGCGGCGTCGCCGCGCCAGTGGTCTCCGGACTCGCGTAGGGGAGCGGGGAGTACTTCACCAAGATCGGGGTGGGCATGCCCGCCACACAGGCGCTCATGGTGCTGGACACCGGCAGCGACGTGGTGTGGCTGCAGTGCGCGCTGTGCCGGCGGTGCTACGACCAGTCGGGGCCGGTGTTCGACCCGCGGCGCTCCAGCTCGTACGGTGACGTCGAGTGCGCCGCGCCGCTGTGCCGCAGGCTGGACTCGGGGGGGGATGCGAGCTGCGCCGCAGGGCGTGCCTGTACCAGGTGGCCTACGGCGACAGCTCCGTGGCGGCGGGCGACTTCGCCACCGAGACGCTCACCTTCGGGTGCGGACACGACAACGAGGGCCTGTTCGTGGCCGCGGCGGGGCTGCTGGGTCTGGGCCGCGGCAGCCTGTCGTTCCCGATCCAGATCTCCCGCCGCTACGGCCGGAGCTTCTCCTATTGCCTCGTCGACAGCACCTCATCCTCGTCGTCGTACCAAACAGTGTAATGTGAACCGTATACGTTACCCACGAGAACCAAACAAATGTTGTAAATGATTGTCATGCAACAATTACGGGAGGGAATAGCTTCCATTACAGTTCCCTTCCCTCTTGCTGAACCAAACAGCACCTTCGTTCAGTAGTATAACCAGATCTCATACTTGATACTCCCATGAACCAATTGGGTCCCATGAAGCAACATCACAGCCCTACGTAACTGAATATATATTCTGAAACCCCAAAGAAACAAAAAAAAAAAAACGAATTGCGGGGAGGACAATATTGAAACACGATATGACGATGCTTGATGGACCAAGAAACGATCCAGCGATGTCAACTCTGGGTTTAGTAGTGTCATTCAAAAGTCAAAACAGAGCACCAAGATACACAGCAAAAAGAGTATGCTAAGGGCGCTCACGGCAACTAACACTCTAACAGTAACAGAGTAGGAGTATGTTCACTACAACAAGAACGATGTGTCATAAAGAATCGAAATTATTAAAGGGACACCTATGTCGCAACAGCAAAGTTTCCGTTTCCCCCGCCACGGCAGGTTCCATCTCCAGGACCATCGTCGGCAAGAGTTCAGGGCCTCAGGCAGCCATGCCATCGTCGTAGTCTTGCACGCCTGAGGTGTCGGTGAAGGTGTCGAGATCGCCCCATCCCTCGAAGAAATCGTCATGGACGTCCATGTCTCCATGCGACTGCTCCGTAGTGCAGGACTCTTGATCCATCGGTAGGGGGAGATCGGCCGTCGCTGCAGATAGGACGCGCTCCTCATGATAGGCAGCGTCGGCACTGATGACCGTGACCGGTTCTACGGGAGGACACTGCGGCGTGCTGATGCCGCCCAAAAACTGATCCAGCTGCAGGCGTAATTGCTCTTCTCTAGTAAGAGGCTGCCCTGAAGGAGCTTCTTGGCTTTGGCATGATCCGAGGCCTGATGCCAATAGCATTGCGTAGAAAGCTTCATCGGATGGCACCATCTGGTTCACGAACTGTTCTTGATGATGATGATAAGCTTGCGGCTGGGTTGAGAAACATTCTTGGTTTTGAGCGAGTTCCTGATCCAGCAGCACGAAGGGTTCTTGATGGCTTGTTCCGGCGTCAGGGTACCAAGGATCCAGGATGGTGATGGCTGATTCTTGGCTAAATCGGATAGATGATTCTTGGCTGAATCCAGCCTCTGAGCCCCAGAAATTCCCAACAGACGATGATGTCTCGTAGTTCGGGAACGGCTGTTCTTGATCCGGCGTTGCCGTCGTTATCACGGAAGACGCAGGCGTCGACGCGGTGGCGACACGCTTGTGCTGAGGCATCCCGGGTTCTAGCTCTTGGCCCTCGCCGCCGCCGTCGTCATCGTCGGGCACGCGCTGGCGCTTCTGGCCGTGCCCGGTGAACGCGACGTGGCATAGCTTGACGGGGCACGGGCACTGCGGCGAGGCGATGGTGTACTCATGCAGGACCCACCCCGTGCTGCCGCCCTTGCGCCGGCCCTCCTGCAGGTTGAGCGAGTACTTGCCCCACGACACCCGCTCGCCGCGCAGGGGCAGCACCTCGTCCGGGCAGCGCTTCTGCCCCACCCACGTCCAGCGCCCGCCGCCGCAGCTGCGGTCCTGGCGAGCGGCGCCGCGTTTGGCGTCGTCGCCGCTCGCGATGCGCTCGAAGAAGTATGCCTCGTCGTCGTCGGTGCGCCGGTTGCGCGTGAGCAGCTTCCACGGGTGGCGCGAACTGGTGGTGGCCTCGGCGTCCTCGATGATGATCCCCGGGACCGCGGTGGGCTGGCCCAAGGCGCGCGGCATGAGGTAGAACTCGACGAGCTCCTCCGGCGTGGGGTCGAACCGGATCCCCGGCGGGAGCCCCAGGGCGTCCGCCGCCGACATGGTCGTCCGATGGTCGATTGGTGGTTCGTAGAGTTCCGTGGGCAGCGCGGCGTTTGAGAGTTGAGATGGAGACCGGCGGGGCACTTGGAATAGAGATGGTGGCTACCGGTTACATTTATTTATTAGCGGCACCTCGAGTCCGAATGTCCGATCCATTGTTTCTTTCTTGCCAATTCCCGTATCCTAAATGGTTGCTGTTTGTTTTTTTTGAGCAAAAATGGTTGTTGTTTTTAAAGGGCTATAATACATCCGTACCTGAATATATACTATAGAAATTATTTTTTTTAATTTATAGTACCAAATTAATATCATTAAATTTATTATAGAATATATTTTTATATTATACTCATTTTATATCATAGATGTTATTTTTTTATAAAATTAGTTAAAGATAAAAAATTGACTGACACAGATTTTAAGAATTGATGTATTCGAGAATGAAGGGAGTAGTGTTTGGGGGATTTACACATCAGAATCTTAATTGAACTATCAACAATACTCTGTAGTGCAGTTGAGGTATAAGGGGAAGTTAGCAGCGAAGGTATCGAGATGAATGACATCGCAAACGGTGTCACTACTCCCTCCGACCTCCGCCTCAAATTAGTCGCAAATTACAGGGGATGTTTAGATTCTAATGTCAAAATTTTAGGGGTCTAAACTTTAGACTATGGAGTTGTTTATCTTGAGCTAAAGTTTAATGGCTAAAATATTAATGGATTTTTTTTTCCTTTAGATTTTTTGGATGCTTTTCCCCCTATGTTTTGTAAAGTAAGGTTAGCCTTTCCTTTGAAAACGAATATATGTTTTCTTTGTTCCAAACATCTCTAGAACGGTCTAATCCATAGGAATTCTAAATGAATTGTACGAAAATATTCTTTTGTTCCAAAAAGCCTCATAGTATTTCTTTTCCATATGATTTAGATCCTTCAAAATTCCTATACTTTTCCTCCATCCCAATAGGGGGCATAGATTGGGAGGCTTGGTTTGAAGAGGAAGGTGTTTCTCATGGGACGGACAGGCGTGAGCGTGACCACAGAGTGGTGCTACTCCACGAGGGCTTGAGGTTGGGGGTGCGTCTATAACAAGGAGTACAATGCAAACTAGCAGCAGCACTACTGCAACTCAAGTCTTGAGCCCGAAGTTATTGCGTTGCTTGCTTGCAGTTCGTATGGGCACTTCCATCAGCGGCTCACCGCACACTACGGCCGGCGTCACCGCGTGAAGCTCGGCACGTACACTTGCCGCCGCAAAGCTCGATGGCAATCGAGTTCAAGTTCGAATTCGAACTACCGCCTCATGAATCGCAATCGCAACTAACCCACAACGGCTTCGGCTCCCACTCCCACTCCACCAGCCGCCGTTGAACCGCCGCCCGCCCGCACCGCACCACCTATAAAAGAATTGGCAAAGCGAGCCCGCCAGCAGCAGGGTGCGTGCGTGCAAGGGTTCAAGCGCATCGAGAAATGCCCCGGCAGAAGCCGCCGTCGCCCGCGCCCGCGCCGGCCGTGGTCTCCACGGGCTGCTCCGGCCTCATGTCCTGCCTCTCCTGCCACCGCCGCGGCCCGCAGCAGCCGCAGGCGCCGAGGGGCATCGCCGCGCCGCCGCGAAGAAGCCACGATGGTGACGCGGCCTTCGAGGCCGCGGAGAGGTGCTGGAAGAGGGTGCAGCTCCTGGAGCAGGAGGTAAAGAGGCTGAGCGGCCACGAGGTGAGGCCGGCGGCGCCAGGCGCCACCGAGCCCGTCGTCAGGTGCCGCCGCGCGGCGGAGGGAGGCAGCGAGGCCACCCATCGCGTCGGGAACGGCGCTAACGCCACGGCAGAGGGCGTCAGCGCGGGCACGACCGCCGCCGCCACGAGGCGTGCCAGCGTCGGCCACGGCGCCTGCTGCGGCGTGCAGGAGGTGGTGAGGCTGGAGGACGGCAGCTACATGCGCGAGGTCAGGCGGGCTGGGCGCCCGTGGGAGCGGCTGGCCGTGCAGGTGTCGCGGCCCGCCGTCCCCGCGGACGCGGCGAGCGCGTCCGAGGTGAGTTTCGGTTCATGGATGGATGCGTCTCCATGTCGTCGTCCTCAGCTTTGTCGTTTTGTCTGACAAACAATTGCGCCGCCTTCACTTCACCAGGTTCTTGGCAAGATGGCAGCGATGAGCGCGGAGGACCTGTGCAAGTTCCTGGTGCAGTTAATGCCGCTGAAGGACATCACCGGGCAGAAGAACCCCGGCGAGCCGGTGCGCCGGACGGCGAGGCCGCCGATCTCGGGGGACGACCTCGTGGAAACTCTCGTCCTCGATGCGATGGGCAAGCTGGAATCTTTGGCATTGGAAGACCTCAAGATCCAGATGGCCTCACCGGCTACCGAACCCGGCACGGCCGCCGCCGCCGCCGCCGCCGTCGACGGGAGGCGGGACAGGGCCGTCAGCAAGGAGTGCATGGTCCATGTAGTCCTGATGCAGGCGAGGGATCCCGAGGAAAGGTACGGCGCCATCGGCGACCCCATGATCGGGCTCATCGAGACGTCTCTGGAAGAGAAGGATGCCACGGCGAGGCTGCGGATGTTGGGGATGCATGTTGCCGGGATCAGCTTGGTGGTTAGGAGGCCCAGTGATGGCAGATGCGTGCTGTGGAGTGCGTATCTGCGGCGATGCAAGGAATCACACGACGGTGACGGCGGAGGCGATGGCTGCCGGTGCATTTGCGTTCGAAATCCGAATCGTGTCTTACCCTCCGTGTGATGCAAATAAGGATGCAAAGAGAAGAATACCACATGTCGCTAACACCAACCCTAGTTCTCTTTTCATCTCCAAGTCATTTTTTTCATTATTATTTGCAGTAAGTATATTCCTATTACACGATGATGTCTTTAACGTGCAAAAATAGGGCTTTCGACCAGAAAGGAGGTTAACAAATTAATTTCTTTCAGTATTAACTACAGTCCTGTGCGTTTTCTATAAAAGTGGAGATTACCCTCTGTAAAAAAAAAATTATGGTATATATTGCCGGGAACCGACTTCTGGGAAAACCGACTTCTGATCAAGAGTCCCGTGTTGATTACATATCCGCTAAACGAGTCCGATCAGCAAAGAGAAAAAACGAGAAAACCTAAATCGCGGCGCCTTAATATAAGGCTTAACTACTCTCGCCAAAAACAGCATAGATCTTCCGGGATCCATTGTCACCACGCGGCGCCGCCATGGCATACAGCGACATCGAGGAACCGTATTATTCGTACGACGACGACGACAGCGAGGATTACTTCAGCAGCACGGACACCGACGGTGATGAGTGCTCCGACGGCGTGGACAACGACGGCATCGATGAGTCCTGCCAAAGCGACGGCGACGTCATCAGCGACGACGACGACGTCGGGGGCGACGTGCCGCAGGCCGAGAGAACCGAAAAGGGCTACGTTTTCGAGACCGAGGACGACGTGCGCAGGCGTCAAGACGAGGTGACGGCGAACATCTCCGAGCTGCTGTCGGTCCCGTGGGGCCTGGCCGCCGTCTTGCTGCGGCACTGCCGGTGGGACCCCGAGCGGCTGGAGAACTAGTGGTTCTCCGACGAGCGGCGCATCCGCGAGGCCGTCGGGCTGGCGGACGGCGCCGTCTCCACGGCGGCCAACGACGCGCCGCTCAGCTGCGCCATATGCTTCGACGTGCACGGCCCCGGCGAGATGCTCTCGGCGGGGTGCGCGCACTACTACTGCCGCGAGTGCTGGGGCGGTTACATCCACGCGGCGGTGGGCGACGGGTCGCGGTGCCTGGTGCTGCGGTGCCCGGACCCGGGCTGCGGCGCGCCCGTGGTGCGGGAGCTGGTGCGCGAGGTGGTCGGCGAGGACGACGACATGGCGCGGTACGAGGCGTTCGTGGTGCGGTCGTACGTGGAGGAAGGCACGAGCAAGTACGTGCGGTGGTGCCCCGGCCCGGGGTGCACGCTGGCGGTCCGAGCCGAGCCCGGGTCGGCGCCGTACGAGGTGGTGTGCGAGTGCAGGCACGTCTTCTGCTTCCGGTGCGGCGAGGACGCGCACCGGCCGGCGTCGTGTGAGACGGCGCAGGAGTGGACGGCCAAGAACAGCTCCGACGGGGAGAACGCCGGGTGGGTGCTGGCCCACACGAAGCACTGCCCGAGGTGCCGGCGGGCGATCGAGAAGAACCACGGGTGCAACCACATGACGTGCGGCGCCCCCTGCCTGCACGAGTTCTGCTGGATCTGCCTGGGCCCGTGGTCGGACCACGCCGCCGACTTCTACCAGTGCAACCGCTACGTGCCGGCGGGCAAGGACGGCGGCGGCACGACGGGGGGGAAGGCCGGGAAGGAGGAGCGGCGGCGGCGGGAGCACGCCAAGGCGTCGCTGGACAGGTACGTGCACTTCTACGAGCGCTGGACGGCGCACGGCGCGTCGATGGACAAGGCGCGGCGGGACCTCGAGCGCCTCGAGAGCGGCGCGCTGACGGGTTTCGCCGAGGCCAACGGCGTGTCGCGGGCGGAGCTGGGCTGCCTCCAAGAGGCGCACGCGCTGGTCGTCGAGTCCCGGCGGGTGCTGCGGTGGACGTACGCGTTCGTGTACTACATGGACCCGGTGCGCGACCGGGCCAAGCACGAGCTGTGCGAGCACATCCAGAGCGACGCCGAGCAATCGGTGGAGACGCTGCACAGGTGCGCCGAGACGGAGTGAGGCGAACTGAAGGCGACAGCCGCCGCCGCTGGAGCTGAGTTTGACGCCGACGTCGCCGCCCAGTTCGCCGCAGAGTTTAAGGAGTACATGTTGAAACTGTTTGTGCTCACCAGAGCGACGCGAAACCACTTGAAACTGCTCGTGGAGGGCTTCGAGTCCGGCATGCCCGAGTTCAAAGTGACCATGTGACTGAATGTGTGATTTATACGGCTTCGATTTTAGACTGTGCTGATTTATATGGTTTGTTGTGAGAGAAAAATATTGTATGTTTTAAAGTTGGCTGAATAGAATAAGTGGGGGCTCAGGGCTCAATTTATGCTTCTTCTGGTCGATCGTTTTGTTGTCTCTCTCTCAAAGTGAATTGTCTATGTTATTCTTTTGTGTGATTGTGACGAGGATGCCTGTTTCAACTTTACACGGTTACACCCTTTGATAGGGCTTCTCTTATGGTTCACGGAGGAGCGGGAGCTCCTTCGGCTGCTTAGGATTCACGGATCGAAGGAGCGGGAGCTAAAGCCAACCGGCCACCAAACGAACTTTATAATAAAATACTGTAGTCAATGGTTACTGTAAGTTTGCCTAACAATTGTGACACTTGGAAGTTTCTTGGCACGTGGTTACTGTAAGTTTGTCTAACAATTGTGACACTCGGAAGTTTCTTGGCACGTGATCTCTGCTATGCATGCTTATGCCACAACATGCTAATATCTTCCATTCGAAAACAAACAACATGCCATGGATTATGATGTTGTGAAGATGATTAAACCTAATTAAGGAATCGTTAGGTTAGTGTTCATTGTTCAGCGTGAGGAGGGACCAATACAAAAGATAAAAAATAAAAAATACCATGATGTCGTGAAGATAATTAAACTTAAGGGATCTACATGTTAGGGCTTGTTGTTCAACATGGAAAGGGGTCCGCCGCGCCAGGGACAACCGAAGATGGGAGGTAGGGGACAAAGAAGCTAATATATGAATTTTAAAATTTTAGTGGAAAATTCAAAGCCAGGGACAACTGAAGATGGGAGGTAGGGGACAAAGAAGCTAATATATGAATTTTAAAATTTTAGTGGAAAATTCAAATTTTTAGGAGGGCTTGGGCTCCAACCCGTCCCCTTATCTCCGTCGCTGTTGAGAGGTATATTAGATATGATGTTTTGCATGACGAGTGAGGGGACATCAGCAACGGTAGCAAGAACGTTCGGTATAACCAAGAGAGACCATCACTCACTGAATTGGTTGTTTTTTCCTTCTATATATCAAAAAACCAATCTAATTATAAAAAGTGCACAAACCGAAGGAATCGAATTGGTTTAACCGATTGTCCAGCCCTAGTGCCCTACCAAAGCCCAAACGAACCCGGGGTGTGGAAGGAGCATCATCGACCAGAGTTCATACATCATAGGCCGAAGTGACAAGCGTGACGCACTCTGAGCCTTGGATGTACACACACCATTACACATACGATACGACTGAACTTGGCTGGCTTGGTGTATTTTCAAAAGTCACAGCCCGTAGCCCCTGCTCGCATGGCATGGTGGAAACGGATACGTCGGCTGCAGCTAGCCTGACAAGCACGAAAACGTCGGTGGACGTCTTGCTCTCGTCCTCCACTCAGTTTCATCTCCATCGTTCGTTCTCGAGTGTTCTCTGTCCGACTGTTCCCATTCATATCCGCCGGAATTGATTTGATGCAAGCTTAAGGCTACAGTTTATCAATTCCAAAAAAAAAAAATCAATCAATCAAGGGAAAGTGGCTAGCAAAAGGTCTAGCTCCGTGTCAGTATATATCGTTTCAGAGAATATATGCAACATGTGTTGTGTCAAGTCAGACGCTGAGCCCCGGTTTTTGCTATTTTTTGCTATTTTTGGTGGGTGTTCAAATCAGCCATGACTCCATGAGCCTAGATGCTTCTAGCTGCTCATCTTTCTTGTGAGGTCGACATCGTGATTTGAGATTTGAGAGCGAGAGCTCGCGAGGGCGAAAGAAACCGTGACCTTGCGGAACACCACTGCATGAAGTGGTGGGCCTCGAAGCAATTTATAGGTTGTCAAATAGTAGGAAAACAAAGATTTTTTTTTTGAGAATCTTAATCCCGTAGAAGAATTTTCTATATGCTTTTCCTAAACAAAAGATTAAATCTTACAAAATTTCTATCAATAAGAGGTAGGTCTCATGAAAACTTTATTTTGAGTTCTATCTCTCTTGGAATTCCTCTATTTTTTCAAGGGTTAAGTCCACTTTAGGACCTCCAATTATCGTAAAAGTTCAGATTTCAACCTTGAACTTCAAAACCGGATAACATTGACCCTCTAACTCTTGAAAAAGTTCACTTTTCAACCTTTAGGCGGTTTTCCAGGCTGTTTCGGTGTGTGAACAGTAACTTTTGACATTTTTACATAGTACTGATATTTGTTTATTTCATAACTAATTATTGGTGCATGCTAAATTAGTGAATTTTTTTGTGTAGCCTCTTCATGATGTACTCTACCTATAAAAAAAAATATGAAACCTAGAAAATGAATAGTTTTTGCATATTTTAAAATTACCTCTTTTAATTAATAAATGCAACTTCTATGATTTTTAGGCCAAAATAAATATCCAAAAATTATGAAAATTGATTTGTATTTATTTTATGATGATATAAACCTGTACAAAAAGTTTAGGATGAATTTAAAATGTTTAAATAAATTCTCATTTCATGTTTAATTACTTATTTAATTAAGAAAAGGGGATTAGGATTAATCCCTATGTTTAAATAAATTTTTATTTCATGTTTTATTTAATTAAGAAAAGAGGGTTAGGATTAGTCGAAGCTGATGGAGAATTGTGGGGGTGGTGATGAGTCGTCTACTTGTGCAGAATTGTGGGATGGTGATGAGTCGTCTAATTGTGCACAAGTAGACGACTCATCACCACCCCCGCAATTCTCCATTAGCTTCGACTAATCCTAATCCTCTTTTCTTAATTAAATAAAACATGAAATAAGAATTTATTTAAACATAGGGATTAATCCTAATCCCTTTTCTTAATTAAATATGAAATAAAAATTTATTTAAACATTTCAAATTTATCCTAAACTTTTTGTATAGGTTGATATCATCATAAAATAGATACAAAATATTTTTCATAATTTTAGATATTTATTTTGGCCTACAAAAAATCATAGAAGTTGCATTTATTAATTAAAAGAGGTGATTTTAAAACATGCAAAAAAAACTATTCATTTTCTAGGTTTCATATTTTTTCTAGGTAGAGTACATCATGAAGAGGCTACACAAAAAATTTCATGAATTTAGCATGCACCAATAATTAGTTATGAAATAAACAAATCTCAGTACTATGAAAAAATGTCAAAAAGTTATTTCTCATACGCCAAAACCGCCTTGAAAACCGCCTAAAGTTGAAAATTGAACTTTTTTAAGAGTTAGAGGGTCAATGTTGTCCGGTTTTGAAGTTCAAGATTGAAATATAGACTTTTGCGATAGTTGGAGGTCCTAAAGTGGACTTAACCCTTTTTTCAATGTTGGTTTCAAAGACTGCAATGGAAACTTTTCTATTTTTTTCCCTTAGGACTGTCTAACTCTAATCCTATATTTTTTCCATTTATATCGATACGTTCTACTATATATATTTAATTAATACTACTACTAAATGCTGCGTTGTAAGTAACTTGTATGGAGTTATGTGATTAAAGATGGCAGCGGGGCGGGTCTAGACCCGAAACCCGCGGGTTTTAGACCCGGTGGGGGCGGGGGCAGGTCCAGTTTTTGACCCACGGGTTCGCGGGTTCGGGGACCCGAAACGGTGCGGGTCGGGGTCGGGTTCTGTATCTCCCCCGCGGGTGTCCGTCACATACCCGAACTACAAGCATAAAGTAAGAAAAAGGGCACCAAGAAGTGGCCCATGTGAGGTAACCCTAGGTATATATGTACCAAAAAAATCCACTTCCATCCTGATCCATCTGTAGCCGCATCCAGCACCACTCGTGACCGTCTCCTGCTCCTTCTCTCCCACAGGCACACATCTCTCTCGTTAGTCGTTGCTTCTTCTAAGTTCTGCTCCTCCTCTCTCCGGCTGCTGCTCGCCCATCGCCAGTCCGCCTCCCCCTGCTCCTGCCCGCTGGCACGCACTCGTATCTCTCGTGCGCGGTGTCGTTCGTGGTGGTGCAACATGCGCACTCGCCCGCAGACAGCATCAGCGTCCGGCGTGCGCTCTTACCTCGCGGTGGCGGCGGCAGCTGCCCAGGCACTAGCCCAGCATCTCGGTGGTTGCGGCGGCGTGGATCTGTGTGATGCACTGATGTGTGTGTTTGTGAAAAATATTTCTTGATTTGTGTTCGTCGATGGACATTGGTTTTGTTGAATTGTCGATCTATTTCCCTCTCGATCTGTGATTGTTCTGTTCCCCCCTTCAGTCTGTGATTGCTATGAATTTGGGATCCTAATTTTGTATCATAGTGGCTCACCACCGCATCCTCCTAGTTCTAGCCCCACACCCAGACAAAAGTTCACGGGTTTCGGGGACCCGACGGGTTCGAGGGCAGGGACGGATCTTCCCCGTTATAGGGTTCGGGGCGGGTTTGGATTTCGTTGTCGGGTCTTAGGGTGCGGGTCTGCGGACGCTCCACCCGTCCCAAACCCGCCCCGTTGCCATCTTTATCTGTAACGATCACAGACTCACACCGAACACATACGCCAAACTGGACGTGTCACCGTCCGGCACCGCAAGCCGCGGGCAGCAGCAAGGACCGAGACCGCGAGCGCGGAGCGCCAGAAACACACGATTCGGGTCGCTTTCACACACGGATACAGAGGCCGCTGGCTTAACGGCGGCCACAAAGCGAACCGAGCCGAGCCAACCCGCCCGCGCCCGGTCCCATTGCCATTGCATTGCCTCGACCCGAGAGTTCTTCTTGGCTCCCGGCTCGGCCACTCCTCCCGCCGTCCCGGACTCGCCGCCTCCTCACCACAGCCGCCGCCGCGGCGCACGCCCGCGCCGCATAAAACTTCCCGTGCCTCTCCGCGGGCGCCGCAACAACCCCCCTCGCGTCGCGTTCACGAGCGCGGGCGGGCACCATCTCCGCCTCGATCCCATCGGAGCCAGACACGCACACCCGGCCGCGAGCCGCACCCTGCCTAAGCGGCCTAAGCCCCGATGGACTCGGCGGCGGCGGCGCTGAAGCCCTCGGCGCTGGACCTGCTGGCGGCGCTGCTGACGGGGCGGGACCCCGAGGGCGGGGCAGCGCACTGGGCGTCCTCGCTCGCCGAGAACCGCCACCTCCTGCTACTACTCACCACCTCGCTCGCCGTGCTCGTCGGCTGCGGCGTCGCCCTGCTCGTCCGCCGCTCCTCCGCGCCCCGCGCCTCAGCGGCCGTACAGGCGCCGCCGCTCCCGCTCGCCGCGAAGACCAAGGACGAGCCGGACCCCGACGACGGCAGGCAGAAAGTCACCGTCTTCTTCGGCACGCAGACCGGCACCGCCGAGGGCTTCGCCAAGGTGCCTACTCTAACCCCGCTTGCTGTGTTTATGGTGTCCCTTCTATTCTACAGACTGCAGCCAGAGCTCGGCGCTCTGCTATTGCTTGCTCCGCTTGATAAGATTGGATTTGACGGGGATGTGTAGGCACTCGCCGAAGAGGCCAAGGCGAGGTACGACAAGGCCGTCTTCAAGGTGGTCGATCTGGTATGTTGCGGAGGCTTCATTGCTGCTGCTCAAAATTTCTTGCTTCTGTCAGCTAAGCTGTTATGGTTCATACATGTATACTCCCTTTCACTTGGGGTACAGGAAGATTACGCCGCTGAGGACGAGGAATACGAGGAGAAGCTTAAGAAGGAGAGCATCGCATTGTTCTTCCTGGCAACGTAAGAATTGGGGCTGTACATGATTCAGTCAAACAGGCCTGGAGAAAGTATGGATTTCGTTTTCGCTGAATTGCCAACATGTCTTGTTGTTGTCGTTGCAGTTATGGTGATGGAGAGCCAACTGACAATGCGGCGAGGTTTTATAAATGGTTCGCAGAGGTTTGGAGTACAAAATTACTTTTTTGGATGCACTTGTGCATGGGCCATTCGTACTATGTATTCATTGCCTCTTTTTTTTGGTTTGGCTGCAGGGGAATGAGAGAGGTGAGTGGTTGAATAATCTTCGGTTTGGGGTGTTCAGCCTTGGAAATAGACAGTACGAGCACTTTAACAAGGTTTGTTATTATGTCTACATTGATTGGGTGCATGCGTTAACTCTGATTTGTACTTACGCTATTCTTGTTGCCGATTCATTATCAACTGAAGGTTGGAAAGGTGGTTGATCAACTCCTAGCGGAACAAGGTAACAAAAATCTCTGGCCACATCAATGAATATTGCGTACTGAAGTATGCATGTATGTAGGTGCTCCCTGAAAAGTTCTGCATGCCAAGCTATTCATAGATGGAATTTCTTTTAGAATGCATATTAAACGTATATTGTGGGTGACCATGTGCAGCATAAACACATTGCATTTTTATTCGTGCTGTTTTGTAATACTGCTTAAAGAGTTGAATATCTCTTTTTTTATGGCTGCCTGAGTGGAACGTTTACCCTTTGTATAAATATAAGCCAAATCAACCCTTATTTTTCAGAAATGACTGGCCAGCTGTTTCCCAATGTAAATAATATTCTTCAGTGAGATGCATTAGATCTTTTGCATTATGTATTTTGGATTACATGCCTTTTCCAGTTAACTTGTGTGTTCTTGAACATTCGAGGGTAATTAATTCCTGTCCATTTAAATCTCATCTAGGTGGCAAACGTATCATTCCTGTTGGCCTTGGAGATGATGATCAATGCATTGAGGATGACTTTAACGCATGGTACGAATTCCAATGAACTTAATTGTGGTCTCAATTTTTTAACTGAGGCATGGATTTCTTTTTCCCTGATTATTTATCTGGTTTATCTTGTGTACAGTGCTTCTGTTTGCAGACATATCCCAACTTTTATCTCAGTATATAGTAGACTATGGTATGTTTTCTTTGACACTTGTACACTGAAGCTAACGCCTTCTGTTGGTTCCTCTTATTAAAGGAAGGAACTTCTATGGCCAGAATTGGATAAGTTACTCCGCCAGGAAGATGATTCTTCAACTGCACCAACTCCTTACACAGCTGCTATTCCAGAATATAGAGTTGTATTAGTCAAACCAGAGGATGACATGCACATTAACAAGTCTTTTACTCTCAGTAATGGGCATGCTGTCTATGACATTCAACATCCTTGCAGGTATGTTTTTTTTTTCTGACTTTTATATGCCTAGAAATTTGCTGTTCCTGTCGTATGAGCTGATGCAGATCACGCTTTTCTTGCAGAGCAAATGTGGCTGTGCGGCGAGAGCTTCATACACCAGCTTCTGACCGATCCTGCATTCATTTAGAGTTTGATATTACTGCAACGAGCCTAAAGTAAGTATATTTGACTAATTTGATCTGGTAGTTCTGAAAATAGTAGTAGACAATAGACATGCATTATTGTTAAATTGGACTTCAGATTGCTGATGAGTCCTCTTTATGTATCTAGATATGAGACAGGAGATCATGTTGGTGTCTATGCTGAAAACTGCATCGAAACTGTTGAAGAGGCAGAAAAGCTGCTGGGTTATTCACCAGATACTTTATTTTCTATTTATGCTGACCAAGAGGATGGTACCCCGCTTTGTGGGGGTTCTTTGCCACCTCCTTTTCCGTCCCCTTGCACAGTGAGGACTGCGTTTACCAGATATGCAGATCTGTTGAATTCACCTAAGAAGGTGAACCTATGTTTATTTCTTTCCATCTATTTGTTAATGACGTTTTCATTCATATTAATGTTATTTCTGCATTGGCTGTTGCAGAGTGCTTTACTGGCGCTGGCGGCTCATGCATCTGATTCCAAAGAGGCTGAGCGGCTTAGACACCTCGCTTCTCCTGCTGGAAAGGTTTGTTGGTAAAATAGATCAATATACTTTCTGGTGTTGGTATTATATTTCACAGTCTGACAGTGTCTCACATTAATTTCATTGGCAGAAGGAGTATTCACAATGGATAGTCACAAGCCAAAGAAGTCTCTTGGAAGTTATGTCGGAGTTCCCATCAGCAAAGCCCCCACTTGGTGTTTTCTTTGCAGCTATTTGTCCTCGCCTGCAGCCGAGATACTACTCAATATCTTCCTCACCAAGGTACCCATGACTTCAAATAATACCTTATTTAAAAGTTCAAATTGATCGGCCAGTTAGGACTGAAATTATATTGCTACAGATTAGCACCAACACGGATTCATGTGACATGTGCACTAGTATATGGGCCAACCCCTACTGGAAGAATTCACAAAGGAGTTTGTTCTACTTGGATGAAGGTACAATGTTGCCTACTGTTTCATAGTTAGAAGCCATTTTGTTCTTGTCTTCCTTCTTTGATGAATCTTGAAATGGAGATGTACTAATTTTATAACAAATATAATTACGTAAATGTATTCAGGTATATAAAATAATCTTATGCTTTCAAGTTACTTGTATGACTCATCATGTCATCCAGTAACCATTTTAGTATGCTTATCCTACCGACAGCATTCCACTCCCATGGAAGAGAGCCAAGAATGTAGCTGGGCTCCAATTTTTGTTAGGCAATCAAACTTCAAGCTTCCTGCTGATCCTACTGTGCCCATTATAATGATTGGCCCGGGGACTGGTCTGGCGCCTTTCAGGGGCTTCTTACAGGTTTGTTTTTTTGGTCTTAAGTTGGCATTGTTCATTGTTCTTCCAACTTTGCCCCCTTTATGATTTTTCGTGTGCATGACTGCTGTATTTTGCACTGGCAGGAACGACTGGCTTTAAAAGAGGCAGGGGTGGAACTAGGTCATGCTATCCTCTTCTTTGGGTGCAGAAATCGGAAGATGGTATGACTTATGTTTCAACATTTTCCATCTTCATCTACAGTTAGCATGCAGAAGTCCATTACTGCTGAAATCTTTCAGTTTTTCAATTATGCTTCTTACTTAGAAAATACTATTCTGCTATGTGATTATTTCTCTTTCAAAGCTCCTTATGTATCAGGAAAATTTTCCAAGTTGCTGTTTATGTACAGAATTGCATTAAATAAACGATCTTACATGTTGGATGCACTTCGTAGTTTCTTTAAAATTTTACTAATTATTAGTGTTTTGTTTGTTCAGGACTTCATATATGAGGATGAGCTTAATAATTTTGTTGATAGTGGCGTCCTTTCTGAGTTGATTGTAGCCTTTTCTCGTGAGGGTCCTACAAAAGAGTATGTTCAGCACAAAATGGCACAGAAGGTAAAGTGGTTATCATTGCTCAATCATGTTTTGTTGGAAAAAAACATATATTTCCCCTTTTTTCACCATTCTTATGTAATTTCCCAGGCTGCCGAGCTTTGGAGCATCATTTCTCAGGGAGGTTATATTTATGTTTGTGGTGATGCAAAAGGCATGGCCAGAGATGTCCATCACACACTACATACCATCATCCAGGAGCAAGTACAATTAGTTTCCCTAAGTTTGCCATTGCGTCACTGTTCCGTGTTGCTTTCTAGACTTAGGGAGTGTTTGGTTGCCTGACTTATTTTTAGTCCCTTGTCACATCGGATGTTTGGTACCAATTAAATGAATTAAATATAATTTATATTATAAAACTAATTACAGCGCCATGTAGTACTTCACGAGATGAATCTATTAAGCATAATTAATCCATCATTAACATATGTTTACTGTAGCACCATATTGTCAAATCATAGACTATTTTATATGAATAGATTTGTTTCGCAAAATAGTCTTCGGCTGACAAATTAGTTTTATAAATAGTCTATATTTAATACTCCTAATTAGTGTCTAGATATCCGATATGACATAGACTTATTTTTAGTCCCTGTAACCAAACATGCCCTTAGTTAATTGCGTTACCAAGGGCCTAAGAAGTGGATGGCTAGACTGCTGTACCTGTTACCCAACCTTTTGGATCGACAACCAAACATGGATCTTGCAAATCTTGGCTGATTAATGTCAGGTGTTAGCAACATCAGAGTCTTGCTGCTTTAGGTCTACCGTGTAACTTCTTGCTTTTTTCAACCAAATAAATAAACTCCCCACAATCTTTTTGCTTCCATTTAATACATTTTTTTATTGTATTCCGTATTCCACTTGTTCATGTCTCTTTCTTGAATGTAATTTCATAATAACAAGGTTAGTCAAATCATGTTGTAGAAAACTGTAGTTTCACGCCCTTTAGCTAGTGCCGACCCAGTTGCCGACTAAAGACCATCCAGTTCAGTGTTCATAACCTCGATCAGTTGAGGTTAACTGCGGGTGTTGTTGACTACTGTGTGCCTACCTTACTAGTCTTGAACACGTGCTTGCTTGACTTTTGTCGCATGACGCCTTGATCAATCTTTGCTGGTGTTTTCAGCGGGTACAGATCATTATATCCCGATTCACTGAATGGTTACCCTGAATGTGTTTTGCAGGGGTCTATGGACAACTCGAAGACAGAAAGCTACGTGAAGAGCCTGCAGACGGAAGGGAGATACTTGAGAGATGTTTGGTGACGTACATCAATGAAATGTGTATCCCATCCGTAGTTGCGAGTTTCAGCGCAAATCCAAAAGACACCTAAATCAACATCAGAAAGAATTGAGGCACCCCGGCTGGGGTCTGGTTAGTAGGAAACTTTACATGATCTGCTGTTCGATGGGAAATGTAGACTAGCGATATGGTTCTTTTTTTTTTAAATTTAGAAACAGAGGATTCCCCGCTTTATTTCGATGTGAGAACATATATATAGCCATTCACCTAGTGGTAGAGTTGTCAGATTAATATATGACTGAAAGCACCAGCAGCGATGCTTATGTAGTTATGTATAGGGCTCTGCAGAGAGCTATTTATTTGTTCTGGAAATCATTGCTACTATGTGATTTCTGACGCTAAAGCCTATATAATATATTAATAAATAAAACAGCCATTGGCACCTCCGCTCGTTGGCTTGAACGTCGCGGTTAACCTGTCGATCTGGACACCCTAATTTCTTTTTTCTGGTAGCTGCTTTTGTTTCGAGTTCCCTCCTGTCCTGTAGCAGCGCCCATACCAAATTCCGAACAAGTGAACATGCCTGTACTAGTAGCTACTACCATGTGCCCTTGTACTGGTACCGTAGACAGCAAGACAGATATGCGGCGGACAGGGGGCGCACGTTTTAACAACCCTGCACGACCCGCCCCGGTGTTTCGCCGACGTGCCGACGTAAAGGCAGGGGGACAATGGGAAAGTGAAGCACTGCTCATTGCTCAGCTGCATATCGGACACGCCAACGGCAACACAGCACTCCAGCAGCTTTGCCCCTTGGTATGCATGCATGGACGAGTGTGAATGAAATGGAATGGACAGGCTAGCAGCTAGTACTGTAGTTGGCTTGTAGCGTTCCGCTCTTTCAACAATCAGCAGCAGTGTACAGTACTCCGTACTACGTGGGTGTATCTTCTCTGCTGCTGCAGTGCGTCCTGCTCCTGCAGGGGGGTTCAGTAGCATCCACAGCCACTGGCCACTGCTCTTGTGCGGAGATGCGTGGCGTGACGAACTGACGATCAGTGACGGGACCAGCTACTCGCAGTAGCACTCCAGCCACTCGACACAGCAGCATCGACGCCTGTTGTCGCATCGTCTGCTGTATTCACGCACATGCTGCTGCGCTCTTCACCGGCTTGTTCATCAATGTGCCCAGTGTTCACTACCCACGCCGGCCCTTTGTCCCTTTTGCATCTGTCTGTCCATCTGTACTGTACGCCCAGCGACTTGACCCACTGCGTGGGGCCTCCCTGCCCATCGCCCATCGGCTCTCGTCCTCGTCGTCTTCTCCACCACTCCGCCCAGTGCATCGTACGGAGTTTCATCATATCAGGGCTGGCTCGGGCTTGCATGGATGGGAATGGGATGCGCAGGTAGGTACAGTAGCTTCGCATTTTTGACCGTGTGCGGTGGTGCGTCCAGTGCGGCTTCCAATGTCCTCTTCTTCGCATTATTGGAAGAAGAGGACAACGCGTGAGCGGACCAACACGAGTGTACTGTACCATTTCATCATAAACAATATCCGTAGATTATCTTAAGAATATATTTGATCAACAAAGAAAATAAGTTTAGGTCATATTGGTTTTGCTGAAATTTGACGTATGCTGAATACTCATGCTGATTTGTTATGAGAGTGAAAAAATACGATTCATTCGTTAAAAAGTACTAATGAAATAGTGTTGATGAACATGGCCTGTTCGTTTGGCAGGATTATGCACTGTTCTGGCAGGATTATGCACTGCTGGCTAATTTCTTGTGAGAGAAAAACACTGTTCTGGCTGGATTTAAGTCGGCTGAAAAGCCAAGCGAACAGGCTGCAGTCGTTTGCTCCCAAGGCCAGCCTAAACATTACATAAAAAAAACCATACATGTGTTGAGAAATTACCCACCATTTTCATTACTCAAACATAAGTTAAGGCGTTGAGTGAGAGAGGAGCTCAGACTAGATACCTCCAATATAACGGTGAAGGGCAATTATCATTGTGCTACAATTGAGGATCGCTAATAATAATGATAACAATATATATAGATACACAATAAAATATATGACCCAAAAAAATCAAAACGACTTATAATTAATTAAAATAGAGTGAGTAACATATATGAATAAGCATATGTAACTTGCACACATCAATGTTTAACTTGGGAGGCCGATGCATCACTTGGGAGCCCTACATTTTTTCTAGTCGACTACTAGAAGAAATTAGTGTCGGATGACGTGCGTGTTCCGGGCTTCCGGCCCGTGTACAACGCGGGGTTTTTTGGCACAGCCCATGCCCATCCAGTTCCGGCACCTCTCCTCTTTATATACCCCGCTCAAGCCACTGCATTCTCGCTCTCCTGGCTTGTCCTGTACCCTGCAAACACACGCTCTCATTTCTCGCACTTGTCAGACGAACAAAAAGATCCGTTCCTTTCATCGGAATCCATGGAGAACGAGCAAACGCCCCACGGCCATGGCGTCAGCCTCGTCCAGTGCCTGGACACTGCTCCGCTCCATCGCTCAGCCGTCGCCGACCACCGCCCGGGGGAGCCGTTCGCGTGCAAATACTGCCACCGCAAATTCCACAGCTCCCAGGCGCTGGGCGGCCACCAGAACGCGCACAAGCTCGAGCGCACCCTCGCCAAGCGCAGCCGGGAGATCGTCCTTGCCGCCCCGCCGCCGCCGTCGTCCCCGCCCGTCTTCGGTGCCGCGGCGCCGGAAAGCAGCAGCAGCAGGATCAGGAGCGAGTTCGTGCCGACGAGCACGTACTACTACGGCGCCACGCGACCCGCGGGGGAGGACGACGCCACGGCGCTGCCGCCCACGCCGAGCGTCGCCATGGGCTGGGGCGCTGACGCCGCGGCCGCTGATGGCGGCTGTGGCCGCCTCGGCCTCGGCGTCGGCCACGGCCATGGCCGGAACGGGGAGGAGATCGACTTGTCGCTCAGGCTCTGATCAGATGTGCTTGCATTCATGCTTAGCTTGTAGTTGCGTGGCGTGCAGCATCTACGTCCAGTTCATCTCTTTGTCAGGCCGATCGATCCGGCGCAAGTCGTCTTAGCTGCTAATTATAATTCTCTAGCTAGTCTTTTCTATTCGAACATCAGGTGCTTTAAGTAGTACTAGTATACGTATGTATAGCTAGCTGGTCTATATATAATTCATGCAATAACTAATCTAAGATCTATATATAGCTATGCCATTCCATATGTATAGTATATGCATGCATATGGTCTCATAATTTATCTGCATCAATCATTCATGGACAGCATGCAGTTTATTTAGCATGCTCAAAAATATGTACAGTACACATACAAACATCCTACAAGTGTTGACAAAACTAAGCTAGCATATATGTGTTCTCGGTAGGTATATGTATATGGTTCTCATGTTCTCCAATCTCTACAGAGAACAACTGGAAATCGTATTCTCGAGTTAAACACAAACTATTGAAGCTCTGGAACTACACACAAACAAAATGCACCGTACGTCCGTACGTATCTCTCTATTTATTCATGCACATCCAGTGCAATGTACTCGATCTCTTTGTATTTTCATTTTATTTTTGGGTGCCAGCCTTGTGCCAAAAAAAAAAAAACCTAAACAGCTCAACTTGTATCTCAGTATATACATATAGGACAAAAAAGACTCACCAAGCAACTGAGTCGTCTCACCGGCCGTGCTGTTTATAGGTGCTGTTCTTGCCTTTGCTTGGGTCTTCGGCAAAGTTGTGGCAAGTTAGCTAGCTTTCTTCTCGGGAAAACTTGCCTTGCCTGACTGCAAGCAAAGGGTCTCTGCTAGCTCCTCAGAGTTGAGGGTCTGTTTGGAACGCAGGAATTTCATAGGAATTACGCAGAAATTTTACAGAAATCAGTTCATTTTCACATAAAAAAGTACAGAAACAGGGGAAAAAATCCCACGTTCCAAATAGACCCTGAATGGAAAACGCACTGGGGGCCTCTTGCTTGCAGCAGGGTTCGGCCGATCGATCAGTAGTTAGGACTTAGTACGACACAATCGCTTGCTCTAAAAATGCTGCAGGTACTACACCCGACCATGCATGCGTCGACACGTCGTCGATCCACCGTCGATGACGAGATGTTTACTGAACACACAACAACATGTCAACATGTATGTAGATATGGAGTAGATAGTGTGTACGCACACTAAAAACCTGGACGACTGTTCAGTTCACACGCGCAAATTGAAGCGCTTGCATATATATGCTCTTTCTGAACAAGTTCTCGTCCTGCACGCATCCAGGATGATGTGCCATATTGGAACACCCTGCCAATGCCAATGCAATTCGTGGGCGACATAAACAGTGGGAGTTTGACGTTTACAGATCGACAAGGTTAACATGTGCCATGTCGCAGAGTAATGAAGGTAGCTACTGACACTTTTATCTTCCTTTCTGAAAAGGTGATTTGCCATGGCAGCGATGATAATAAGTACAGACTAGACTAATTGCGATCCGTCATCACCAAAGAAAGAAAGAGCACTAAACGATCGATAGACCGATGGAGAGCTGAGCTGGCCGTCTATCTGCTACTCAGCCTTGCATTGGGTGGTTATTAGCAAGAAAGTAGTCTCACATGAAGCCCTTGTCGCTCCCAGTTAGGAAACTAGATGTTAGCACCGCACCAATGCAAAGCTAATAGTTTCTTTTGCTCAATAAATTAATTAATAAGCAACATTTACTGGCTCTTATATATTCAATTCCAGTACAGATCAATCCTAGTGTTACATATATATATATATAGCCAGTGGTGGATCCAGGATATATGAGAACAAAGGGGGGCTAAATAATAAAAATTTAGGACTGAGATAGAGATTAATGGTGAATTTGAGATTTAGTAACACTGATTTAGTGAAGAAATTAGGCTTGGGGGTGGGTGGGGGGTTCTGGAGCCCACCCAGCCCCCCCTTTGGATCTGCCCCTGTATATAGCTAGCGTTCATGCTGGTTAAGTGCACTACTAAAATAGTTGAGTTCTTTAATGGTTTTAAGTAATAATAAAATACTATCACTAGTCATAGTACGTGAGAATTCTTACTAGAAGGTATTTAGTATGAAAATTTTATATTAAATTTTAATATTAAAATAATAGAACTCCACTCTACTAGTAGAAATTATAAAATCCAGTTGTGGTGGTTGATACATATAAACGAGGAGGGAATTTCTTGAAATGATTAATGCTGCAATATATATAGCCTAATAATAATACCTCACTAGTAACAAATTAAATTGATATGTCGAAAAGTCACTTCAAGCTTCTGCTTATTCTCTTAGTGAGTGTTTGGACGCATTCTAGAAACTGTACTACCCAAATAGCTATGGTGCCTATTATAGGGCAATTTTTGCCCAATCTGTTTACTTTTGTATTTAAGCTTGAAGAAATTTACTCTTTCAAAAAAAAAACTGCTCCTAATTAATGACTAGCACTGAAAAAAGCAAAGCTAGCTTAATCAATGCACATTGGTAGTTATAGGTGCTTAGACTATACTCCCTCCGTACTCAAAAAAAGTTGTTGTTTAGGACAAGGTTTTAGTCAAACATTGAGAATATAAATGATGAATAATTTTTAAGTTGTTAAGTTCCAAAATATAAAAATCATATTAATAGATTTGTCTTGAAAAATACTTTCATAAAAATATACATATATTATATTTCAATAAATATTTTTTAAAAAAATAAGTGGTCAAAGTTATATTTTGGAGACCGTGTCGTTTTCTAAAACGATAATCTTTTTTAGTATGGAGAGAGTATATATGCACGAGGGATGGCGACAACGGTGTGGGTTAGTGCCCAGCTGGAGTGGACAATCACAATCCTAGCTTAATCATCCTAATATATGCATGTGACTGGCACAAACACAAGAAAATCTCAGAGTCCTTGACTTGCCTGCCACCAAAGTCATCTTTCATATATGGCTCCGGAGCTAGCAAGAGTCCAAAATCGCAGCCGCTAGCTGATTGGTGTCGATTGTCTACAGACTTGTTTGGCAGCAGGTCCGGCTCCGGCGGCCCTGGTGTGTTGAGGTTGCTTGTTATCATGGTCATCTAGCTTGAGATCACATCTACAGTATCATCAAGCATACTAGAAAGCTAGCTACGTACTATTTGAGCTGATGACACTGCAGGCAGGCAGGAAAAGTCAGTCAACTAAGGCTGGCGCTTCGATCGCCTTCATGCATTCGCTTGGAAGCTGGAAGCTGTAACGTAAGCATGCATCAGATCGCTGAGCTAGCTAGCTCTTTCTCTTTGCACTTGCAGGCAGTTTTTCCCAGGCACGGCACCGGCCGTGTGGTTGGAAGTTGGATGGCCGGCCGCAGTATCACAGGCTCAGGCAAACATCTTGTCACCATGCGCTGCCAAGTTGAAGTTGCCAAGCCTCACCGCGCGCCCATGGTTTTATGCGCTGGGCTCGGCGGCGAGCTGGCTCAGGGGAAATCTCAGGGGAGCACATCGTGTTGGAGCCAGATGAGGCAATCGGACAAGCGCGTGAAAGTAATGGTGGGGCACGCACTAATGAAGTGATGGATGCCGAGCTTGCCGTGCCTCGCTCTCCTCTGCTAAAACTTCAATTCAGCTACTACTACTACTAGCTTGCATCACCGTGTCTATCAGTCTATCTACATCCATGATCCATGATCCATGATCCATGATCCATGATCCATGTATATGGTGTGGAGGTGTCACTCCGTCCTCTTAAAATTAAATTCGACTAATAACATGTTTGGTACAGCTCATAACAACTTCATAAAACTATTATGAGCTATTTTTTTTTCAAACAACTCTTTTCAAAAACAGCTTCTTCTTCCTCTCTCATAAAGATATGAAGTGGTAAGAAGCTGAAAATAGTACCTTATCTCAGCTCTCTCCCCCTTCTCTCTCATATACATGCATAAAGTTGTTGGTGAAGCTGTTTTGCCAAACACTTTTTTTAAAATAGCTCAGCTTCACCTAGAGAGTTGTTTATAAAGCTATTTTCTAAAAAAACAGCTTCACTAGTGAAGCAGAGCTATACCAAACAGGCCCTAACTAAACATCCTTGCTGCTGTGTCCGCCTGTCCCTTTTATATTATCAATCAGTCCACTACGATAAAGGGAGACACAAGTCTGAGGTGCGTAGTTTAGATGCAATTAGGGGGCGGGGGTGTTTTAAATTATCTTTCATAATTAAATAGACGACTAATGTAGATACAAAATTAGAGAGTTATTTTAAGTATTTTTTTAATGGCTTACATGCATAATTTTTCATTCAAAAAACATGATGGACCCAATGGATTAGTGGCGATGATGATTATAGTCTACCGAGTTAATTAAAGGCTAGACATTTCAGATTTCTTGTTTATAATTAGGAATTTTTCTATAGCGTGTCTTATTGTAGGTTAACATGGAGACTCCTATAGAATCCTCTTTAAGAACAACAAATTCTTCTTCGATTCTAGGTTGGTATATATTATAACACTATGTCTAAAGCACTAACACCAACAACTATATATCCTACGTACTTTAGCCCATGCCTCGAGCATCAAGAGACACTCCCATAATTCGGTTATTCTTTCAATCCTAATTTTCAATCTCGCGATTGTATAATAAGATGTTTTGGCATTATTATTTTTTACTATGTTTATTGTATATCTAAGTATATTATAAAAGCTATATAAAAGGACTATTATAACTCAGAATGGAGGGGGTACTATCAACTCTCTGCTTCGTCGTATCTAAAGGATCGTCACGGATTGTCACAGCTAATTAATTAAGCTGTCACTGTTTCTTTGTACATAAGTTGTCATATTAGCACGTTGCATGGTGAGCCGAGACCACTCACGCAGCTTTATTTGGGAGGATATTCATAGGGTTGTTTGGTTCCACGTTGGTTGGTGCTCGGTTTGCATGTCAACTTTGGTAGCTACAAGCTTTTTCAGTATTACTTTCTATGTTAGTATATATAATTCTTGTCATAGTAATTGTACTGATCATTTTCTCCGTTTTGTTTTAACGACATATTTTAGTACGGATGGAGTATGTCACAACTGACGTGGATGGCTTTGGTCGGGGACCAAACAGCAAACAGCCCTTATGTTACCAGCAGTGGCCGAGACTTTGACGTGGAAGTCAATAATGGAATTAATTATGATCGGCGACAATAAACGAGCAGACGATTCTTCATCTCTTGACACTTGAAACAGTGACAACGTACGCCTGGGAAAAAAGGGGGCAAAGCTATAGCTAGCTAGCTATTGATCAATATATGCACATACGCTAAGATGGATGCATGGAGACAATGAATGATGGCGTGTGTTAGCGGGCCACGTAAAGCTCTAATCTTGCTCTGCTGATTACTGGACAATCACAATCGTAGGCTCGTAGCTAATCCTATCTAGCTCCCCTTGCAAGTGACTAACGCAAACTAAACACAAGAGAATTGCAACCCGACTTCAGAGCCGGCCGGAAGAGTCCAAATAAATCGATCAACCTGCAGCCGCTTGGTACGGTGGTGGTGGTCGTCGGCTAGTTAGCGCTGATAGACTCATAATCAATTGCTTGCTGCGTTTTTATTTACTAGCAAAATATGTCCGTGTGTTACATCGGCACACTTAGTTATTTCTCTTTTGCTGTTCTTTTCGCTTATAACTTTTTTCCTTATGATTTTGATGCATGTTCCATGGTTTCTTCCTCATATCCGGTTTAGTGGAACAAGGGCGTCGATGTCTTGTTTGTTTGGAAATGTGGTGTCCTGATTCATTCTCAAAAGGAGTCCTTGATTTCTTCCTCAAATCAGCCGATGTAGGCCAGACTCGTCCACGTTCGCCAAGGCACTATGCTCCTCTCGCATTTTGTTTTAGGATAGAAGAAGAGGAAACCATTAGTTTATTGGTTTGATTTGACGAGTCATCGTCTTATTAAGGTAGCAATGGATTTATTGATTTTGCTTTGAGAAAATTATAGTTGTACATTGATGTAGTTTGATTTAGATTCCTAACCTATTTGGGATAGAAAATATGAGCGAGCTAACATATGTGGACAGGAAGAGGCTAGACGGAAATTTCGTCTAAATATATTTTGCCTTCTATGCGTTGCAACAAATTGACGTATTGTATTTCGGTTGGATTCATAGTACCTTTTGGATTAGTTAAAAGTGGATAGAAAACAACCACATAAAATTTTGCCTCTTTGGTATTAGAAGAGAAGAGAAGAAGTAACTAATTAATAATATAAAACATAAAGCATGTATGAGATTTAAAATGTTAACTTGATAACTTTTTTCCTCCTATTGCAGAGCACGCTAAAATATTTAATAGTTTTCAATATTTATGATAAAAATGAAATTAAAATGGGAAGACAAAATTTGACGACAGAATAACATGCGAAGAAAGTCCAGACGCAAACCCACCATAGACTCTAAACTTGACTTACATCCAGACGTAAACCCGAACTGTCACATCACGAGGCACTCAAACGTAAGCTAGAACAAAACAGGACTCACATGGGCATGCGGATCCGAAACGGGCTCCTGTAGGGAGTTTGTCCACTATAAAACACTAAATCATAAGGGAAAAAGAAGGAAAAAGGAACATTAGAAACGGAATAGCGACTAAAAAAGACAAATACAAAGAATCTTCTCTATCTTTTTTTGCGATAAGAATCTTCTCTATCTATGCTAATACAAAACATAGAAAAAACGTTTTTTTTAAGAAAAGAACCAAAGCCAAAATATTGTTCGTAGTTTGATAGTATTAGAAAAAAAGAAAGAAGAAAAAAAGATAAGATGAAAATATAAATAATATAGATTGGAAATAAATCTCTGCTCTTATCCTTTTCTATTTGGATTTGAAGTATAATCAATTGCTTGCTGCATTTTTATTTATATATCGCTTTTTAAAGATGCCTAATGATTACTATTAAATTTAATTTATGGTAGATATTTCTATAATAAACATACTAGTAGAGATACAACTGTTTTTTTAGAATTATGAGAGGTATAAATGTTGATATTGTTTTCTATAAACTTAATTAAACTTAGAGCGTACGTGTTTGAGACTACTTATAATCGAATTTCATATGAAAATACATAATCACGAATCCCACCTGAACGTCCTTGATTGTTCTTAGATTGTCTTGGAACCGATAGAGGAAAAGAATTAAACTTTAGTTGCCCCTCGTGTTTTCATACCTTCACTCGTGTTTCCTGTATCGCAAGGTGTATTAGTACAAAATGCCTCTACGTCGGCGGTGTACAATAATTTCTACGGACGATTTCGCTTATCGTACGTCACTAGAAATAAAACTGTTTCGAACCACCACTAGAAATTCATTTCTATAGGCAATTTTCTTAAGAAACCCGTCTTTATTCTTAAGAAATTCGCCCGTAGAAATACTTGATTTCTACATGCGGTTTTCTTAAATAATCTACATGTAAATATCCTATTTTTACAGGTGATTTGCTTAAGAAAACCGTCTATAAAAATACTTGATTGAGCCACCGAACGATCAGGCGAAGGACATACGTGATTGAGCGGATATAGGCCAACGTTTTTTCTTGATTGTTTTTTAGAATACACCGTATCCTAAACTCTATCCAAAGCGTGATAATTAAGAAATTCAATTATAATTATAATTAATTATGAAGTACTAACCAGCGGTAAAAGCTATCGGTCGGATTTGAGTAGTCTAGCGTGATAACCTAATGGACTATGAGCTTTTTAACAGCCGAAATGTGGATCCACGCGGGTCGCGGTCTCGCGGGTAGGCACGCTGCGCGCACGTCAGTGGGCAGCCACGGCCGGCTACAACGTGCCCCGTGGCACGCT
Source organism: Microstegium vimineum (assembly GCA_022036555.1). Classification (NCBI taxonomy): domain Eukaryota; kingdom Viridiplantae; phylum Streptophyta; class Magnoliopsida; order Poales; family Poaceae; genus Microstegium; species Microstegium vimineum. The sequence continues at coordinate 57,415,908 of CM039119.1, read as the reverse complement.
GCTGATCCAAACTTAAGCGCGGCACAATGGTTGGGCCCAGAAACCGCGGCCCACCAAACTTAGGGCCTCTTTGGTGGAGCTCCAGCTCCGGCCACTGTACCAGCACTATTGCGGAGCCGCCGGAGCACCAAATTGGAGGCTTCTCCAGCTCCTCTGCTTGCACGTTACTTTTAGCTGAGAAAAAAACTGGCCGGCTCCTTGCTACAGGGAAGAACAGGGACGAACAGTGCAACAGCATAGGAAGCCGGAGCCGTCGGAGCCGTTGCCAAACAATGCCTTAAGCGCAGCACAATGGTTGGGCCCAAAAACCGGGGCCCAGAAACCGCGGCCCAAAAGAGCCTCCGGCAGGCAAAGCGCTTTCCCTATAACATGCCCGACCTCTCCCGTCACAAGCATCCTCTCCCAACTACCACGACCTCTCTTTCTTTTCTCCCATTACCACACTCCTTTTTCTCCTAAATTCCTAAATCCGAAACCCTACCCCATAGATGAGTTATGAGAGCAACATTACCTCATTAAAAACTTTAACAATAAACAATATAAATAAAATTTATGAAACAAAAAAAAGATAATAGATGCTAGTAAAACAACCTAAAACAATGTGCATTGCTCTTTATGTAAATTGTTTGCATATGCCATTAGTGAAATTATCTTCATAGATAATTCTACTAACACCACATTATGGTTGTATATGATTAATCATCTTGTGAAGGCATACACATTCATGTGATACTTCATATAATGTAATAATCTCCGAGGGATTCGTAAAAGTCGTTGTAAGAGTTTGTTTAGACCTACACATACACATACACATTATATTTGAGATTTGACATTATAGAATTTAGATAATTAACCAGCATCAGTGTATTCCATCATAGTAACATCCGTCACTCTCTGTCTAAATCTCCGAACCATTGCCCGCTTCTTCACAAACCTTGAACCCCGCACTGAGTCAACGTGCACTGAGTCAACGTCAGGGCCCTCTTGCTCGACCACCTTGTAGCCAGCTCGCCAGCTCGCGACACGGCAACCACCACCTATGTCAGCGCCACCTGTCCCAGGAGCCGCGGCAACCACCACCTATCCCAGCGCCACCTGTCCCAGGCAGGAGCCGCGGCAACCACCACCTAATCCCAGCACCACCTGTCCGCCACCTGTCCCAGGAGCCGCGGCAACCACCACCTATCCCAGCGCCACCTGTCCCAGGCAGGAGCCGCGGCAAACCACCACCTATCCCAGCACCACCTGTCCCAGGGAGCCGTTCCCGTGGAACTACTGCCACCAAAATGCACACAAGCTCGAGCGCACACTCGCCAACCAAAATGCGCACAAGCTCGAGCGCACACTCGCCAAGCGCAGCTGGGACAGCCGGAACATTTTTTTAAAATGTCTTTCAATATTAATATATAAAGATATTTTTATTGCCTATAATACTTTTTAAAGGCGTTCTATAAAAGCCTTCAAACATTGATAGAGGCGTCATTAAAAACGCCTCCAAAACCAAGGTAAACCAGCACAATCTATTTGAGAATGAACTAACATGAGCACATATTAATGATGTATCCATCCAAATATTAAAATATTTCATAAAATATCCATAAAATAGAAAAGTAGTTGTGATCCTCACTATTGTTTATTTAGGTTCTCATTTATATATGACAAGTTTCCTGCTCACTTTTAAAAGATAAAAGCACAATATGCTCACATCAAAACTATATACATCCAAGTATAAATACAACTGAATAGCTATCATCTCATTGGACAACCTTTTTACCGTCTCACTTGGCGATTTCTCCTGTTTGCAAACAAATAATAAACATATCCAATAAGTATCAGTGCTTGGTAAAAGAGAGCTTTAGAAATATAAACAAGCTATATGGATGGAACTACATGCAACATATGTCAAGTGAATGGATATGAATGAGCAAGCTGAATGATTCCAATGATAGTAACTAAATTTTCTAAATTGACTTCCAAAAACAGAAATGGAGAGTTAGAGAGATTCTTACTTTTAATTGAACTAAAATCGAGATGTTGTTATATGTATGTTGTTAGTGCAACTTTTTACAATCTGTGATGATGTAGGTTCCTTTGGTTTCTCTTTACATGCCTTCCTCTTTGTTTTCTGTCAAATTTAGCGAAGAAACTTGGCCTTTATTTAGCTTCCCAGCATCAACTTTATCAAATTTGTATGTTGATCTTTTCGTCCATGGAGTCTCTCTTGTGTTCACTGTGATTTGGCTAATAGAGCTACAAAATTGTAGCGAAAACATCATCTTCCAAGTCAAAATAGAGTAAGTGTCAGTGCTTAAGATGGAGTTGTACCTTGGAGTGCAATTGACTTCCATCTGAACAAATGATCTGCAGTATAACAAAGTAGACTTTATTGAGTTTCATGATTATCAATTAACAAAATAATGTGCAGATAACCATTTTGAGTCTAGGATCATACATTTTGTCGAGGCCATGGTATGCAATGGGCGGTAGCACTTCCTAGATTTTGTATCTTCCCATATGCACGAGGCAATATGGTTGTCTGTTTATAAACTATGCTCACAAGTATCTCAATGTAATCCACCAATGGTTGGCCATCATTACCTTTATCTTTCCTATCAGTTTTCTGAATGGTCCCCAATGCCACTAGCTTTTTACTGTTTGGTGATGTCAAACCAACCTCCATACCACACTTTATATCTTCCATATCATCCTACAAAGATGACTCCTAACTATATCATATATCTACTATTTAGTTATAAAAGACTGACAGGAGAAAAGACAGAATAATGACCTTATGAAGTGGTGTATGAAATCTACTTGACTTCTTTGATGTCTCAGGAAGGCTTTTCAGAGATGTTTTTTCTTTGGTATTTCCTAGAATTATGTGTTCTGTTGTCTCTCTCTTTATTTTTTGTAGACTTTGTATCATAACATTTTCAATTTCCTAAGGATTGAAGACAAAACTAATTACAAACTGCATCTAATCAGTAAATCAACTTAAATGGACACAATTTACCTCAAGTTCTACTCCATGTTTCCTGTTTGCATCTGAAATTGATTCTTGATTATCATCATTCATGTCATGCAAATGTTGCCCAGCTACTGTACCAACCCTTGGACTAGTTTCAGTAGTAGGACACTTTTGGGAACCTGAAACTTGACTTCTTAGTTCACTGTATTGCTATTACAACTTAGTTTGATTTGAAACTAGAGTTTTCACCACATCCCAAAGCTTCTTATTTTCTTCTTTCACTTCCTGCATTTCAAATAAAGCTTTAGATATGCGAGCAGAGCCCACACCACCTGCTAACAGACCTAGGCCAGTCCTCCTTCCAGCACTCTCTTTTGGGAACAATGTTGAGAATAAATCATTGTCATGGGTATCCTCAGCAGTCAAAGAAGGGTCTTTTTGGAATCTTCTTCGAATTTCATCCTTCAAAATAGTTATGACTAGTGAACCTTAAGTAAACTAATAAACATGTAGGAGGAAGAAAACAACATACAATTTTTAAGTATGAGGATAATTCATCAAGATATATGATGAGCTTGGATCCAAGTTGTGTAGGATAATTCACAAGCAGAAGGCCCCGATAAAGGAAAACCAACTATTTTTAAGTATGGTTGATGGCTTGCTGAGGCACAAGGATGATTGCTGGTACTTTGCAAATACCGTGAGCAAAATGTCATACTCTCATTAAACTGGTAGCCTTCAGCCAGTGGCGGAGGACGAAAAAGTTTTAAGGTAGGGCGAAGTTCATAATATATATATAGCAAAATAATACTCTCTCCGTCCCTTTATATGTGTCGTCCGGGAAGCGTGTTTGTGAGAGAAACACGGTTTTCTAGAGACAGACATTAAGGGACAGAGGGAGTATCTCTTACAAATCAAATGGTTCACTATGGTTTACTCGTAGTGTAGTCAAGCACATAATATATATACTTAAAAAACACATAATATATAAGTAAAAACATTTAGGATAAACAAAATTGTAGAAAATACAAGCAAATATGAATCTTCTCAGTCACGCCTAGTCACCCTAGCCAAAGTCGAGAACTGGTCCGCTCCGGCGCAGGTCTCTGATCGCCGGACAACTGAACAAGAATTGGCGACTCCGGACAACTGAACAAGAATTGGCGACTCCTGCGCAGGTCTGTGATCGCCGGCCGGCCGGACGACTCAGGCACTCATCGTTGGAAATTTGAAACAGCCTGCACCCGGCGGCGGAAGGAAAAGTCTCCTCGTCTCGTAGATGCGGTTGGTCTTCTGGAAAACGAGTGGGCTAGCAGCTAGCTAATGTACAGATGTATAGTCTCAGTCCAATATGCTGGTTGCTGCGGCCTACAAGCCACAAGCCCATAAGACAACGTCAAAGCCCAATAACCAAAGGCCTAGTAACGATTCAGTTCTCATGTTCTTCCTGCCTGAACGAACAGACTGGTTCTGGTTCCATGGCAGCAGCAGCAGGAGCTTCAACCTGAAATCCATGGCGGCCAGATGAACTTGGTGTGGGGATCTGCGGCGGAGCACCTTGCCCTACCGAGCCCTCCGCCCCTGCCTTCAGCTATTGCTCCTTCAGGATGGCTACGAGTTTTAACCATGAATTTGTACTTACATAGACATCTCTCTATAGGGTACATGTTCATGTAATGCACTCGTTCAACAAGCCTTACTTTTGTAGCAAGATGGACAGTCAAATGGACCATGATATCAAAGAAAGATGGAGGAAAAATCTTTTCTAATTGGCACAGGATCTCAGGTATCTCAGCTTCCAACCCTTCAATCTCCCTCGCACAAATAACCTTTGAGTATAATTTCTTAAAGTAATCACTAAGACGAACTAGCGGTATGGAAACTCTATCTGGTAAAATTTTGCTTATAGATAAGGGTAGCAGGTCACACATTATAATATGACAATCATAAGTCTTTAACCCAACTAGTCTCTTTTCCTCGATAACAACCTTATTATGCAAGTTGGATGCATATCCAGTAAGGAATCTTGCATCTTTCAAAACCTGACAGAACATCCTTTTCTCCTCTGGACTCAAAGAGTATACTGTAGGAGGTATGTATGATTTATTTCCTTGTGGCAGTGGTGACTCTCCCATCAACAAGACTTCTCTCCTACCTGCCCGCTTCGATCTTGCAGTAGTGGCATGATGAGCACGGAACAACAGGTCCGCCACTTCCCACCCTCTCCTCAGTGAGCTTGCTCGGATCGATGATGATCTAAGGGCATCCGCAATAGTAATAGCTAGTACTAGCTATTTGGTGAGTTAATGTAGAGGTAAGAGACAATAAAAAAACTAATATATACTAGTGGACCCACATGCTCCTCTCACATGGTCTTGGGCTACGTGAAATAGATAGACTATTTGTTTGTAGCTAGTGACTACTCTCTCTCCTACTTTTTGCTTGCCATGTCACATCTAGCTAGCCAAATAGTTAACCATTGCGGACGTTCTAAGGGCCCGTTTCGTATAGCTCAGCTTCATCAGTAAAGCTGTTTTTTTTTAAAAAATACGCCCTCCATCCTGTTTTATCAGACGTGAGAGACAGTAATACACCTACCAAGAAGTATACGGGGTATGCGAAGCGTATTAAGTACGTGCATTGTGAATACCGCTGCATGCGACGCCGGCCACAAAGTCTATACGGGGGCAGAGTACTACTCAGTACTACTGCTTGCATGCAGCGACGTTTCATTGCCACTAAATGACTGTTGCCTAGCTCTGCATGCATGCACTGCACCGTGGAGTAATTGCTGGATGTCTCAGGATACATGCGATGCCCGGTATTATGGGCAATTTGAAAAACGGGTGTACGCCTGGTAAAACGGGATGGAGAGAGTAGTTTTTATAAGGAACTCTTTAAGAGCATCTTCAAGAGTATCCTAAATCAACTTGTCATCCATTTTTTTTAGCAAAACAAGAAAATACCTCTCCAATGGTTTGGCAAATCTACTTGGCAAAATTGACAACTTGCCATTCCTCCCCTATGCACGCGTATCTTCACGCGCGTGGATTCGCGTTACTATCCCGTGGCGCGCGGCGTCAAGTGAATTCCCGCGCGCGCGAGGAGACTTCGTCGTTTCCCGCGAATTTTTTTTGCCGGCCCTTTTTAATTTGTAGCGCGCCGCCGCTTCATTTGTTCTCTTCAACCGGCATCCCGACGAGACGCCGACGCCGCTCTTGGACTGTCTCCGGCCTCCCTCACGGACGCCGCGCAGGCAGCTGTGCCGATCGAAGAGGTACGCCGCCCTAGCTTCCTTCTGTTCCCCGTGGATCTCCATGTCTTGCTCTCTTCTAGTTCTCATCTGTGCGACATTTTTTTCTGCGGGATTGCATTCGTTCAGGTCCTCGTCGCACCCAACCCTTTACGGTGCGACCTCCCTGCCGCCGCCATGTACAGTACCAGTACCAACAGCTAGCCTGGTAGGCTTCTAGTGCAGCAGCAGTTGCCGGCCATCGATCAAGTACCTAGTAGTTGCCTCCTTTTCTATCTCGTTGAATAACTCTATGGCCAACGACAGAGCCACCGTGACTTCTCTTGACATTGGAGAAAATGTTCACTGTTTGCGCAGCGGAGAGTATGACGTCGTCATTGTCATCTGATGATGATTCATCCATCTGTCTATGGAAAAGAGATTTCTTCTTGCGAGACATGTTCCAGGGGCTAGCTTGGGGATGCGATGGAACACAGGGAGGAGGAGATGGCTTGGGGAGGAGGAGGATGGAACACGTACAGGGAGGAGGAGATGGCTTGGGGACGATGCGATGGAACACGTACGTACAGGGAGGAGGAGAGGGTGGCGGCGGCGTGTTTTGATGACGGGAGATCGCGACCTGAAGCCGCGCATGCGCGAGAACAGATCGATGACCGCGCGCAACCTCAACCGCTCACCGGTCATCAACGTGGGCCCTCCTTTTTTCAATTTTGCAAAGCCCAATTTACCAAACCATTGGAGATTGCCTAATTATTTACTTGTCATATGCTTTTGCAAGTTGCTAAAACACAAGATATACCAAGTCATATTTAGGATACTCTTGGAGATGCTCTAAGTGAAGTTGAGCTATTTTAGAAGAGGGAGTGTTTGGCAAAATAGCTTCACCAATAATTTTATACATACATGTAAGAGAGAAAGGGGGAGAGAGAGTTGTTATAAGCTACTATTTTCAGCTTCATCTCACTTCATGTCTTTGTGAGAGGAGAAGAAAAACAACTTCATAGGTGAAGTTATTTTGAAAAGAGGTGTTTAAAAAAAAGAATAGCTCACAACTGTACCAAACAGGCCAAAAATAAGAAGAGGAGGGGAAGAACTAAAAAAAGGTCACTTTATCCTAAATATTGTCATAATAATCATGATTGTCGAACACCTTGAATTTTTATACCAGAGATTTTTCATACAATGAATTCTAAATCTTTACAGAAGGTTTAAGAACACTTCCTATTAAGGATTTGAAAGCGGTCCCCAGCATGGCCATAGATAGTTAGCCCAAGTCGTCTACTTGTATGGGGAAGATGAAGCTACCAAGGATTGCTGTGGAAGGAGGAAAAGGCACAGGGGTCAGGACCCAAGGGACACGCAGAGTTTTTTAAACTCAGTGCCAGTGCAAAAATGGCTCCCTGCGCAGCTGCGCCGCGTCCGCTTCAGCTGATGGGCCTGTCCTGCCATTTCTCCGGGTTCCTCCGCATTTCACTGGTAGATGCCCCCATCACTGGTAGATGCCCCATCGCACGTTGCGTGGGCCGGGGGGGGGGGGGGGGGGGGGGGGGGGGGGAGTTATAGGGACTTATTTCGAAGTATTAAATCTAGATTATTTATAAAACTAATTTATCCTATTTTACGAAATAAATCTATTGATATAAAATAGTCTATGATTTGACAATATAGTGCTACAGTAAACATATGTTAATGATGAATTAATTAGACTTAATAAATTCGTCTCGTGAAGTACTACTTGACACTATAATTAGTTTTATAATATAAATTATATTTAATTAGTATCAAACATCTGGTATGACAAGTACAAAAGAGTCCCACAACCAAACACCCTACGCATTCTAGCCTTGCAGGCCTCCAGTCACGGCCGACTCCCACTTCAGCGGAGTTCAGAGTTCAGACGCTGTCGCGGTGTCGCCGGGCAGCCGTTGTTCACCGTCACCGCCACCGCCGCCGTGCTGCTGAGGCCCGGCCGGGTACTGACGTGACGTGACGTGTCGTTCACGATGCGAGCTGTGCAGTGCTGATTTGTTCACCGCCACCGTCATCCGCCTATTCGAACCACACCGACTGAGATTCAGGTCGCGTTAGATCCTACGGGAGGGACATGAATCTAGAGAGAAAAATTCAAAATTTTCATCCGAACGGCTTAAATTATAGTGGATTTTAACACACAGATACAGAATCCAATAAAATACACCAGAGTTTTTTTATCAGGTTCTTAGAATCCCAATAGAACCAAACGGGACACAAATGACGAATTTTAGAAATTTTAGTTCTGGATATATATGTTAATTAGTTAAAACTTAAAACGTTAATTTTTAGCTAATATCCAGCTAAAATATTCATGTCTAGCTAACATTTGGCTGAATTTGAATCAAAGTTTAGTTAGGACGTAGAAAAAATAAACAAATAGATTATAGTTTGGTAAGAGCATCTTCGAGAGTTTTCAATAAAGCCTCACCATCTAGGATTTTGGCAAGAATAAGAAAATCCCATCTTCAACCGTTTCAATCCCACCTTCTAGTCTTTATGCGCTTGAAAAAAAAATGGACCGATCCCGTGGATATATCAGCGTGTGGGAGACGTGCTTATCCATAGGTCAATCTAGAGGTGAAAAGGTGTACATAAAAGAATAAAGAGTAGAAATATGTTCATGATACTAATGTACAAAAGAAAGGTTATATAAAAGTGATTAGAATAATTTAGAAATAGTATAGGATTTTAGATATAAAATTATCTTCTATATTTTAGAAGCGAATTATTGAAAAGTGGTTTTATTTATTTCTCCTGATATTTTTTTGGCGGGTTACACAAATTCACGGTTTTAGAAAAAATTGTTGGGAACTATTGGAGATGCTCTAAGTTTGTAATGCCTCTATCCAAGAACTCGTAGGCCTATTTGGTTCAAGCCTAAACTTGCTAGCTGGACTTTTGGCTAATTGTGGCAGCCAAGAAAGTGTGACGAGAAAAAAATGAAGCCAAACTTGTAATAAGTTTTGGCAAAAAAAAATGAATCTATAACGTGTGGGATAGGGTGCTAAGAAAGTTTGACATGCCATAATTACAAAAGTGAACCAAACACATGCCTAAAAAGACCATAGCACGCTTAACTTACGACATGATAAGTTTAAACACCAACCAAACAAGCAATTTTAGATGCATTCTTGTTTATAACAGGTCTAAAGTTTGATCTAATATACTGATAAAATTATTTATATTTATGGCACCAAATAAATATAGATGAAAATATATCTCATACAAATCCATTTACAGGTATTTGAATTATAAAAATAATATTTTTTAATTTATAGTTAGTTATACTTAAGATACATATTATTGTGCTAAAATTATATTTTTTATGGATAGAGAGAACTTTTATACATTCAAAAAAATGATGTGCTTATTTTAACTCAGACTAAACTGAATTTAACTGGAATTTTCTACGGATATGATGTTTTTATCTCATTAATAAGATCAGCTAATTTCGTTAAAAAATGTGCTTATTTTGTACCGAATGCTAGAACCTTGCAAAAGACGACTTTGTTGAGCTTGCGGCTGCTTTTGTAAACGTTTCCCCTTTTTTGCAAAAAACACGCCCAGTGGGACTCGAACCCACAATCGCCTGATTAGAAGTCAGACGCCTTATCCATTAGGCCATGGGCGCCGATGATGGTTAGCATAGTATTTAATAATTACTGGTACTGTATTCAGTAGTTTCTTTGTTGTACTCTGCTTTCAGCGTGGCCAACGATTCATAACCCTTACAGATAAAGAACACACATACGAATGCATGCCAACTGCTCATGATTAACATTCGGTAAGTGAACATGTCTCAATCCTTGACTGTTGACTCTTTTCTCAAAGACAAATGTTAACTGATCACACCAACTCATTACAAACTTCTTTTCCACAAGCAAGAAATGACACCCTATTAATCACAGACCGTTACATTGCCAATCAACAGACTGTTAGTAATCTACTAATCTGGCTGCCCTCCTGCCTCCCCAGTGTCCGGCACTTGATGTTATGAGGATTCCTGTCATGGATACAGATACTAGTAAGAGCCCTTTTCTACACTGCCCATGCCACCATGTGGCTCTGCCTCCTGCATTTGCTCTGTGGGTCACAAACATGATGATTGAAGTACCAAAAATTCCCAGCAGAAAGCATGCAAACTTGTTCGATTCAGGTATCTCTGGTCCGCTTTGGTCATTTGTCAATTGCAGTATAGCTTCAATCACACATAGATCATGACTAATGTATGTTGAGTTATTGACCAGGATGTTAAGTCAGGTTACTTTGTATCTGTAATGGTGTATCCTGCTCTGCACTCCCATCAGCTATGCTCTATTTAAGTTCATAAGGAGGACCCCTGGCAAAACCTAACAAACAAAAAAACTGATTGGTGGAGTTGGAACCAAAATAATGTAACTCCATGATTCTTGTCACCGAAAGGCAGGCACTCGATCCTATCTTTTCCAAGTCGAAGAGTCCATCCAAACTCCAGCCTTACCGGCTTACCCTGTTGCTCATCATGGCAGGAAGACAAACAAAAGGCATGTTCCAAGACTCAAAGAGTGCTTGAACTTGGTCAGTAATCAAGATCCCTGGCCAATGTCGCTCAAGAAATAGAGCCTTCTTTTAGCAACCTTTGATCTATAACACCAGGCTTCAAATGCCTCCGTCAAGTCAGGATATCTAACATGTTTTGACTGAAGCCACTCTGATAAAATCTCAGCTTGACTATTTGACGGCAGTGTCAACAAAATCGAAACAATTGCAGACTCCAGGCCTTGCCAGACTTCATTGTCCAGGTTTTCCTTTGGCGTCTCAGCTTCGCCATCGTCATCATCCGGATAGGCCTGATCAACCAAAGATTTTGTCACTCTTGCAAATCGGACCCATAAATTCACCAAATGGCTGCGTTTCTCAGCTGGAAGGACGACATTGCCAAATGCAACGGCCTCCAGGACTTTTGCAGACACCTCTACCACCTTGAGCCTGGTCTTCAGACAGTCATACCCAGTGCATACTACGCCAACAGTTTCGATTACATCAGAGGACACTCCAACCCAGTAGACAACAATGCACTTCATCATCTCGAGCTTGCTAAAGACCTGACAGACCCAAGAGATATCACAAACAAAAGATTGTAACTCCTGCTGAAGCTCACGGTCGTCGCCGCCATCAACATGCGCCTCCTTTTGTTTCGTCAGGATAGAACTCATGAAATCACTGAACTGACTTAGTAACCCAGTGGCACAATCCTTCACTTGGGACTTCACAGTGTCGTTGTCAAGGGCTACCAATGGGGCGTCGTCATCTTCAGTGAGCATGTACTCCAGCTGCTCCTGAGCTGCGGACTTGAGCTCCCGCGCTGGCCCAGCCACCGACGGGAGCGTCGCGTGACGGAACGCCGAAAGGAATATGCTCGTCACCGGAGCCGGATCGATGGGCCGGAGACGCGCAAGGATGCACTCGTACTGCGGGCCGAGGCCGGGGACGGTCCTCAGAATCTCCTCCTCGTCGGCCTCGTCCCAGGGGGCGGACTCGATGTAGCCGGCGCAGGCGGCGGCGATCTGCCCGCACCCAAGGTGTACGGCGGCCTGGAGCACGCCCAGCGCGCCGCGGACGCCGAAATGGGAGCAGGGCTCGGTGGCGTATAGGAGCCGGAGCGCGTTGACATGGGAGCTCAGGTCCAGCTCCTGGCAGTAGACCTCGACGCAGTAGCGCGAGCCGAGGATCTGGCACGTTGGCCAGGCGTCGGAGAGGCGGTCGGCGAAGTAGGTGCTACCGGCGGCGAGGACCGCGGAGTGGCAGTAGAGCCACTCGTCGCGGCCCTCCGGCGTACGCAGCCGCACTACCACGTCGCTGGTCGCTTGGTCGCCGATCTTGGGCCGCCCCGCCCTCATGCCACTGCCAGTGCTGTGCTAGATTGGGGAGAGAAACGACTATCAGCAACAGCGCAGCTCATCGATCGGACGGAACATAGCTTTGTCAAGAGAAAAAACCCAAAAGAATTCGGAATCGAAGGAAGATGCGAAAGAAATCGTAGCGGATTCCAAGCTTATTGCCAATCTCACTTACCGCGGCAAAGGCAAGCCAGGAACACGCCGACGAAGGAGTGGCGGCTCGCGGGCTCGCGGCAGATAGGGGAGGCGAGCAAGACGGAGGGCCAGACGCCAGAGGAGCAAAGCCAAATACCACACGAGTTTCAGGGTCACGAATCTCGATGCACACTGGACGGTGCCTGAGCTAAACTATTGTCACTCATCTGTAGTGCTGTAACTGCTGGATTCTACTGGTGTTCAACACATCACATTGGCATCTCTGAAACTTTAACACATGACGCTTCAAAATTACTCAAGTTTATGCACTGCACAAAAGGTTAAGCCTATACAGGGTAGATTCTGGACTTCAGGATTACACGATACACATCTTTTCTATCACAATTCACAACACCTAAGATTGCTGTGCAGTAAAATTACAGTAGTATGCTACGATCGTAATTGTACAACAAGCGTTTCCAGCTGCAAAGCATAAGGTTCAATCAAAATGGTCTGCGGAGAAATCGGGCTCATCAGGCTTCTGCAACCTGCGAATAGCAATGTCCTCGGTGCGGAACCTTCTGGACGCAGAGGCAAGCTTATGCATATGGGCAATGGCACCTTCAGCAATCGTCCTTGTGCCGCTGCTTGAGGTGCCCTCCTCTCTAGGTTTATCACCAGTTGGGTGATCCTCTGACCACCATGAGTAAGACTCCCATCGGCTAAGGCTTTCAGCCAGCTTCCTTCTCTGGTGCTGCCGCCATGCCGCTTGGATGAAGCAGGCAGCCCAGGTCCTCCAGTGATGGGAATAGAACCGGAATGTGTGCTGGAGCTTCTTGCTGTGAAGCCTTCGGAACTGGTTTGCGACAAACTTCAGGTCTTCAGCTCGCAGAGCAAAGGCTTCCACCTCTGTGAGGCTCCGTACAGTCCTCGTTGAAAGCGGGAAGTGGACATTGGTCTTTGGAAGTAGGGCCCAAGTGAGCAGCTCTTCACCTGCGAAATCACCAGGGCGCAGGATGATAGAGTTGAAGAAGTTGCTACGGCCACCATTTGTTGTTGAGCTCTCTAGTTTCCCACGTATAATAAAAAGCATCTCATTCACAGGATCACCCTCGCGAGAGATGTATGTATTCTCAGGGCACAGGAAAGACACCAGCCGCTCACAGATGGCATCAAGAAGTTGGTTATCCATCTCAGAGAAAAAGGGTACCTACATTGCAGAATGGAATGAAAAGCTGACATGGAATGTGTATGAAGTTTCAACTAGCAGTAGAAGCAATGGTAAAAAGCAACAGAGCATCAACTTGTTTCTTTCCATCAAAATACAGTAAATAACCCATCTAGAAACTTTCAAAAACTAAAAACTCTACTAATTCAACTGTGAGGTGGGAAACCACAACTTACACGTCTAACAAGGTCCAAACAAAGATGACGCTGCACATCCCGACGTATGTCAGCTGGCAAAGCTTGCAAGATGGACTCTTCTTCTACTCCTCTTGTAGCAAGCCATTTAACTTGAACAAACCGCCGGACACGTTCTTGAAGATGAGATGGGAGTTGATGGTGTCTCATCCACTCATCCATGTCCCTTTGCCGCAGCCTCCACTCTTCAAGCCTTTTACTGATAGACTGCAGGTATGTCTAAAAGAAGAAAAATAGGAAGTGGTCTCTGAATCAGACTTCAAGTGGGTTACCAGTGCGGAAAATGGAACACAGAAACAGCAATATCCCTATTTTTATCAGAATTCTCAAACCATGAACTGAAAGGTCGTACTTTATATGCTTGATTGATGCACCAGTTAAGCAAAAAAGACAGAAAGTTACAATAGCCTGACACATAATGCACAATAGAACTGATAAGGTAATTTTGCCAAACTAGATCAGCTTTAAAATTGCTTCCAAATTTATCACATAATGCAATTACTAATGCTATGTTAATCCTAGGATTAACTTGGTAATACGAGCATACAAAGTAAGAACTATCAACCCCAAAACTTCCTATTGTAGTTCAGAAGTTAGAATTTATGGCACTACCTGCATCTTGCCAATCAACTGAGCAAAGAGTATGAGACTGATAGCGCCAATTGCTATGGCAAATAAGTTCTCTGTGATAAATGCACTTGTAATGAGAGGATTTCCGCTTGAACTGAAAAGGTGTCAACAGACACAGAACAACATTAACATCAGTGGTTGTATTAGACATAAAAAAGAACCGAAAGTGACAGTATAGCGGTGAATCACTACCTAAGCTGCAGCAAGCCCCACCATAGACAATAGAAGTACTTCTCAAGGAATGGAGATGAGACTGCACCTTTACTCAGTGCACTAGAAAACATCCCGTAGTTAAATAATATACTATTATTAGTGGCATCACAGTTGTTAAATATATTTGTCTTATCTACCCATACGGAATAATCATTAGAACCATTATTCTCACAACTTAAAAATCTGAAGTTGCAATGTGTATCATTGTACTCAGCAGCGCACTGCTGATCCCAGCATGTAATCTGCCGTTCAATGGAGAGAAGGTAATATATTGCACCAGTAATCTGCAGCAACGCATATGGGTAATCAGTAACATAATTTTAGTATCGCACATACAAAAGTGTAACCACAAGATCCAAGATGATAGTGAAAAAATTGTTTCTCACAATTGAGCTCACATGCATGTCTACTTGAAACAGTTGTGTTTCTTTGTGCAGAACGCAAGGCTGAATTCTAATGCATTCCAGGATAATGGATATATTTGTCGCATCAGGAAAAAAATTAGGACCAGAAAACTGATATTAGGTTCCATATGAAGACTGAAGAGAAGACAAGACTCCATTTTCAATAGCAAATAAATCATGTGTATCCCTTATAACAAAAATAAGCTGAAATAAATCTTAATTCAAATTAACATCCCCAGGAATTTCATAAATGAATTTGAAAGTGGATAACCATACATGGCTTGCAAGCATGTAGAGCAGAAGATTGTATGCTGCTCCCCCCCATGCTGACTTTGCAACTACTCCAACAGCTTTGATAATCTGATTGCTTAAAGGGATGATGAGATACATTCTTATGACATACTGAATCACAATTACGAGAGCAAATGTAGTGTTCCGGATGTTATAATCTGAGCTTTTTATCGCAGGCATAATTAACCAAACAGTAACCTGCAAAACAAAGTCATCCCAGAAAGATTAAGTCTTAAATACGGAAGTTTTGCACTAACAAACCAAGTCATCATATTCAGTATTTGTGATAATCATCGCTCAAAAATTTCAGCTACACAGGCAAAATTAATCTACAAGCATTCAGCTAAGCTAGCTGATTACAATTACAACACCACCACCGAACCTTTTTAGTCCCAACCAAGTTGGGGTAGGCTAGATTTGAAGCACAACATGAGCCACAACCATATAGGGAAAAATCAACAGAACAGGATATAAATGCATATACAAGGCATGAATAATAGTGGTAGTATTAGTTGATTATAATAAAATTCATTGAATGTTTTCTTATGATCTAAAGTGGATGTCAATTAGGTTCAGATGATATATGGCATGAATACATCTGAATAGAAAGGTAGCTGGGTCCACCATACTGAAGTCACAATGTGGTTGTCATAATTGTATGTTTGCTGCCGACAATTTTCTAGGATTGGAAATAGCAACATCACCAGGAAGGGTCAGATGACTTACTTTGATAACCGTATATTAAGGGAAATAATGACATGGGATCAACCCAAAAGGTTTACCAGCCACATAGACGCTAATCAATCAATTTAGTGCAAAATAATATGCATATGGCGTTGCTATTGAACATACACCACAGGTGATTGCAGTACCACTAGAAATGGTAAAATAATAAAATGCAATGTAAGCAACTAAATTAGGCACTAATCTTCACGACTCACGAGGTCTTTACCTGTGGAAGTGGCACAGCTGCAAGTATGTCTACAAACAAATCAGTTCTTATATATCTTCGTTGAATCTTCTTAATATCCACAACAAGCTCTCCCTTTCCGAGAACTCTAGACTTTGGATCCACATATGCAGTGTGAAACTTGATTGCTATGTTCAACATGTAAAATAGGTCAGCAAGTGATCGTAGGACAGTGATTCTTATGCTTAGTCCCTGGTCCTTGGCAACACATGAAGATACATTGCCATTTTGTCTGATCAATGGAAGGTAATAGAAAAAAGGATCTATAAAAAGAGCAAACAAGCATGCCATAAGGTACACCCTGTTCCATCTCAGTACAATATTACTTCCAGGGTCTAGAATATGCTGGTGCCACGGTTTGTTGCCTTCATTTAACACCTTAAGCTTCTCAGGATTCTTCAGATCTATTCTATTTGCACCAAATCTGTCGGCCCGTGCAGTTTGATATAATGGCTTAGATTGATTTTGTCTCTCATCAGGAAAGATCCTAAAGATAAACAGAAACTTAAAAAATTAGCACAGCGCAAAAAATATCAATACATCAAAACCAATGATTTTGGGTCAAAATAGTGTGATTTCAAACCAAAGTAACAATAGAATACATAGGATTCCACAGACCATCTTCACCCGCATAAGCTATAATCATTATTTCTTCATGCTACCTTCCCTTTAAGGGCTAGAAATTGCCACAATCCTTAAAAAGTAAAAGCTCTAGAAGGTCTCCTTCACAATCACTAATACAGAGAAGAGGAAAAAGATGTAGACCACTTACTTAGCAGGCCAGATTATAACAGAGGTTCCAAAAAGAAGTCTCTAATTCTTAAAATTTGTTAATAAGACATAGAGATATACTGTAGTCACGATAGTTGAAAAAAACAACTATTTTTCAAACTAAGCAAGTTACAACTGTTTAGCAAATAAAACAGTATATTCAATTTACCAGCGCAATTGGCTAGTTGAAAGAAAGAAAATGAAGATTGCCTATGAAGTTGAATACAAATGCGGGATAAAAATTAAGCTTAAACAAATGAATCTAGTAATGCTCTCAATTTCCACTGTCATTTTCACAATCATTATATTCTCTTATGCACACTAAATTAGAACCAACTCGTTCTCCAAGACTTGACGAGTTAATCTCCAACAAAGCTCTCTCAGTCTCAATCCTAGAGTCATCCCTCCCCTCTCTTCAGCAAGGGACTTGAATCCACAGGCTTCAACGGGATCAAAGCTTCAAACTGGTCCTCTCCAATTCCTCGAGGTAGTAAAGAACCTACCGCGCAAGCTACAACACCACCTTTTATGTCCCCTCTTCCAGAATCAAATCCGAATCCCTCTCCATCCTCGCTCCCCAATACAGCAAACCCAAAGTCAATCCCAGTTCAGCAAAATTCTAACAGCTACTCATCGACTCTCAGCAGGCAATCCAAAAGGTCAGAACCCGCAGGGGAAAAGGAAGCCGTGTGGAATCAAGACGCGTACCTGTTGTTTGGCCTCCTCTGCATCTCGACCTCATCCTGGACCCTGGACCCAAACATGCCGGCCGCCCGCCTCGGCTCTCCCAACCTCCCTCCGCCCGTCTCGGCCAAGTCGTCCCGCGCCGAACTGGAGCGAGGCCAACCAGGGGATCAGAGAGAGAGAGCTCAACGCTTCCGGTTCCAGATCACCACCATGGAAAACTCGAGTTGCTCCGTCTGACGATTCCAAAGAACTGAAGAACTCGAGTGGGAGAACGGAGGCAGGAAAGAGAAAAAAAAAAGAAATATATCTTTATGCGGTTCTTTTTAGCCAGATGGGACAGGGGAGGGGTCGACCAAGTGGTGACTGTCTGTTCTCATACATTGGCCCTGACATGTGGGTGCAGATGCTCAGTGGCTGTTTTCTTTTTTCCTTTTTTCTTTTTTTTGAGGACCCAGTGGCTGATTAAGGGGATGGCTGCTTTTTATAAGGGAGATAAAAAAATAGCTTTCCTAAAAGAGTAATTGAAAGATCAATGATTTTTTTTAAGTTGCTAAAAAAAGCTAGGAGTGTATTCGTTAGGTTCTTCAATAGTTCTCAAAATCCCGGTCCTGAAATATAAAAGCAATTTTACATTAAAAAACTTGAACTACTTTGAAATCACCCTGATTATTTTTATATTTTTTTCTTTCTTATATAAATATTGTATTACCATTAATAACCCTGTCCTACTCTTTCTCACATTCTTTCTATTCTCGATTGGTCGATGGATACGCGTAGCGTGCGTATATTTGCACGCAATTGGATCAGTTTCCCAAGTGGGGATAGATTGAGAATTGTTGGAGGATAGTTTTTTTCTTAATCTTATCAGAAAATCAGGGTTAGAGGTGTGTTTTGGAAATTATTGGAAATATTCTTACAATCTTTTCACAGCTCACACCTAAATCAATCAAACAAATAATAACCATTCTAAAGACTCACGACGTCCTCATGATCTCATCGTGTATGAACGACCGGAGCGAGTACTTTTCCTGTTCATTTAGCCGATCTTTGAATTAGATCCGCATAGTCAAACTATGCAGAAACTGGTCATCCACGTTGGCGGATCCAGAATAAGATTGAAGTAAGGGCTGATCTCTTTTTCTTCCTCTAATCTCTCTACTTTTTTTTTCTTCCCTTTTCTTCTCTCTCAACCTCTCAAAACAAGATGGAAGGAGGGACTAATCTCTTCTTCTTCCTCTAATTTTCTTTTTTTTCTTCTTTTTCTTCTTCTCAATTTGTGCATATTTCTATTGATGTAATTGCTGTAGGGGGGCTGGAGCCCTCCCAGCCCCCCCTTTAGATCCGCCACTGTCATCGAGGCCTCGAGGGGAGTACATTTTACCACAAGCATTGGCGACTGTTTCTTCATTTCTTCACAGCATGGGCATGGCTTATACAAATGATGGTTGTAGCTTGTCAGTAAATTACTACAGGAACAAAGGCGGAAACTTTCAGACTAGGAAGTCGTTACTGATTAAAAAATCGCTTCTATAATCCCGCAATGGGCGAAACAGTAAAATCATCGCTCCCATTATTGCATCTGCAAGTTTACAGCTAACCATTAATCCACTCACGAGTTGCATCAATCAGACTTAGTACACTTGCTGCACAGGGAAAGTGAGATGCCATGTACGCTGAGGATAGAATCAACTGCTGGGCATGCCATGTCACCCGGAACCTGAAATTCACAAGCCCAATGATGAGAGGAGAATTGCCCACAGCAAAACAATATAAGGTCAACAATGCAGCCACTCAAATCAGTATATTGCTTTTGGTACAAATAAATTTGTTCTTGTATATAACTAAACAAGAACACACGTAATTTGAATTCGTTTTGCAACTCCAAACTGAAATTGGAACGCATATGCAACAGTAAAGGAGCTATGATCTATAGAATACAGATTCCCTGTACAATGTAGTAACATCATTAAACCCAAGTAACAGACAAGATAACATCTGAGTTGAGCGCCATAAGAGGTGTGAGCCTATGTAAGGTAACGACGACAGAAACCCCAGAAAGTAGTCCTATTGTCTTTTTTTTTATCAGAACACACTAAATATTGTAGCTCTATCTCTACATTATCAACATAACATCTGTAGGTGACTCTGCATATAGGCTTTCAGGTAGACAGATTCATAATAATAAAAAAGGAAGTATGCCTCCACTTTCATGTCAATCTTGGTCACATAGTAGGTAAAGGGTTCTTCTTGGTAAATTAGAAAGTGCACTTGAATAAAGAAGACAGAAGAAGTAATTCTACGATTCAACATGTTCATCCTATTTTTACACGACAATGCTTTCTAGTGTATACGCATGTGGTGTCAGTCTATTGATAGCCCTAGCATGTAATCAGAAACAATCATTATAGGACTATTTATAGGAACGCTTTTTTCAGGTTCTACTTTTGGGGAGGCACGAAATTCTTAATAGCACTAGAATACAGATCATTAGCAATCAATAGTGCTAAAGCATGCATATGGAGCTAGTAGATGGTTTATTATGTAGTTCCATTTCGTTTCTGCAGAATATATATAGACTCATGTCTATACTTGAATATTCAGGAGCCATGTGTTTGGAACATACATGATCATTTTATTTACGTAAAGTGTTCCTTTTCATTGTGAAAGACTAACATATTTCATACATTACAGCAATATATGTAGTATGAAACAAATCTTGCACTAGAGCTGAACATGACACTTTCATTACACTCCAATCACAAAGTGTAATGAGTTTGCGATTAATCCCTTCTATGACAAGTAAATAAACATATGATCCCAGAACACGAGCATTGTGACCATTTACTATGGAAGGATCTTGACTCGCAATAGCAATTAAGACTTCTTTCTAAGAATTGGCCGAGAATAATGAAAAGCAGACAAGAGCAACAAAGTTGGAACGTTACAGCCCTACCACACTGCACAAACTCTCAAATTGTCACAAACATTACAGAATAATAATCAACTTCTGATAGAGAGAACTGCTATATATAACTAATTTAGGCTGAAGCTCCCAATTCTATTCATGTACTGTATTCAGAAACAGACACAGAGGTGCAGACCTAACAAATGGGGGACTCTGACACAGAGAAAGCTATGTACTCTCGTGGGAAAATTTTAGGAACTTTTTTGCAAAAGTATAACCATTTTATCAGGATGTTGTGTTGACACTAACCATTCTCGCCTTTCTTGGTAAGGGTGTCCACTTCAGCTGTTACTGACGAACTGCCACCATTCTTTCCACTGCTCTGTTTCAATTTCTTTGCAAAAAGCCTAGCGATCTGCAGGTGCGTTTTCGCCATGATCTCAGTTCTCTTGAGCTCCATCTCCCCTTCTTAATCTCAGCTTCAACCCTCATCCTCTCTGTCTCCCTGTACATCTCCATCCTGGCTTGCTCAATCTTCAAGAAGGAGCTAGCCAGCAGCTCGATGCTCTTGGCTATGTCGAAGTCTGTGCTCTTTCTCTTCTCGGGCCGGTCCCAGACCTTGTTCACTTCCTCCACGTCCTCGTTGGCCACCTTACTCCTCGTCGGAGAGCTGACGTTGGCATCGCTATCAGCAGGCCTGCTCTCCTTCTGCATGCTGTTGTCAACCTTCTCCGCTTTATCCGGGACAGCAGCGCCATTCGCGTCAATGCTCATCAGATCAGAGAATGCACCCGGAACTGCATCCCGCAACTGCATGGCGAAATCAGCTTCTACCTCGGCCGCCTCCGGTTTCGCCGGAGCTCGCAAGTCTATGCTGTTAGTGAGGTCCGGCTGCGGCTGCTGCACCTGGGCAGAGCAGACGGGCGGGCCTTTGAGCAGGCCGTCCATGCGGGCAAAGAACCTCCAGGAGGGGCCGGCGGCGGCGGGGCCCGCGCGCGCCACCGCGGCGGACTCCGCCCGGTACCGCTTCTTCATGGACTCGATCTTGTTCTTGCACTGGTTGGGGGTCTTGGCGCTGTTGCCGCCGCCGGGGGGCTTCCCCGCGGCCGCGGCGTCGTCGGCGCAATGCACGGACACCTCACGGGCGATGTCGACCCAGTCGCTCCACTTGAGCTTGGCGCGGTTCCGCAGCAGCCACTTGGCCTCGTAGGCCTCGAGCAGGCGCACGATGCCGCTCTCGCTCCACTCGTCGCGCTTCTGCGGCGGCGCAGCCGCCAACGGCGCCGCGTCGGCGTCGGGGAGGCCGTCCATGGGCGCGGGAAGCCGGCGGAGAGGGACCCCGAATTTCGTCGCAGCTTAATTACACGGGGCAGCCGGAGCAGAGCGCTATACTATAGCAGCTCTGCCATGGCTGACGGTCCTGGATGAGTTTGTGGCATGGGGATGGGAAGATGTTAGCTGAAGCTAATGGTGGTGAGCCGCTCGCTCATCAACAGCTTTATCAGAGACTGAATTTTTCCCAAAAAGGAGGTACTTGGAGCTCAAAATTGCAGTGATCGGACAGAAAGATGGCAGTAAAAGGGACCTGGTGATGCTGAGACCCCGAAAGCCCAGAAAGGATTGACCAAAAGCAGCAAGCTAGCTTAGGGAGTTGGAAGGAACTCGCTTACACACAGACAACACACCAGGAAAAGCCAGGTATTTCCCGGTGTTTACGCGGCAGCAGATGGCGTGTTGGAGCGGGGAGACCGAACGGGAACGCGGCGAGGAAGAGGAGACTGTGCGAGCTGGTGATTAGGGGAGTCGAGAACAGTCAAGGCCTAGAGCAAGCAAGGGAGAGCTGAGAAGAGGAGGATGGATGGATGGGTGGTCGCTGGACTGGAGCGCCGGGATCTGCGCTGCGAAATGCACAGGAGGAGCCGAGGGAGGTGGGCGCGGAATTCCGGGGAGAAAGCGCTTGTCTTCTCCCCCCACCCCGCGGGGCGAAAGAAAGGGAGAGAGCACGAGGTGGGGAGGGGAGCGGGAGCGGGGCAGCCGCGGAAAGTGGGGAGACCGGAACCGAGAGGAGGCTGGCTGGGGCTGGCCGGGCGGGCGGGGGGTGGGGGCCCGTCCCGTCGTCCTCGTCGTCGTCTTCCTCTTCCCCCGCCCGCGTCCGCGTGCTCCCGGCGCGCCACCTGCCGCGCGCGCCAGCTGGGGCCCCGCGCGTCAGCCAGGCGGGGCGCGGTGGACCGCGCGCTGCCTCTGCCTGCCCGTTGCGGGGGTGGAGTGGTGGAGGCGCGCGTCGGACCGCATTAGGTTAGGCAGGGGCGGGGCGGAGTGGGGCGTGACGCCAGCGGTGACCGGATCCGTTCTGTCCCCAGCCAGGGCCGACGGCGCCAGCGCGGAGACCGCGGGCTACCGTGGGGCGCGCGGGGAGTTGGAACGGACGGAAACGCGTCCGCGTCCGCGGCGCGGCGTGGGAGACCACGGCCGGCCGGCAGCGCGCGCGGGTGCCGGGTACCGGGTGGGGGAAAGTCAGTGGGGGCGTGGAGCCCAGCGCCCCAGCGCATGCGGTGATGCGGACGCCGGGCGAGCGGGGGTGCCCTCGTTTTTCACGGCAGCCTGAGCCAACCAGCCAGCGGAGGGCAGGCGCCCGCGGTTCCGCCGCAGCGGTTGGTAGCGACCTCCATGATCCGTCCGTCCGTCCACGCCACGCGCCGCCTCCACCCCCACCACCTTGCTTTCGGTTTCCACTTGCCCGCGGTTGGTGGGCACTGGCTTGGCGTGCGTGGCAGCAGCGGCAGCGGCGGGGCACGGCATTTTTTTTCCTTTGTTTCTTCCCCTGGCCGGCCGCGCCCGCGCCCCTTGACCGCCTGCCTCGCATCGCAACGCTGCAGAGGAACAGAAACGCAGCGGGCTTCTATTCCATCATTGCTGCGGCAGTTGACTATTCGGGACGGCAACCGACTGCCATTGGCTACCCCGCTGGACGTACTGGATGCTGCCGCCACCATCTGCGGTGCCGCTGCTTCAACGATCAGCGTCGTGGTCTTACAGTGACAGCCAGTATTGCAGGCCTGGGCTAGTGGCTTGCCGACCTGGAAATTTTGAAATATTAACTCAGGAACTCAGAATGCACAAAGGCTATGTTTTCTCATGCAAGTTTTCGGTTCCAACACGGTCACACGGATCACATAACAGATTAACAGCTACTTCGCTGGGGAAAAAAACTAGTAGCACTTTAACAAGCGTGTTTTCAACTTATGTCTCCACTGCACAGTAGTAGTATAGCAACGAAGAGGGAAAATACATTTTTTTTACAAAACGTGTGATGTAGGTTTTCTTTTTAGCAAAATACGCGTGATGTAGGTTTAGCAGGCTGCCTGGGCTCAGCAAAGCATTGCCTTGAACTCTGATGGCCTACAGCTGCTTTCAGAAATATGGCATGCATCCAAGTCAGTGCAGAGCAGGAACAGTAGCGGCACTTCGTTCAACGAAATGATTGTTGAAACATCGGACGCGACGATATGATGCCACCCCTGCTCGCTGCTCTGGCTGCGCCGCTGTTCTCACTAACGGAAACAGGACTTTTCCGAGTGTCCGAGGATTTGCCGAGAATTGTTTGTCGGACACTCGGTCCAAAACTTTTTGCCGAGCGGCTCTCGGCACCATACAGTACTCGACAGAAGTCACGGTGTCGAGAGCTGACTCTCGGCAGATAAAAACTCTCGGCAAAAAATTCCCTTTGCCGAGAGTTAGGCCGTCGGCAAAAAAATCCTCTCGGCAAACGAAACGGCAGTCTCCTCCGTTATCCTTTGCCGAAAGTCGACCGTCAAGCTCTCGGCAAATCTTTTGAACGGCGTGCTACCGTTCTCCCTTATAATTTTTGTGCCGAGAGCTTTAGGGTTACTCTTGGTAAAGAATTTGATTTTTTTTCTTTTTGTCCACTCACTTTTTTTTGCTTGCTTCTTACATTGCTAGTGACCTAATCTTAGAATTTGGTATATTTTTTAGTAGTTTTGCTATATTTGTTTGGTTTTTTTATTTAAAATGATATTTTTAAAAAAAACAACTTTGAACTGCAGGTGCATCGAATAATGGAATTTGATTATTGAAAAAAATGATATTCGTGGTTTGTAGCGCACTTTGAGTCGGTATCCAAGGACAGGCGCGAAATTTTAAATATCTTATTCACCAAATTTGACCAACAACTTGCGTGTGACTTGTTTTTAAAATTGTATAAAATACAAATGAATTTCAAAAATCACAAAACTTGTTGAGTGAACTTAATATCACATGTGTAGGCTTGGGAAAAAAATTGAGCCGGCTAGAGGTTACCCTTGAGCTTGCCTCCTTCGTGTGGCAGCCTAGAAAAGTTTGTATCACCCCCATATTGCTAATATATTCCTCTCATCTCAAGAGTTCATTCTCTTGACTTGAGACCGAGGAAAGAGCTAGCCTTTGTGGTGAGCTTGAGCCTTGTGTGGCGCACCTCAACAACGTGGACGTAGGCAAACCTTGGTGACGAGCTGAACCACGGGTCAAATCTTGTGTCCCCTTGTGTTTGTATCTATACTTTGATATATCTTGTTTGCAAGGTGATATATCTTGGAAAACGATCTACTCGGTGAGTGTGTTGCTACCACTTTCAGGTGGTGCTAGAGGTACCGTACACCTCTAGGAAGGTTTTTATTCAAGCACAATTTACATTCTCAGTTTACATTTTAAATTG
Organism: Microstegium vimineum; assembly: GCA_022036555.1. Classification (NCBI taxonomy): domain Eukaryota; kingdom Viridiplantae; phylum Streptophyta; class Magnoliopsida; order Poales; family Poaceae; genus Microstegium; species Microstegium vimineum. The sequence continues at coordinate 57,390,636 of CM039119.1, read as the reverse complement.
TGCATATCTCTGTTCTGGTGACCAGCACTGCTGCCCTTAGCCCAGCAGTGCCATCCTAGTGCTAACAGAAAATTGTAAGTTATTTTAAACAGGCCTATTCACCCCCCTCTAAGCTAATCAGGTCCTTACAGTTGTTCTCTGCATACACACTCTCCTTGCCAGGACGTGTATGGAGAGAACAATGGGAGGTGCTGTTGAAATTTTGTCTCGAATAGGAGTAGGTCATAGGAACTAACACATCTAGCATCTGCGGGTGGGATTAGGACCTATCCTCACCTATTAGATAATAGGAACGTTATGTATATGCAATTGATATTTACTTTGGTCACCGGTAAATATCTTAGAGGATGGATGACCGTGAGTGGATGTACACGGGGCGCTCAAGTCCGAATGATTTCACCCATGAATGGATGATAAAGACCAATGCTTTCTTAAAACATACATTTGACCAGTCTGGTAAAGAAGCATTTCTAGTTTTGTGTCCGTGCCAGAAATGTGTAAACAGAAAAAGGAAAAACAAGGTGGACATGGGTAAACATCTAGTGTTGAATGAATTTATGCCGGATTATACTTGGTGGGTATACCACGGTGAATACAATCGTATAAGAGAGGAGGTGGTGAGACCCCGCGTAGAGAATTTTGATGATGCTGCGGGGGTAGCAGACATGTTAGATGACTTTCACGAAGGACAATATGCTGAAGAACGTGATGAGGAGGAGATGGAGACAACCGCAAAGGCCTTCTACGACATGATGTCTTCAGCACAGAAATCCCTTCATGATCGGACAATAGTGTCTCAACTGGATGCCATTGGACGCTTAATGGATTTCAAGTCCGAGTGTAGCATGAGTCGAGAACACTTCGATGGTATGTTGACCGTGATTGGCAGCCTCCTTTCGGATGGCTACATTTTGACAAAGAGCATCTATGAGTCACAGAAACTCCTTCGTGCACTCAAGATGTCATATGATCAGATACATGCTTGTGAGAATGGGTGTGTCTTATTTAGAAAAGAACTTAGTGCTGCAAAGTACTGTCCAAAGTGTAAATCCTCCAGGTATCTTGAGGTAGACTCTGGTGATGGTCAGAAGAGGCAGCTTACGGTCCCCGTGAAGATCCTACGGTACCTCCCGTTTATACCGAGGATCCAACGACTATACATGACCGAGGAATCCGCAAAACAGATGACATGACATAAAAATAGAAAACGATATAATCCTGACAAACTAGTACATCCATCCGATGGTGGAGCATGGAGACACTTTGATGCCATTCATCGTGACAAAGCCGCAGAGGCTCGTAATGTACGTGTTGCTTTGGGAACTGATGGGTTCAATCCTTACGGAATGATGGCGTCCCCATACACATGTTGGCTCATGTTTGTTATCCCCCTAAATCTACCCCTGGCCTATGTAACACTCCGATGTTACGAACTTGCTTAGCACCTAGTTTAAGGCCTAAGAAAAATCATCAAGATGAGTGTCTCGGGTTTGGAGTTAGAACTCGCATAAAACGCTAATTAAAATACCGACAACAAAAATAGCGTGTCGTTCTAATTGTTTGGTACGAAAAACATTTTTATAAATAAAATAAAATATAACTTGTATTTAATACTTGAATAAAATTTGAAGTACAAGTGGAGCAGATGAATGCAACTTTGCTTTTGAGAAACTGATGTCGTTAACTAGTGTGTTTGAAATTAAAATTAGCTTTGTTATGACACAAACAAAAATCGGAATATATATATATATAAGAGCTATATATTTTGGTAATTTAGTTTGTGCAAAATAATTAAATATTGTCTGAATATTTTGTTCGTACGGTTTAGTGTGAACATAGAGCTATCGTATGTAATATATGCTGATGAAAGTTAATGAGGTTCAGAGCTTTTAATCATCGACAAGAGTGTTGTTGTGCGTCCACGTCGCGTCGTCTCACGCAGACACACAGCCAGCAAAGCCATGTGACGCCCATGTGTTCTCGCTGCAGCTTGCTCGCTCGCGTCCTTGCTCTGGCACGTTATAGAGTGAGGCGCCGAGTGCGCTGCTGCTCATTCCAACTCGCTCTCTATCTCTCTGCTGCTTGCTGCACCTCCAGCTCGCACTCTCTCTTGCCTGATAGCTGCTAGTTGCTAGCTGTTGCTGCTGCTCGGGTGCTGCTAGCTGCTGCTGCTGCTCGCAAGCAAGGCAGGACCAAGTTCGGCTTCAGCGTGCTGCGTGCTGCTAGGTGCTAGCTGCTGCGGTTCCTTGCTGGCCGCAAGAGCCAGCTACTACTCCGCCATGGCCGGCTCTGGCCACCAGGACTGCCCCGTGCTCTCAGCTCTGTTCGTAGGAAGAAGAGAAGGGTGAGAAAATAGCATATGAGCTTTTCCAGGTTCCCAATGTAAATCCTTGACTCATGTAAATAGTGCTGCATAGTGTCCTTTGTACTGTGTGATAATTAAGAAAAACTCTAGGAACCTTAGAGCAAAGTGTTTGTCTTATATGTCTTTTCTTTTTTCTTATGGTTATAATCGGCTGAAACTTTAGAAAATCATAATAACTCATAGAGAAATCGTAAAATAGCAAATGAATATGTTTTGTAATCCTTGAGAGTATATCTTTGCAGCAGAGTAGTAAAATGATATATGTTAGTGCAATGTTTTCCCTGTTTTCTTTTATCTTTGATAATTAGTGTTAAATTCATATATATAGTTCTGATGCTCCAAATGATGTGAAATTTTTATGATAGTCTAGTGATACCGTGTGTGTTGCTGTGATAAAAATTTCATGTCCAGTGTATGCAGTATGATGGAGTTATTGATTTAACTTGTATGTTGCTCATTAAATGATTTTAAATGTCCTATAAATAATTTATATATCCAAAAATATGAAACATGGTTCCACAACCTTGCTATGATATCTTTATATCATGTTGCGGCATAATATGGCTATATGTTTGCAGAACATGTAGGGTTTTAGATTTATCTTGCTCTCACACGTGTTCTTGCAATAGCAAATTATCTTTTTCATAGTATTTAAATTATAAAAACTAAGTATGTGAAATTTATGCAGTAGCCATGTTTCAGTAACACCTATCACTCATAAAAATATCAGCCCCAAACTAGTTATTCTTGTATGACATTAAAAATAGCATATATGTTTAATAAGAAATTGGTCAATAGAAACTTGATAATATATATAAACATATAAATGGTTTTTGTTATGATTCTAATGCTTTGAAGAGGTAGTAGATATGTTGTTGATCCATGATAAGTTTGGTTGAGCTCTTGAATGGTTTAGGTGGGTGCTCTCATGATTAACCAAAGTAAAGAACCATATTGCTTATGTGCTGAAATGGCTGCATGTGTAGTTTCTGTTGTGATAATCACTTCGGGATGAAAATGATGTTTTCTGTAGATGAGATAAATACCAAAGTTGTAGATAACTTTAGTATCTATCTTGTATTTAAATTTCATGACCTTAGGCCTGATAGTTTAGGAGTTATGAAATTAACAAATACCCTGTCAAGTTCTGTAAGTTTTCTAAACAGATCTGAAGGAATGATATGTTTGACCTATGTACATATGGAATCATGTCTTTGCGGTGATAAAAGAAGTGTAGTACTTTTCATCAGCTTTCTAGAAAGTCTAGGATCACCTTTGTTGAATGTCTACAACTCTAGATATGGTTAAAAGTGTGACTGTTGTCTTGCTGTCCAAAACTGCATGTTTGGAGAGTGTTGCTTTTGTTATGCTCTCACCATGTTTACTAAAGCAACCAAGAAATTGATAAGCGTATAACTATGCTATGTATTGCTTGTTCTATGCATTCATATATTGCACCGCATATCATAATAGGAACGATGATGGATCGATGGATCAACAGTAGGAATTGGTGTTAACCAAAAGGATGGTGCTATGGTGATCACGTCCCAGTGATGGAATGCTAACTTTTGGTTAATTCTTACCCAGGCAAGCCCCGGTGCATAACCCCTACTATTCTGCACTTTCAAATGTTTATGAATTAAGTTTCAAGGAGTTGAATGTAGCCCACTTGCATATATATCCTTATCCTATGAGTCTTACTAGTATGACAGGATCGTGTATATTGCTTCGCTACAGGTTTTCGGTAGAAGTCGAGTGATTGCCTGTCACTCGCGAGAGATAGGAAATATATTATTGTTATCATATTACTATCTCATGGAATATATATGGATAATAATTGGAGACCGGGCGGGACCCTACTTGGATTTGGATTGGGGCTTGGCTGGGCAAACAGAGCGAGACTCTGGTTGCGTTGTCCCTCCTGTGTCCATTAGGAATCGTCCGTTGCTGTGGATGGTAGTCAGGTCACAGATTTATTATCCTGAGCACATACTTGCTTATGGGAGCAGGAAGACTTGTTACTCTCTTGTCTTGGGTTTCGGCTCTATCTGGACCGACTGTACCGGTGGTTTTTTGGTGGAGGTCTAAGCACTGCACAGAGTCCGGGACTCAGGTGCAGTGGCTTAGAGTCTCAGTTTGGACGGGGACTTAGACCCCTGGACAGAAGAGTGGTAGGTTGGTCTTGTCTGTGCCGAGGTGCAGATGAGGCATGTGTTTTTGGGTACCTAGCTGGGCTACATTGATTCGCGAATTGCCGCGCTATGCGGTACGACTTGACTATGGTCTAGTACCGTAGTAAGAACTGGAACAAGAAAGATGATAAAATGGTTCTGATTGCTTATCACATGCTTGAAAGTAGAATAGGTGCTTACCTAGAATGGTTGGTTAATGAACTAATTTGACTGCTAATAAAATGAATATAAACCACCAAGCCAAATAAGCCTTGCATATCCTTGGAGTCTTTTATTTTTCCTCCTAGCGGGTAAGTCTTGCTGAGTACAATTGAGTACTCAGGGTTTTATTCTCCCTATTGCAGGTGACAGGTGGATGCTAGAGCTGACTCTTGTGTGTGGAACCCTCCTGGTGGGCTCAGCGAGGATTCCTATTTACGCTGCGATTGTAGTGTTTAATTATAAACCTCACCAAATGTTTTTATAAAGAAAAGTTTTATAATCCGTTAACATATCATGTATATAAATATTCACCATATTAATTCTTCGCCATATCCTGAAATATATATTTATTTCCACTGTAACTCTGATCATGTTTATTTCTCCGCTGCAAGATAAAATTTGCGAATTTGAAATGTATAAATTCTTGTACATATAAATTGTTTAAATTCCGTTGTTGTATTCCAGTTATGTAATACTCTGATATTGTAATCAAGTACTATATGAAATGATTAAGAATGCTATAAGCTTTATTCACTCGTTTATGATCCTAATGAAAATGTGGATCTTCGAGTTCTCCCGCTGGGTGTGCTCGACATAATTGCTCGATTTAGTGCTCTTCCGAAGTACTTAGTGTCTAATGGAAGACAAGTACTCTGGAAGTGTATTAAATTAGACGGTTCTGCCACAGCCTATGTTTTCAAAGGCAAAACATGTTCTTGTCACTGATAATTCCTGGACACCCGGGGAATCATATGGGTGTGTATATGGAACCTTTGATTGATGAATTGATGAGTGCTTGGGAGGAAGGCATATGGACATATGACCGAGCTACAAAGACAAACTTCAAAATACATGTTTGGTACCAGTACTCACTGTATGACTTCTTAACCTATGAGATATTCTGTGCTTGGTGTGTTCACGGGAAGTTCCCATGCCCATTATGCAAGGAACAACTGAGGTTTATTTGGTTGCAGAAGGGTGGCAAATATTCGTCATTCAATTAACATCGTCAATTCCTCCCTCTTGACCATCCATACAGACAAGACATAAAGAACTTTACAAAAGGTGTCGTAGTGAATGACCCTCCATCGCTGATGAGTACTAGTGTAAGGACCTGATTGACCTAGAGGGGGGGTGAATAGGCCTATTTAAAAATGAACTTGACACTTGCTGTCAGTCACAGGCCGGCACTGCCGGGCTTGAGGCCGGCACTGCCGGGGTGGCCGGCACTGCTGGACTAAGAGCAGCAGTGCTGGTCACCTGAACAAAAATCAGCAAAATTCAAAAAGTAAAGACTGAATGTAAATTGTGTTTGAATAGAAACCTTCCTAGAGGTGTAGGGAACCTCTAGCACCACCTGAAAGTGGTAGCAACACACCCACCGAGTAGATCGGGTCCAAACCCTAGAAATCACCTTGCACACAATATATATCAAAGTAAAGTAACAAGCACATAGTGACACAAGGATTTGACGCGTGGTTCAGCTCGCCACCAAGGCTTGCCTACGTCCACGTTGTTGAGGTGCGCCACACAAGGCTCAAGCTCGCCACACAAGGCTAGCTCTTTCCTTGGTCTCAAGTCAAGAGAATGAACTCTTGAGATGAGGGCAATGTATTAGCAATATGGTGGTGTTACAAACCTCCCTTGGCTGCCACACAAGTTGGCAAGCTCAAGGACGACGCCTAGCCGGCTAGGAGCAAAGCTCCAAGAGTAATAAACTCAAACTGCCGGCCACCACGCGAACCAAATGCTTGTAGAAGTGAAGATCCGAGGGAGAAGCTTCTTCTCAAAGTTTGGAGGCTCAATCTCTCAAAGAATGATTGGAAATTAATGGAGGAGAGTGAATGAGCACCAAGGGAGAAGGGAGAGCAAGAAAGAGCTTCTCTGTTCTGTTTTTCGAAGTCTGAGAGTTGGAATGGCAGAACTAGCCGTTGGGGAAAGTGAGGAGGTGTTTAAATACCCCTCACTGCCAACGGGCAGAACAAGTCACGGCAGTGCCGGCCTGTAGCCCGACACTGTCGGCCGTCCCGGCACTGCCGACCCAAAGGCCCGGCATTGCCGGCCTGGCAGAACCAGCAAGGTAAACATCTTCAATAAGTTGGCTGATTTGCCTTCTATGTATGTGGAGGTGTGATGTATATGAATAGATGTTGCATTTGGTTCACTTGTTGGCATACGTGTTGAATCCCTCTTAATAGTACGACATACCTAACTCGATTTCAAAGTATAAAAGAATTTAGACTCCTTTGAGCTTGTTGCCATGCACTTTTGTAATTGGAGGGGTCCGCCAACCTGTTCATCAACCTCCTTAAGTTTAACCTGCTTGTCATACTTGTAAAGTCTCATTAGTTCTCTAATTGCGTTGTCATGTCACCAAAACCCACTTAAGGCTTGATTGCACTTTCAACTAGTGCTGAGGATAGGGCTCAGATAGAGGCTCTTGTTTCCAATACAGATGGTCGTTTTGTGGGGTATGGTGAGGAACACATATGGACTCATAAGTCGGGGTTGACGAGGCTCCCCTATTTTGATGACCTCCTTCTGCCACATACAATTGATGTAATACACACTGAAAAGAATGTGGCCGAGGCGCTATGGGGAACCCTCATGGAAACTGAAAAGTCAAAGGACAACCCTAAGGCCAGAGTAGACTTGGCAACGTTGTGTGATAGGCCACATCAGGAGATGCAACCTCCTGGCAGCGGGAAGACATGGAAAAGGCCTAAGGTTGATTTTGTCTTGGCCAGAAAACACAGAAAGGAAGTACTTCAATGGATACAGACGCTAATGTTCCCTGATGGGTATGCATCGAATCTGAGGAGGGGAGTGAACTTATCTACTCTGCGAGTCCACGATATGAAGAGTCATGATTACCACGTATGGATTGAGCGGCTTCTTCCGGCGATGGTTCGAGGTTTTGTCCCTGAGCATGTGTGGGTAGCGCTGGCAGAGTTGAGCTACTTATTTCGCCAGCTATGTTCGAAAGAGTTATCTCGGACCGTGATCGAGGACCTGGAAAATGTGGCGCCGGTGTTGTTGTGTAAGTTAGAGAAGATCTTTCCACCCGGTTTCTTCAATCCTATGCAACACTTGATATTGCACCTGCCTTATGAGGCAAAAATGTGGGGTCCCGTCTAATTCCATTGGTGCTATCCACTTGAGAGATCTCTAAAGACTCTTCGCACGAAATGTAGAAATACTACACCGAGAATCTTCCAAGCGTGCATAATCCACCTGTTCATTACAATGCTGGTGAAAATGAATCAAACCTAAGTCTTTTCCGAGGGCAACTTGGAAGCGCAAGTGCAGCTACCACGAAGTCCTTGACACGTGAGGAGTGGCGTTGCATCATGTTATTTGTGTTGACCAACCTTGACGAGGTGGCGCCGTACATTGGATAAGTTGAACCCGATCTTGTTTCAATATGGCATCAATTTTCCTCTGCCAACCCCTTGTTTCACGTTGGCACAGGGAATTCCTTCATCACTTTTGGAATCAATCACGGGATCCTACCCCGTAGGAAACAGATACCCTTCTTGTGAAGGGTGCTGGACAAGGAAGGCCTGATTTCATTTCTTGGTTCAAAACCAAGGTAGTTTCTAATTTAGCTTGTACCCACTTTGAATTTTTAGGTTGTGGGTATGTTTGTATAATATAACGATATATCTTGAATGCAGGCTCAAACCGATGACTCTATTAGTGACGAGTTGAGACAGGTTGCAAATGGTTGTGCCTCTAGGATGAAGTCATTTAATAGTTATGATGTCAATGGATATCGTTTTCACACAACAAGCTATGAGCAGAGTCGACCCAATCGACGAACCATAAATAGCGGTGTTTGTACACCTGGAACTGATGGCCTAGACTATTATGGAAGATGTGAAGGAATATATCAACTTTCATTTGCAAATTCCATTGGTACAAACCTCTTAGACCTGTCATATTCAAATGCCATTGGTTTGATCCTAGAGTGACGAGACAGACCCCTCATCTTGGCCTAGTTGAGATTCGACAAGATTCCGTCTATCAAGAAGATAATGTCTACATTGTGGCTTAATAGGCCACACAGGTTTACTATACCACATACGCATGCCAAACCAAAGAGCATCTTAAGGGTTGGGCTATTATGCACAAGGTATGTCCACACGGTAAACTACCTGTTCCGAACGATGAAGATTACAACTTCAACACAAACACATATGATGGAGAATTCTTTCAAGAAGATGGGCTACAAGGGAGGTTCGAGATAGACTTAACCGAAGCGGTAGTAATGGACGTAGACAATGGGTTGGTTGATGACGTGGAGGAAGGACATGAAGTGCAAAATGTGAAGGATTTAGAAATGCTTGAACGATTACATGTTGGTAATGATAACGAAGACAACATTACTCCTTCGGATACAACTGATTATTTGGATATGGTTGATAGTGATGATGAGTCTTATGATCCAGCTAATCTGGATAATGCAGATTATTTCTAAAAACATGTAATATTTAGTAAATATATGTTGTTTATTTTGTGTCTATTTTTAATTGTCTATTAATTAATCTAATTATTTACTAATTATCTATTGTTTATTATTTCTAATTGCAGGTGACTGAGAAAAGATGGTGGGAGGACGTACGAGGAACGTGAACTCGGTCTACGCGAGGTCACGTCCCATGGAGGGGGAGTCGTCGACCGGGACCGGCAGGGGTCGCAAGAGGAGACAGCCTCCTCGTCCTCCCACGCCGGTGGAGGACGAGGTCGCGGAGGAGCCCCAGCAAGACGACGACGAGGACGACGATGACGGGCACGAGCAACATCTGCAGCAGGACAGGGATGACGACGACGACGACGGGCAGGAGCCGCAAGACGAGGACGAGTGTGCCGGGTAGCCTGCTCGTTCCTCTACTGGAAACCTCCGTACCTGCGAGGTCCCGCAATCCTCCCTTCTCCCCCGGCGTTTGCACGGCGCCCGGTGATTCGTCCTGAAGGTCAAAAGTAAGTAAATTTACGTGTTTTCAATACTTGCTCTCATGATATGTTGCAAAATGAAGTTGAAACTAATGTGTTCTCAACCACTTATGTAGGAACTGTACGCTTGTGTCGGGTGTTGCTGCTCAAGTGCGCCATATTAATGGCATCCTCGGTCTTCTGTGCAAGACGCACTTCCCTGGCTTGGTTGAGTTTGTCGGGAAGAACGAGCCAGCCTACACCTTCGAGCACTACGCTAGCGCCCCGGACAACATAGCTGGAAACAAGAAGGCGCGGGTGAAGCATGACTTTTGGGTAAGTGTTCTTCAGACCACTTTGCTTAATTCATTGCCTTTGTCTTCAAATGATTCTCTAGACATATGTGTCTCTATGCAGCTTTATTTCAAATGCGAGGAGGGATATGAGGATAGGACGGATGCGGTGCTTTCAAAAGCATGCAGAAAGCTCGTAGTGGACACCCATTACGAGTCAAGGATCTAAGCCATTGTCAACTACCATAGGTCCGAGCTCGGAGAAGCTCTTAAAAAGAACGATGCACGAGACAGGAGGCTTACACATGAGCAGTACACGAAGGTAGATAAACAATATTAATATTTTTTCATGTAATATGCAAATAATTGATGATGTGTAGATGTGTTCCTGGTGGTGCGCCAATTATCCCGAGTGTTGGCGGGCGATTGTGGACAGGTGGTGCTCCGACGAGTGGGTTGCAACGCACGAGGCTGCCCGGTTGCAGCGTTTACAGATGGGAGGGGCATCGCACCATCAAGGCAACCGCAACCTCGCCTCATTCGGCAAAGTTTGGGTAATTCAATTCATTGTTTTAATTTTGACATTCAATTTCATATGATTTCTAATCTTGCTGATGTCTATCTCGCAGTCGGATTCACATGGGGGCGCGCTGTGCAACACCTTCCAGGCGTTTGTTTTGTCTAAAATGGGGATGACGACATCCAACATCTCCTACAGCGCGGACACACCGCCCTCTGCGTACTGCAGCCCTACCGCCTACGCCCGTATCACCGAGTACACCTCTATAGCAAGGTCTAAGTATGGACAAGAGTACGACCCGGGCTCTCAGTACCTAGATCCAGAGATCGTGATGAGGATTGGAGGTGGCAAGAAGCATGGGCGGTACTATCTTGGTGACGACATCATCGACCCGACGTCTACTCCCTCCCTCTCTCAGATCCGGGCTCGGAGCAACGACTCTAGCATTCCCATACGTCCACGGCCAGAAGCCTCACTGCAGCCTATTCTGTCACTCCAGGTGATTCATGTTTTTTCTCAGCTTAGTACAACCTCTGAGTTGTTGCATACCTTACCTTTATATTATTTAACCAATTGGTGAAATGTTGCAGGCCCAAATTGCGGCTATGGACGCCCAGAGGGAGGCCGATCGGCAGATGCAGGAGGTTAAGTAAGCCGAGCGTGAGGCCCTTCTACTTAGGCAGCAGCAGGAGCTGCAAAGGACGCAGGAGCATATGGCATCCATGCTCAAGTACATGCAAGGGCTTGGGCAACACTCGGGTTATGGTCCTCCGCCCTCTCCATCGCCACCACCGCCACCTCTACCTCTACCTCCACCGATCGGGCTCGGCACTACTGTAAGTAGACTACGATTGCTTAAGGGTCAAGCCGACATTCAAAATTAAGCTACTTAGATTGGATTCCTTGTCTAACACATCCAACATGTTTGTATTTGTGCAACCTATATCGGTGGGTTCGAATGCTCCGCATCTTCCGTCGGACGCACCCCAGAACGATGCAGGTCAGAATACGCCGCCATCTGAGAGGGGTGCTTGGAGTGGTTGGGGAGTTGGACAGTAGTTGTCTTTATCTCTGTGGTTCGTTTGTTGGACTTGATATGAACTTGTAGATGTTTTTGTGAACTTGTGTATGGACTTGTGGACTTGTGCACTTGTGTATGAACTTGTGGACTTATGTATGTCACTTGTAGGTGTTGTTTGTGATATAAGTGTTGAATGTGAGATAGATATGATGAAATGTGTGATATATGTGATGTACATGAGTTATATGTGATGGATATGATATATGTGATATATTGTAGTGGAAAATGAAAAAAAATCGAAAAAAAGGTTTATGGTCGCTTTACCTAGGGTAGCTCCACAAAGAGGAAAAATGTCCCTTTTGCCGAGAGCCCCTCTCGGCATACCTGGGAATGACCCCTTTGCCGAGAGGGGTGCCAAACAGAGGCCATTCTGTGGCAGATTCCCAGGGTTGTCGAGAGCCTGGAGGAGGGCTCTCGGCAAAGAATTTTTTTTAAAAAAATAAATATATATGCTTTGTCGAGAGTCTTGTTAGTGGGCTCTTGACACAGAATTTCAATATATATATATATATATATATATATATATATATATATATATATATATATATATATATATGCTTTGAGTCTTGTCAGTGGGGTCTTGGCACAGAATTTTGGAATATATATATATATATATATATAATGCTTTGTCAGAGCCATGTCAGAGGGCTCTCGGCACATCAACCGTGAGGACGGATGGCGATGGAAGATGCCGTCTCATTACTTTTCTCTGCCGAGAGCCGGAAAAGCGCTCGGCAAAGTCTTTGCCCGATTATTTTTTTGCCGACCGACCTACTCTCGGTGAAGCCTTTGCCGAGAGTTTTTCGCTTGTGCCGAGTGGACACTCGACAAATCTGGCGAATCCGGCAGTGTCTGCAGATGCCCGGTGCTCAGCTTACAGCGAAGCATGGTAGGGCCACGAGCCTAGGACGCGAACGCGATGAGAAGAAATGTGATGAGGCGGGTGGGCAGCCGGGCATCACTGCCACTGACCCTGTCGAGCAGTCGATGAAGGGGTACCTACTCATGGTAGCCGCACAAAATCTTGTTGTCTGAAACAGCACTGCACGAGCAGGCCGGCAAACGCAAGCTTGGGTAGTCGCTAGCCGGCCTGCGGTGCCTCACGAGAGCTACTAGTTTTATGCGGTGTCTGACCCTGATACATTACGGAAGCGTGAAATGATCTGACCTTTGTTCTCACATCACATGTGACTCTGTGACCCGGCCATCTGTGCCGTGCCTAACCGCTGACCACACGACGTAGAAAATGGATTGCCTCCCGTCCCGTGAGCCGTGATTGCCAAAGTCAAACTCGAAAACCCTGCTGCGGTACTGGACTTCCGAATTCCTCTCCCGTCTCACATCGGTAGGAATTTGGGATGGCCCAGGCTCGTTTGGCCCACGCCGGCAAAAGAGTAGAGTCCAGGGAGGCAAAACCACGATCCGGCCCGTGGGCCACATCAGGGCGCCCACTGGCCTGAATGGCTGTGGCTGCAAAATTTTTGTTCTTGATTGAGTTTGTTGGAACGACAAACCCACCGGTTTGATCCGTGTTAACAACGGGGCATATCTCCTCAACGATCTTCCCTCAACCTGTAGGCCATCGATGACGCCAGTCCAAATAAACAGTACAAAAAAAAAGGGTCCGAAGCAAAGCAGCTGTGTGAAGAACGCAAAAGAGAATCAGTTGTGATATTATTTATACATCAGAAATTCAGAATGCATACACTACCAGACGTCCAGACCTCCTGAACCAACCAGCATATCACTGTACCAGATTATCCGGACAAGTGAGCATATAGCACGACAGGGCAGGTAATCAACTAATCAAGGGTCAGGGGCCAGGCATCCTCCTGCTCTCCTCCTTCCGTACAGCAATGCAGACAGGATCCTTGCAATCCGAAGCGTCATTAAACAAAGCTTCCAGAGCGAATCCACACAATCTACACAGGTGCTCGAGATCTAGCAGAATCGCTGGGCTGCACATGGGCACCAAAATTCAGCACTGGAAACGAATCATTTTGATACATATTTTACTGTCTGCACACTGAACCATCATCGGCATGAAGATGTCGTTAAGAATACACGTTAGCACACGCACACCAGACGGCTCAGTCACGTGGTTACTGTAGTATCAGATGCCAGATGTGATCTGTCCGGAAGGGGCACAAGTTATATACTCCGTATCAGTGTTTTGAAAGAAAGAAGTGGCCCAGAGCAACATACATCCAGTCTGTTCGTTTCGTTGTTTTCGGTGGCTGATAAGTCGACTAATGCGTTTTTGATTGTTTTTCTGTGAGACAAAAATACTGTTTCGGTGGCTGATAAGCTAAGTGAACAAATCAAAGTTACTGAACCATACATCTGACAGTATCCCTTTTTTGTGTATGTTGAGAGATTTCAAAAAACATGTGTTTGTATATATGGCATTTCATAGAATGGATGTTCGTTCACCTGATTTTGTGGTATAAGCGCATCTGTAAATAAATAAATAAACATGAGGTATGAAGGTAAGTTTGCCCTCTGCCGTCCCATATGTTTTTTTTTTCAGCGTATACTTGCGTATCGTCTTAGGCACAGACCATCTGTGATTAAAAAAATCTGTGCACATGCTATACAAAGCTCACTATACATACAGGCAGAGTAGCCCCAAATTTGAATGCCCGTCAAGATAACATGTTGGTTACAGCTGTGGACAAAAACTGTGCAGCACAGAAAAAACATGAACAAAGGGTGGCATTGATACAGCATGAACAAATGCCTCATGAGGTAGAATAGACATCTCAACCCAATAAATGAAAAAAAAACATGATAAATTCCTACTCCCTCCATTCTAAATTATAAGACGTTTTCAGTTTTCTAGATACATAGATTTTGTTATGCATTTAGATATACATTATGTCTAGATACATAGTTAAAGTCACATATCTAGAAAAGCCAAAACGTCTTAGATTTGGAGCAGAGGGAGTACATCAATAGACAAATAGGGAAGATTTTGCAATATATAAACAAGGCAGCACCAATCATAAATCACAATTGCTCTCAGAATTCAGAAATACAGGTACATCTTATTCTCTTGTATTACAATTACAGATTGAATAACTGGACCAAATAAAAAGTAAAGAGGTCACAAGTTGGGTAAGAAAGACATAGCACTGGAACAGAACACTTTGTTACCCATTGCCGGTTATAGCATATCAGACAATCCACATGAAAAATACTGATTTGTCTCAACTGTGCACCGTAAAGATTGAGGCCTGACACAACCAAATGCGCTAAGCAAGGGTATAGTACTCCCTCTCACGCCGGTCAGAGTCGAGAGCAACAAGGACATAGATTGCGTAGATCATTCCAGGGACATAGCCAAGGATTGTGAGCAGCAGGCAGATGCAGAACTCTATCTGTTAAGAAACAAGAAAGCTTACCGTCAGTATGTTACAGGGATAGTAAATGTCAATAGAGTTACCAGGATAAAACAGACAGCTGTGTATATACTGCTCCATTCCATTAGTTTCATGATTCAGGTTAGTCAAGTTAGTTGTGTTATTTACTCACTCTTCCATCAGGGGAAAAATGTGGCAGCATAATGAATGCTGCTGACTTGTCCTAGAACTGAGTATCATTATTACATCAATGTAATAGGCTAGTGAGGACTAAAGAACTATCAAACATGAATTTATGCTCTAGTTCTAGAAAAGTAGAAACAGTCTTCTGCAGGAAACCAAACAGAAGCCAACCCAACACAAATGGCCAACACAGGAATGGAGCAAAACAGGTACCACCGTTTATGCACAGATCTATGAGGACACGCACAAGATTCAGAGGCAGTTAATCGTTTGACGCTCCTATTGTTTGGAATTAAGATGAAGCACCGTCCGAATAGCTTGGAATCAAACAATTCGCCTACCGAAACCTAGCCCGATGCTAGGCAGACTCGCGGGCTGTGAAATCAACCAGCTAGAAATCGATGAGCAGGTCCCGGCCAAGAGCATCGAATCATGGGGTGACCGCGGGTGGGCGGGGGAAGGGGGCTTACCCTGCAGCAGCCGAATCGGAGGAAGACGCCGAGCGGCGGGAGGATGATGGCGAGGAGGATCTCCAGGAACGCGCAGCAGCGGCCCTCTGCCATCGCGACCTCAGAGCTGATCCGATCGGGATCGGGATCCGGACGAATGGTGGTGGAGGCGTGGTGCCCGGAGATCTCTCCCTCCCTCCCTCCCTCCCTCTGTGGATTTCGTCTCCGTTTACTTGGCCGGTTGGGCTCGGGGCACGGAGGCGGACCTGCGGGTGGGGTCTCGTGCGCGCCTCGGGAGACCCCCGTGCGCCGGCACGTGTCTGTCGCTATGCCGCCAGTGGTGCGGGGCTGCGGCCATGGGCCACCGCAGGTGGGCTCTGGGCCGGCACGGACCGCGATCGTAGAGTGGACTCAATCCGGCGTTTTTTCCCTCCGTCCGTCCTAACCTACCTCGTTTTTCGTGGACATTAGAAAGGGGAAAAACAATGGCAGAGCATTTCTTTGATATTAAATTTTCTCTCAAATGAATAAAGAGAACTACTTGAGTAGTGTTATTATATTTCGGTTCTGTTGTGAGTGAAAGTATGTTGATCAACTAATCAAGTTTATAAAAAGAAAATCTTTACCATAAAATAAGTGTTATTAGATTCACCATAAGAGGTACGTATTTTGTAGTGTACACATTTGATGTCATAATAACTGTTGTAAGATCGATCAAACTTAAAATAATGTTAGTTTGGCCCAAATATTAAGTTTTACATTTTTTTCGAAATGAAGAGAGGTAGCATTATTATAAAATTATTTGTATTAAATAAAAAAAGGGAAGCAATCGCCATCTTTGAAAAAGGCAGCGCATGCACGAGCAGGAGCACGAGTTTTGTGCCTAGTGTACCGTGTGCTTGATCTCGTACGGATACTCCCTCTGTCCTTTACCTCCCTTGTACTATTATAACAGCAACAACTAGTGCACATGAGGCACGCACGGCACGCACGCTGGAAAGAAGAAATGCTTTACAGCCGCGTAGCCTTTGTGCTTTCTCCGGGCGAGATCCTGCCGAGAGTCCGTCGTACAATACGCCCACATTCCGGGATCATCTGCTGGAACCCACCCACACCTCCTACTCATGTGATTCTGTGAAGGCCCGCGATTAAAGTAATCAGCGTGCCGATGGCGCGAGTTACCAGATTTGGCAAGGCAAATCCAGCGCAATCTGGAGCGGCGTGGGCTCGCTCGGCTAGCGATGGGAGAGCCAGCCGATGACAGGTCGGGTCGCGTCGCGTCGACACCTTTCTTTCTTTCTTTCTTTTCTTCTAGCTCGCCACGGTAGTCGGCGGGCACTCGGCACTCGATGGCAAACAGCAGCGTCGTGTCGGCCGGGAGCTGCGTGATGTCAGTCGGCACAGTGACAGGGCGACGGTGTTCATGCATCTCCCGTGGCTGCGAGTGGCGCACACATGCATGCTATTGGCGGCGCGGCGGGCAAGGCAACAAACAAGTCCCCAGGACCTGAGAGCTCATCAGCGGCCGCATCAGGATTTGGAGGAAACGACGGCTCCGGCAAGGGTGCTGGCTGTCAAAGATGCTCGCTTTGCACTCACTTGGATGCCTAATTGCCTATGGCGGCCAAGCAAGTTGGTTGGAGTTAGACAAGGACACAGTCAGATTACGTACTATAATCCTCTGCTCTACCAGCAACGTACATCAGCGAGCACCCCAGAGACGTTGATGGAAT
The DNA here is from genome assembly GCA_022036555.1 of Microstegium vimineum. Taxonomy (NCBI): domain Eukaryota; kingdom Viridiplantae; phylum Streptophyta; class Magnoliopsida; order Poales; family Poaceae; genus Microstegium; species Microstegium vimineum. Next base: position 57,373,322 of record CM039119.1, on the reverse strand, counting down.
CTGAATCCCAGACTATCCTTAATCCTATCTCATGGTGCGCCATACATCATACATGCTGCAGCAGATTTTGTTGATTGAGTTTGATGCGACGAGTACATCAACACGTATAGTATATGTATATATACTACCGGTATAGTATAATCCTGTGGAGATTAGCTGACGCGCCCCATCAAAATTTTTAAAACACCTTTGCAACCCCCGATCTTTAAAGCGAGTTAAGTACCACCGGATGTCGGATTTGTTGGCGTCATCAGAGCGCCACTGACAGGTGTTGATCGCCTGATCGCGCGCTGGCTGTTCCACCAACCGCGTACGCCTAGCCCACTCCGCTCGCAAGCCTCTCCTCAGATGGAACATTGACACCTGTCACCTGTGGCCTCACAAGAAAAAAAGGCGTCACGGTCGAGAGGCTCGTTCGGTCAGTCGCTGCCGTTGCCCGTTGACGCTGTGCAGTGCAGGGAAGGAGGACCCTCCTTCTCAGTCATCGGCGAAGGCGAGGGACGAAGGCCTTGCCATTTGCCAAACGCCACATGCTGAATGCCCGCCTGGAGGCTGGAGGGAAGAAAAATCTCTGCCATGGCATATTGGCATTCGGCATGTGGTGGTCGGAGCTCCAGCCACCTGCTGGGGGTGTAAAAGTCTGACGGCGACGGTGTACAGGTCTTGGTCTTCTGCACTAACCCCCCTGTCCTGTGTCCTGTGGTTTATCTTGAGGCCCAAAATTTTCCGCGACCTCACGGAGATCAAGATTTGCAGGATACGCAGCGGCACGCACACCAGGAGTGTGTGACTCTCCCGATCACGATCCACGATCACGAAAGTACCACCACGGGTTAGCCGAGGGCACCAGATCTTTTTTCCACGTGGTTTCGATGGTTTCCTACTGACAGTCTGACACCATGATCGCTGCCTGCTATCGTAGCGATTGTCCATGTCGTCCAGTACCCTTTCGCCATGTCAATTGAAACAGTGCTTGGATCGCACGAATTCGTCGGGAGTTTCATGGGATCCAATCCACTTATTATAGCAAGGAAGTTCTAACTCTGTACTGTACATTATTGCTTTTTTTTAGCTGGACATTTGGTTTCGGGTAAAATATTCAACACGCCGTCGGGAAGGAATCCACCGGTTTGTAAGATTTCGTATGGTGCTTACAAGTAGCTTGTCGTTTATATGGTTAAACAGTTTTATTTATCTCTGCGTATTCGAGAAAAAAACCTTAATGAAGCATATCCAACGACACCATATTGCGTTACAATTGCGCGGTGGCATGATGATTAGAAAACTGAGGCAGTTCCAACGAGGTAAACCGTGAAATTTGAAACAATGCCCCCGTGAAATGGATGGTACTAGTCGCTAGCCATAGGAGCATGCGCATTGCACGGAGCATAGTCGATGATAGCGGGAGCAGCACTAGCAGCAGAATAACAAAACAGATGAACAATCAAGTACTCCCAATTACCCATACAGGGGGGGTTGTGTGGGATCGTTGGAAAATTGACTCATACTACTCGTCTTGAAAGAAAAAATGCATGCATGAATAAAAGAAAAGGGTAAACCATGCAAAAGCTCTCATGCTGTCATTGCATCTCCAAATCATCATATGGATTCTGGAAATATGGCTAGGAGATTGAGAGATCACCTGCCCATATCGCCATGGCCCTGCGGTGGAGGAAGGAGGGAGGCAGGGAGCAGACGGTGAATAGAAAAACTTGATACGCAATCTTCCCCGTATCTCCCACACCCCGACCCTGTTCCTGTTCCTGTTCCACCTCTCTCTCTCCCAGGCTCCCAGCGGGCGGCCGCCCCCACCGCAGACCCAACCACATCGCCCCCGCCCCGGCGCCCCCCACTCCACCGCTTACAAATACGCGACCCACCCCACCTCGACCGTCTCTTTCTCGGCTCCGCTCGGCTCCCTCCCTTCCGTTCGTCGTCGCCACCGCAGACGCGCTCCGTCCTCCTCGCCACCCTCGTAAGTCGCTGCCACCTCCTCCCCAAAATCGCGCCCCCTCCCCTCCGAATCGCTGCCACGCCGCACGGGTGGTCTCCTCCCCCACGCGCGGTGGCAGTCCGGAGCGGTTTGGTTCGGTTCGGAGGGCGTTCGCGGATCAATCTCGCGCGGTGTCGCCGTGGAAATGGTGGCTGGGCTTGTGCGCTCTCCTTGTGCGCAGGCTGACAACGGGCGCGTGTTGATTTTTGCTGCGGTGCAGGGTTGCTGCCAGGGCCGGGCCGGGCGGGAGGAGCAGATGGGGGTGTACCTCAGCACGCCCAAGACGGACAAGCTCTCCGCCGATGGAGAGAACGGCCGCGTCCGCTTCGGCCTCTCCTCCATGCAGGGGTGGCGGACCACCATGGAGGACGCGGTGAGTTGCTTCCGCTTCCCTCGCCCGCTTACGATTGGGTGGGAATGGGATCGCCTCCGCGATTGCTGTTCCGTTCCGTGCTGGCACGACTGGGTTGGGGGTGATTTTGGGGGTTGAGATGCGTCTGTGCCTGTGCGAATTTGCGGCTGCCTAGTGTGCGAGGCGCGATCCTGTTATTATGTGAAGTGTAGAAGAAGATTTGCATGATGAATCAAGTGGCCAATTGTTTGTTTCCCATGGTCAGGTCAACCTAGAATAAACCATGTCGTGATTTGATCGACCAATGGTGTCCCTCCCTATTATAAGCAAAAAGGTCGAGCGGTCTGTCTGTCGCATTCGCATTGGGAGCTCACTACTAGTTCTGTTGGATTGATTCTCAGATGATTTGTGACGGAAGCTAGCTTGTTTACATCACTTTGAACGGATCATTAGCATGGCTGCTCTGCTTTAAAAGCTGATCTCTTGTGCATTGTGTTGCAGCATGCTGCGTTGCCAGACTTTGATGACTGCACATCCTTTTTCGGTGTTTATGATGGCCATGGTGGTAAGTCGTGATTGTTTCCTATTCAGGTTATGATATTGTGTTCATCTGTACTGACCATTGGGTGAATCTGCATTGTTTTGAGCTTCCCGAGGAGTGTGTTTGTTGGATTCACATCATCTATGTTCTCTCACCTGGTCCGATTAATAGTTAGATATTGATGCTTAAAATCTATGTGTGAATGAAGGTGTTATTCGGTATTGTTTCCATGTATAGGAAAGATACCGCAGCAACATTAATGTGGACCATGAGGTGTGCTGATGTTCTTTTGTCTGTGCTTAGTATGTCATAGCAACAGTGCATTGTAATCAACCAGTAATGAATGTTATTCGGAAATATAGTTGTCCAAAAAATTACTAAGCTCATAGTGTGGCAGTAACGAATCGAAATATACATGTCTGTTCTAGTGAGTTGCTTTAGCTGTGAGTAAGTACTGTAAATATCACTTGCCAATGGACACATGTGCCTTTTTTATTTGGAATTTTTGTCTACCTATGCTTCATATGAGTAATTGTTTTTCTCTGGTAGAATGATATACTACCCCGTTTTCACTTCAGGAAAAGGCGTATCAAAATTCTGTGCGAGGCATTTGCATAAACAAGTGCTTATAAATGATGCAAATTCATCCGGCGATTTGCCAGCTTCTGTCTATAAAGCTTTCTTAAGGTAAGGTTCTTGCTTCTCGTCATAGAATGAAGTCAGTTTTGTAAATTGACATACTTTTTTGCTGGTTTAGTAAATCTTAATGACATTTGGATCTTTCAGAATGGATGAGATGATGAAAGGGCAGAGGGGTTGGAGAGAACTAACTGAGTTGGGAGATAAGGGAAACAAGATCTCAGGTATGCTAGAGGGCATAATATGGCCTCCCAAGGGTGGTGATTCAGATAAGATAGGGGAAGATTGGGACACTGAGGAGGTAAACCATCTGTTCTGTTTTCCATCATGAATCATTACTTTTCTAGTGCGTGAAACATTCCAGTCATTACCTTTTTTTTGGAGCGAGGCTCTGAAATAGTTTTTAGAATACACTTTCATGGGTATAAAGCTTTTTCTACCCTTAGAGCTATCTCTTCTAGTTTACTCTATTCTGTTAGATATATTAGTTATGTTTAAACTATAAAGGCAAAACGAATTGAATCATTACTGAAGGTTCTTGGATGTTTTAGGTTCAGGTTAGACATATGTAGATATGGTTCCCATCTGGTCAGCTGGCTATAGTGCTGAGCACATCTCATGAGCTGGGGCGGATCCAGGAACGAGATAAGCCCTGCTAAAGCTTAAGCCATTGGTGGTGAAAACTGGCAACTATAGTGTACAACATTTTTGTACCGTTATTGTACCCTATCCAAAGTCCTGTATAATTAATGGAAATGTTGTTTTAGTATGGGTATTACTTTTGTGTACCATTGTTTCTTTCATTTTTTGGGTTAATTCAAGTAACTTCAGAGTGTATCTATTTTACGAAATTACTATATCAGGGTCCAAATTCGAATTTTCCTGGACCAACATCTGGAAGCACAGCTTGTGTGGCTGTCATAAGAAATGATCAGCTAATTGTTGCAAATGCTGGGGATTCCCGGTGTGTTATCTCACGGAAGGGTCAGGTACTTCAGATTTTCTGAACATGGTTTTAGACTTTTAGTTCTATTGCCAAACGTAAATCATAATGCCAGAATATGTTTTGCTTACTCATCTGTTGTGCAGGCTTACAATTTGTCAACAGATCACAAACCAGATCTCGAGGAAGAGAAAGAGAGAATTTTGGGTGCTGGTGGATTTGTTGTTGCTGGGCGGGTCAATGGAAGTTTGAACTTATCTAGGGCAATAGGTATTTACTCTTCTTTAAGCGGAAATTATTGTGTTGTTACATACAACCTTATTTATTGATTTTCCACTAGGTGACATGGAACTGAAGCAAAATGAACTTCTGCCGGCCGAGAGGCAGATTGTGACAGCTGAACCCGAATTGAAAACAGTGGGTTTTGGTGGTCCCTTTCTATCAGTATTTTTTTCTTGAAATCTTGAACAAACTAAGGGTTGCTTTGGCTTCTGATCAGGTCCAGCTCTCGGAGGACGATGAATTCATTGTTTTAGCTTGCGATGGAATTTGGTACGAATATTTCTGTACTGAATCTAAAGTTGCTATAACTCGATTGTCTTCTTCTACACGTATACATTCACATTTTTTTTGGCATCATACTAGAATAAACAAACTACCATTCAATTGGCTTCCTCAGTTTTTATGTATTATATAACTCTGGGGAAAAGATAATGAAATCACTCTTATGCCATGGCTGTGTATGGAGTGCTACAGGAACAATTCCTAGAACATTTATCATTCAATAGATCGTAGAAAACCCTGAATACACCATTATTAACTAACCAACAATGTTCTTTGGCCAAAAGCATCTTATTGACCATGAACGTATTACCTTGAAAATATTATTCAGCTCAACCAAACGCCGCTGAGTTTTGGAATTTAGACAGAAGCGAAGCCTAGTGCATTAGCAGCTGTGAACCTTCAGTAAATAGAACACAGTAACTTGTTCAATAAGTAACAGCATGTGTGTTTTTAATCTGTATTTGTGATGCCACCCATCTAATTTGGGTCTTAATCTCTCGGGAGTACTCTCTCTAACCTGAATTTTCAGGGCTCTAAGTTTGTCCAGAGTCCTTAAGTTACCAGAGAAGTGTTGTCTATGTAAACTAAGGACAACTCAAATCCCTTATTTCAGGGAGGAACTAACTTGCAAAACAGAGTTTGCAGTTGCTAATATGTAACTAAGTAAAATAGAACACTGCAAATTGTCATGCAGATACTGTATCAAATAAGCAATCAGCTTGTGTATCTAATCTGTATTTGTGATGAGGCGCATCTAATTTGGATTCGTGCTAATCTCTTGGAAATAGTTCGCACACAAAAGGGTTTGCAGTTACTGATATTTATCTGCCAATTTGTAGCATACTTCTGACTGTTGATGGATATATGTATATGCTGTATCCATATAGTATACAATTAATGAAATTCTAATTGGAGAATGCTTATTTGTTTTGCCTACATTAGCTAGATAATTAGATCAATACAAAGGCATGTCAAATAAAGCTGCAATATATAGTTTTCTTGGAGTGTGAAGTATTGTGCATTTAGCAGGGTGATATTGGACCCCCCAAGAGGGAGGGAGGGAGATGGTATTCTTGAGCTCCATTGCAGTTTGAGTGCATAAGGCATGGATGGTTCCAAACAATAGAATTACTCTATGGTAGACAGGCAGATCCCTTGTCTTTAGGTTGGAAAACTGATAATTTCGTTACAAGTGCCAGGGATAATTTTGGCATCAGCACTTCAATTTTAGATTTAATTGGTGAACTTCATTTGTGCTGTCTACTCTGCTTATTCATTATAGTTATTGACCTTGTTTCAAAAAAATTATTGTTATTGACCAATTTTTGTTATTACAGGGATTGCATGTCAAGTCAAGAAGTAGTTGATTTTGTACATAAACAGCTAAAGACTGTAAGTGGAGGAGCACATTGCTGTGTTTGATACCTTTACGCTTCAAATTCGTTCCCTCATCCGCCTAATAACTTAACAGGAGGATAAGCTATCCAGTGTGTGTGAGAAGATGCTCAACCGCTGTGTGGCACCTACTTCTGGTGGCGAAGGATGTGATAACATGACGGTTATCGTGGTTCAGTTCAAGAAACCAGCTTCAGCTGTTGCTACTTCTAGCACCGAGCAGTCTGCTGCCACTGCAGAAGAGATGCGGCCCAAGTAAGCTTTCCCTGGACTCAAGCTACTACACTACCAGTGTTTGAAATCTCAGCGTTGTAAAATCCCAAGTTCCTCTTTCAGAATTTGAGCCCTTCCCTTTGTGAACAGCAAGCTTGATGGCCCGGACTGTCCCCCGAAGTAGGCGTAAGTGGCACACCGTGTGCTGTGGAGCTCTAACCGGTGGATGATAGATAAAAAGGATAGTTGAGTGGTGTACATAAGAAAAGGGATTATATTCGACAATCTCTTATAGGGTTTGTTCGTTCCTTCTTTCTAGTGTTCAGAGCCGTCGCAACCTGTAATACATGGCATGTTGGTTCTTAAACTGGGTTTTGTGAAATGCATTGATGAGTTGTCAGAAAGCTAGCCTTGGCGGTGGCACAAGATTGTTTGAATCCGTAGTAAATTCTTAGCCTAGCAATACTCATGACAAGCGGATTTGCTTGCACAGGAGTTAAAAACACAAATGAAATCGGGGCAGAAGCAAAACACAAAGTTCTAGAACAATGTTCAGAGAACGCTTGTTTTGGAATAATAAAGCCCCTAGCAGAAAGCAGCCACTGCAGCTCCGGCGACTGCGAGCGTCGCCAGCCACGCGGCGCTCCTGGCCCCAGGCGCCGCCGCGGCGGCCTCTTCCTGCGCGCCGGTACCCCCACGGCGGTTGGAGCCCTTGGAGGTGGCGTTGTGCGGGAGCGGGTGGACGGTGATGGCGACCTTCATGCCCTGCAGGCAGAAGCCGTTGCCGCAGATGAAGTAGTAGCGGCGGGCCTCGGGGAGCGGGATGAAGTCCTTGCCGGAGGTCCAGTTGCCGGCGACCCCGGCCATGGTGCAGTTGTCGTACCCCGTCTCGTTCACCTCGAACACGTTGTGCGTCCCCTTCTGGTACCGGAACGCTGCACGGCGACATTGCAGCTGCGGCGTTAGCAGCATTCAGGGCTCCAACTCCAAATGGAGCTCAGCAGCTCTGCTCACTATGGAATGGAATGGATCTAAGGTGGCAGCCAGCAGGGTCCAGGTCAAGAGCTTCTTGTTCGAGGGGGCTTACAGATAAGGTCGCCGACGTAGAAGGTCTGGTTGCCGGACCAGAGGGAGTAGTTGATGTTGGGGTTCCACCCATGGTTGACGCCCACTATGTGGTCCGTGCCGGCGGAGGGACCAAGCGCGAAGCCGGCAAGCACCGCGATGACCAGGAGCCACGACATTGCGGCTGCGGGCGAGCTCCACGCAAGGGAGACGGGACCTGCGGAACGAGAGAGCTAAGTGGAAGTGCTGCCTGTGGGCGGACCTGCGGCGGAGGAGTGGAAGAGGGGACAGGAGTAGAGCAGCAGGAATCACCAATAATATCGCTAGTGTCAGGCTCGAGGGGTACGGTTTTGCTGGGACGCCACGGATTTCAGAAGATTTGGCGGGAATTGAGACCCTTATACGCGCCATCACTCTGGCACCCTGGCCAGGCCTCAGCGCGCCATCCACTGCAACAGTCACTGGTCGCAGCCGGAGCATGGGCGTTTTCCGATCATCAGCGATCGCCACAAAGAGGAATGCAGCAGGCAACTGTCGAACCCGAGAGAAGCAACTCCGCAGGTTTCTCCATCCAATGGTAGCATAATAATTTCATTTCCCCTTGTTGCAAGCGCAACCATGATAGCATCATATACACGTAGTCAATTACTGACTGACTGATGATACCTCAAGCAGGCTTTGGAATGGAAGGTAGCATAGTTAATTAATGATACCACTCAACTTATAAAATGTCAACATCAGAAAAAAAAAATATTGCAAGTTAAAGGCGCCAGCTCTGATTTCTAAGAAACTGAGGTTACATTCTTGCCAATTGCCATCAGGGTATCTCATACAGTCATACTGGTCATGGTGCCTTACAGTAATTCATCAGTACAAGCATACACCGGACAATAATGAATTGAATTTATATAGAGCCCCACACACAAAAAATGACAAAAGGTACAGCCTCATCACAATGTGTTTAACCTTATATTTTACTCAGCTCCAAATCACTAAAGCGTATAATCTGACAACAACAAAACATAAACCATTCATAAACTGAATCCTAAGAAGTAACTTCTTTTTCCTGAAACCTTAAAAAGGGGGTAATTCCCCAATCCACATTAATCATACAATTATCGTCTTTCATCACTAAAACATGTGCTATTCTGTCATATTGGCACTTAATCGATCTTCACTGACGAGTAAATCAACCTAGTGAACCAGAAGCAGGCGCAGAAACCAATTGTGCCAGTGAGCACAAAGAAGGCATAAGAGGCGAGAAGCATGTAGCCGAAGTACAACATGCCAGACACTAGCTTAGTAATCTGCAGTTTCGTGAAGAAGTAGAAAGCTGCATACAGGAAGAGATACAGCCCGGAGGATCCCGAGGTAAGGTAAGATCTCCACCACCACATGTAGTCCTCACTGCATAGCTGGAAATAGCAGAGCACGATTGTGATCTCAGCACAGGTGATGATAAGGATCACAAACACAAGGAAGAGGAAGCCGAAGATGTAATAGAACTGGTGCAGCCAGATGGAGGTGAGGATGAAGAAGAGTTCAATGAAAACTGCTCCAAATGGAAGGACGCCACCAATCAGAATAGTGAAAAGCGGATTCATGTACCAAGCCTGCTCTGGGATTTGCCGTGGAATCTTGTTTGTCTTGACTGGAGCTTCCATAGCAGGTTTCTTGAACCCAAGATAACTCCCAACAAAGACAAGGGGTACTGAGATGCCAAACCAAAGGAGGACCAAGGCAAACATTGTGGTGAAAGGAACAGCACCAGATGACTTCTCCCCCCATATAAGAGCATTCAAGATGAAGAAAATAACAAATGCAACCCCTGGAAACAGGAAAGCCGTTTGCAGGGTAATCTTCTTCCACTCTGAACCTTTGAACATCTTGTAAAGACGTGAAGAAGAATAGCCAGCAAGCAGCCCCATCAAAACCCAGACTAGAAGCATTGCAGTCATCAGTCCTCCCCGGTTTGATGGAGAAAGGAAACCCAACACAGCGAAGATCATTGTAACTAGGAGCATGCCAAAGAATTGGACGCCAGTGCCAACATAAACACAGAGCAAGTCAGAGTAGGTCGGAGGACGGAACACGTCCCCATGAACAAGCTTCCAGCCTGTTTCCTCTTGTGCTTCTTCTTGAGTTTCAAGCTGATTGTATCTAGAGATATCTCTGTAGAGAGTACGAAGCATTATCATGGCAACCATGCCAGATAGGAAAAGCACGATCATAAGAGAGTTCACAATAGAAAACCAGTGAATTTGATCATCAGTCATCAACAGGTAGGTGTCCCAACGTGACGCCCACTTGATCTCACTCCCCTGCAAAATTAGTGGAGGTACCATTAAAATCACCACAAATAAACATTCAAAGAGTACGCTACAGCAGCTAAACAAAGTTAAACTAAGCAATTCTTAATCCCAGTCTCATACCTCAAAACTAACATCATATGTGAATATGATTTCCTTGTCAGCTTCGACTTCCTGAGGAGAATCAGAGCTCATTACAAATTTGCTCGCATGAGGATCACAAGTGCTCAAGCGAGTGTCTACACCATTCCATTTATCGTCAACCTGATGCTTGACACTGGCAAAATATGTACCAAAATACCTTAGGTCCATTTCATAAAGCACAAGAAGAATAAATCCTGCCAAACAAAGTTAGAAGTAAACCTGTATGGTTTGACCTCAAATCCCACTATTCTAAAAAGTTCCAAATTATCATCCTTGTGATACTTCACGGTAAATGACAAATGGTTGTGGATGAAGTATTTCTCATCCTTAGTCTGAAAAAGAACATTTGTTTGATAATTTATTAGTCCGGGCAAACAGATAAAGGATTCCAACAAAGAATTAAAGATTGCAATGCATAAAGAAAAAGTAAACATTACATACTCCGGAATACAGGCCTTTGAGACCAACATGATATCCACCTTGATAAGCAATACTGTTCTTATCTTGCCTTGTAAAGGAACAACTAGCGGGAGGTTGTCCAGAATCCTGTAATGTAATTTATATAAGCTATAGAAAATTACTGTGTCAACTGAAGTGCAACACTACCGGCATTCATTCATAGTCCTTACATGTTCACTCGGTATTCATCCTCTATCTTTTCCTTGAGCTCCTTGGCTTGTTTCTCACTTATCTTTGCTTTACAGACAATCTGACACATCTTTGGCTCTCCCATTTTGAACTATTCCCGAAACAACAAGCAAAAAGAAAAATTTTATGACACGCACATACCCGGCGACAGAACCTCAATTAATCTGTTATGTTATATACAGTACTAACCACATAAGGAGAGTTCTCAATGCGATCGCCACGAAGAACCTCACCAAGATTTTCGGTACTGTCGACTATGGTATCTGGCTTGCAGAATGGAAGGGAGTAATATGTATACGGGAGTTGAGTCTTGGTAGATGTCAACTTATTCACCTTCACTGGAAGCGGATCACCCTGTGGGCAAATTAGAAGAGCAGTTTTGGAAAATATTAGCTGAATAAAATGGTACCATATCAGTAATCACAAAATGACACTAGTTCGTTATAGGAGATTAAGAGCAACCCCAACAGCCTCTCCATCCCCTCCCGTGAAGTCCGGTTTAGCTATTGGAGGCTGCAAATCGGATCCAACAGACTCTCTTTCTTGTTTTCCATTTTTCCATCCGCGCTATCCCGGTGTTCTCGCTCTCTAGAATTCTCGAGTCAGCCTTGCTCGCCATCCGCGCGCATGCACCTTCCCTCCCGCTACCGCAAGCCCGAAGAAGGCACGCGGGTCACCCAGAACTACGAGCAGCAGAAGCAGCTGCTCACCGCGTGGCAGGGCGGTGGGGCCGCCGTGCGGCAGCTCCGCCGAAGCATCCGGCGGCAGCATCGACTGGCGATGATTGAATGTCCGGCAGGGCCAAAAGCCAGACTAGCAGGCATCCGGCATCCGGCATTTTGTAATATAGACGAAGCTGAAAATTCTATTGACGAGGCATCCGGCATCCGGCGGCAGCATCGACCGGCGAAGCTCAAAATTCTATTGACGAGGCATTTTCTAATATAGACACCAAAATTTAGAGAGTCTGTTGGAATAGCCTAGTCTTTTTCAATGGGATCTATTTTACAAAGTAGCCAAATCAGTAAATTTAGCTAATCCTTTTAGCTAATCTCTTGGAGATGCTCTAACACAGCGAATGTCATCCGTTTGCTATGATTGATTCTCTATAAGATACCTTATTGCATGATCTAGCACCTCATTTAGGATTTAAGAATCGATACAAAATTAACCCCGTCTGGCACGGCTCTGTTCGTTGCTATGGTGCGAGGAGGACACAGGAGCTCAACCAAGCAGGTCCTAATAAAGCAGAAAGTACATGAAAGTCTAAGCTTCTGCTCAACCTTCCGATAAAGGACCATCATCTGGAAGACAGGTTCAAGGTTATCTTATCGTGTAGTACAAACACAAAATGGCATGTGTTGACTTTTACACGCAGGGCACAATTCTGATCACATAAAATTCTAGCGGTTATTTTTCAGTTGAGGACAAAGACCACAACAGCAAAACACGATAGAAAGGCTGCAAAAGTGCGCGAAATTGAGGTGCAACATGTGAATCCCAAGCCCGGCTATGGAACCATGCTAACTGAACCGGATGAACGAATCGGGGACGCTGCACAGCACACACGAAACCCTCGAGCTGGATCTGCGGATACCAGCCCCTGTACCGGCAACCCCGTTGACTAGATCCAGCTCCGAACACGAACACAGTCACACAATCACTCCAAGGTGCACCAAGGGTTGGGGGGCGAGAGAGGGGAACCGCGGGGACCAAACAGACCTTCGCGAAATCATTCGGGACGACGCCAGGGAGGTAGAACCCGGCGGCCGGCGCGGCGACGGCGAGCAGGACCGCGAGCGCCGCGGCCCACCGGAGCATCGCCGGCGTCCGCATCGGTGACGTGGCGGGCGAATCAACGCCCGGCGGGAGGGAGGGTAGGCTCCCGAGCTCTGCGCGGCGAGGCGGTGGGTGGGGTGATGGCTCGCAGTCGCAGGCTCGGCGTGGCGCGCTAGGTGCCTAGGTCGCCGGGTCGGGTGGGTAGAGACAATGACGCGCGGCGCGCCTGCGAAGAGGAAGCTTCGGGTGACGGGTGGATTTTCTGGGGTTTTTATTGATAATAGTTTATTGACGCTTAGATCCCTGGCTAAACGTCTAATTGCTCGGATAGCGTCGGTCAGTTTGGTCCTAGTTTGACCTCGTATGCCGTGGCATGTGCGAGAGTGGTGGTGCTTGTCTGGCGTGACCCGCAGCCGCAGGCCGCAACAAGGGATGGTGTTTGGCAGCACGTGTGCACCGGTACATGGCCTCCTAATTTGATGTTGCAAGTACAGATTTTCCAAGCGCTCCTATTACGTTTTTTTTTTTAAAAAAAGGAACTCATAGGTTTCCACGGTCCAGATGAATCTATATCTGCTCTCGATCTGACATTTTTCTCGAGAGATATGAGTAAATAAATTGAACGTGCATGGATAAATTAGAAAGTAAACGGATAGACAAAGAAACTACTACCTCCATCCCAAATTATAAGTCATTTAAAGAATCTTAAAAAGTTAAATGATCTCGAGTTTGACTAAACTTATATAAAAATAGTTAAATACCTATTTAATGTCAATAAAATATTATTAAATTTTTTATCAATAATATTTTTATAGTATATCTATTTGATGTCATAAATCTTCACAATTTTCTCTATAATCTCTAGTCAAACTTGAGATGATTTGAGACTCCGAAATTTTTAAAATGTCTTATAATTTGGGATGGAGGAAGTAATAAAGAATAGTTTGGTTGCTTAAAAATATTTGTTTCATAAAGGTTTGAAATATAGCTAATATAGAAATTTGTTGAAGATGGAACGATATATATTGATGTTTCACCACTTATGGTATATAGGAGTGCATTCTATGGGACATGATAATTTTTTCTTAGTTTCTTCCCCGATGCTAATACTCCCATGGGATTTTTTTTTAAAAAAAAACTACCAATGAATCAGTAGTTTGACGATACTAGGAGGGTGCAAAGTGTTTTTCAGTTGATGATTTACTTGATGGTGAACCTATTACTGGTTAAATCGTTTATAGAGTGATGGAAGGGGTCTATTTTGCAGACGTATCATTCTATTCCGCCAAACCAAAACAGAGATTAATAATATGTTTTGGTTGACAGTAGAAGAGGAATCATTAGCTACCGTCCATAATAGTTCTTCATCCGAAATGTAAAAAATGAGAAGAGCAATGTTTTTCACGCTCACACCTCTTCTCATGCCCCCGCGCGTGGTGCATCTTTATCTATCTAACCATGCTTACATGGCCCAACTATGTAAGCAGTTCCTTTGTAATTTTATTTAACTATACATCTACAACATACAAAACTACCTACCTAGTTTGAAACGAATATATGACACTAGAGATGGTTAACTACAATAATCAGACACTTGGCAGTTGGCACAAGCACAATACTACGTTTTACAGGTCCGGCTTTGGTGATCTCCAGAATGGCGCAGGTTTTGTATAGGTGGTTGTTGTTGTTATTGTTGTTTTCCAAACACTATATAGGTTGTAGTTCTAGCAGACTTACAAAAGATTAACCGTAACCTTTCTAAACCCCTTCCGAGGCGGTTAGGAATATCAACCGTGTAATAAAACTTTGTAATAAAATACATCATACTATATGTCCATCATGTGAAGCCTAACAAAATTTGATTTTTTATTTTATAATTTTTTTCTATGATTTATTATGATTTTTAAAAACTAAATCATTATTATTGTAGTAAAACCACCATCCAAAACCACCAGAGGTGGTTATTTGACTGATTTTGGAAAGAGGGTATAATATACGATTTTATGAAAAAGTTAAAAATGTGTTAAACATCTTAAATTTGATTAAAATTATAAAGATTTATATTATGAAAATATAATTGACGAAGAACTAATGATATTTAGTTGTTACTATAAATATTATTATATTATTTTATGAATATAGTCAAACTTCATATATTCCGGTCCAAATTTTTTAGAATATTTATAATTATAATTTGGGACGGAGAGTACCTCAGTTTTCTAGAATGAACGCAAGAAAGTTAAACAAGATTTGTACCAGGATTTGCTTGGCTCCCACCAGTGCGGTCGCTACTCGCTCGTGGTTGCCTACCGCCCTGCCGGCCCTAGCGCCATCGCACGATGGGACGCACCCGCAGCAGTTGCCACTAGCCCACCACCGCGGCACCGCGCCTGACCTCCCCCAAAACTGATCTCGGCCAGCGGCCAGCCAGCGAGCCGCCCACTTCCTGCGACCGGACCACTCCCTGCGACTGCGAATATCCCGCCCGCCGCCCCGGTCGCCACGGCAAGCACCGCACCGCATCGCTGCCGTCCCTCCCTCCCTCCCCAGAAACCCAGCCCAACCCTTCCGCTTCCAGATCCCTCCACCACCTGCCACCCCAGATCCCGATCCGCCGGCCTGCCGCCGCCGCCGCCGCCGCCTCGGCCGCGGCCATGGCGGCCGATCACCTGCTTGCGATCCTCGCGGGCGCGCTACTAGCCGCGGCGCTCGCCCCAGCGACGGCGGCCCCATCGTGCCCGCACACCAACCTGACGGCCAACTTCTCCGCCGACCTCATCATGCTGCAGCACCAGCTCCGCGGCACGGTGCGCCTGGCCGACGGCGGCAAGTGCGCGCTCGATCTCACCCGCTTCGACCTCCTCGCCGCCTCCCCCTCCGCGCGCTTCTGGGCCGCCGACGGCCCCGCCATGGCCGACCTCGCCGCCGGCCGCGCGTTCTCGCCGCTCCCGCTCAACAAAACCTTCCGCAACGCCTCCCTCGAGCTCCCCTTCGCCCGCCCGCTCCCGCGCCTCCTCGCGCTCTACGACCCCGACACCTCCTCCGACTTCGGCCACGTCTTCCTCCCCAACGGCACAGGCCCCGCCGCCGAGCCGGCGCCCACCATGTTCGACAACTGCATCCCTCTCTCGGAGACGGAGACCTACCGCCTCCGCTGGACGCTCAATGCCTCCGCCGGCACCGTCGAGATCGGCCTCGAGGCGGCCGTGGGCTCCGAGTACTACATGGCATTCGGGTGGGCGGACCCCAAGGCCAACTCCCCCGCGATGATCCACGCCGATGTCGTTGTCGCCGGCTTCACGGAGGAAGGTACCCCATTTGCCGAGGACTATTACATAAGCGACTACACTGAGTGCACGCTGGGGAAGGAGGACTCGCCCGTGTCTGGGGTTTGCCCTGATAAGGTCTATGAGGACGGGAGGAACGATTCAGTCCTGGTGTATGGGCACCGCCGGGATGGAGTATCCTTCGTGAGGTATGCCAGGAAGCTTGATGCTGAGGATGCCAAGTATGATGTGCCAGTGGGTGCCACGGAGGAGATGGCGGTGCTTTGGGCCATTGGCAAGCTGCGGCCACCAGACACAATGCGCCCACACTACCTCCCACAGAACCATGGGGGGCCAAGGGACACAACCTTTGGGTTTGCCCGGTTGAATTTGTCGGAAACAGTGGACAATTGCGTTGGACCGTTGGATGCTGACAATAAGGAGGATCAGGAGAGGATCATCGCGGATCGCAAGACACCACTTGTGGTGACATCTGCTCCAGCGGTGCGCTACCCAAACCCACCAAACCCTGACAAGGTGCTTTACATCAATAAGAAGGAGGCGCCGCTGCTTAAGGTTGAGAGGGGTGTGCCAGTGAAGTTCTCAGTGCAGGCTGGGCATGACGTGGCACTCTATATCACTTCAGATCCCATTGGTGGTAATGCTACTCTGAGGAATAAAACAGAGGTCATATATGCTGGTGGGCCTGATGCTCATGGTGTCCTAGCAACCCCAAAAGAGCTTGTTTGGCTGCCTGATCGAAATACGCCTGACCTAGTCTATTACCAGTCACTGTATGACCAGAAGATGGGATGGAAGGTTCAAGTGGTTGATGGAGGCCTTAGCGACATGTATAATAACAGTGTTGTTTTGGATGATCAACAGGTTCATTTGTTTTGGACTCTCTCGCGGATTATAAATCTATATCTATAGCAGCTCGAGGTGAGAAGAAAAGTGGATATCTTGCTATTGGGTTTGGGAGTGGGATGGTGAATAGCTTCACCTATGTTGCTTGGGTTGGCAATGATGGGGTTGGGCGAGTGAAAACTTATTGGATTGATGGAAAGAGTGCAACAGGTATCCACCCAACAACTGAGAACATCACATTTGTCCGGTGCAAGTCAGAAAATGGCATTATTACATTTGAATTTACTCGCCCTCTTAACCCTTCTTGTACCGGGAAGGTAGAATGCAAGAACATCATTGATCCAACTACACCACTTAAGGTTGTCTGGGCCATGGGTGCAAGCTGGTCGGGAGATGATCTGACAGACATTAACATGCATTCAGTCACAAGCAGTCGGCCTATACGTGTTTTGTTGTTGAGAGGTTCAGCTGAGGCAGAACAGGATTTACGTCCTGTCCTGGCTGTTCATGGGTTTATGATGTTTGTTGCCTGGGGCATCTTGCTTCCTGGTGGAATAATGGCTGCCCGGTATTTGAAGAGCTTGAAAGGAGATGGGTGGTTCCAAATACATACCTATCTGCAGTATTCAGGAATTGCTATAATGTTTCTTGGCGTCCTTTTCGCTGCAGCTGAGCTCCGTGGCTTCTTTGTCAGCTCAGTGCATGTTAAGTTTGGTGTGCTGGCCCTATTATTGGCAGTTTTGCAACCACTAAATGCCAAATTCCGGCCCAGTAAGCCAGCTAATGGCGAGGTTCCATCTCGCAATCGAATCCTGTGGGAGTACCTGCATGTTATCACAGGGAGGTCGGCAGTTATTGTAGGAGTCGTGGCGCTTTTCACAGGAATGAAGCATTTAGGCCATAGGTATGACAGCGAGAATGTAGAGGAGCTCACTTGGGCCTTAATGCTGTGGGTGCTTTCAGTTATCGTTGTTGTGCTGTGCTTGGAATATAAGGAGGTCAAAAGAAGGATCGGTGACAGAAGTTTCAGAGGGCACTGGGTATTAGGGAACACCGAGGAGGATGATTCAGTTGATCTTTTGCATCCTGATGGTACAGCCAGGAATTCAGAATCTAGCGCTCCTGGCGCAATGGAGGTGCAGCTTGAACCTCTCACTAGATGATGTAGATCAATCTGTCAGATACATATACACCCGTTCCATACTTTCTTATCGGATGATAGGTCCACCGGCATGGAATTTTCTGGTTCAGAGGAGGCTGATCTGGAATTCTGATGGTTGTTTTGTTATAGCAGAATGGTTCCAGTCTAGATAAGATGTTCAAATTCTGTCATAATTTCGTGCATCACACTGTTTACATTGTATAGTGTACATTTTTGACAATAGACAGGTATAATTTGTCACATTGCCCTAGCGATTCTTTTTACTATTCAGATTTATAGAGGAAAAGAATTAATTGAGGTGCTCATTGCAATTCTCAGCAGCAATGTGGGTTGGGTATTGTTTTTCAAGAGAGAATACCATGATTTCTGTATCATATCCTGAGAAATCTGATTTGTTAATCCTGAGAAATCTGTGGGGAAAATATGTTGGTTTACAGGCTGATTGTTTTCACTTAGTGTCTGCAGAGAGATGTAAAATGTGCTTGAAATACCTCATCCTTTTCCACAAGCATTGGAACACAATCGTTATGCGTTTGCTGGTTGCATGTCAAGCCTGCCTGTTAGATGTTGTGAATTAGAACTCAGTTCCATAATAATGATGATGGCAATGGCAGTACGCCTTTTGGTGCCAACAGATCAGATGTATGTATTGATTCTTTGCAAGTTGCATAAAAGATGTTTCTGCATTCCTCCCGTTTGGCGTGTATTACAGTTTGCGCGCGCGCTGAATTCGCTCCCGTTGACTCCGGATGGACTCCGGTTCTACTGTGTGAATCGGGCACAGGAGCACTGCCCGCCCGCCTTGAGACTACAGCTGCACTTTGCTGGTACTAACCGCCATGTGCTTTTGCCGCGGAGGCCGGATGTGTGAAGTGGCGGAGCGGAAGTGCGGAACCAAAGGAGACCCGGAGACGGACGGAGCGCCGTGCCGGCCGTGCGCGGTGGTTTCGGTTCCCGCGTCGGTGCGGGTGGCGGCTTGGGCCTTCCGACGCCGAGCCAAGCCAACTATCCAATGCTTTTCCTTTTTTGGGCGAAACAGCGTCGTCCCACATGGGCGCGTGGACCACGCCGGCGAAGGCTGGTGATGAGTAGTGCTTTTCTCGTGCGCTACCGCCCCCTCCTGATCGGTAGCTCGCCCAAACGCGCCGGAGCGGGCCAAGGGAACACCCAAAGGGGTTGCATTGCATCCCACGCTGTTGCAACACAATAGGCAAACAAACTCAATAAACAGTCCTATATCAAACAAAACAATATTTATACGCAATCTATATCTATATCTGTACCTATTACTAAAGAGATAAAAGTTCAGTCTTTTTTTTCGATCTGATAATTTTTTGGTCAGCTCTCAACATTAGTTCACGTATTAATCGTGGTTTCTGGTGTGTTTTTTTTCACGTTTACAGTAGAGATTGGAAACAAACTTCATGTACGTACACGGTACATACACATACAAAGTAATATACGTCGAACAAGTCAAGGAAGGAGAACCAACAAGTCAAATAAAAAAAAATCAAATCCAAATCGCTTAAGATTTTCCTTTGGATTCGCCTCTGTTCCATATATAATAACAAATCCTCCCTTGACAATCCCCAAATCAGGCCCCGTATCGTATCCAATAGAAATAAAATCCAACAGAGCATAAATCGAACCAAGTAGGCAATTGTTATATTTTTTTTCTATGATCTATCCGTACCCATACACAACACATAGTCCGATTTCAAAACAAAACTCTCTTACAACGCACAAACATATCTAATATTATATGTGCGTAACATATTTGTAACCGTACTCGTATATGAGTTACAATAGCGTACGTTCGACTACAGTACAGAGTTTATAATTTTAAATGTATATTGAAGTAGAAGATATAAAATGTACCTGCTGTAGTAATGTAGGGGCAAAGAAATTGATATATTGTTTATGTAGATTTCTCGACGAGACGTACGTGGAGGCACAAGGGCCCACAACCGGGTCCGCCCGCATACGGATCTGCGTATCAGTACGACCACCAAACCTCTCCATTACATTACAGGTAGTGGACTCGCAGCTGGTGGAGCTTCCGAGTCTCAACCCGAGAGCCCAGGGAATTGCAGGCAGTGGAAAGCATGGAGAAGGAAAGCGGCGGCGGCCACCATCACCACGCCATCCGAGTCCCATCCCCAGGTCTGATTCCTAACTCTTCCTCCTCTCCTCGCTTCCTCCCATCTCGCATGGACAAATTCAGTCAGTTCCCCTCTCTTCTAGGGTTGAATTCTCCTGAATTCTCGTATCACCTTCACCCAGCACAGTTCACGCGTGTCGCGTGCCTACCCCCAAACCAGGGCTCTGCTCTGTGTCTGCGTGGTTTGCGGCTTCAACTAGATCGTCTCGCTGGTTGCTGTTCCCCTGCAGTTTCTAGCGCAACGAGTCTCGAAGATAGTTGGATTAATTCTGCACAATGGCACACCCAGCAGGCAACTGGCAACCTTTTTTCTTTCTTTCTTTCTTTCTTTCTTTCTTTCTTTCTTTCTTTCTTTTTGAGTTCTCTAGATTGATTGGTGAACTAGATGCTCTTTTCAGTGGCATGAGAATCGCGATTTGACTATGATTTCAGTGCACACACAAACCCCCCTTTTTTATTATTATTTCAGTGAACCCCACTAAAGCTGACCCTGAAACATGTTCGGCACAAGAATCATTTGTCATGGACGTACATGGATGATTGGAAGTGGTTGGGCATTTTCCCAACGACCAACATATATTGTTAATATATTCATGTGGACAATATGATACATACTATAGTTTTTTTTTCTTTCAGAACTCAAATAATGTCATGAAATTCAATCCCTGTTTCTGAGTAACCAGTCACACCAATCTCGTTTTGCCCGTAGGGATTCTAGCTTCCAATGTATGTACATGTACCCCATGGTTTGCAATATCTTAGTAGTTGCGTTTCAAACTATTTGCAAAAGCCGAAACAAATCAGTTATCTGAAGTTTGCCAAACTCTCTGAATATCCTACTTTCAAACTGATAAAATCTCAGTCCATATGTCATCCCTTCTCAAACCACACTCATCATTGTAAATCGTAGCAATGCTGGACTATACATAAATCTTATAACCGGTCATCATCGGTAATTACTAGAACCAATAAATCGTGAGCTTCCTTTTCTTTTCACTTTGCATGTCATATCATCACCATGCTGTTCTTCGCAGCCAGCGTCTCTGAATTTCCAATTTCCTTTGCTGCGTGCGTGTATAACAGATAATATAGCAACGGGGGAGGAGGAGGAGACCTCGCAGGCAAATAATGGCTCAACGACAACGACGTCGCTGAGACGGAAAGCAGCCGAGGTGATCGCCACCTCGCTGGAGACGTACCGGAGCAAGCCGTTCTCCTTCTGGCTACTCCTGTTCCTGAGCAGCGGCGCGATGCTGACGGCGTTCCCGGCGTCGAGCCTCCTGTCGCGGCTCTACTACACCGACGGCGGGCAGAGCAAGTGGATCCTGTCGTGGGCGGCCGTCGCCGGCTGGCCGCTGCCCGCGCTGCTCCTGCTGCCGCTCTACCTCCTCGGCAAGGCGTCGCCGACGCCGCTGTCGTTGACGCTGTGCCTCTGGTACGCGCTCCTCGGCTTCCTCAGCGCCGCCGACAACCTCATGTACGCGTGGGCGTACGCGTACCTGCCGGCGTCCACGGCCTCGCTCGTCGCCGCGTCGTCGCTCGCCTTCTCCGCGCTCTTCGGCCGCGCCATCGCCAAGAACAGGCTCACCATGTCCTCGCTCAACGCCGTCGTCGTGATCACGGCGGGCGTGGTGATCGTCGCGCTGGACTCCGGGTCCGACAGGCCCCCCGGCGTCACGCCGCGCCAGTACGCGCTCGGCTTCGTCCTGGACGTGCTCGGGTCGGCGCTCCACGGCCTCATCTTCGCGCTCTCGGAGCTCGTCTTCGCCAACGTCCTCGGCAGGCGCTCCTTCCACGTGGTGCTGGAGCAGCAGGCGGCCGTGTCGCTCTGCGCCTTCGCCTTCACCTCCGCGGGGCTCGCCGTCGCCGAGGGATTCCCGTCCATGCGGCGCGAGGCGGCACGGTTCGCGCACGGCGGTGGCGACGCCGCGTACGCGAACGTGATGGTGTGGACCGCGGTCACGTTCCAGCTGGGCGTCCTCGGCGGCACCGGCGTGCTGTTCCTGGCGTCCACCGTCCTCGCCGGCGTGCTGAACGCTGTCAGGGTGCCCCTCACGAGCGTCGCCGCGGTGATCTGGTTCCATGACCCCATGAGCGGGTTCAAGATCTTGGCTCTGGTCATCACGGTCTGGGGGTTCGCGTCCTATATGGTCGGCCACTCCACTGTAAGAAAAACGTCGACACCTTGAAGTACATGGATGGCCACTTGTTTCAGGCTCCCTGTAGAACATATATTTTCCATGAGAACGTGCAGAAAGGTTATATAGTCTGTGAAACTAACCAGAACAACAAACCACCATTGCTCCTATTGCGCCAAATACCTGAACAAGTCGCATGCTGCACGTAGAGGAGCTCGATGTAGCACCTCGCTCTGTGGAAACCGGCTAGGCCGATTTCAGGGTCAGACTCAGCTAGTTTCATCAGGGTCTCTAATAAACCAATAAATACTAGATTTTTACCAATAATTCAGCTAAAAGTATAATTTTTATAATATAAACTTGATACTGTTAGAATTTTAATTAGATGTACTATTCAATTATTATAAGTGTAAATATAAAAGGAAATAAATGAATGGTCAAAATACAATTTAGTAGATCATGTTTTATTATTGTCATGTAAAAGAGAATTGAGGGAGGATGCACTAAGAACAGAGCATGAAATCATCCATCGTGATTTCCCTATCTTCTACTCCGAGTCCCTTTTCTTCTTTAGTAGGTACATGCGAATCCTTCCTCCTTCCTACCTATCTATATATACTGCTAACAACTTGCAGCAGCAGGCTCTGATGGAATGCTAAACAAATCGTGCGTCCTTTTCAGTGGCCTTGGATCTTCTGTTTCCTCGGAGTTGCCCATGCGTGCTCGGATGTAACTATGTTTGCTCAATATTGTCGGGACTTCCAATTCGCTGGACGGCCAAAGCTGACTCACGCGGTGAGAGGGACGTATGAATTGTATCGCTACTTTGTTTCTCCACGAAACTCCTCGTGTGTTTGGAAAGTACATGAAAAAGGGCATCAGAATTAGTGGTGAGAGCTGATAGAGAGAGCTAATAAGGTGAGAAATTGACTTTTAGTCCCAATCTCTTGTTTGTTTCGTGGAGGGAAATAATAAGAGAGATAGTACGTTGAAGAAGAAATTCATATCACCTGTTTGGTATGGATGCTTTAAAAGAAAATTATACCACAAATGATAGATGGATATGGTGTATATTAGCACAATATTCTCACACAATTACCTCCTCTCCGGCCCCTAAGGACTTGATTAGTGCAAGTTGGCTCTCTAAACCCTCATTAATTCCTCTTCTCACTAAACAAAACAAAACAAAGAAAAGATTTCTAAACTCCTACTGGATCATATTCCCTACCTTATTGGATTACCTCCAACCAAACGACACTCCCGTACGTCTCCCTCCCCTCTCAATGCTGCGCCTATAAAATCAGAGCCTGCTCCGCTTCTAAGCTAGCTTGTTCATTCATCCAGGCCACGCATCATGCTCCGATGCAGCTCATTACAAAAGCCCCGTCGTCTAATTACACTTCCATTGCCCTGACTTCCGAGCTATATATCTAAAGCTGCTGCAGCCGTGTAGTTTATGTCAGTTGTAACCAGTCGACAACTCGAGATGATACACTCTGATTCTGAATATGGATCGCAGCGCCAAGCTTCAGTCAGTATGGAACGCCCCGGCCCCACGCAAAACGAAGGACGTGAGTAGAAACCTACTGCCTTACGGTATATTGGCTTAGTGGTAGATCGACGACGTTCCCAGATAATAAGGTGTATGTATCGACTTCATCAATCTCATCTTAATAATTTGTTGACACATTCAAATGGATGACTACACCCACAACACGTGATGCCGTTTGGCGCCTCGCACGGTTCACCGAAGAGGTACATCTCAAGCGCCCGTCGCCACTAATGACTAGTCCACCAAGGCAGAAGGAGGCAACCACTGGACGACCCCTGCCAATCAGGAGATGAATTACCACTCCACCACTAGCACACGTACCGACCTCCAAGCGAGGCGAGGTACTCCTCACACAGAAGATGGGCATCGCACTGTTGGATGCTCCATTTTCTTTTATGGCCAAGGGAACGTACAATGCCATATTCACACGAACTTGATGGCGAACCGGTAGCAGCTCTGCACGAGCTATTCCTAGCGACCAATAGCAGCGTTGGTAGAGAGCTTTTCTCGAATAGCGGAGTAGAGTCACATAGCCAGCAGCAGAGACGTCCAACTCTGTAGGTTTACTACGCGGCTCTTAGTGTAATTGTTTACCATCTATGTAATATCAAAGTTTAAACAATATGCTAGGAAGGTTAAGTCATAGCCGTAAGGCCACCTAGGGCACTTATCGTTTGTATGTTTGAACTCTTATTCTTAATCGTAAATCTTTTGCGTATTCGAGAAAAAAAAATGTGTTAGTGCAGTGAGTGCATACGTTGTACCACGTAATGTAAAAGAAAGTATCACATATAGTAATAAACTTTGAAAAAACACAATCTAAAAAAATAAACTTTGAAGAAACGCGTCTGAGAAATCTAAGGTGCTACTAAGAATGGAGAGGAACACAGATACTTAAGCTGAGCCGACGAGGGCGACCTGCAGCATTCACTAGAGACAGAGAACATAGTGTTGTTCGGATCCCAGCCGGATCTCACTAAGTTCTGCACACATTTGTCCTAAGTGACCAGGAAACGTCTTCATATATAAAACTCCTCATATTTGGGATACTATATATATTTTTCCTTTCATGTTCTATGCAGGAAGACAATATAGTTCATACTCTCTATTCTAAATTATGAGTTATTTTGATTTTACCTGTACATCAAATTTAGTATATATGTAGATATAGCGTGTATCTAGATATATACTCCCTCCATCCCAAATTGTAAGTCATTTAAAAAATCTTGGAGAGTCAAAACATATCAAATTTGACCAAACTTATACGATATCATTAGATTCTTTGTCAATTATATTTTTATAGTATATCGATTTTATGTCACAAATTTTTATAATTTTTTCTATAATTTTGGTCAAACTTGATATGCTTTGATTTTTTAAGATTCTTACAATTTAAAATTTAGAATGTAGGGAGTAATAATTTTGATGTAAAAAAAAGTCAAAACGACGCATAATTTTGAAATCGGAGAGTCAGTCCAACTATATCTTTTGTCCCCACGAGAGAAACAATGTAATTTCGTCTCTTCCATCCCATTGGCCTGGCCTTGATACTGGGACACGCCTACAGTACCACCACATGCGTGTATATATAGGCTGTAAATCTCCCTTTGAAGAAACGCGTGCCCCCTCATCATTTCTATTGTTCATATTCCGACTCTGCAATAATTATCAAGCGATTTTTCTGGTGTAAGCCTAATAAGCAAGTGAATAAAGTCATAAACCCCGCTAATGGACGGCTACTCTGCTCTGGCCATGGTTATCATCGTCAACCTTGCCATTGGCGAAACCCTCCGGATGGACCATCTCGTGACGGCCACCGGCGAAGCACCGCCGCCGTTCTACGTGATCACCTCCGCCGTTTTCACGTCCACGGCCTTCTTCCTCGGCGTGGCATCGATCCACGCTAGAGCGGCTGCCGCTGTGCTCGATCGTACTGCTCCAGGCGGCGGCGGCGGACTGGGACACGTCCGTCGTCTTCAGAGGTTCCTTGTCACGACCGCGGCAGCTGCCTCCATGGCTGCTGTCGTCGCCCGGTGCCTGGGCCCTGCAGCTGCAGGCGACGCACGCACGAGCCGCGGGCGTCGTCTGATCTGAAGCAAGCCTGATAAGTACACTGCTGTGTTATCATCTGGAATAATAATCATCTTTTACCTGAACTTTACACTCCTGCATGCATGCGCTGCGAGGTGTATACAGCAATAATATGCATGGAATTTGAAGGGCGGCCTGTGTGTGCGTGCAAGAGCTTGTGTGGCCATGTAGCTTAGCTGTCTCAGTATGTGTGCGACGATGATGGTTTATGTGGGATCAGCGCGTGCGCACTAGTGTATTCGTCTATGCTGTCCTGCTCCCGGCACTGCCGGCGCCGCCATCGTCACGAGCTTCTTCATCCCATGGAACTAGAGATGAGGAGACTGTTGGTTTGAATTACTGGTCTAACTTATCAGTCATGTTACAATCAATTAAAAATTCAGTCATGCTACAGATCAAACATTAGTGCACAACAAATTAGCCACATCTATAACTAAATCCTACTAAACGGAGCCTCTGCTGATCAATTAGAATGTACATGTATATACGCCGGACCTACATATTTATTTTTCTCCGCCGTGTAATGTAATAATATTCTATATAAGTGTTATTAGTATTTGGTTAAACTTAAAGCGTGAGTGATCAAATTGCTATGCTATGTGCGTGTTAATGTTAGAAAAAATGGGCTGCATCCCCCATTTCTTAAAAAAAATCCGTTAGTTGTACATACTTGTAATAATATTTCTTTAGCAGAACTTACAAGGTAATATTATATTTTTTTAAAAAAAAAATATACAGTACAACGGCAATATATATTTTTCTGAGAAGAATAATAACTTGTATACAAAGCCGGTTTCATGTGCTCCGGATTGCATTCTACCGAGATTAATGCAATTAATTATGTCTCTCCTAGAAGTTGGTTAGCAACCTTTTCAGGAAGCAGAGTAGAGGGAAGAGCCCTCACCCTGGAGAGACATAGTTGATTGTACCCTCTTTATCCTTGAAAGCATCAATTCCTAGAATCCGTGTGAGTCAAACTTTTTTAACTTTGGTTAACTTCAAAGAAAAAAATGTAACAATATCTATGATTTAAAATAAATTCAATGTAAAAGTATGTTATTAGATAAATCTAATGATACTAGTTTGGTATCATTAAATTTTAATACTTTATTTTAGAAATTTTATCAAAGTTTAAAAAATTTGACTTAACATAGATATAGAAATCTATTTTCTCGAGGGAGTATATATACCACATAAATATAAAGTACGAGTACCGATAAGTGGGGCGCCGACGGAGCACGGGCCTTGGCGCATTGCTGGTCTAGCGGTCTAGTAAGCGTCTAGCCCAACGACGAAACGACGTAGGCCCGTCGTCACATTTATGAGAGACCATCGGTCCGCACCCTGCAGAGGCGAAGCATCGAACACATGGCGTGCGCCATCCTCCGCCGCGCGCTCTATCTCACCGCCGCCGGCGCCCACGCGACTCCCCGACTCGCTGCCGCCTTCGCTTCCGCCTCCACTTCCTCTTCATCCTCCGTCGTCGCGCCTCTGCGCTCCCCACTAGATGACCGCCTCCTCCGCCTCCTCCGCTCCGAGATCACCTACCTCGCAGAGCGCCGCCCTCCCTCCCCGGTAAGGCAGCAATTCCCTCCTTCCCTCCGGCTTCCCCGCGCACGATTGACGCCTCACGTTCTCAGCAAGACCCTCACGGCTTCCTCCTCTTCGTGCAGCCGCCGAGTAGCTTCAAGTCGTTCGCCGTGGAGGACCGCCCGGGGGAGCAGTGGGTGCGCGCCTCCGCGCCGCAGGCGCCAGCGCCGGAGCCGAGGAGGTGAAGGTCGAGGCCACCATGTTCGACGGGGCCGCTGCGCCTGTCCCCGACGACGCGCCCCTCTTCCGCCGCGTCGAGTCGCTCGAGCGCGGCCCCCGCCTCCACCTCAGCCTCATCGTCGAGGTCATCCGGGGCGACCGCGTCCTCGGCTTCGTCTGCTCCGCCTGGCCCGACGACCTCGCCGTCCGCCACGTGCTCACCCTCAGGGCTGGTGGCGGCAGCGGTGGTGGTGGTCCTGGTGGGCGCGATTTCGAGTATGGATTACTGCTCGGTGCAGCGAGCTGTGTGTCCAGCAGTTTGTTCGTTCGTTTCCTGACGTTTGTGTGATTTGGTTCACAGGAAATTGGGGGCTGAGCAGAGGGAAGCGGTGACGAAGTTCTTGAAGGAGAGGGAGGTGGACGAAGAGCTCGCCGGATTCTTGCACGACTACATGGCAAACAAGGAGAAGATGGAGCTGCTCCGGTGGTTGATGACTATCGAATCATTCCTTAACAAGTAGGATAAGCAGGTAATATTGGTGATTAATATGGATGTCTCCTTGATTGTAGGTAAATTTAGTCCAGAGTCCTAGTAGAAATGAGTTCATGTTATGCCACATTGTTGGAAAAAGGTCAGGGTATAATTACCAACTAATAATGGTACATGGTCACAAGCGCAAAATGTTGGGAGGGCGTGGAAACAAATAGTCCATCTATAATGTAGGGAATTTCAAAATTCATAGTATTGTGGGTATTCCCACTTAGGCCTTGTTTTTTAATGCACGTGTATTTACTTCAAACCACATGTGTTCTGGATTGGAGTGAAACTTAGCTAGTTTAAATCCACTCTAATACATGTGGGTTGAGGTAAATACATGCACATCAAAAGTCTAGGTGGGGAGATGATGATGGTGAACTAGCAGCTGTTCGTCAATCACCAGAAATATTGATATATTTGAAGACCTGGACCCTGGATATTTCTCTATTTGTCTCCATATTTGGTTGAATCTAAGTGAGAAATGAAAAGGAAAGTGCAAGTACCTTTGTTGATAAAAATTTAGACATACAGTCAGCTCATGTTCTGTGAATTCAACCTTGCTTAACCTCTAGTGTGTGTAGTTTAGTTTCTGAAAGAAAACAGAATACATGTGGTCCAACAAGACTGTCAAATGATATACAGCCATTTACCCATGGCCTACCTGTGTAATTTTCAGCTGGTTACTGCTGTTAAATTGTTGTAGCCAACTTGTGGCAACCCACAACCAGAAGCCCGGAAATAAGTCTCTGTTGCCTCTCTGGGAAAATCTTCAAATTTTTTTTAACTGGAATGATGACTTTTTAACTGTTCTGTATCGACAATAAGTCATACTAATCATTAATTGGCGCCCTGAAATCTCTGAACCCTCTCTCAACTTGCAGACACACTGCTGATGTAAGCGCGGTTACTCCCTGATTTGGGAATGAATAGACTCCAACGACCGGTGATGGTCTCCTGCAGTCCTGTGATGATCCACCCGTCTGCCGTGCTATCTGATTATTGTGTGCTGAAGAAGTGTTTTTTAATCAGTTGAGATAGCTCAGTGCTCATGGAAATTGTTGATTTGGATATCTTACTGTATTACCATTTCTTTGTGATAAAATTGCCCACAACATTCTACGGTGTGTCTGTTAAAATCTCTCCCATTGGATTTTTTTTCAATGCTAAATCTGCTCTTCTAAACTCTTACAGTTCAATGTCAAAGGGGCTTCAACGGTTGGATTAAGAGGGTTTTACCTGTGTGCCATTATAAAAGTTTGCAAATACCTACTAGCCACTGAAAATTTCGAACAGTCACAGGTGTCACTATTCTAAACTTATTTGCCCTACATGTCATTCCGTCCGTTTTAGGTGCAAACGGTGTCAAACTGTTGGCGTGAAAAGCAAAAAATACCCTCAGTTATGAATATGCAATTAATTTTTTTAAAGCATCTTAATGATCTCAATTAAAAAACTCAAAACTAGAAAGTCGTAGATCTTATCGAGATCTGCACTATTTATGTAAAAAAATCTTCATTTGATTGTATACAAAAAAAAATAATTTTTCAAATACATATTAATCATATCAAATCATATATTTTTTATGGAATTAAATGAAGATAATTTTTTATACAATAATTATAGATTTTGTCGAGATCTACAACTTTCTAGTTTTGAGTTTTTTCATTCGAGATCATTAAGATGTTTAAAAAATAATTGTATATTCATAATTGAGGATATTTTTGACTTTTCACGCCAGCAGTTTGACACCGTTTGCGCCTAAAACGGACGGAATGACATGTAGAAAAAAATAAGTTAACAGTGACAGTGTGGCACCTAGGACCGTTCGAACTTTTCAATGACTCATAGCTAATTGTGAAGTTTTATAATGGCACGCAGGTAAAACCCACTTGGATTAAGGTGCTCGGAAGGGCCGCAGCACATCCCCGGTCCTCAATCTTTTTTTTTTCCGACGATATCCCCAACCTCAATCCAGGCCCACCTGCAGATTCAACCACCTTCCCCTCAACGGCTAGTTCCACCCCGGCAGCCGTTGGGACAAAAACCAAACAAAACCAGAGCAAGGGAGCTGTCTCACCAAATCACACCTCTCCTCTCTCCAAGAACCATCACTCTCCGACGCTCCCTTGCTCAGCTTCTCCAACAAGCGGCGCCGGCAGCAAGCACTTCGGCGATGGGGTACACGTACACGCCGACGTACTACTCGGGGCTGCAGGACACCATCGCGTCGCTGTACAAGTCCATCCTGCCCTCCTTCCGCGTGGGCCGGCGTCTCACCGCCGACCAGGCCGCGGCGCGGCGCCACGCCGAGCAGCTCAAGTGGCAGCAGGAGTCCTTCCACCGCATCCTCCACCTCGCCGCGCTCCACCGCGAGGGCATCGTCCCGGCCTCCGACGTGGCCGCCTTCCGCGGCACCATGCTCGCGGCGCTCGTCGCGGCGCCGCCGCAGCAGCACCCCGAGCAGCCCGCGGTGCTGCGGGACAAGCTCCTCTTCCTCCAGGAGCTCCTCTACGCCAAGTGCGTGTCCGCGGCTGAGTACAACGCGTCCAAGGCGCCCCTCGTGCAGCGCCTCGCCGCGTTCGGCGTCGTCGTCGACTGCCCCGACGCCGAGGTCTCGGCCGAGGAGTGGTCGGAGGTCGACCTCCGTGACCCGCCGGCGCCTCCCCACGCCACTGCGGCGGCCTCCGACAAGCCGAAGCACAAGACCTTCATCACGCCATGGAAGAGCAGATCCAAGAAGGACCAGGACGTGAACAGGCCGCCGCTGGCCCCGGTGGACGCCAACAACGCGTCAGTCCTCATGGCCGAGAGCTCGCCGGCGGAAAGCAGTGCCCTCCGGGAAGGCCGAGAAGGGGAAGAGGAGGCATCTGGCGGGGATGTTCCACAGCGGCGGCAATGGCACCGAGAACAAGGAGCCTGCGGGGGAGGAGGAAGGGGTCGATGAGAAAGAGACGGTGAAAGGTAAGAAGAAAAGCTCGTGGGGGTTCGAGGGCATCAAGAAGTGGAAGAAATCTGGTGCCTGCAACAGTGACGAGGCGGTAGCCGCCGGTGAGCAGCCGCAGCGTGCTCCTCCGCGCTCATCCTACAGCGAGTGCCAACTGGAGGCGAGCCCCATGGCTGCCTCTGGACCGGATGCCAAGAGGGCCAAGACGAGGCTGCACTCGAACACGGATGATGACTCTGCTTCCGAGCTGCTGCGTGATAAGGTACTGTGAATTGGTGACTCCTCTCAATCTCTCATCATGCTTTTTTTTCAAGGAAACTGATGAAGTTACAATATGCATCTGGAATCACTGAAGGTTCTGGTGGAGAACACAAAGAAAGAGCTCTCAAGAATTCAGGCTGAGCTATCATCTACAAATCGGAACTTGAACTTCTCGTAAGTTGTAATTCGCTCTGTTCTTGGTCAATGCAATTTGTTTCGATCTTCTGTTGTTCAAAGATGGATGGCTCTTGGATTTTGTAGGAATCAGCAGATCGATGCCATCTCAACAAAGCTTCCGGTGGACAAGTCTGACCTCAAGCCCTTCTTCCCCAAGTAGATCACTGGACCACATCATTCAGATTAGGCACATGATTTTTTAATGGTGACACTTTTTTTTTAATGCAGAGCATGGTGTGATCAGCACGGGGATGGCGTGATCACGGCGGCTAAGAAAGAGTTCAAGGAGCACGTCGAAGAAATGGAGAAACAGAGGGACATCACTGGAAGTGTGGGCTGGGCTACCTTTGAGGACATCGACCTTCACCTTGATGACAACTTCAACCCCAGGGCCTTCTCTCAGCATCAGTCGGACTCAGCGGTGAAAGGGAAGAAAGTCAATGAAAGCCTCACCAGCAGTTTCACAAACCCCTTCTACAACGACAAGAACCCGTTCTTGAACACAAACTACAACTGATACAATCATACAAGTGAATGATGTGGGACTCTTTTGCGTTGTGATGTATCAGTTCGTTTATATTTTTGTTACCGGTATAATGTCATTGTACTTAGGGTTCAATTGTTACATTGGACCAGTGTTGCTGTTTATGGCGTAAGAAGTTGTATGATTGGAGCTTGTACTTCCCTTGATTATCCTTGATAGCTATGAATGCACATCAGTTTTTTTTTCCGGTAACCATTTGCACGACAAGGAACTTCAGTGTCACATGAAAGCCTATAGGGTCTACAGCTGATAAACAGGCAGTTCTAGATGCAAGTTCCTATTTACAGCAAACATAAACAGCAGTCCGAAAAAAATGAAAAATAAATGTTATAGACATGTTCACCGGAAACTAATTGAGGTACCGCCTGCAGTATCTTGATCTACAAAAGCAAGGGATCCTCTGGCCTTCATCTTCCCGGTTAAAGTGGTAATCGTACGTAATTTCCTCCCCTGGGTTTATGTGCCGTTCTGCAAAGAACATTACCTGGATGAACATAGAAATAACAAAGTCAAATTTTAGCCCGCAGCTGGAACTTATGAGAACCCTGTAGCTTAACGTATACTCCCTCCGGCCTCCGCTCTGAATTGTAGCTCACTTTGCCTTTGTCAGTCTTCTCTAACTTTAACCATGTTTTTAGAAAAATGTATTAATATCTACAAATTTAAATAATTTCTCTATCGAAATATATCACGTGAAGAATCTAATGAAACAAATGTGATGTTCTAGATGCATTAGGTTCTTTTACAAACCTAGTCAAAATTAAAGAAGTTTAACTTAGGACAAAACCAAAGTGAATTACTCCTGCCCCCAAATTAAATCAACTTCTAGAATTAGTCTAAGTATTTTAAATTTGACCAAATTTATAGAAAAGAGCAAGGTGATTCTAAGAATTTATTTATTTTGGGATGGAGGAGTACAATTTGAGTCAGAGGTAGGACATATTTAGGTTTCTAACGAGGCTGGTGAAAGGCATTTAGACTAAAATTTACAATGCACAAAATAGAAAAACAAACATACATAGGCAAAAGGAGTACCTTCTTCTCATTCCTGACTGAGATTATTTTCGCCACGCAGTTTGGCTGATCCAACAAAGATTGAACAAATTGAATGAATATAAAAGCATACATTATAATAATACACAGTAACTGGATGAAGGCCCTGTTTGGAACACAGGTTCCATGAAGTCTCATGTTCCAAGGGGGATCTAAAGAATGTTCAAGAACAAGTTATTTACCTGGCAAGAATGATTGACGAATCTTGCAATCCCACCTTTGCGGGTGGCGTCAATAATATGCTCCCTGTCAATCTTAAAGAAATAACATGCACTCTTATATTGTTGCCGTTTCCCAGACTGGTATTCGATCTCTCTTTTGTCAGCAACCCGTTGCCCAACAATTTCACCCACATACTCTACAACCTGAAATATTTTTATGCAAGACCTGAGTATTAGAGATATGTATAGCTAACTTGTGGTCTTATTTGCTAAAGGAAAAGGTCAAACTTACTCCCTTGAAGTTTGGCCAAAATCTGGATAACCCCCCAGACTAATATTTGATCTGATTTACTACCCTCAACCCTTTCAATTGGTTCAACTTGCCCCTTAACAAGATATCTCTTTTTTGTTTCTCCAGAGAAGTTGAATTTTAATTTCAGATTTTGTGAAGTGATAATGGATGTCATGACTTATTTTTTTAATAAGTACATTATAAAGTTTTAGTCTTTATGTTTGATACAATTTTGTATTTCCAGTGTTAATTTATTACTAGTGTCCTAACCGGTCAAAAATAATTATAAAAGTATGATGTATATTTTCTACATAAATTATGGTGTCAGCTATTACCTCACAAATTTCAAAAAAAAAAAACACTTGAATGTGGAGAAACAAAAAAAAAAATCTTGTTAAGGGGTAAACTGGAACAACTGAAATAGTTGAGGGGACTAAACCAAATGAAAGGCTAGTTTTGGGGGTTATCTAGACATATGCCAAACTTGGGGTAGTAACTTGACTTTTTACTAAAATTCCCATTACAGTTGAATTACCATAGAGCCACGTGGAATAAAGACTGATGTGTAGAGACCAAGTCCATGTATGCCAGATTTGTACACAACCAAATGCTTCCACCCTTTTAACTGCTTGTAATGGATGTACTCCTTCTGAAATGCAAAACTGACAACATTTAGTGCTTTGTCCCAGTAGTTGATTCTGTAATATTTCTCGCCATTCCAAAATGTAAGATGTTTTAGTTGTCCTTTTTGAACCAGGAAAAACAACAGGGGAGGCCCTCACTTAGATTTTATTAAGACACAAAAACAACCACTGTACAATACAGAAAGGAATCCTCCAGCTAAAGCCCGAGCAAGGCAGGGGCAGAACTTTAAGACCAAGTTGTCCCATCCCCCACCCCCCTGTTCGTTTGGTCAAGCTCCACCACTTGTCCTAAATCATACTTCTCTTACTTTGGCCAAGTTTATGGAAAAATAAATTAACATCTAATTACCAAATAAATGCATTATCAAGACATATTTCATGATGGATTTAATGAAACCAATTTGATGGTGTAGAGCATGTGCATTTTCGTACAACCTTGGTCAAAGAAAAGTTTGACTTAGTATGAAACTAAAACATATGACACTTTGGAACCAAGGGAGTATGCTGCAAGCTATGGTGTATTACTATGCTACACACAATGAAAAAATACTGAAAGAACATACCTGTCCTCTTCCGCAAGGCTTTGAACCATTTATGCGTAACCAAGCATTTTTCTGTTCTTGGGAAACACTGAACTCACCACTGTACTCTTCATATTTTTTATGGCTACTATCAGAAAAGCCTTCTCCCTTTTGGCCTTCAAAACCCTGTTTCAAATAACACATAGCTATACAGGCATACAGATATTGATTTACAGACAATAGAAATGTTCAAAAAGTATTACCTCTGTACGTGCACATGTCCAATTGTTGATTCTCAAGTATTCTTTCTTAGGATTAACATGACTAGAAAAATCAATGGCGTGATCCATGCATCGCCCATAAAAACCAACATTTTCATTGTGCTCACCTTCAGACTCACTTTGTAGCAAACCCTGTTGAGATATCACAAGCAAACATGGACATGGAAAATATAAGCTCCACGAATGTAATATTATATGCAACCATTGAGCCACAGACATTCTCTCTTTTTTTCCTGAGAGCATGAAATTGAAGATCTGAGAAATTACAGAAGGACCAACTATGGTTTTACAACCAAACAAAGAAAAACAGAACCCTGAGAAAAAGAAACAGGAACCTTTTTGTTACAATTGGAAAGCACGTGCTTGTGTCATCCTAATGAATCAAACTGCATGGAAACTATGTACAACAAAACACCCCCTTATTCCTTGCATTGCTTGAACAACATGCAGAGAATTCAGGCATTCTGTGTCATTCCAGGTTTACATAATATAGAATAAACAAAAATAGTAAGTTGTAACCAAAGTTTCAAATCATTTCCTATGAGCGTGCAGTAAGTAAAGTTAAGGAGCACTTTTAGCAAAAATAAAAAAGGTATATATGCACATATATCATACCCTCCGATGTGCACACCAAGCATGAAAGAATACCAAACAATTTACATCTCGGCACTTGATAAATGAGCCCCCAGTTCTGTCACATATTGAACATGCCTGATGAAAAAAGAATTGCAAAAGTCAAGGTAAAGAAAAAGTTCATTAAGGGTAATTCCATGGTCAGAATATGCATGTATGGAACTCACAGTATTTCTCTTGGCAGGTGAAGCACCGGAAACATCAAAAGCGCTCATTGTGGTGGCATTTGGGCATTTTGTGCCAGGTGTCCACAGCCCACAGACCATGTGAACCCACTGCATTGTTCTTGGTCCAAGTAAACTAGAATTGTGTTTAACAGAGGTCCAAGAATTGCTGGTGATGTTCTCCGCATTCATAATGTTATCCCCATGTGCACTATCTACTGGATTTCGCAAGCCTGTTGCAAACAAAATGTTCGAAACTTGTTGATTTGGAAGCACAAAATCAGTTATGTTAGACACCTTCCCCATGTAAATACTTACTTGTACACTCACTGCTTGCATTTCCTAAGGAATCAACATAATTTTCTGATCTTTCTGCGGTCATCAAACCTTTGAGCAAACTTTTCAGAACGTTCTTGGTTTTCAGTGCCCTTGTCATAGCTCCACCTCCATAACCACACAGCACACAGACCTGGAAACAGATGCAATGAGAGACTGGAAGGCTGAACAGATTTTTTGTTCCCTAGAAACAATTATTCTCTATGCGATGGATTTTAGGAAAACCAAAGGTAGGCTGTATCATGAGGGTTCGAGTAAAAAAAAAGCTGTAAAATGAAGAAATGTTTTCCCTAAGGCAAGACAGTACAGGGAATGGCCTACCACGAGAAAATGCTTGTAAAGTTTTACTTAAGGTGATTGGATCCACAGTTCAGATCAGCAAGGCACAGATGCACTTAAACAGAACCAAAGTTGATATAAAATAAACTCTGTGCTTCTTTAATATATTAATATGCAGCTCTCCTGCATGTCCAAGAAAAAAAAAACTTTGGCCACGGAGTAGCAAATAGGATGCAGCGGCCACTTAGATTTTTTTTTTAAAATACATCCATGTAGACAGCTCCTTTTTCTTTTCCTGATATCAAATCTGTGGATCAAGCAGATTGAAGATTTACTCATATATTATAAAGAAACAACAGTTAGAAATATTGTTGCTACCGGTGAAAGAAATGACTAATTTCCTAATTATATTCTTTCTAGATATCATATTCTCGAGTTCCAGTGTCAAAAATTTATTGTCGAGAAGCACCATATCTAGGTCCATTTGCAGGAAAAACCATCAAATGTGTTGTGTTTTTAAGCAGCGTGCTGAGCTCATAAATCAGTTGACATGGCATTTCCTTGGCTTTATTTCCTAAGGACAGCAAGAATGGAGAATATAGTTTTTTAGGTAGTATATACTCAAAGCAAAGAAATCAGTGTGCATAGTTAACGATGAAGAAGATGAACTGGAGAACCCATTGCACATGACATACTATGGTAAATAAATCACCAAAAGGATGCATTCACTAATCTATCTCGTGACATACTAAATGCTTAAATAAATTATTTTCTGAAAATGATTTTACTTACTGTGTTCATGGTATTAGTCTTGCAGGGTCTGCAAAACCATTGACCTCTAGGAACTTTTAGAACACCATAGCAGGCTTGGTGCACCTACACAAAATATAGGCCTCCATAAATATGCAGTAATACTAAGGCACAGGTACAGAGTAGTATGGAATACTTTGATATAGCACTTGCTGCACTCTATCAATCGATTGCACGGCTCCAGGTCTGAGATCCCACAAACACAGCATGGAGCATCTGATCTGAGCTTTCCATAGTATCTGTACAAGATATTAAGCAGAATTTGTCAGATCAATTAGTAATTAAATAAATTAGATAAACATAGGGTGTGCACCCAAGAATGTATCCTTTCTTGGAAAATAAATCCATAAGATGCATATAATGGAACCACAACCTCCTAGTATTCACTTCATGGGCTACCGCAGCATTGTCTTTGTCACTGCCAGAATAGCGTGCTGATTTGCTTCCGAATTTCTTATGCCTCTTAATCCTAGCAAGGGATACACTTTTTCTTCGATTCTTAGTCCCTGTACATGATCGGAATACTAGGTTAGTCAAAAAAAAGTGCCATTTAATAGTGCATCCTGATACAATTTTTATGTACAAAATACATCTGTTTCTCATGTGAATAGTTAATACATAATCTGGGGTATGCATTTTTTCAGTGAAAACAAACGAGCAGCAGTTATGTGGCATAGCATCACTTCTTGGTTCTGTTATGCTGTTTTAAGAAAAAAAATGGGTTTCCTACCAGTTCCATAAGTCGTTGAAATAATGATTTAACTGTTTACTACATGGTGAACCACAATCAATCTTTTTATTTCCTGACATGGCTTCAAAGTTTCTAAAAAATACTAAAAAAGTGCAAACTACATATAGAGAAACATCTTCCATCTTATGGAACATAGTCGGTTTCACTAATATACAGCCAAGCATACTATGATACTTTTCTCGTACCATTACTTGATGATGATATTGACAGGCGATTTGTTTCCACATCTGTTAGACCAAGAGAGTCATCTTCTCCAATAACTGAAATGAGACGCCTTTTCATATTTCTAGTATTCTAAGAGAAAATCAAAGCAAGCTATATGCTCAAACTAATTGAAAAGAATGTTCTCGAACCATACCACCAGATGTTCTTTTGTAGCGAGCCACATGTGACCTCAAATCATTAGATGAATACCTACTCCTTTTGGAATCCTGCAGTTCATATTCAGTTTTTGAACTGCAATTTTCATCATCAACGGAATACTTATCTATTGAATAATCTGAGCTGTTCACAGAACAATCTGAGCTTTTCTCCTCATACAAGTGGGTGCTTTCTGTCTTGCAGAGTTCAACAGCATGGCATCTCTTAGCCTTTTTAAGAACCAGACTGAGAGGAACAATTTTGGGAGATTTCCGGTTATCGTTTGTAATTCCTGTAGCAATTAAACTAGGATCAATCCCACCACTCCCACTGCAAGCACCTTCACTGTTAGTGTTAGGTTCATTAACAATGCAATTCAGAGACACATATTTAGGAAGTTTGCGGACAAATGCTCGGCTCCCTTCCTGGTGATGTTTTGTTCTATCCAGAGTGCTTATATCCTCTACTTTCCTTTTTCTATCAGAGGAATTTAATCCACCAAGAAAATTCCCCTTGGCATCTGGTTGCTCATCACCTTCGAAAAACTTGTTCTGGCTGTGAAGCCGTTTCACAGGCTTATTCAGATGCATAATAGGATGTTTTCGCTTGGTTCTCAACACCCTGAAAGAAAATGAGTTAACCTCATTTTGTGGTTGATAGCCCCCCTTTTGGGATGACTGGGAACTACCCCTAGTACAATCATCTGATTCAGAACCTTTAACAGAGCACCTCAACGTTCTAGTCTTTTTTGGCAGTTCAAAACAATGCTCCTCATTATCCTTTTCTTCCAGTCCCATTCCCTCAGAAATCTGATTACATTTGCGCTTCACTCTAGATGATGGGCCCAGCTCAGATTTGGCAAAACTATTCAGGGGTTCACATCCTGTACTGGTAGGCACATAGCTAGATGCTGAACATTTCTCAATTCTTGATCCTTCGTCACATAGATTTTTATGTTTGTTATGTTTAGCAGTAGAGGAGGATACATTGTTAAATTCCGGTGACGTCTGAAACTTTGTCACTATAATGCTGGATGATCCAGATGAGAAACCAAAATTTGGCTGTCCTTTAGATACTACAGAATCTCTATCAGCATCCTTTCTCTCTGCTACAGCTTTGGATGAACTGTCATCAGCCACTGAAGCCTCCAATACATTCTCCAGTCTCTCCGGTATAGCAATAGAAGGCTGGTTCATTACTTTCTCGGACACATCTTTACAGTGAGAAGTTTGAGACAAGTTTCTTACAGCTTTATTGTTTAAGCATTGGCATGTTAACTTCTCGTTCTCCCCACGTGTGCAGCATCTGGTAGGCATTTGCAGCTGATGTTTAGCTTTAGATGCAGCATGACCTATTTGGTCCATTCTGACATCACAGTGTTTTGTAAAGCCGCAACTGGACAAACATTTTGGGACTACAGAGTGGCAACACCTTCCATTGCAACAAGAACCTCGTTCTTTTGTATTAAGAGCATCAAACAGAGAGTGTTTTGTTAAGCTATCTGCTGCATGTCCCATAGAACTGTAATAAACAGAAGTACATGAATAGAAGCATGGAGATAGGTACAGAAGCACATTAATGAAGTCTGAAATATGTTGCAAATGTGGCTATGGTAAAATAATTAAGTGCAGTAACATTAAAATCAAGATTTAAGTACTAAGAAATTACACTGTTCCCGATCCAAAATAAAATTCGATTAGGACATCGAGACGGTCTCCAATATTTCACATTGACTAGCAATTTAAATGGAAACATGTTGCTTTATTTTTTTGTGATGAATCTAATAGCATTGATTTATGCCATATTATGTTGTAGATATGGATGGCTAAAGTTAAAAGGTTTGACTGACAAAAATCCTAAATGGACTTTGGGACCAGATCAAGTAATAGTATGGATTACATAATGATAAAACAATAGTTGAAAAAAAGGGAAGGAAAAAAGGAAAGACAACCCAAATAATCCTTATTGCAAAGTGTTGTGGCATCTTAGTCTGGCACAAATGTTACAGTAAGTATATCCTTGCACTCAGAAAAAAATCAGGATCACAGCTCAGAAAGGATATTATAATTTGAATTAAAGGATGCAAAAAGTGTGTCAGACCCCTGAACTATTAGAGCATCTCCAAGAGTTCCCATATACAGCGTTTAAAGTCAAAATTAAGGTTTATAAAATAAAAATTGCCCTCCAACAATCCCCTATCCAACAACCTATCTGTAGTGGGATCCTAAATCACTCATCTCTCTCTCCCCCTCCCATCGAATTTGGGGAGATATATTGTGTAACTTGTATGTTATTTGGGATAGGGGAACTGTTAGAGGATACAAGCCTTTGATGGGTGGGTGTATGTGTGTGTGTGTGTGTGTGGGGGGGGGGGGGGGGGGGGGGGGGGGAGGGGGATGGCGTGATATCAGAATCCCCTAAACTATAAAACTTTCACAAATAATTTAAATTAAATATAGATAACTAGGTCTTATCTAAAATGACAAAAAAAAACAAATAACCAGGATAAGGCAGGAATTTGATCACACGGCCATAATAGTGCATCTTGGTAACAATCATGGTGCTAAAACATTGATCAATGCATACAGTGAGGAAAACAAAGGTTCATAGTGTGATGGCAATAACCAGCAAGAATAGTAACAAGGAAAACAGAAGGATCAAATAAACCAGTTTACCTTCTGCAGTGCAGTCCATCAATGGGACATGAGTAACAGGAAGACTGCAAAATGTATTCCCGAGAACATAATGATGATCTTTGTGTAAAAGTGGAGCCAGCACAAAATTGATCTAGCCCTGAAACAAAAAAAAGAAAAGATGATACAATGACTTAAGACATGGAAACATTTAAACAATTGTCCATAGAAGCAACCATTGTAGATGAAGAAAGCAACCTTCAAGAGTAGGCTTATTGGCTAGAACTGGACCAACATCACTAGAAAAATGAGTCCTGCACAAGTGACCAGGTATAAAACCAAGCTTGGGAACATCTTCCTGAATTTTGCAACAGCATCCACAAATCGATTTTCCCAGTGTTGACTGATCATTTTGGCAAAAGCTAGGTACAAGTTCCCGAGAAGAACAGCAAGATTTCGCATTTTCGGAGCTGATTTTTGCTAAAGCTCTCAAATTTCTATGTGTGCAGTCATCAACTCGCTCAAAAGTACCATGGCCCCTGGCCTGCACCAAATGCATGGATTATAGAAAAGTAATAAAGAACACCTGTTTGATGGATGTGCTTGTTGTTGCTTTTGCTATGTACAACAAGAAGGTCAACTTACCATTTTATCAAAGAAACAGGGAAGCCCAATCTCACCATGTGCAACCTTATGGGATTTATTACCCACGTGAGTGCAGCTCATGCAATTTGCATGACATGAAACTCTTGCAGAAATTTTTGAGATTCCAGTGTTAGGTTGACTAGGCAGCAAATGTGACAGGGAATCACCATGAATCAAATGTTCCTGACTATTAGCATGGGATGCATCTTGAGGATTATATCCAGAAGAAGCCGCTGAAAGAGAAATGCCCTCTGATCTCTTTTTCATATGAACAATGGCTGAGGCCAACTTTGAGTGTTTATCATTAGTCGCCCTTGTTTCAATCTGTCTAGTGGCACTTTCTGGATGATCAAAACCACATGCAACATCCAGGGCCTTAGGAAGATAGTGCTCATTACTGTTGAGAATGTCATCGATGGGTTCGGGTGTATTATTCCTCTCAAGGTGTGAAAGAAATAATGAGATAAATGAATTCTTGGATGTATCATCTGTAAGCTCATCACCTTCAGAATGCTTCGTGCCATTAACAACTTCAAGTGGTTGCTTCTTATTTCCAGTACTAATGGATGGTTCATTATGTTGAGATACACTTTTGTTGATCTTTGTTGCTTGCTTTGGACAAGGATCTGCACCACATGATCATGTTGTTACATGTCATATGTGCTCCACAAGCCGAAAATGCTCTGAAGTCTCAAAAGGATTATAGATCAAATCAGATGTTCTACTATGATGCTCCAAATCATACAAAAAAGTTGGCATATATCAA
Source organism: Microstegium vimineum (assembly GCA_022036555.1). Classification (NCBI taxonomy): domain Eukaryota; kingdom Viridiplantae; phylum Streptophyta; class Magnoliopsida; order Poales; family Poaceae; genus Microstegium; species Microstegium vimineum. The sequence goes on along the minus strand of CM039119.1, from coordinate 57,330,958 downwards.
TAAAAATATTTAACAGTTTCTAACTGTGGCCTTTCAATTTGACACTTACAAAGTTTTGGCATGGAGAAGCAGAAACAAAACTGTAGATGCTTTATTGATAATTATCATAGTCAGATTCTAATGTCGTACCTTTGAATGACAATGCACAAAGAATGTAATGAAAGAAGCACAATACAAAAGGTACGCTCACTTTGATTTATCGGTGGCCTATGTGTCTGAGGTTTCTGAAATTCAATCATCGTTGACTGCCCCAATGGGAAAAGACTGGTCATAGATTGATGATAAGAAGATTGCCCAAGCTTTAATTCAGTGTTTGAAGCATTGCTCAAAGTGTCCTGGAATGGTTTATGAGGGAAATTTGGTCTGCACGCCCTACTATCATGGTTCAGAACTCCTGTAGAACGTGGCATAGGATTACAAAAGGATGCATCAAAGTTTTTCTCCAAACGGATTCCATAACTATGGGCCAAATGATTTCCATTGTAATGTATCCCCATGCTTGCTTCAAAGTGTGGGCTTCCACTAGGAGTGGTAAGTGGGTTCAAGTCCAATGCATGAACTGGATAGTTTTTAGCAAGCCCTAAATTCATCGTAGTGGAATTCTGAAGCAAAGCAGAGTTCTTTGTAAAAGCTTCGCGCACATCAACACTCTTTCTGTAATATGTTTCATCTGACCTGTTTACTAGCTTCTCAACATTAGTGCATCCTCCACCCTCAATGGACATATCACTGGAATAAGCTGGTTTGTTCATAGGTCCAGTGATTTTTCCATATCTACCTAATAGCCCCATTTTTCCTGTTCCACTGTTTCTTGATGCAAGACTTCTCAATATGTGTTCTTCTGGGGAACTTTTCATGCATGCCCATTCCGGCCAATCCCACCTGGTGTTAGCAGTAGATCCTCCCACCTAGATAACATACAAAATGGGGGTAAATGTAATGACAGCTCTGCATAAATGTTTGAACTCCAACAAAAAAAGGTTATTCATAACGTGTACATGATCGGTCATGCTGGAACTGTGCATGTGAAGAAGACATATTTCCCTAAGCATTGTTTTGTCCATCCAGAGACAAAAATGTCTCAGAGAAAAAGGTGTGCAGGAAGAGCACAACTAAATAAGAAGGGTAGAGTTGTATTCACTATTTTACATTGAGTAATGAAGTGTTGCAACTAACTCATTGTTGTAGTAAGTATTTTACATGTGTAATATTTTGCAACTAATTCATGAACAAAAGGCATTTAGTTCTATTAATATGTAACTTGGACCAAACAAACTACAACAAATGAGACAACGGCTGGATGTAATACTCACCCCTATGCAGAATTTGAACCATTGTGCAATGCTCATGACATTCTCCACGCGGACAATTTCACCAGCTTTTTCTGCAGTTCCACCAGCATGCTGTAACAAGCATATGCAAGTACAAAACTTCAGTTTTTCAGGCATAAAGTGGATAATAACTTTACCAGCAGAAAAAAAATTATGCCAGCATGTTTAGATCTGGAACCAAAAAAAAAGTTAGGACGAATCCTTTAGCACCTCGCAGAATTTAGCTACAGACATTCGCAGCCGATGACACAAGCAAATGACTCCAAAAAGCCCGGCTTCACCCACAAAGAACTCTCCACCTATTCAAGCGCCATGGGCATGTCAGAAGAATTCAATAATGTATGTCAAGTGAGGATATTTGATTTAGGAAACAGCATCAAGATAATGCTATCAAGTATCAACCAATAGTAATCTCAACAATTCTCACTTTTACCAAACAGATTGCTATTAAAATGCTGAAAGCAGAAACATTGTCCAATAGCTGGGTGTAAATGTTTTAATTGCACACAACTAATCATGCATATTCAAATGGCTGTCTTTACTTGAGAATTGAGGACATTCCAGGTACAGATTTTGGCTGTGGCAAAAAAATGCTCAATAATGTAACTTTGTAGCCATTTCAAAGACTACCTCCACAGTGGTACTGTGGTAGTCAAGTCAGGTTGTAACAACATTGCAAGTTTGAACCCACCAACATTCATACAGGTGACGCGGGTACGGTCACCAGGCAGTGTAGGATGCTGATAAGTCATCGATTTGAATGGCGATTTCTGCAGTGCATGGACACTTGAGTCCTGAAACTGCACACCACCGCTTGCTATTCCTGCAAGTTGAATTTCCACGAGTGGTCAGATCACAAGAAAGCTACAATTGCGGACATGTAGCCATTGCCTCCAAAATCACTAGAACCTTACCTTCGTTAGCCGAACTTCCCCCGGTAAAAGTACCCATTCCATTAGCACTTTTGTTCAGGAAAAGCGCTCCGACAGAGGACTGCCCATTGCTACTGCTAGCTGACAATCCATGTCTCGGATACATGGGCAGAGTGGCGGCGCTGCTGGGCGGAGCAGCCCGAGTAAGATCAATGATATCAGCAGCATTGCTCGCATTTGCCCGAGTGAGGTCCGGCGCAAGACTGAAAGTGGAATAGCTCCCCGGAACTTGAGCGAGCAACTCATTGCCCGGCCCAGCTCTCGTAGGCAGGCCGGATTGCGAGGTCGGATGGTTTGCGACCAGGTGCTCTGGCGCTGCTGCGGCTCGGCCGGCCGCCGCAGCCTCCTGCGCGGCGAAAGGGCGGAGCAAGTGGCGCAGAGTGACGCCGTCCACCTGCATTCACACGCACGGTATAACGCCCATGCTTTAGTAGCGGCAACGTATGAACAACCGGAAATGAAACGGCAAGAGAACCCGTACGGCAGCATTTCAACTACAAAATCGCGCGCACACCATTCGGGAGCCACCGCGAAAGCACCTCCCGAACTGTTTGGGTGCCCACCAGAAAACCTCCCCTAAACCCCCCGCAACGATCGAACCCGAAAATCCCCCACCGAGATGCGAACGTGGGACGTACCTGGCTCGGCAGCGGTGGCACCGGCGCAGCGGGGGGCGCCGGCGGAGGCCACCGCGAGGGCCACGACGCGCCGTCCATGTCGCGGCGCCGCGGCAGCGAGGCGTGGTTCAGTTCGAGACAGTCGGTGGTTGGTGACTGGCAACCGAAGCGAGGCGGAGAAGAGGGGATGAGAATGTGAGAGGTGAAAAGTGATTTCGCAAGTGTGGGGGGTTGCCGGGGCTGCTGCTGGCGTGGGGACGTGGAGTAAATTGGGTAAGCTGCGCTCGCGCAGGCGCAGCGGCGGGTACAGCGCCGCACTGCAGCAGCGTGGGGGTGTGGGGGTGGTGGTGGGGACGCGTGGCGCTTTGGTCTGTCTCGCTTTTGATTGTCTTGTCGCATCAGGCCAGACGACGAGTCGTCTCCATGGATCTCGTCCATTGGACGGCCTGATTGCAGGCCGGCGATTCGCCGCCGGTGACGCGCTGCGGCGCACCGGCCGACAGTGGTGTCAGCGGTAAGCACTGATTGATTCCCACTGTCTTCTTTCGTCTTTCCCCGATTTTACTGCTGCTCTCTCGTTCTTGCACCAGCCACCAGAGTGCCAGACCTCCGGACGCTGTAAAAAAAAAGACGCATAGCTGGTCGTCTCAGCAGTTTTTGTAGGGGTACTCCGTATCTACAGTAGGTTCGTGTAGACCCAATGCAGCGACCACTCTGACGCCGCCAGAGCCATGGCACGGGGAGCGGGGCCCGGTAACAGTTCAAGGGAGTAGTACTATACAGACCCTCGGAACAAGTGTCCTCGAGGACCCGGTCTTTCATGAACCGAGAACAACATCCTGGTGCTCAGATCCCACCAGCAGTGACACGTTGCCCACAATCGATCGAGATTGTGAGCCTGTTTGATTTTTTTTACATATATAAATGGGCCCAAATATACTCTTCCGTCAACAAAAACACACAATTTTAACACGATATCGTATTATAGTATCTTATACTCCGTACATTTGATCAACTATATATAAAAAATTATCAGTATTTATAATATCAAATTTAGATTAATTACATGATATATTTTTATAATGAATTAATTTGGAGTCATAAGTACGTAACAACATGATACTACATAGTAGCTCTCACAGGTTTCATCTCTTTTGTGTATGGATCAACACCGCACGTCTAAATTACTAGATTACGTGTGAGACGGCAATTTTGGCTCCAACCAAATGAATTGGCTGCTGCACAGCCTATGAGTCAAATTGCTACTACCTCCATCCTTAAAAAAAATATAATTCTTGTTTTTCAAAAAATCAGACGGTTGAAACTTTGACTAATTTTATATAAAAAAATACTAACATCTATGATATGAAAATAGTATCATTAGATTAGTTATAGATATATTTCCATAATAAAATTATGTGGAGACATAAATACTAAGGGCCCGTTTGGATGTTGGTATTGAGGCCCAAGATTTGAAATTGGTATTGATACCCCTTAATTCCATTGTTTGGATGGTCTTGGCATTGGTAAGTGGAAACGAGATCCAATACCATGCGACATTCGGGTTGCCTGCTCAGACTCCCGCTCAATATCGAGGCCACCCCCTCTGTATTCAATCGGAATCGGCCGCTTCGCTTTCTTCCCCGCGTGACGCGTCCGTGAAAAAAGCCGCCAGTCGCTCCGCTTTCATCGTTCTTCCCCGCGCGAGGTGTCCCCGAGAGGACGGACGGGAAGTGATCTGGGACGACGGAGATTCCCCATGGCCGCAACTCCGAGGTCCGGCCGCCATGGTCGGGATCGAGCTCCACCATGGTGGTTGGCGAGCTTCTCCCCGCTGTGGACGGGGTCGACCTCACCCCAAGGCCACAGCTCGAGTTCCGCCCGCCATGGCAGTGGTGGAGCCCCTCCCCTCCCCCGCGCCATTTAGATCTACCTGCCATGGACAGGGTCGAGATCGTCGTCGCCCCCCCCCCCCCCCCCGTTTAAGCTCCACCCGCCATGGACGCTGCTGTTCGACCGACAGCGCATGAGAGCGTTTCAATTCCATGCACTTGCATCCAAACATGAATTGGATTTGAGCTACTTGTTATGATTCCAAAAGTCAAATCAATAGTCATCCAAACAATAACATTTGAATTGTGTTTATTTCAATACTATGGTTGATTTGGTATTGAACTCAATTCAATTCCAACCCTCTTAATATCTACATCCAAACAGACTCTAATACTATTTAAAATAAAATTGGTCAAACATAAATTTCTTTGACCAACACAGTTCCTATAGTTAGGTTCTTTTAGGGACAGAGGTAGTACTAAAGAAATGTTGAATGAGAGACGTGACATCATAGATGATTTATCACTCATCAGCTAACTATTACACTATACAGTCTTTATACCCTACAATATTTATCAACACGATACACATGAGCATATTACTGAACCACATTTGTAGCTTAAGATTTTTTAGGGTTTATGGTGGTTAAATCAAATAAATCTATAACTAAGTTATACATGATCCAATAAATATGAATTTTTTACTAGAGTTCAAGCATAAAATTATTAGGCCACCATAAAAATTTTAGCACAATTGGACCATAGAAACTGCAGTTATGAATTATTCTAATTAATTATATAAAATAATAGATCTAAATCTATAATAAAAACTTTGTACTAAAGCATATCATATTATATGCATGTGGAGTCCAACAAAATTAAATTTTTTATTTTATGATTTTTCTATGATTTAATATAATTTTCAAAAATTCGGCCAAAATAAACAAAACAAAAAAGACATAAACCACTTATAACTGGATGAGGGAGTTTGTCCAATTTTGGAGTTCAGAAAGGAAAATCGATTTTTTGCAAATTGTTGGGGAGAAAAAATGGACTTTTTATAAAAAAAACAAAAAAAACACTTTGACCTCCTATGCTCGGAAAAAAAGAACAAAAACATTTTACCTCAAATTATCTTAAAATCCAGGCACATCAAATATGAAATATAGGAGAAGTGGAGAAAAGATCCCCACAAAATTGAGCTAATCGGAATTCGGAAGGCTATCCAGAATCACTCGTCGGCTGTCCTCGGCTCCTCGCGCATACTGCCGCTAGCCCGCTACTACCCAGAAAGATGGCGGCGGCGGCGACGCGTGCCACTGGCCTTCTCTCTCTCCTCCTCTCCTCGCGGTCCGGTGCTCGCATACCCCTCCACCGGGCGGTATCCCAGATCCCTCCGCCTCGCTCCTATCGCCTACTCTCGCAGCAAGCCAAGCCCTTCTCTCCCTCCCCTTCTCCGCCTCCGCGTCGAATGGCGCGGCTGCGGAGAGAACCCGGGAGCTGCATCTGTACAACACGAAGTCGCGGAAGAAGGAGCAGTTTCGGCCGCGCGATCCAGGTGGGGAGGTCGGCATGTACGTCTGCGGCGTCACTCCGTACGACGACAGTCACATCGGCCATGCCCGCGCATACGTAGCCTTTGACGTCCTCTACAGGTTTCCCTCTCCCTATTACCGTTCGTGATTCGCTTAGTTCCTGCAACTGCGAGCTCTGTTAATCTGACGGTACACTTGATTCACTCGCTGGAGATAATGTATTGTACTGTAGATTCGTAGTTCTAGTGCAGTCTTAAAAACTTGCGGGGCTGCCTAAGCGCATAATATATTTACTGAGCGAACTGATGATTGACACGATTTCCATTGAAAATGATATACATTTGCCTTGAGATGCTTTGAGTTGTCTGTTACTTCTGCTCTAAAGAAGCTGGTTGTCCACATTAACATCTGTCCAATTGGCAATTGCTTATTTTTGTTTTAACGGGCTTGGTTTAGGATAAACACCATAGTGACAAGGCTAAAGCTCCTCAAAATCTCTGTTCTGTTATCTTATCACCTTACTTAGTTCCCTTGCATTCTTAGGAAATACTGTATATACTTACTGTGCTGCCTTGATAGGTACTTGCGCTATTTGGACTATGAAGTTCGCTATGTTCGGAACTTCACCGACATTGATGACAAGGTGACTTATTTCCATTGCATTCTTAGGAGTATATGTGAAGCTGAGTTAGCTATTTCTGATAAACAATTTTAAAAACAAAGTTGCAGCTATTATTTTAGCTTTACTCTCTACAAAAATTGCATTGTCCTGAATTTAAATTAGACAAGACAGAGATCTCATTTGAATGTTCACACATTATGGAACATTTGATGTCATGTTTTTTTTTTTTTGGATTTAACTAGATAGCTTTATTTGTATTATTTTCTGCTGAAATTGTATTAAGCTATTTTACAAGAAAAACTAGAATGAAATATTTAAACACAATTTGCTAATCTGCACAGGAGACCTGAGTTGCACTTCTGGAATTCTGTAGATAATTGCAAGAGCAAATCAGCTGGGGGAAGATCCTTTTAGCTTAAGCAAAAGGTTCTCTGATGACTTCCTGTCAGACATGGCCAATCTTCATTGTTTACCACCATCTGTGGAGCCCCGTGTTTCAGATCATATTGATGAGATTATAAATATGATTAAACAGGTATGTATACTTGATTTTGTGTGCAGTACCTAGTGACATGCTTATGCAGATTCTTTTTGCTGTCCTCTTGTGAAAATTATTTACTGATTTCTGTACCAGGCTTGATTGGATGTTTAGTCTCAGATTGGTTGGAAGCTCCATGCTTTCACATAGTTTTGTTCAGATCGTATTACATATGATATTAAGCTGACAATAGTTAAATGTTTGATTTTCTGTGGCCCTGACCTGTCAATCTATGAAAAGGTTTCATGTAAAAATGACGCCCAATCCCAAGCTGGTTTGTTAGCATTGTTAGTGCAATTTAGGAATTTGTTATGTGGTTAAGTGGTGATCTCTCAAGTTGACAGAGTTGCGCAATGCTGTGTCCATGTTTATATGCAAGTTTTCAATGTGATCATGTCATATTTATGCAGTTGTGGACATGAAGAACATCTTGTTTGATTCTCTTGATGTAAAATATGTACTGTTAATGATTAATATATAGTCTTTAGTGTTTTCATACTGTGCCTGACTCACATTTTGATCTGTTCACATACCTAAAACAGTTCACAAATTGCTATTGTACAGATATTGAATTCCTGTTCCATTGGTACAATTTCTTTTTGCGCTAAGGAACTTAGACTTAATTTTTCTTTGAGCAGATCCTTGATAATAGTTGCGCATATGTAGTGGGTGGGGATGTTTATTTCTCTGTAGACAATTTTCCTGAGTACGGAGAATTATCTGGTCGAAAACTAGATGATAATAGAGCTGGTGAAAGGGTTGCTGTTGATGAGAGGAAGAGAAATCCAGCTGATTTTGCTCTATGGAAGGTACACGATGTCCCAAATGCTAGTATGCAACACCTTTTTTATTTCATTCCCTTGGAAATGATTTAGTTCAACATCAGTTAGTTTATTTCACATTAACTGCAGGCCACAAAAGATGGGGAGCCATGGTGGGATAGCCCATGGGGCCCAGGAAGGCCAGGATGGCACATAGAATGCAGTGCCATGAGTGCACATTATTTGGGTCATTCTTTTGACATACATGGTGGTGGGGAGGACCTCATCTTTCCACACCATGAGAATGAGATTGCTCAGAGCCGTGCAGCATGTTGTGACAGTACCATTAATTACTGGATACACAATGGTTTTGTCAATGTAAATAGTCAAAAGATGTCTAAATCACTTGGTAATTTTGTCACCATACGGAAGGTAAAAGCAATGTTCCAATCTTCCTCAAGTAATGACTGTACCTTGGCTTGCTTAAAGATTGCCATTTTTCTCAGGTTATAGAGATGTACCATCCGCTGGCTTTGAGAATGTTCTTACTTGGCACGCATTACAGGTCCCCAATTAACTACACAATAGAACAACTCAATGTTGCATCAGACAGATTGTACTACACATATCAGGTATGCTCTATATCTATATGATCTTTGCTGGTTCTTAGTCTGATATAACTATGTTGCATAAACTTCTTGTTTGGCAACTTTTTTTCTGATGTATCCCTTTTTTTTCTGGCAAGTGAATGGGTTAGGGACTTAGGGTAGTGTATATATAATCCAAAAGTCCAAGACTCTTGTGTTCTCTATGTCAAGTAGACCATGGTACAGGGCTATTTTTGGCAGCCGAGATCCCAAGGCTAACGCACACCTCTACATACCCCAGGTGATGATGCTGCGGAAAGAAGGAAAACCCACTAGAACTTATATTGCTATGCATGAAATGTAGTAATGTTGCCTAACTTGCCTGGGTTGTTTGGTGGCAACATCTGGAAGCAAAGTAGTGGTCACTAATTAGAGCTACCTTATTTCTAATTTTAAAGCAAAGTTTTGACTATTCAAAATGACTGATAATATTGGCCTAGCTTCCATGGACCAAAGAAAAGCTGAGATGCAAATAATCAATTCTTTGTTTTATATTGAACCTCTTGCTTTCTCCTAGCTGATTTCTAGTGCTCACATATTAGTCCATGATTAGAATTAGTAAATGCTGCCACAATTTTTTTCCCCACATGTTTTCCAATGTCACTTTTGATAGTGGTGGCACATAATACATGGGACTACGGTAATAGTGGCACACTTGGTCTGATTTTGCTGGATTGCCCTACTACAGATTCTTGCTAAATTAGAGTTTTTACAATGCACAGTTCTGATTCATGCCTGTTGACTGAGAAGTTCGGTTGTGTTTGCCTCTGAGAAGTTGCTTATGTTTGCTCGACAACTCAGAAGTCAGGACTCCAGTTTTTGGTGGAACTGAGAGTTGTATTTCACAGTTATTTTTGCTTAATAATAGGCCTTTTCAGTGCCATAACTTCTAATCAAAAGGTTCACATGAATTCTTTTGTATCCACAGACCTTGCATGATTGTGAAGAGAGTTGTCAGCAACAACGAAGCAACACTGGAAATTCATTGCCTCCTAATACCTTAAATTACATCCAAAAACTTCATGATGAATTTGAGACCTCAATGTCAGATGATCTTCACACGTCAGTGGCAATGGCTGCTATTTCTGAGCCATTGAAAGTTATGAATGATCTGTTGCACACTCGTAAGGTAAATTTATTGATGAACAAATGGAGATACAGTTCATTCGTATTCAGACTGTGTAAACTGTACCATTCTCCATTTTCATGCAAACCGCAAAAACTATCTAACTTGTTTTGGCCTACGCCTGGCATTTAAATAGGGAAAGAAGCAGGACAAAAGGTTGGAATCGCTTTCTGCCTTAGAAGAGAAAATAAGAGTAGTGCTCTCTGTTCTAGGATTGCTACCTTCAAGTTATCATGAGGTGAGTGCAATTTTCTGTTAACACTGCCAAATTAGTTTCAATATGTACTATCAGTAAGTTTACAGTAGACCTATTTAGTTCGAGAAAAACAGTATCAGTAAGTTTACAGTAGACCTATTTAGTTCGAGAAAAACAGTAGACCTATTCATGGGGACTCCAGCTCAGCCCCAAAGCCAGCTCAAGCTCAACTCGACAGTCACATTGGCTGGATTGGGCTTATTTTGCAGCCCACATAAAAAAACAGGCAGCCAGGCTTGGGTTCCCGTTTTGACATGTGGGCACTGAAGCATGAAAAAGGCTGGCTTAGCCTGGGAAAAATGGCATTTACAAGCGGTCTTGAGCTTCAAAGTTCGGCTCGGTGTCGAGCTCAGGCCTTGGGGGTTTTCACCAGTTTTTCTAAAGCCTAGCCTGGCCTGGCCCCGGCACTTGTTCTACAGCTAGTTTTGGTGCAGAACAAACCTCTGTATCGTAGTACTTCATGATGGCTATTTTGTAGACTCAGTTCTGTAAACTCCTGGTATTAGGAAAGATGAATATGTCACAGTAAAAATGCGACAAAGGCCTAGCTATTAGATATATTCAACTTTGAACACACAGAGTCAGCCTAAGTTTAACATCCAGTTCAGTTGCATTTTTCTAGCTGTTTCTGAAGTTATTTAGATCAGATTCTCCTTCATGAACTAAAAAAGGGAAATGAAGAAAAATAGAGTAGCTGCCTATAGCAATACAAGTCACAGCCAAGAAACTTTTCATAAGTAATTGGATTACAGACTAGTAACTAATTCCATCCAATTTGTACACTATGGTGTAGTTAAGCTGACACCTTTCACTTGCATAACTTATTCCATTAATTAATGCTACTAATAAGCTTCTGCTCTCAGGCTTTGCAACAATTGCGGGATAAAGCACTAAGACGAGCTTCCATCACTGAGGAGCTTGTGGTGCAGAAGATTGAAGAGAGGACTGCAGCAAGGAAGGCTAAGCAGTATGAAAAATCTGACGAGATACGGAAAGAATTGGCTGCCGTTGGAATTGCCCTGATGGATGGCCCCGACGGAACAAGTTGGAGACCATCTTTGCCTCTTTCAGAGGAAGCGGTGGTTGCGAAAACATGATCTGCCCAAGAAATTCCAGCGCGACCCATGGACACCAGTTCTATTTGGTAATCATGGGTTCTCAATATGGTGCTGCTTTTGTGACGAAGAATTCAACGAAGTTCCTGAGGAATCATATTGTTTGCACAATTCTCTGCTCCCATTAGAGCTACAGTAGTTACATGCTTATATTCAACAAAAGATGCCTGTATTTGGTTTTCTCTTTGCACCGAGTCCTTGCCTAACAATTGAAATGTAACATGACAACCTTTACTGCAAGTTCTGTGAATCATATTGACGAATGTTTTAACTAATACAATACCATTTTCCTTTTGAGTCCAAAAAACACAAAGGATTGTCTGCATTAGCTTGTATCTAGATCTATTAGACAATGCATTAGTTTCTACCTGTTTATCAGGCAATGCAGATTTGCAGAGAATTCCCCACAATTGCATTAGCTTATGTCCGGACTTATTAGGCATTGCAGATTTGCAACATTAGCTTAAACCCAGACTAGATTTGCAGAGGATTGCTAAGTACTTTTAGTAGACTCATAATATCCAACGCGGCTTGTCTATGCATGATAAGCAAATAGTAAGATATTGTGTACGTTTATGCCGGCCTAGTAGATGACCTTTTATAGAACATGGAGGTAAGCAATTAAATACTAACTCTGTCCTCAAAAGAATGCAATTCTCGTTTTTTCGAGAAGTCAAACAGTTTAAACTTTGATTAATTTTATATAAAAAAAAGTAACATCTGTTATATGAATTTAGTATCGTCAGATTAGTTATAAAATATATTTTTATAATAAAATTATTTAGAGACATAAATGTTAATACTATTTAAAATAAAGTTGGTCAAACATGAGCTATCTTGATCCACACGTTTCCTATAGTTGCATTCATTTTCGAACGAAGGTAGTATAATTTTATCCTGTATAGTTTGATTGTGCAGGACAAACAGGCCCTAAGGGCGTGATTGGTAGCATGTGTCCGGTTGAGATAAAAGCACGTGAGGTGTGCCTTCTCCATGTTTGGTTTCCTATTTAGTTGCATTCATTTTCGAACGAAGGTAGTATAATTTTATCCTGTATAGTTTGATTGTGCAGGACAAACAGGCCCTAAGGGCGTGATTGGTAGCATGTGTCCGGTTGAGATAAAGCACGTGAGGTGTGCCTTCTCCATGTTTGGTTTCCTATTCAGTGGTCTAAACCTGCCTAGTAGATACAGTGTCTGGAACGCTCTGAAAGGATCAAAATGTCCAAGAGGAGGGGTTGAATTGAGCTTGTTTTAAATTTCTAAAGCAAATATGAAAAATCTATCAAATGTCAATCACCCCCTAGTGCCTACCGTCCGTATGTCCTAGCTAGAAAGAGGTAACAGTTTAAGGAATTTAAGAACAACCTAAGCAATTCTAGTAGGTAAGATAAAAACAAGACGAAATGTAATGCGGAAATATAAAGAACTAGGGAAAAAAGATTCTCAGTGACACAACGATGTTTTCCCGAGGTATCGAGGTGTTGACACACCCCCTAGTCCTCGTTGAGTGCTCTCTACGGGCTGATTCTTCGCCACTCCGGCTCGGTGAATCGCCCACAACCGATCACAGAAGCTTGGAGAAGAGCCGCCAACAATCTTTTGACGATCACTTCCTCCGAACACCACCAAACCGTCTAGGTGTTGTCGAACAGCAAGAGTAACAAGCACAAGACCTTCACTTGACCAACTCAAGGCTAGAAAGGTGGATGGATGCACACAAGTCACTCCTAATCACTCTAGGAGGGAAGAACAAGATGAACTCTCTCTAATCTCTCCCTCACTAGACACTTGACTCTCCAAAGGTTCTCTCAAGATGTCACCAGCTGAAACAATGGCCAAGAGAGGTCCTAAGGACGAAGGGGGTAACTATAAATAGTCCCCACCTCCAAAACTAACCGTTTTTTGCTTTTTTTCTCTCTTTGCGAAGCCACCGGACTAGTCCGGAGCTTACACCACCGGACCAAGCACACTGGTCCGGAGCTTACTGAATTCCAACTCAGGCACCGTCAGACTACTCTGCTTGGTCCGACGCCCTGGTCCGACGCACTGGTCCGGAGCCAGGGTGCTCACTGAGTGAAAACATTTTCTCTTCTTTGAACCACCGGACCACTCTCCTTGGTCCGGAGCCCTGGTCCGATGCTCTGGTCCGGAGTCAGGGAGCTTACTGTATGAAAACAACCTCCTATCTTGAAGCGTCGGACTAGCCGTCGGACTCACCTTCGGACTAGCCCAGAGCCTTCTCTCAGGCTTTCTCTCTCTGATGCGAGCCATCGGACCACTCTCCTATGGTCCGACGCTCTCCAGACAGGTGGTCCGGAGCTTCTCGAGCTGGACTTTTGCCTAAGTCAGGGACCGTCGGGCCACTCTCCTTGGTCCGACGCCTACTTGACAGACTGGTCCAGAGCCTCTTTCTCCCCAAATATCAACTGTTTTCGCTGAGATTTCTCAAGGGATTTTGCTCCTACCATTTCTAGGGTTAACCAAGGGCTGAAAGCAAGGTCTCTAGGACTAGTTGTGATAAGTGTGCATATACCCACTTTCCTAAACTTTCCTAGATCAAGCTACTAATCTCATACCCCCTTTATAGTACGGTCAAAGGAAAAACAAAACCCTAGCTATACTTAGTGTCCTTCTCAACCTTATGGCACTAAGGACTAGCCTAGTCTTCAACTTGTATCATCATCCTTTACAACCGAAACGATTTCCATCTTGGGGGCATGAATATCCATTAAGCCCATTCGAATTGCATCACTAATGACCTAACACAAATGACTTTGCCTCTGCAAACCACACGTTAGTCATAGTGACTTAGCATTGTCGTTAATCGCCTAAACACAAGGGTCCATGATTCTTCACGGTAATTCTTCTCCATTCCTACGGGTTTTTTTTTAAAAAATAAACTAATTCCTGTGAAATTCTTGTGTAATTTCTATAAAATTACTACTCCCTCCATCCCAAAAATAGTGTCGCTATGGGAATCGTGCTGGTCAAACTTTTTCAACTTTGACTAAATTTATAGAAAATACGTGTAACATTTATATCTCTAAATAAGTTTATTATGAAAGTATATTCAAAGATCTACCTAATGATACTAATTATGTACCATAAATATTAATATTTTGTTAAATATAGTTGGTCAAAGTAAAAACTGTTGACTTTTTGGGAAGCAAGAACGACTCTTCTTTTAAAACAGAGGGGAGTATGTTCCAAACATACCCTACGAAAATTGCCTCAGAGCTGAGCCTTTGGCTTGTCTCGTTTGATGGGTTATGCGATGGCACGTGATGTGAATGCCCAACGCACTGTCAGTGAACCGAACACCATTCGTCCTGCACCTTGTTCGACGAATTTAACAAACCAAACATGCGCACTTGTATGCATCAGGCTAGGGTCCTGCTGTCCTGGTTCTGAAAATTCAACCAGCCCAGGGCAGCCAAATTACCAATCACGTTCTAAGATATTGCGTACATTATGCTGTCTTTAGATTGGGATACTACACACTACACAAGGTATAATACACGCTAAGACTAATGTACACGATCAATCACACTTTGTTGACGCAAATACGGTACTGTTTGCTTGCTTCATTGTCGCTGCTCATTGCGTTGTATGTAGTATTTTCGTTTTCTTCCGGAGAGGGTAGAACTATATGTGGCCATGCAGCCCGCGGCACGCCGGCCCGGCCCGTGGCCCGTTGTTTTGGCACGGCCTAAGAACGGCACGGCCCGGTGGCCACCGTGCCCGTGCCGGCCCGGCCCGAGGCACCAGGCCGTGCCTGGGCCGCCACCTTGGCCCGCGGCACGGCACGGACACGCTCCGGTGGAGAAAGTGGCCTGGTGAACGGCCCGACCCCCCACCCCCACAAATCAGAATGCGCGGCCTGCCTAACACTCTCGGCCTTTCCTCTACTCGGCCCAACTACCAATCAGCCCAATGTGCACCCCATCCCCTAACCCTAGACCTAATCCTTATCCACCCGAGCTTGGCCGCCGCAGTGCCGCACGTCCGCACTCGCGCGACCTCGCGCCGCACCTCGCGCAGGCGGCGCGCCAACGTCGCAGCTCAGCTGGCTCCGCCTCCGCAGCGCAACACAGCAGCCCGCCGCGGCGCCGCTGCTCATCCTCCTCTCCTCCATGCGCCGCCGGCTCCTCTTCTCCGCCTCCGCGCGCCGCCAGCTCCTCGATCTTCTCCGCCGCTCCGCGCACTAGCCGGCGCCCGCCGGCCACCTCCTCCTCCATGCCCGAGCTCCGCCCCCCTGCTCCGCCTCGAGCTCACGGTCGCAGCGAGGGCACGAGCCGCGCGATGGCGCCGTGACCCTCCGCGGCTCCGCCTCGGCCTTCTCCCCTTCTTTGCTGCTGCGGGTCGGCACGACTTCGTCGTGCTTCACGGGCGGCACGGCCCGACAAAACGGCCCATGGGCCGTGCCTTGGGCCGAAGGCCAGGCACGAGCACGAGGTCGGCACGGCACGGCTGGCCCGGTGGCCCGGTGAGGCACGACGTCGTGTCGGGCCGGCACAGCCTGTTGGACATCTATAGGTAGAACTAGAACATGGCGGTGTCAACGACGCAATTCTTTCGCTTAGGCCTACGATTAACCGTACTTTTTGTTCTCTATACATCTTAGAGCATCTCCAACAACTCCTTAAAATTGACTTGTCAAATTATGTTGTTTAGCAAGTTACTAAAATATTTGGCAAGTGAAAAAAACCCTCTCTTTAACAATTTGGTATTTCAACTTGCCAAACTTAAAAAAAATAAGGCCCACCGGAGAAAACTCGCGAAATAAAAAAAAAACTCACAGAAAAAAAGAAAAAACTCACGGGAAAAAAGAAAAAAGAAAAACACTCGCAGGAAAAAAGAAAAAGGAAAAAACTCGCGGGGAAAAAGAAAAAAGAAAAACACTCGCAGGAAAAAAGAAAAAGGAAAAAACTCGCGGGGAAAAAGAAAAAAGGGAAAAAAGAAAAAGGAAAAATCTCGTGGAAGAAAAAACAAACGCGGAAAAAAGGAAAAAAGAAAAAAAACTCACGGGAAAAAAGAAAAAGGAAAAAACTAGCGTGAAAAAAATTAGCGGGAGAAAAAACTTGCCCGAGAAAAAAAAAATCTTGCCGACAAAAGTCACGAAAGAAAAAAAAAATCACGGCGCGAAAAAAAAATCACCGATAGCAAGCTACACCACGCGCGGATATATCCGCGTGCGACACCGCTGGATACAAAATTGGAATAAATAGCAAGTTGGTTTACCAAGTTGTTAGAGAGGGAATATTGTGATTTTGACAAAGTTATAAGAATAGCAACCTATTTTACTGAGTTGTTAGAGATGCTCTTAGTCATTAACATTCTCTCCTTTATACACGTTTTTTCTGCATCCATCATCCTCAATACCCCATGTACAATATCAACTACTAACAATGTGACTCAGGGGGTGTTTGGATCGAGGGTCTAAAGTTTAGACTGTGTCACATCGAATATTTAGATGGTAACTAGGAGAACTAAACATGAGCAAATTAAAAAAACTAATTACATGGGAGTAAACTAATTAGCGAGACAAAACTATTAAGCCTAATTAATCTATCATTAGTAAATGTTAACTGTAGCACAACATTGTCAAAACATGGATTAATTTGACTTAATAGATTCGTCTCGCAAATTAGCCTCAATATGTGTAATGAGTTTTATAACTAATCTATATTTAATATACTAAATTAGTTTCAAACATTCGATGTGACAGGTCTAAACTTTAGACGCGAGGATCCAAACACCCCCTCAGGGTTATCCTCTCACCTCTCTCTCTCCTCCCTCTTCTCTCTCCTCTATCCATTCCCCTGCGCGTCCGCCATCCCCTCCCCTATCCTCCTTTTCCGATTCTCTCTCCGCATGGACCTCCCTGCACCTATCATGGACGCCGCCGAGCCTGAGCTCCTCACGCTCCTCGTGCTACAGCTGCTCCTCGCGCGGTGGCTCCTCCCTCGAGGCGACGCTCCCCGTGGCCTCGCCCACGCCCTCTGCGACGGTGCTCACGGGAAGAGGAGCTCCGCCCATGCACATGGCCGGCGGTGGAGCTCGCTCACGGTCAGCGGACGGGCGTGACAGCGTCCTCGTGCTCCACGGCGGGGCCCCACGCACGGGTAGCGCTCGTCCGCTATTTGGCACAGGATAGTGGACGGGGATAGAGTATACGGTGCAGGTGAATTTTAGTGTACACAGTACACTATGACGGATAGCGGATGTGTTTGGAGGACCCAGTGCGGATAGCCTGAGGGGCATTTGGGCAACCTGGCAACATGAGAAATAAATTGGATGAACACCGGGTGCACCAGTGTTACTATGGGACCCCACCCAGATGATTGACACGTAAACAAACAATCTAATGATCAAACATACATCAGTTTAAGTCATGCAAAGTCCCACCCATGCATGCACAACAAATTAGTTATATGCAATAGTGGTTAGATGTTTGATTTTCTCCACCAGCCACGTGTCAATCATCTAGGCGGGGTCTCATACTAACACTGGTGCACCCGGTGTCCATTCAATTTATTTCCGCAACATGTTGGGTGCCAACGAGGCAAGGAGCGGCCACGTGGCGTCACTAGGCAGCGTACACGTGGGTCCCTGGTTCCAAGGCGCTGTGGCCCACGTGCCACGGCAACCACACGCTCTCGGCTTCGTGCTCTCGTCTCGGCCGCGCAACTCTAGAGAGAGTTCAAAGCGCAACAGTTGCGCACACTTTTTCCTCTTCTCGTGGCCGCTCGCTCGATATACTCGGGAATATACTGGCAGACTGCTCGCCAGAATTCGAACACCACGCTCCACGCCCCTTGCTCGCAGTAGCAGCTCGCTCCACGACATGACGGCCTCGGCGCTGCAGGCAGCCGAGCGCCACCTGCTCCTCCTCGGCAGCGGCCGCCACCGGCCCCTCCTCCGCATGCCCCCGCCACGCGTGCCCCTCCCGTACCGGCGCCGCAGCTGGCCCCGGGCCGTGAGGGTGTCACCAGGCGACGGCGGGGGCGCGGGAGGGTCCACGAGCGCCGTGGAGAAGCGCTCGATTCCGGGGATAGATGGGGAGGAGGAGCATGGAGCGAGCGGAGAGGAGTTGGAAGGGGAAGTGGCCGAGGCTTTGGAGCTCAGGTGGCCGCCGTGGGAGGGGTTGGCCGAGCGGTACAAGCTCATTGGCGCCACCTCCCTCGCCTTCGTCATCTGCAACATGGACAAGGTGACCCATCCTGTTGTGTCTCACGTGGACGGTTCCGTCCTTGGCAGTTGGCACGGGCTGACAGGCTGACATTCGGCTAATTGCGCTGTTACGATTTTCCTCGATGATATGTTGAGCTGCTATAATTAAAATGATTGTATTGTATGGATTCGAGTTGTTGGCCTGCGATAGTCATAGTTTTGCTCATGTAAAACTACGGTTTATGATTAATTAGCAAGTGTCACCAATGACATTTACCGGATGTTTATTGGGAATTTTGGTGGCAACTGGCAAAACGATTCTACACGATGTGATTACTGTTTTCTTGTTCCTCTGGTTTTCCTTTAGAGAACCTTTAGCTGAAGTCCACTGATGCAATAGGAGTGGAAGCAATAGTCTTTGTGCTTGCTCTAAGGAAAAGTGCCATATCTAACTTGTCACATTTTTCAGGGCTCATTTTGGCACTCATGTGCATCCCTAGTACAAACATGTTACCTTCACTGGGGGGGGGGGGGGGGGGGGGGGGGGGGGCTGCTGTTTGAAGTAATGAAATTGCTATTTGCAGTTTAATGCACTTCTTCATGCGACATGCTTAATTAGTTCTATAAAAGCTTTTATTGATGCTCGGTCCATCATCTTTTCCTGAGAGGAACATCTATTCATTGCAATATTCTTGTTTTGCAGGTTAACTTGAGTGTCGCAATTATTCCAATGTCACATCAATATGGTTGGAACTCGTCAACTGCTGGCTTAGTTCAGTCCTCATTCTTTTGGGGTTATGCGTTGAGTCAACTACCAGGAGGATGGCTAGCAAAATTGTTTGGCGGAAGGTTTGTTTAGGGTAACAAAATCATCTTGAATATGTACGAATGCAGAGCGTTATGCTTATGAAAATACTGATCTAATATGGCATCCACTTATGAAGTAGGAATTGCCAATTGCCAAATGCTACTGTATGATTCATAAGCTGAACATATCCTTATTTGTTTTACCTCCTTCCAGGATGATAATGCTTTATGTTACCACTATACAACTAAAAAAAGATGAATTCTGCTCAGAGGCCTTTCCAAGTTTCCAATAGTTAGATCCCATATTCTTTTTCATCATCAAGTTTTACTTCTACAATACATATAATGTCTATTTATCTTTCTTTTTCTGATTGTAGGAAAGTGCTTGAGGTTGGTGTTGTGACATGGTCTTTGGCCACTGCTATAATTCCTTTTGTAGCAGGGTTTATGCCAGGGCTTGTGTTGTCGAGGATCCTGGTAACCTACTTACCATAAGTCTCTCCTCGGGGATTGTTGATCCAAATTTTTGCATACTTATTGTGCTCTTGTATTCATTAAACTGTTCTGGCATGTTCCATACTGTAATCTGTAGCTCACTATTTCCTTGCCAACACATCCCTCAAAGTGAGAGAATTATGGGGGTTGTATTGAGTAATATATAGTCAACATTAATATGGATATTGAGCACAAGTGGTTGCTCGAAATGTAGTTAGGATTTTGGAGAAATGAAGTTCTTCATGAAAAACCTAATTCCGTGCATATGGGAACATTTATAACTACTTCCATCCCCAAAAATATTGTTTCTAGAGAAGAGTATTAACATTTCTGACACCAAATAGGTATACTATAAAAGCATATTTCATGACGAATCCAATGGGTATTTGGTATCATAAATATCGGTCTTTGTTATATAAATTTGGTCAAACTTGTGACAGTTTGACTTAGGACCAAGTTAGAATGACATCTTTTGGGACTGATGTAGTATTTAACAAAGAGAAATTCCAAAACTTTTGGAACTCCCAGAACTAAGTACTGCAAAGAGATAGTGAAATAACACATTACCATGCAGAAGCATTAAGACATGCTAATATCCATAATTCCATATAAATTCTGGAGCATTCAAATTTGAGCACAGTGTCTAGTCATCACATCTTGTTTACCTGTACTTTGGGTGTGTTAACTTGAAAAAAACATTTTACTATCTTTATTTTTTTTTGCATTTATTCTTTGTTAATTGTGTTCGATGCTGCTAGGTAGGCATTGGAGAAGGTGTTTCACCATCAGCTGCTACAGATTTAATTGCTAGGTAAGATCATATCGTAGTTTTGTTCGTTTCTTGACATTTATTGTTGGGACTTCTCTTAGTACAGCATGTGCCAGTTTTGTTTTCTACATAGTGGTGTATATTGTGGTTCTAAATTCTAGCACAATATGGCAGTTTATTTATTGTCATTTTCCCCCATGCTCCTCCTTTGTCACACCCGGTTTTAAGAACAAAACCAGATTTACACCATATGTGAGCCTAGGAAGTCAAATCTCACATATAGCCACAAATTAAGGAAGTATCAAAAGACAATACTTAAATACATAACATATAAGGTCAAAGGATAACCTCAACACAGCAAACAGCGGAAAGACGACTCCGATCTTCAGGCGAAGGCTCCAACTTCACAGGGACAATTGACTGATTGATCACAAGCCTAACTCCTTTAACTGTTGCTCTTTGCAATCTGATATGGTTGATAAGGCAAGGGTGAGCACTTAAAGTACTCAACAAGATTAACACAGGGTTATGAAGCTCAAAAGGCTGACACTGGCTTACTGCGGTTGCTTTTAACTTGGTCAAGTTTTAACAACAATTAGCTTTAGTTATGCTTAACCCAGTTGGTAACCACATGATCATTAATGAAACAATCTCATATATCATATCTACGAACTTACCATCATAAGTTGTTCAACAACAGGAGTTACTAACACTGTAAGTTTTCCGAGTCGCTCGTGACCGTGAGCACGGCTATCATGATAGATTTACACTCTGCAGAGGTTACGCACTTTACCCACAAGTCGTGTAACCCATATGCCCGGGACGGCCAATCCCAAAACACTGCCAAGGTGAGCGGGCAGGGTACACTATGAAGTCTTTCAAAAGCTCTTTCTAGCATGTAACGGACCCTACGGACCCAATGCAAAGGGGTATATGGGACACCCCGATGGTACCACCCGCAGCGGTCCCCACACAAGCTATACCCCATAACCAGCTCGGCAAATGTGTCTTTCACGAACCACAAGCATGCTAGTCCAAACTTCATACTTAACTAAAGCCAAAGCCATATAGCACTCGTGGTTGCATTTAAGTCCCAGCTTTTGCCCTACAGTGTGGTCCTATTTCATGTTGCTATAAAAGCCAATTTTATCTCATCGTTGCATATATCATTAGTCAAGATTCTTCTCATAGATCATAAAGCGTAGCAGATCTACCCATATGCAATAGTAACCCATGGTGACAAGGTAAAAGGATAACAAAGCTATGATATAGATCTAATAGGAATCAATTGAGACACATGCAATCATGACTAGATGAATTATGGTGAATAGGACAACAAGGATGATCCCATGTTAAACTTGCCTTAAACTCTTAGATCCTTTCTTCACTTGATTCTCGATCTTCTGATGACTTCTTCTTGATCTCCACGTAAATCTCACCGATTGGACACGATCATAAACACCACACAAGCATCTGAACAATCATACAAAACATAAAATATATCTACTTTAGAACAATACACCAATCAACGAAAAAGGTTTAAAAGAAATCTACGTATTGCTACGATCACGC
This sequence comes from Microstegium vimineum, assembly GCA_022036555.1. NCBI lineage: Eukaryota > Viridiplantae > Streptophyta > Magnoliopsida > Poales > Poaceae > Microstegium > Microstegium vimineum. The sequence goes on along the minus strand of CM039119.1, from coordinate 57,308,828 downwards.
AGACGCGAGAATCACGCTATGGATCTATAAAGGAAAAGAAATGACTACCGAAAGATTAGCTTTTATAAGATAATTAAACTTCATTTATTTTATTTAAAAAGCATATATTGGATACTTCAGAGAAATACCCAAATTAAATTAAGTCACATTACTTTTCTTTGTAAAAACAAGATTAAACTAAGTATGTTTTGTTTTATGAAAAGCCGAGGTGGAAAACCCTAATTGATTTTAATTGGAAAACCATTGATTATATAGATTAATCAATTATCATTTTATTTCAGAGAATAAAACATATTTAATATTGTTACTAACAGGTAGATCTTATCGTTACGAAACCAACGCAACTCGAACGGGACAAAACGGATCTAAAATGAACAAACTATATATTAAACAAGATTTTGAAAAGGGCAAGATTAAAGCATTAAAAGAATTAATTTACTTTGATTTTCAAAAGTAATTAACATAGATGAAAACTATACTACTGGATAGAGCATAAAACTACGAATCTAACGCAACTTGAACGGATCGATTTGGATTAAAAACAAAGAAGTTATAGGGTTTTGAAATCGGATGGCAAAACTGTAAATAGGGATTTTCATTTAAAACCGAATTAAACAGATCTAAAAAGAGAATACGCTTTCCAGAGGGAAAACGTAAACGTGAAAACCGCTCTGGATGGAAGGGATACACTACGACGAAGAGAAAAACAAGACGAACCTTGTAGCACCAGAAAAGCTCGCCGGAGAGTTCGCCGGAGTTGACCGCCAATGATATGATAGGAAGAGAGAAAACTATAATTTACTACACGAGAGATTTCCCAAACTAGGGGCTCCTCTTGCGGTAGTTGTGGTGTGCTTTGGCAAGAAGCTGATAGATATATATAGAGAGAAAAACTCCCTACATGTTCATCAACTGGCGATATGGTACTAATTGATGGTGCACTTCCACATTTACTAATGGGCCAATTAGACATAAAACCCCATTAGTAAATAAATGCATGGACTTTTGAGATTTATTAGGATTATTGCACATGGGCTTTGAGGACCGGTGGGAAATTGAGATATTTATTATATATTTTCGGAATAAATTATTTTCATGAATAAAATAATTCCAGAAAAGTCTAGAACTAATATTTAAGTCACGAAAAATACTCCGAAGTCTCCAAAAATTCTGGGAAAATTCTCGGAGACACTTTGGAATATTATGAACCCAAATAAAGTATTTGGAGCTCACGAAAAGATATTTTGGAGCATCTAAAAATTAGATTAAGCTCATAGAAAAATGAGAAAAGGTTCTGAAAAAGCCAGAAAAATTCCCCGAAGATTTTAGAGATATTTTTATGAATGATGGACTCAAGAGAATGATTTAGGGTCAAAATAAAAGAATTCTTGGGAAACTCCAAACAAGAGAATGGAGTTAGGGAACAATGAATTTGATGATAGAAAAGACGGAGACATGCTGGATAGAGGTAAACTTGTAAATTAGGTGGATCTAGTTTCGGAATAAAACAAAAGAGAAAATCGGATTTTAAACCCAGCCGTGGACTGCGGGTTAAATACTTAAGATATCAAGGGCTCTTTAGCAAGATAACCGGCCGAAGGGGTATCTTGGATTAGGGATCGTTGGATCTAAGGCCAATGGCCCAGATTAGATGGAGGGAGAGGGAGATGGATTCCCCACCGGGGGAACAGTGGCCCGGCGGTGAACGCCATGGACGGGAGCTCTGCTCCACGCCGGCGTGGGCGGTTTGAGCCGGAATGGACTCGGGAAGGGTTCCAGGAGGTAGGTGAAGGAGATGTGAGTTCACCTGTACCGATAGGGAGGAACGGAGGAGTACGGTGCGGGCTGGCGACGAGCAGAGGCGGGCGGAGTTGTTCTGCACGGTATGCCGAGCACCTGAGAGTAACGCAGAGGGATAAAGAAGGTTAGGCGAGTTCGGAAGAATGTCCCGAAGCTCGGTGATCTCCTTACGGTGGTGGCAAAGCACGGAGCGAGCTTGGCGGCGTGAGGAGGGGGAAGGCGCTGACAGCGCGGGACCATCGCGTCAGCGAGACAAGGGGAGGGAGCGGGGCAGGTCGACGCGTTGGGCCGCATAGGAAAAAGGGAAGGGGGAAATGCGCGTGGCCGGGGCGAGGCAAAGCAGCCCATGTAGATGGAAGGGGAGAGGGAACCAGGCCGGCTGGGCTGGTTGGGCCAGAAGGTGAGGAAGAGAGGATTTGATCCTATTCCTTTTCTTTTTGTTTTCAAAGCTTTTCTTAAATCCTTTTTGAAAACCATTTTCTAAACCGTTCTGAAAAGCTTTGAGTTTTGCAAAACCAAGCATCACAAAAAGGATAATGCAGAGGCATGAATGCTCAAGCAAAGGTTGCTAAACCCTAGGTCAATTTTTAATTTGATGAAAACGTTTTTATTTTCCTGCATTTTCATGAGCACAAAATTCAAAATTAGCCCAATTTCAATCTATTTTAAAAATTCAAATTTTCGGGTGTTACATCCTTTAATGTTTATAGTATGAATTTTTTCAATAGCTACTTGTGCAGAATCATGGGTAGTGGCTACATTTGTCAATCACATTAAATTTTTATTATAATCCGTACTGTTTCATATGACATGCATTTTGGCATTTTGCAAGAGTAGTTTGAAACTTGAGGCTTTCGTTGGAACTCACATGCAGGTCCATTCCCTTGCAAGAACGATCAAGAGCAGTTGCTGTTGTTTTTGGTGGTTTGAGCTTTGGAAGTGTCTTAGGGTATGTTGTATTAAGATATATTGTTATTTTTCTTGAAATTCATGAAATATTATTTAATTAAAAAATATACAGGGTGTCCAATATTTTCATGATCCTTTATGCAACAATTTACATACTTCCATGTATGTGCTAATGCATGTAAAATGCTTAATTCAAACTAAATTGATTTTTCTTTCATCTGTGTTTGGCTCTAAACAGTAGCTTACTTACTTTCTTTAGCAATTGATGGTAGTACTGATTTGTCCTGTGAAAAGTATTTCCTGCTCTAACTTGTTATGTATTTGGATGTAAACATAGAGAATTCAGTGAAAAATTCATTTAGAAAGATAAAATACTAAATCTTTTTCTTGTGAACTGCTTGAGACTTCTGCTGGTTTCATTTGTTTCATTCTTCAAGGCACATGGATGAAGTACAATTTTGGCATCCTTAACATGACAGGAAACTTGGGTTGTTTTCTGCATCATCTCAAATCTTAACCGCGCAAGTGTCAAGACCTCCTTAACGACCAGATGTTAACTTTTTTTCTTGTTTATCAGAACAACATTATCCTACATTTGTCTTTATGACTATGCAGCTTGAAGTAATAGCAGAAGCTTTTCTACAATTAATGCCTTACCCGTTTTATTACATTGCAGACTCCTGTTTGCCCCTCCCATCATTCAGAACCTTGGCTGGGAGTCTGTCTTTTACATATTTGGCCTTCTTGGGATTGTTTGGTAAGCAAAATTTTTAAGTAGGTACCAAATAATCTATTGTGAGCGAACTTTATTTTCTGTTATCTGCAGGTGCTTAGGATTTGAATCTCTTAAAGTGCAACTTTTCAGTGACAAAGAAGGCCTATTAAGTAAGTGCTGATCTATCTTTATGATATCAGGCGCCATGGTAGAAACATTTTCTTACAAATTTCTATTAGGGGCCATTTGGATCCTTTCATTTGGAGGAATTGAAATCTACTTTATTAAGTTAGACTATTTGTCTTGGAATTTGACATTCCACCACTTTCCAAAGTTCAGGTATAAGCTTCTCTCAAATTTATAGGGTGGGAGATGGAATTTGATTCTATAATCAACATGCTATATTTATACTCTACAACTATAATTTTCTCCCTTGTATGGCTAACAATAGTATTCAAATATATATTCTATATACATTATACAACCATATTAGCTTATCTATACCTAAATTATTAGAATGAATTCAATTCCTAGGATCCAAACGAGGCCTTATTTTTTTTCTTAAACACGCAAGAGAACTGCACATCATTATATTAGAAAGTCGTCTAGATGACTTGTACACCCCTATAGGGCCAAAGAAGTTACAAAAAGGATTTGCCAACAAACCTTAATCGCAACCAGCGACCATGAGCGAAACAAAATATGGCCATCTGGCACGGAACTCTTTGGCACCTGCCACCAAAACATTGCCTCATCTCTAATATCCCGCAAGATGGCAGCAAGATTAGGTGAAAACCCCTAAAACATGCAGCCATTTTTATGAGGTAAATTGGGAACCCTCTGTAAAGCATGACACCACCATTCTGTAAACTTTTAGTTCTCCAAGCCCGGAGCTAAGTGCTGCACCCCAACAATTGATAGCACTAAAAACCACATACTCAAACACACAAGTAAATGCTACACCGTCTCTTCCTCTTGATCGCACGATGGGCTGATGGGCAGCACTCTGGACGATCAAGTCCATGACAGGACAAACGATCAGCCATCCAAAAACGGTTTAAGGAGGACAACCAAATAAAGAATTTGCATCGAGGTGGAGCCAGGTCTTCCACATTTCCCTCCATGGCCCAAATTCCACAGATCCCACAAAGAAATGACAGTAGGCTGATTTTGTTGTGAACTCATCGGATAAGGATGTCATGCATATATGCTGGTCATCTACTCCATGACTGAGCTCAATCCTGATTAGAAGATCCCAAAGTTGGAGGTATTCAGATAAGCCTCAGCTGACAGCCCACCTCTAATGTCATGAAACACAGGTGTTATCTCCTAGCACCACCCCCCCCCCCCCCCCCCCCCCCCCCCCGCCCCTCTCCTCCTCTTTACTGTTCTTCAGTTACCAATTCTTTTTCTGACATATGCACAGAGAAATAGGTGCAAGGTCAGGTAAAAATTTTCCATGTAGCCACTTGTTGCTTTCAAAAACGAGTTATGTTGCCGCTCCCAACAATAGATGTGATCGAGATGGAGAACAGAGAAAATGCATTTGGATATCTAGACCAGCCCACGGTTGGTCAGGTTGGGTCTTTTTAAGCCATAACCATCTCATTCGCAATGCCTATCCAAGGATCTCTAAATTAAGAATTTCCATACCTCCCAGATCAACTTTGGAAATCATGGGCTCCTCCCAAATGTGAGGTGTTCTTATGGCTAGCAATTAGAAATAAGTGCTGGTGACAGGCATATTATCATTAATTGTGTTTTTCTAGGCAATTTTGGTATAATTTGCTAGCCCCTCTTGGGCTTGAACGCACTGTACCTAGAAAAAACAAGAAGAGCTTCGCTGGTTGGTGGAGAAAAGCAAACAAAAAAATGCTAAGGCCCAAAGAAAAGGTTTTAACAGTATGGTGATCCTGGAATCATGGACCTTGTGGCTTCACAGTAATAGAGAAGTTTTTGATGGTGCAACTCCTTCCCTACCAACAGCACATCATTCCTTCAAAGAGGAATTGAGTCTTTGGTGCTTCCCTGGTGCTTGAAAACTTCAGGAGCTATTTTTTGGTTGTGGAGAGGTGCTAGTGTAAGTGTCTAGAAAGGCCAGGCCCTTTCTTCCTTATAAAAAAGGGTTGAGTGTTGTGTGGTGATTTTTCCCCTACAACCTTCTCTTATCTCATAGGCGAGGCATAGAGGTTGCCTTGTATGGTCCTTCTATCCCCTTTCTTTCTCTATAATATAAAGATACATAGCTCTCTTGCGTGTTTGAAAAAAAAATTAGTGTCTTAACCCGCTCCCAAGCAACAATACAATGGCCTCCATTGGCCTCTTCGTGGCCTTTCCATAGAAAAGCTCTTCAAATCTTACCAACTGCTTTAATTACCCATTTAGGGAATTCCAATGCTATGAGCTGATAAATTGGAATAGCTGTGAGTACTGAAAAGACGAGGGTGGCCAATGCATCATGCTTGCTTTCCATATAGGTAACTTATTAGCATAAAAAACCGCCTTAAAAAGTTTCCTGATAGAGAGTGGAAGCCCAAGATACAGGGAATTCTTGCAGTTTGCATGGAATGCCTCTTTCACAACTTCAATATCTTGGTGCTGGCATTGGATTGAACTCACGGAACATTTAGAAATGCTAGTAACGCCTCACCAAAGACGTGGATAATTTCCTCGATCAAGTTTCTGTTAGTTACTATCTGTATTCACATCTCCTGTGTATTTGAGAAAAAAAGTCTTGTTTGGAGTAAAAAAATTATACTGTTGGGTCATTACATGAAGGACTACCTCCTTAATGGTCCATGTATCAAGTCGATTTTATGCACTAACCAAGATGGTTTGCATGATTATACCTAATTTGGTTTGCACTATCATTAACTTCTTAATTTTTAATAGAAGGTATTCTATATGATCACTGTTGACTACCCTTTGAGCTTAATTGTGTCTATATTATTTTATCTAAAAATATGTTTTTAACTATCACCTCATGCTTGTTACACTTTGCTCATATAATCAGTGCAAACATTATAAAAGCTACTTCTACTCTGCAGATCTGGGACAAAGTTCTACTGGATCTGATGGTCTTATCTCATCCGCTGTGTCTTTGGAATCATCACACTCGTCATTGGAAGATCTGCAAAATTCACTAAAGGTTGTTTTCTACCCACCGAGATCACACTGTATTATATTTTCAGGGATCAAGTCACAGAACTGTTATCAAGTTCTGACATAGATGAAAAATTTTAAAGATGAGTTCCATAGTCAAGGCAGAATAACCAATGTAATTCAGTGTTCAGTTTCTTGCCCATTTTCACCTCATCTGCAGTGGCGAAGCTAGAGAAAATTTGAGGGGGGTGCACTTGCCTTGTGGGTGCATAGACCTATATCATGGGGATGCCAATATGGTGAAAATTAGACCAATATAACTGTTTTTTAAAATTTTGAGGGGGTGCATAGGCACCCCCTAATCTGAACTGAGCTTCGCCCCTGCTCATCTGCAAGACATTATCTTCCTAACAAGTTGGCATCAACACACTACTTGCAATGAAGTGAACTTTTAGTTTGAGAAGAGCAAAATCTAATTTGACTATGTGCCAATGAAGTTATCACACTTTAAAGAAATCTTTTTATGCAATGTAACCATGTTAGAGAACCGATGCGACTGTATAAAGATTGTCTATGTTTTATAAATGTTACCAATATAGCAGGCTCATTACTTTTTTGTAGGATGTGCCTTGGGGAGCATTTTTCAAAAGCAAGGCGGTGTGGGCAATGATATATGCACACTTTTGTGGAAGTTGGGGCCATTATACTTGTTTGTCTTGGCTACCAACATTCTTTAGGTTTGGCACCTTGCCTCCCCCCCCCCCCCCCCCCCCCCCCCCCCCCTCCCAATCGGATATCATGAATTTACATCACATTGTTATAGTTTCTCTCATCATTATAGCTACATTTGATGTGATATGTCAGTCTATAGCATGACCTGTTACCCTATGATCCAGAAATGTAGGGAAGTGTTAGTTAAATGTTGCTATTTGGTTATTAGTCATTCGTTGAATCAAACATTTGTAACAATACCTTCTTACTTATTCCCCCCTCTTACACAGCGAGGAGCTGAACCTGAACTTGACAGAAGCAGCATGGGTATGTACATACTTTCTTTATTTAGTTATAACTTATAGTAAGGTCCTTATATTGAAAGACCCACCCTCATTAGGTGATCTTGATTTTCTATTATTTTTCATTAACATCTAGCTGTTACTCCAGCCTGATGTAGTGCTTTTGAATTCACATTTTCTTCCCTCTAGGTTTCAGTCCTTCCTCCTTTGGGTTCAATGATCATTACATCTATTGCAGCACCTTTTGCAGACAAATTGATATCAAATGGATTCGACACCACGAAGGTAAAGCATTCACTTTTTTTAATTGACCTCCACTTGAGGTGGTTGTGTATACCTTTTTTGCAGAGTATTAAACCTCGACTGTGTAGTTACTATGGTTGGTATTTAGATTTTAGAGAATAGTAATGGCCTAATGGGGGACTGGTGCTAGAGAAACCAAGAGGGGCTGGTAGTAGCAGCTGGAAGGAAGTAGGGTGATACTTTGCTTGCTTTTTTTTTAGAATATGCAGGAAAGTGCATATCTATGTATTAAGAAGAAGGTTGTTCCAAAATGGATTATAATATGGGGCGTGGGGTGCACACTTACATGATCTGATGAGGTAGAATTAAGCAGAACACTAGTACAAGTGATTGACAAGTGGGAATCTGGAGCTAGAACTAGTTAAATTTGTGCTGCCCCACCTCTGTTTAACTAGATGTGTCCTCGACACACCCTCTTAAACTTCACTAGTACTAGAAGTACAGTGCCCTCTTCATCCGAGATAGGAAATTCGACTATTTTCTCTTTCTATTTGACTGACTACCACGTGCCAGACTTCTCAGGAGTGAACATAATATATGCTGTCTGATAACTCATAATAGCATTTTCAGTTAGCTCATAGAATAAAAAATGCTGAACAACTGAAAAAAAATAATTACTGCTTAAATTCTGTAGGTACGAAAAATTTGCCAAACAATTGCCTTTGTGTCACCTGCGACTTTCATGATGCTTTCCTCTGTGGATCTTGGACTGCCTCCCTGGGAAATTGTTGCTTTTCTTACTAGTGGTGTAGCACTCTCGAGCTTCGCATTGTCAGGTCATGTTGTTAAGATTGCAATCAAGTTTCCATTTTTTACATGGTTCTGAGGTCCAAACCTAAACATTTTGGTGGGTAAACAGGTCTTTATTGCACCCATCAAGATATCTCTCGTGAATATGCAAGCATTCTCCTGGTATGTCATTAAAGTTCTGTCTTGTCAATTTTTCTGTATTTATCTTCTTTGTAAGAGAAAAGGAATGTAACATTCTTTCGCCTAGGTTCTTAAGAGGATTACTGACTTACTCTTTAAGTTCCATCATGAGTAATTCTTATTTATTTGTTTCCTTCATGCTCCAGGGAATCACGAACACTGTAGGCGCTGTGCCTGGAATTGTAGGCATTGCACTGACAGGCTTTCTTCTTGATTCAACTCATTCTTGGAGTGTATGACATCAATCCATCTTCATAAGCTATATTGCATTTTAACTCATTCAACTCTGATCACCATAATGGTACTGCTTTGTGTGCAGATATCACTCTTTGCGCCTTCTATCTTCTTTTACTTAACTGGTACTGCTGTATGGTTAGCATTCGCAAGCAGTGAGCCCCAGGATTTTTCCAAATCGGGACCTGAGTCGTGATGTATGGTTCTCTGCACAGAAGGATTGTTTCTGAAGGAAAATTCGTTTTTAGTCTAGGCAAAAGAATGGAGCTCTAGGGCAGAGAATAGATGTTATGTTCCTTTTCAGTCAGTTGCAGATAAGAGGAAGCTACTGAGAAGGGGACAATGCTTACATGTATATAGTATAATAATAGTTTTTTTTAACATTTTGATATGATTTTGGAGGGGAAGAGGACTGCGTTCGTCATGAAGAGGAATGTGTGCCGTCAGGCTGTTTTTAGTATCGTTTTGGTTTCGGGTGTCTTAGTTGTTGAGTGACATTTATAACGCGCTAATACTTCATTTCAGTGCTTGTAATGTCGTTGCTTGATGACTAATGAAATTTAGGTTCAACCTGTTATGAAAAAAAAAATGAAGAGTACTCGTTCTGTTTTAAATTATAAGTCGTTTTGACTTTTCCAAATATGTATCTTTCGCTACATTGTCGAGACACAGCAAAAAATCATGTACCTAAAAATGTTCACGATTCATAATTTGGAGCGGTGGGACATCACCAGTATGTGTCAGGACACCCTTAACCAGAAGAGTTACATGCTTGCCACTTTCTTCAAGTGTTTTCTAAACTTTCAACAATGCAATCTTAGTTAAATACCTTTTCAGTTACTTGTGATGGCTTACTTGCGTAGTCCGATCACCAATGCTCAAATAGTGCAACACTGCAATGTATAACTAAAGTCACCAATGCTCAAATAATGCAATACCGCAATGTATCACTAAATGTCTTTTCAGATGCACAATGGTTAAGTCTTAAGGCTTGCTTCTGTAGTCCAATCGCCGGTCAGACACCTCGAACCACTGCTCAGTAAATGGTACCTCGAGTACAGTTCAAACCATAAAATTAGATAAATGGCTCCCAGCAATAGGATAGAGGTAGTTCAAACCATCAATAGGTGTATGTAGTTCAAACATGAATTTGTTTAAATAACCAACAAGTAAATGGTACCTCGGGTGCAGTTCAAACCATAAATTTAGATAAATGGCTCCCAACAATAGGAGAGGTGTAGTTCAAACCATTAATAGGTGTATGTAGTTCAAACCATTAATTTGTTTAAATGGTTCCCAACAATAGGTGTATGTAGTTCAAACCATGGATTTGGATATTGGTTCATAGGATACATGCTGAAAGCACATTGCATGATGCTGGAAGCAGATTACCAGATGCTCCAGCATCTGTAATTTATCAAATACACTTCTGGCATGGTCTAACCTTCTCAGTAACAGACATGGCATACAATCCCAGGCTTATAGGCTAACAGAATAAAATTGAATGGCGTGAGCGTGACACCAGCTTAGATGCTAACAGAATACAATTGAATGGCATGACACGGGCTTCTCAGTAACACACATACAATCCCAGGCTTGAGGCTAACAGAATAAAACTGAATGGCGTGACACCAACCTACACCGGCCTCCAACCTCAGTAACAGAATAAAATTGAATGACATGACACAATCACAGCTCCAATAAAGTAACAAAAAACAAGAACACACGATTTAAGACTACATGCACAGAAGAGAAAGCAAGATAATGATTTAACATCAGACGTCAAATTTTCCTACACTATGATACCATGACAAGCAACAAGCTACATTGGTCCCAAAGCTGTTCCATGATCTAAACAACACAACTAACAGCATGGAGAAGCTGAGGTGAATCCATGGAAGAGCAAATCACTTCTTCTTCTTGGAAGGTGGCTGGTCTTCCTCATCTTCATCGTCCTCATCTTCATCGTCGTCATCATCATCTTCATCGTCGCCATCATCATCACCATGGTCATCATCTTCGTCATCATCACTCCCTCCATCACCATTAGCCTCAGGATCATCATCGTCGTCATCATCATCACCTCCCTCTTCATCTCCAGAGAAATCCTCTTCAGCATCATCATCGTCATCACCACCCTCATCATCCTCATCTTCATCATCGTCGTCATCATCATCATCATCTGACCCATCCTTATTCTCAGGGACATTTTCAGATTTGATTCTTCCAGATAATAAACTTGAAAAAACAGTCAAAATCACAGTCACATTTTATCAAACTGCAGAGCAAATATTTACAAAAGAAGATAGAAATTTACTTGTATATTGCCCGCTGGTCTTCATTACATATTTCTGCTCTATCATTTAGAGTTTGAACCTAAGATAAGAAAGCATCAACACAGAGCAAAGGCCAACGTTAGAAGGAAAAGATGAAATAAAAAGCAATATGCCAAATAAATAAGCAAAATCAGATATATAGGTGGGATTGGGAAGCATCAATCAATAACTACAAAAGAAAAAAAAAAGAAAAAGCAGTAACTAAGGTGGCACATTTAGAGAGTCGGGGGCAGCAAAATTGTCCAGGGTTTCTGGCTTAGAACTTCTCTCTTTTTTGCACGCAAAAAGGCTAGCTTTTCTATCTAGCTGAGTTTTAGCAGAGCTTGCGGCAACTCGAGACTGAAAATACAGCACCCTAAAACCTAACCAATGTTTATGACCAGATCAGATTCATGTGTGCATTTGTCTTCAATTTGTGCCAGCACTGTCCCCATCCCCAATCAATAAATTCCTCTAGACGTGCCCCAATCAATAAATTCTTCTAGATGATCTAAAAAAAATTCTTAGGCATAATCAACTAGTAGCCGATACAACAGTGACCTAAAAGTATTGACTGATCTGTATTCATTGTGCTTTTCAAGTTAAAATTTGTAAACTTAAAATCCAGATCTGCTTAGATCTATTTGCGAAAAAAAAAACTGTAGGCTACCCAAGACCAAAAACTATATGCTACCCCACACAAAAAGAGGTCAAAATTCTCCAACATCGCCTAACAGTCGATGCATTAGATCTGCATACTCGAATACTTAAAAAAATCAGTAAAACGCACAATACGCATGTCTCATAAAAAAAATAGTTCTATTCGACCAGCAATCACAGGGTAATGGGTTGAAAGCTTTGAAAGCTAGATCCGTAAAGACAGCAGAATCACATGATTATCGCGGTGATTATGGATGCGTACCCAATCCATCAAACATTGAAATTGGACAGTGCCTACAAAATCCATCGAATATTCAAATTGGACAGCAGTAATACTTACCGCAAGAGCGAGCAGGCCTAGCAACCTCTGCGAGGCAACGGCGACGGCCAGCACTGCCGCCGCGGACGACGCCGCAGCCTCCACCCTGTCGGGTCCGCCAATTGCCGTCGCTGTGGCCATCGCTGCTTTGCCCTGTGCGCGACCGGCGAGGAGAGGTGGTGGAGATGCGGATGCGAGTGGCCTAGCCGCAGCCGACTAGCTGCACGCTGTCTTTAATAGTGGAGCTGCGCAGCCAAGAGAAAAGAAAGGGGTTAGGGTTGTGCTAGGGTTTTTGTGCTCCAGCCGCGTGGGACGAGCGGGTAACTGGCGGCTGGGCCCTGAAGCAGGTGGCTTCTCCAATGGCTGCGGCCTATTCGAAAACGTAACGGCGAGGTGTTGGTGGCGATCGGGATTCGCCGATCGGTTCGCGTCCGTCAGTGTTGTTTTTTTTTTTTTTTGAGATTACACATCGTCCGTCAGTGTTGGGGACTCGTGATTCGTGCAGGTCTCCGTACTGGGCTTGGCCGTTTCTGTCGGCAGATTCTGACGCGGATCGGATGGGCTTCTCTACACGTTGGGCCCATCTGACAGCGGTTGTTTGATCCATTGGCTGAATGGCTGGGCTGAATTCTGAATGGCTCAGCTCCTGTCATGGTTGGTTTGGTCGTCGTATTCTCTCATTCAAACTTCAAAGTACTCGGTGTTAATCTTTTAAAATAAAGTACTCCATGTTCACATCATATCTTTCAAAATTGTCTGTTGTGCTAAGACAAAAAAAATCCACAAATGAAGTTTATAAATGGAATTCTCTTGTACCTTGTCTGGGACATTCTTTTGCTGTTTTGCACGCACGTACAGGAACTCCACAATTTTCCCATCTAGTGTCCACATCACACCTTGCTGAATCCTTGGTGGAGTTACTCTAAGCCCTGTTCGTTTGACTTATCAGCCACCGAAACAATATTTTTGTCTTACAGAAAAAACAATCAAAAACGCATTACCCGACTTATCAGTCACCGAAAACGATGAAACGAACAGGCTAGTGACATCACTCAAGTGCCCACCGAAAAGCTTCCGTAAGTGAAATTTTACTTCATTGTAGTTGTGCTCAGACTTTTTTCAAACTTGCTAACTCCAAATGGATTGCCATGTGAATCACACACCTTGAGCACTGAGTTAGTATTTTTAAAATGTTTTTTAATCAGTTGCTTCCTCACAACGTCACTAGGTCAGGTGCAAATGCATAACTCTCACGTAGTGACCCTAGATAACTACATTAGCTTTAGAGCTTCTCTTTTAATAGTAGGTCTATCTATTCTAAACCTGATTGAGCACTTTATTGCACATTAACCTGCGAAAGAAAAATTCCTACAAGTATGCCTTTGCCTTTTGGCTCCTGGTCTCCAATCATCCATCGTTTCCTCCTCTATTCCCCTATGCTAAGCGCTTGATCAAATGGCCATCACCATCTCGACCATGATTACCACATGTTCTCAATACCTTGGTGTGGACAAAGTAAAGCATCACTTAAGTAAAGCATTAGTCGACCAATTGTCACTCAATTATCAAAATTAAATTGGGGCGGACACTCTGTTTACGCTCGTCGCCTGGGAGTTATGGAAGGAAAGGAACGCGCGATGCTTTAGGGGTGTCTCGTCCACCACCAGCCAACTGCTTAACATCATCAAGCAGACCGCCGATCTCTGGATAGACGCTGGGGCGCGTAAGTTGTCTTTTACACGAGTAGTCCGTTGTGCTTCGTACCGAGGGGCGCGGAGTGCTTGGAGAGCTTGTAAACCCCCGGTTCGGCACTTTGGCGCATTTATAAAAAAACCTCTTTCCTGCTTAACTATAATGATGCGTAAGTCTTTTGCGTATTTGAGAAAAAAAATTTTGGGGCTTGCAGACTAACTAGCAGCGGCAGCCACATCCAAGGAGAACTATTGAGGTGTGGCGGGGGAGGGAGGTGCCGGGAAGGAAGGAAGGTGGCGTGGGCGGGAGCAATGACACAACCGTGGCCAGTGACACCGACGAAGAGAGTGGATGGGGCGGATATGAAGGCAGGGACCATAGAGCGAGAGAGATGGCTAAGTCAGCAGGGTGAGAAAGGAAACAGGAAAGAAAAGGAGAAAAGAGAAATATTATATGATAGAAATATGTTCTACTAATAAATTGGTCCGACATGTCAGAGATGTGGAATAGAGAGAGGAGTGGTGGACCTAACATTTGGGCCCCACATTCATGCCTATGTCAATACACAGTCAACTTGTCCTGTCACATATGGAGCCAATTAGGCCTTGTTTGGACCCGGAAACCACATTTAACTACGTGAAAGTAGTGTTTTGGGAGTACATTATCCCAGATGACAATATTCCATGCCAAGTTCGAGGACCAGCCATCACTCTTTGTAAATTTTGTGATAAAGAGCCATGAGAATTTCTTAAAGGATACCAGGATCCTAGAGTAGCACAGCAAAAGGTTAAAGTAATGCCTCCGAGGCTGTTCTTTGTTGCCACGAAGTCATGCATTCAGCTCAGACTCTTCTCCACGAATTGGTGCTCGTGGTCCAAGTTCATTGCCAAATGGAGTCGAGAAATGACACTTTCACCGTTGAAGCTTTCACTGCCAGCGCTCTTCATCGCGAGGAAGGGCACAAGCACAACCAGCCTAGTAGGTACAGCTACTTGGCTCTCAACCGAAGGAGAGTGAGCTTCAGATTCGCATGGTGTCCACAAAACGTGCAAGGGACTTCTGTACTCGCTGCAATGGGACTCCTGTACTCCAGCAGCAATTTGCTGATACCTCCCAACCCCAAACCGCAAGCCCAAGCTCGGTGAGCACAGAGCACGGGATGCATTCGTGGACGTTTATCAGTGTTCTGCCGCGCCTCCTCATGCTAGCAAGTATTTATGCAATGCCCTCTCCTTCATTGTTATGACCTTGTGAACCCAAACTCACCTAACTCTATTGCAAAAAACAGCCAACAACCCAAAGGAGAAATGAACTACATACATTGAGTTTAAATCTCATCCAGACCACAGTAGCCATATATACATATATTCCTGAAATACACTATTCTCATGAGGTCCCTGATGGAGCACAAGAGGCAAAAACAGCTCAACATGAACATACTATGTTTTTTTCTTTTCCTTTTCTTTCTTTCTTTCTTTCAAACTTAAACGACAACAAATTCTAAATGTAACTGCAGTACAAGCCTAACTGAGTTTGCACATTGCAGAACAGGTAAAATACCACAAAGTAAAAGGAGGATGCCACCAATCCCATCCTCCAACAATGGACTATCATATCACAACCAGAATATGAATGACTAATTCAATAACAAAAGCACAGCTTTCCTGTGTGTTACATACCAAACCTGACCAAAACAAGAACTAGCGTATGCAAATCGCAGAGGGCTACCAGCCATGTGAAAAGAATAGGCTTGTATATGAATCGCTTCACAACCAGGAAGCAGACTCTTTCATGTATAAAAAAATGCAACATAAAAAATCCATGTAGTGTATCCCATGCAGCAATTGACCTGCAGAGTGAAAATCAATTAAAAAATTCAGTAAGGGCAGCACTTAGGAGGAAACAGTTGGGCAAATTTGGTTGAAGATTAAATACAAGAACTTCATGAACAAATTTGCCGTCATGATAACCTGGCTACTTTGGATGCAGAGAAAAAGTAACTGAAAGCAGTTATTGAAATATCACCACGGTAGCTGAGAAAAGAACTTTAAAGCACTTCATAAGGACATACATATCATCTGACTTGAATTACAAAGATCATGGGCTCATGGCGCAAATAATGAATTGTAGTCTGGTAGTAAAACTGTACAAAGGAACACCAATTGGTGTTGGACTCCATAAACCCACAACCTTTTAAGACGATCTGAGCTGCTTCAAGCAAACATGCTTAAAATTACTTTAAGGCCACCTTAAAAGGAATTTTATAGTCAGAGTTCACACCAGTGGTAAAATTTGCTTACTACATATGTGTGAAGTCCCTCAAACAGATCATGAAAAACTGTACAGCTGATACAGTCACCCCATAACATTATTTTACGTAGCAGTGACTGGATCGATGAGATAGTGTTGCACATATGAATGCCCATTTTTAACATTTGATAGATTTATGATGTAGTGTTGCCCCTTTGAATGCACAATCAGAAAGCAGTAAAGTTCATATATCAATCAGTAAGTACTAACAACTATTAATGGTAAAAGTGGAAACAGCACCAAGCTTGTGCTGAGGATTGGGGACTCAAGAATCCTGTGTTGGACTATGTTAAGAAAAAAATTTCTTGGAAAAAAACCACAAACTTGTGCCACCACAATCAGATCACCACTACAACTATCTTCAAAGCAAAGCACATCAACCATCCCCCAAACCACATGGAATGGAAAAGATCCAGTCACAAATATTTAATTAGAAAGTGCAAGGGTGCAGGTAAAGGAAAAATTAACAAATATCATAGTGCATAGTGCATCCTCGTATGAATAAAACTAATCTATTACAAGATAAACATACAGTTATTGTACTCACCGAAAAGAGAAAAGTGGCACTGATAAAAAAGCCTTCAAATTCAATATGCTGTAGAGCAACTTCATGAGTACTATATATGTTCAAGTGCAGTATGCAATTGTGGAACTCTTCGCCTAAATAATGGCTCAAGGCGAAAGGAAGGAACACCACGCAGCCACCGTTTAATGTCATACATTTCATTCCAGGCTTGAACAATTTCATCAATCTTGAAGCCCAAACCTACAAAGAAATTGGACAATCATAGTTAATACTTTCTCCACTGTTTTTTGAACTTCCAAGGGTGACTGAATAATAAGGGTGGGATTTGGAAACATTCAGCACAGCATACAATGCTCAGCCACTAACAGTTACTGATTGTGCTACATAATCATCCTTTTCACAATGTTTCCAAGAAATGATCTTAAGGTACAGAAAATAAGCTGAAAGTGCTACATATAAACTTTTAAACAATGATAATAGGTGAACCCCTAAAGGTTCAATAATTAATTTAACAGACTCAGTGTGACTACTACAAAGGATTCACAGAACAAATGGTATTCAGCACAATTTAATTAACACTTGCATAATCCCCCAATTATTGTATTCTCCAGGAAAATCAACAGCACAGTTTTCACAGAAAAAAAATAGAAAAAAAAGCAGTAAATTTCTCTTACCATCTTGGGCAGTTTCATTGGCGCAGTGGTTTTTCACCAGCACAGCAATATCTGTGGCAGAAGCTCCCCCAAGTTTAAACTTTTCAATAGCAGCCATCAGACAATCCTCCCACATTGGAAGACCTAATTTAAATTCCACAACTGAACGCTCATAAAGGAGCATACCCCATAAAATATTTATCTGAGACCTTAAATTGGAAGCCTGTTCAGCTGCATCATCAGTGGATACATCCTTGATATACTCCTCCAAGCCCATCTTCTCTAGCACAACATTCTCCTGGCTAGGTTTAGATCGATTCTTCAGACGCTGTTCTTCCATTTCCTCCCACATCTCTAAACCCTTCTCAATGTTATCCTCGGCTTTATTGAAGAGCTCCAGGATTTCAGAAGAACAGCTGTCCAAATCTGTGTTACTACCAATTGCATAGTACCATGATAGTTTTGCTTGTTCAAACTGCTGATGCGCAAGTGCAAGGAAACCTTCAAAAAAGTCTGGCTTGGCCTTCACGGCATCTTCATATCTCTTTCCAGCCTTATTGTATTCATCCCTTGCCCATTCATATGCTTCCTTCACCTGCTCAAGCACGAATTCTCTAGGGGAGTCTTCTGATAACAACAACCTCTTCCTGGCCTGGGACATGTGAACATTACCCCAGTGGAAAAATGCAAGTGCTGCCATCTCCTGGAAGTTTCCCTCAGCAAGATGAAACACCTCCTGGGCTTCCTCAGTAGTAATAGTGTCCTCGATTGCCTCAGTGTAGAGCTTCATACTAACCTCATGGAGGTCCAGGTATTCATCAGAGCTAATCCCAACATGGTTCTTGAAAAGCCGGGCGAATTGCACAATCCAATCATCAATACAGGTCACCGTGCTCCTGTCCTCATCCTGCCTATTGCTTCTGATACTTCCATTATCCGAAGCGCTGTTTACATTTCTCTCCAATGGTCCACTATTGGTGTCATCAACATAAGGTTCGTGCTCCGGATTGGCCTCGGTAACATACAGCCGAAGCGAGCTCCCAGCCTCAGCCAAGTCCTCAGCCCATTTCAGCTCATCCTGGTTGGTGATTGTCACAAGATCACCCTCCTTGTCCTTGTACTTGACAAGAACAGCCTTCAGCCCAGGAAACTTGCTCCGGACAGCCTCGCGCAGCTGTGCCATGCTGCAGTTCGCGGGCACTTGAGCCCACCTTATGTCCTCCCCAAACACAAGTTTCACCTGCCTTGGCTGCTCGTCCACCTCCTCCTCTTTGACAGCTTCCGCAATCTTCTGCTCCTCGACCTCCTCCACAGCAGCAGCGGCAGCTTTGGCAGCAAATTTCCGTCCTCCCCTCTTCTTGCGCGGCTTCTGCTTGGGCGCAGCGGCCACCACCTCCTCTGGCGTGGGCATGATATCCTTGTCGTCCAACACGATCCCCTTCTCCTCCATGGACTTCTTCACCCTGTCTGCCACATCCAGCGCAGTGAGGTTGTTGGGCTCCAGAGCGAGCACCTTGTCGACGTCCCTGCACGCGAGGTCGAGCCTGCCCAGCGCCTCGAAGCATCGCGCCCGCTTGAGCAGCGCCTTGGTGTACTTGGGCGACGTCTCGAGCGCGACGTTGCACTCGTTGATGGCACGGTAGTAGTCGGGCGGGCTCATCTGCATGTAGCAGGCGGCGATGTTGCTGTGGAGGTAGGCGACGTCGGGGTGCGCCCGGGGCAGCAGCTTGATGGCCTTGTCGTAGTTGAGCAGCGCGCGGTCGTAGTCCCGGCGCTGGAAGAGCTTGTTGCCCTCCTCCTTGTGCTCCTGCGCCATGTCCGTGAAGAGGGTCTCGTCGCCGTCGAGGACCTTGGAGCCGGACCGCTCCAGCGACGCCGGCTTGCCCCCGTGGTCGCCGGACTTGCCGCCGCCGCCGGAGGCCCTCTTCTTCTTCAGCGACGGCTTGCCCATCTCCGGCAACAAATCTACAGCCAAAAGGTTGCTCCTTTACCCTCTTCTCGCAATCAGCAAACGCGGTCTCGAATCCTCAAAAAAAAACCTCCCGAATTCGACGGAAGCAAGGTGGAATTCGACAGAAATCTCACCTTTCTCCTGTCTAACCCTGCCAAAACGGAGCAATTGAAAGCAACAATTCAAGAGCGCAGCTCCACTCGAAACCCGACAGGAAGCAACCAAATCCCCAGCAAGCCTGGAGGAAGGGGAGGGGGAGAAAACCCAACTACCCCAAGTCAAAGCACGCGAAGGACAGGTCGGAAACCAACAAGGCAACGAAGACACGGTCGGAGCAGGGAATCTCTCCCTGTTTCGTGCGTGCGGCTGGGGATTGACGAATTGTTGAGATGCGTGGAACGGAATAAACGAACAAACTGCAAGTACGCACGCTTAACGGCTCAAGCAAGGGAAATGAACAGCAAGGCAGCAATCTTCTGTAGCTAGCCTTAAGCTTCTGGTGTACTAATCCTTTTTCTTTCAGCTGGCGACCTGGCGTGGTCTCGTGGAGCAGGTGCTAAAGAACGAGAAAGGCACGGTCGGGCAGTGCTCCACTAATCTTTTTGATTAGCGTGTGTGTGGTTGGTTTGCGGGAACGGCTACGCCGTTGCGGGTATACGGGACCTGGTCGGCGTCAGCGTCGGCGGGCGCGTGTGGTGACAGCCAAGACGCGGCCGCCGCCAGCCGGCCGATGCGCTGGGCGTCGCGGTGCGTGTGGTTGTGGTGTGGAAGCAACAACGGTGGACGGTGGTTGGCGTGGGCTGCCGATGGTGACATGTCCCAAACGGAGCCGTCCTGCGTCAGCCGTCAGCGTCATGGGCTCAGGGCCTGACCAGATTAATTAAAAGTTAAACGCGCGCTAAGCCGCCGCCGCCGCCGCTGCCACCCGAGGATTAGGTTAGGGTTTCCCGCCTCGGCTGCGCCGCGTTCCCTCTCTTTCGCCATCGGGCCAGGCCGGGCCTCCTATTGCCAAGTGGGAGCTTTTGTAGGCGGATTCCTTTGTAAGCCTCCTGGGTCGACTCGTACGAATAGGCCGGAATAGGTCCATTTGTTGGCCCACGTGAACCCTGACTCTTGACTGGCTGAGCCCCCTCCTCCGTGACGTGCGTCGACCAATCAGCGCGTGCCATGTCAGGCTCGCGTCTCTCACCGACGGGCGGGTCCCAGCCCGTCGTCATGTGGGATCTGCACGGGCTAACTTCTCTCTCTTCCGTAGCACTTCCCGAGAAAACGAAGACAGATACAAGGAAAACTGCAGTGAAGTCGCCGGCGCCGCCGCGACAGAAGGAAGGAAGGAGCAGCGGCAGGGGGACAGGATGCATTCGTTTGGGCACCGCGCCAACGCGGTGGCAACGTTCGGGGTCACCATACTGGCCGCGATGTGCTTCGCCGCCTCCTTCTCCGACAACTTTAACACCCCGACACCCACCGCTTCCGTCAAGGTACCGCACCCCTTTCCCATGCCCCCACCCCTCTCTCAATCCCGTCGAGCCTGCCTGCCTTGTGTCCGATCTCCGCTGGCGTATCTGTCCTAATTCGGGACTGCGAGCGTGGGCGGCTCGATCTGCTTGTACAATCTTCATGTGTCATGCTAACCGGATCCCAATCGTTTGGATTACACAGATCTTGAATATAAACTGGTTCCAGAAGGAGGCCAACGGCAACGACGAGGTAACTCATCTCCTTATTTTTTTTGTTTGCAAGTTAATCAATCAGAACTAGAATCAGACGAGTTGTGTCAGATATGTGCC
The DNA here is from genome assembly GCA_022036555.1 of Microstegium vimineum. Classification (NCBI taxonomy): domain Eukaryota; kingdom Viridiplantae; phylum Streptophyta; class Magnoliopsida; order Poales; family Poaceae; genus Microstegium; species Microstegium vimineum. The sequence continues at coordinate 57,287,606 of CM039119.1, read as the reverse complement.
TCGAATTTGTAAAAATTAATCACTGTCTTTTGTTCGTTCAGGTTAGCATGACGCTTAACATTTCGGCGGACCTTTCATCTCTTTTCACGTGGAACACAAAACAGGTATGTGTATTTCTGGTACTTCAGACCCTTTCCTCTCATGTTGTTCACCGTTTCCAGTTTCCACATTATTACTAGGAAGTTTTACTGCACTAGGAAGTATGGTTTTAGCTTTATGTACGAGGTCAACACTGAAGAGGAATCCTTGAGCACAGGAAGTACTTTATCGGTGGCTTGGTGCTGTTTGGGTCTTTGAGCAAATGAGAATTTGAGCCTGAGTTTGGGGTAACTGTATTACAGGGTTCTCAGTTGTTGCAGAGTGATCTATAAGAAATATAATGGAAATCTGCCATCAGAATATGTATTATAATACATCTTTGCAACTGGATCTCTAATGCACCTGATCTATTGGTGTTGTTCTAGCGAAACTTTAGAAGGTTCTCGCTTCTGCTGCTTAACTTTACTTTTGTTGCATGATTGTAGGTGTTTGTTTTTGTGGCAGCAGAGTATGAGACTCCACAGAATGCTTTGAATCAAGTAAGTTCCTCAATTATTATTCTTGATGAGTCTATGTATTTCTTGTGCTTCTGTGACGTGGGCCATTGTTATAGTGGCTCAGATGATTTTCCATGTAAAAAAAAAGATGATTTTTCCATGTGTTATTGATGGGATTTTTTTCACCAGTATATGTAAATCTGATGAACTACAGTTGAAGTATATATCAGGGGAAAACTGAAGTCTGTGAGGTTAATTAATCCATGTCCTTCTAGACCAGCTAGCTAATTCTGGTCGAAGGAACATCAATAGTTGATAAAAAGAATCTAGTTTGATTGCAACAGGCCCAAAATAACATTAATAGCATTTTAGAACAAGATAAGCAGTCTCCTTGATGTTAGCTTGATAATTTGCATAACTACTGCTGGTTTTCCAAACTTTCGGGTAGCAACTTGAGACTTTGCTCTATATATTTATGTGATATATAATCTTGGACTTAATGGCTACCTGTACCTCTCTCTGAACTTTGGGTGAGCAACTCAAGGCTATATTTTTATGTGATACTGTACAATCTTATGACTTTATAGAGAGAACATGGCCATAGCACGGTGGCAACACCTCCAAGTGCGGCTGCCAACCATGGCTTGAACCCTGGTTCTTGCAAAAAGAGACCCCTTGCTTTTTTTCCCTGTGGTGCTGGCATGATAACTAAAGCAGTAGCATGCAGATAGTAGCTGACTTTCAGGGCCTTTTCTTGACCTTAAGTGCAATGCCTTTGAAATGTCTATTCCCTTGGGCCAAGATTTTCTTAATGACTATGTATATCAGTACCAGTATGAATATGATGTTCATAGCCCTATTGAATCATTTTTGTTGCCTTCTGAGGCTTCTGTTATATTTCAGATTTTCCCTCTTATTATAACTACTATATATGTTCTAAGTGTATTTGGATTATGTGACAGGTTTCCCTTTGGGATGGTATTATACCTGCAAAGGAGCATGCCAAATTTTTGATCCATACAACAAACAAGTACAGATTTATTGACCAGGCAAGCACATTACATAGATTGAATGCTAATTTACTGTAGTCTATAGAATTTTATCTTTGTGGCTGATGTACTTGTATATGATTATTCTGAATTTATTAGAATGAGGATCTTTTCCCTTTTTTCTATATGTATTTTGAGCTAGGGATCTACTCATAATTGACCATGATGCTGCCAAACCATGTGAACCATTTTACGCTTATACATGGCTTTCAGTCTAGAAACTTCAAATCTATGTAAATTCAGGTAGAACAGTAGTGTCTGGACCCATACCCATTTCCACATTAATTTTGGGTAGCTAAGTACAGGTTGCCCCTTACTGGTGTACTGAACATCCATTATTTTGGTTGATATCAATGGTGTACATAAAAACTGTTCATTATTCGATCTATGTGTACACTTTGCATCTACCACAAAGTTATTATGTACTGTGCCACACAATTCTTTAGAGATTGCATTCAATGGTTATTTAATGACTTGTTTTTATCTCATCATTACAGGGAAGCAATCTAAAGGGCAAGGAATTCAACTTGACAATGCACTGGCACATTATGCCAAAGACTGGCAAAATGTTTGCAGATAAGATAGTCATGACAGGCTATCGGCTCCCTGAGCAGTACAGATAGATAGATCATGAACAGGAGTGGTTGCCTGCAAGGAGTGTTAGTGGCAGTGGCATAGCTGATCCTGAGCCTTTTGTTCTAATCTAAGTGGAACATGTAATCTTATAAGCTTGTACTTAAGCTGAACCAGGCAAAACAAAGGTGTAATTTGAGGAGATATGTGTTGCCCAACTTTGCTTTGCCTATCAAATGTTGATTCTGAACTTGAAAGCTATGCGTCGGCCTGAAACCCTGGATTGCAATTTGCGAGACAACTGGTGCATTCAATTTGAAAGTTTATGTTTCCTTTTTCTTTTTCCCCGCTGGAAGAGTCAGGTTGACAGTCGACTGATTCTTGTACCACGTAGAGTATTTTGGCAATTGTTGTCAGGTGAAAAGACAAGGGGTAGCTACTGGTAGCAGGCCAGCAAATCGTTGATTGATTGCTGCCTCGTGCTAGGTGGTCGGCTGCCCTTGTTGCGTTTCCGCTGCTGCTGTTGCGAGCCGGTCATTGATGTTTGCAAGGTTTCAACGGTGATGCGATGCCCGACAAATTCCATCATATCGCCGTTGCCCGAAGCCATGCCAGGTCAGGTCTACGATTTTACAAGAAACAGAAGAAACGTTGGACTTGACCGCCTGAAGCTATCCAGTATCTACTCCATCTTCATTCACCGCATTCTCAAAAAAGCTCGCGGTATGCTTTGTCAAAAAAAAAAACATATTGTGACCTATTTTTGACTTCTAACAGCTCGTGTTTTTGTGCGTTTCCAGTTTTAAGTAAACTCTCCATCTTCATTCATCCTCATGGTTTAAAGTCCCCGGATACAGGCTTCATGTTAGCTTTTTCCTCAAAAATGACAACAGAGCACATTACACTACCATATCAAGTTTTTGGCGGCCTTCAAAACTCCGAGTCTCCTCCAGTGCTCTTCTTTGCTGAATGGTGGATGTGTAACTACAAGGAGGTGTCATTGTGCTACCCTGTCAGATTTTCTTCACATGAATATATAGTTTTCTCAATGTTCAATGTTTTCTTCACATGAATATAGTTTTTGCATCTATATGTAGTATGGCAGAACATGTCTGTTACATCTACTGAGCACAAATGCATCTCCCTCTCTGATATAATGTTTTTATCTTACAATAAAAATAAAACATATCAGCCGATTTATCAGCCACATAAATTATTAGGACGCTAGGGTGAACGTGACGCCAGTAGATTATACTAGAGTTGAAGAAGGCATTGAGTGGGAGAAACACTATCCAGCCGATGGGACAGAACAAACTACTACAGCAAAAGCAAGTCAGCAACGATCGGATCATCAGAGACAATTATTATTGATTCAGATTGGGTATTTGGGTCCTTAGCCTGTATGACGATTGCATCTACTTTGTCAACAACGCCTGCTGAAGATGACAAATACGAACCAGACAACATCAGATATTATACTCAAAACAAACGGCCAGACGGGGTGAGTACATGGCGCCGCCGCCAAGCATAGTCATCAACTTCAAACGCCATCACAATGTTATCCTTCTCTTTATTTGTCGAAAGTGATCGCACTGTATATTATTATGCTGTTTTTTTTTTGAGAAACTAAATCATGCCGGTTTGTGATGTCCTTTTAGTGCTAGGCTCTATATGGGCTGGGCTTTTTTCAGTCATTGCAGTGGACTTTTGGCATGCCAGTGCTAAACGGGCGGTGATTATCTATTGAACCACTCAGTCACACTTTTTTTTTAATTAGAGAACAAAAGAGTTCCGGTCTCCCACATTCACAACCGAATGGGTGCAACCAAACTGAACTAATACAACACCACGGTCTAAAGACCAAAAACTGCTAAGCAGATTAACCACAACTCTAGAATTCTGCTAACCGAAAGACACTAAGTGTCTAAACATGGCACACAAGATACAACAACATAGGTTGTAATGTAGATCAACTCCAACTCTAAACTGCAGCTAACCAAACGACATTCGTAGTATCCAAACACATCCCTCATAGGATACAGAAAAAGAAAACTAGTTCTCTAAACTCTTGTATTGCTTCAAAATCGAACTTGATTTCCAGTAGCATCACTTCTAGCTGCCTGCATCCAGATTTCAGAGTTGTTCTCTCTTCCTCTTTAGATAATTGCGATCATTGCCGAATCTAGTATGTTCCCCTGAAGATTACCTACAAAAATGAGTTAGATTTTTTCTTGTTGAACACCATATCATTTCTATTCAACCACAACATCTAGCACATAGCTGCTAATCCCACTAAAATTTGACTTCTCCATTTAGAAGAGAAACTCCTAAGCCATGAACCAAACAGGTTAAAGAAGTCTATGGGTAAAGAAGTCATTGCTTTACCTTTTTTATATATACTATTATTATATACGCCCGCCCGGCAGCCCGTAAAGAAGTCTTTGCTTTACCTTTTTTTTACTAGTTTTTATATGCTTTCAAAGTCTGAACTAGTTCTCACTTACATTGTTTGGTCACCAAACGACTCAGGAAAGTAAAGCAAACTCGCCTCCTACTCAAATCGTCACAGGTGTGCGTACACCGTACATTGTAGAGCAAACAGTACAGTGTCAGAAGAGTAGATGACCATCGATGGGTCGTCGGCACTGCATTCTGCGTGTCTCGTCTCGTTACCAGTCGACGGCAAGATATTTTCAGAATTCCATCCGACACTCTGTCACTAATAACTGCACTATTCCGAATGGTAACAAGTTGTTTTAACTTTTATCGTTCTAAAAATAATCTCTTCGAGTGGCTGAGAGAGTGTTTACATACACTACTGTTCAAGACAAAGATCGAGACGCCTGGCCACGTGGACGCGAATAATCCACGTTGGCGCGTGGGGATAGGTGGGCGAGGACAAGGCGCGTGGGCCCGGACTGCGTGCAGCCTTGCAAGGTGCAGGAGTTGAGCAATGCTGCAGAGGAAGAGACAGGGAGATCAAAATAAAGGAAAGGGAGGGTCCTCCGGGAGCGGAGCAGGTGAGCCCAAGCGGTTCAGTCCAATCCAGACAGCAACGCGAGAAGAACATCCTGTCCGATGGACCCTTGCACCTTTTGAACGCAACAAAAGAGGAATCGCCTTTAATTTACCTCTTCATAGCATGCATGTAGATGCATTGTCCTCTCCAGCTCCAGTAGTGCTAGCTAGCTCCGTTGTAGTAGTAGCTTGTATATATGCTGACTGCCTTGTATATATGCAACAATCCTGAATTTCTGATACAAAGAATTAGAGCCTTGTATGCAACAATCCTGCCTTTCATATAACAATCCTGCCTTGTATGCATCCTTCTTGGACAGAGGTAGTAGCATTTAGAAGCGGTCATGTATCTAACTAACCTGTCATACGCAAGTATGCATGTATGATTGCCGCTCCAATATACTCCCAAAGTCCCTTTATATACGTCGTCCGAAAAATATGTCTATGAAAGAAACATGGTTTTTTAAAGACAGATATTTAGAAACAGAGGAAGTATGTACACTCCTTCATGCCTAGCTACAAGTAGGAGACAGAGAGCACGAATGGTGGTGTTTGCATGACCTTAGCAACAGTTCATAGGAAAATGGGCCCATGTATATTTTTTTGGTGAGGGAAATCGAATGAGACGGCCGGGCCAGGAAAGTTGTCATTGATTACGCCTGTTGGGTGGGCCTTATTTGCATCTTTTTCGCTACCATACCAGTCATCTTTCTTTGACTTCTTCTTCTCGGCTGGCATCATCGGACACCACCCCACCCAATCATGAATCGTTATCAACTTATCATCTCTCACCCTTTACACATTTATGATATTTAATTAGCGCACTAGTACTCCATCCGTATCCTAATTAGATGGCGTTTTGGACAGTGACACGGTCTTCTAAACACAACTTTGACCTCTGAAAGAATCAAGATGTCCAAGAGAGGGTGTGAATCGGACTTGTTTTAAATTTCTAAAGCAAATATGAAAACCTATCAAATGCCAATCACCCCCTAGTGCCTACCGGTCGTGTGTCCTAGCTAGAAAGCGGTAGCAGTTCATGGAATTGAAAGACAACCTAAGCAATTCTAGTAGAAACGGTAAGAACAAGGCGGAATGTAAGTGTGGAAATGTAAAGAGCTAGGGAAAAGGAATTCTTGACGCAACGATGTTTTCTCGAGGTATCGAGGAGTCGACACTCCCCCGTAGTCCTCGTTGGAGCACCTCACAAGGTATCGCTCCCCCTCAATCCCGCACAAGGGATGAGTGCTCTCTACGGGCTGGTTCTTCGCCACTCCGGCTCGGTGAACCGCCCACAACCGATCACAGAAGCTTGGAGAAGGGCCGCCAACAATCTTCCGGCAATCACCTTCCCCCGATCACCACCGAACCGTCTAGGTGTTGTCGAACACCAAGAGTAACAAGCACAAGACCTTCACTTGACTAACTCAAAGCTAAGAAGGTGGATGGATGCACACTTGTCACTCCTAATCACTCTAGGAGGGAAGAACAAGATGAATTCTCTCAAATCTCTCCCTCTCTAGGCACTTGGCTCTCCAAGAACTCTCTCAAGGTTTCTCCAGGTGTAACAATGGCCAAGAGAGCTAATTAGGACGAAATGGGCAACTATAAATAGTCCCCACCTCCAAAACGAGTCGTTTTCTGCTTTTTCTCAATTCTACGTAGGCGTCGGACTAGTCCGGAGACTATACCGTCGGACCAATTCATCTAGTCCGAAGCCTTTCCCCAGTTCAAACTGATACTGTGCCAGGCACCTCCGGACTACCTGCGATGGTCCGGAGCCCTGGTCCGGAGCTCTGGTCCGAAGCCAGGGTGCTCACTGCTGGAAAACTGATCACAGCTGAGAGCGTCGGACTAGCCTTCGGTCAACCCGTCGGACTAGTCTGGTGCCTTCTCTCGGGCTCACTTCCTCTGACAAGGGCCACCGGACCAATAGAGATTAGTCCGGTGCCCTCCGGACAGGTTGTCCGGAGCTCTCTCCTCAGAACTTTTGCCTAACTCAAGGACCGTCAAACCACCTCCAATGGTCCGACGCCTCCTAGGCTAACTGGTCCGGAGCTCATTTCTCCCCCTATTTCAACTCTTTTCACTAAGTTTCTTAAAGGGGTTTTGTAGGGTCTCTAGGACTAGTTGTGACAAATTTGCATACACCAACATTCCCAAACTCTCCTAGGTCAAGCTACTAACCTCATACCCCCCTTTATAGTACGGTCAAAGGAAAAACAAAGTCCTAGTCTATACTTAGTGCCCTTCTCAATCTTGTGGCACTAAGACCTAGCCTAGTCTTCAACTTGTATCTTCATCCTTTGAAACCGAAACGATTTCCATCTTGGGGGCATGAATATCCAATAAGCTCATTCATCTAGCATCACATATGACCTAACTCAAAAGACTTTGCCTCTGCAAAACACACGTTAGTCATAGTAACCTAGCATTGTCGTTAATCACCTAAACACAAGGGACCATGATTCTTCAACCTCTTGTTTTTATAAAAATATTTATGAAATAATGATATATGTATACTTTTATGAAAGTATTTTTCAAGACAAATCTATTCATATAATTTTTACATTTGGAATCTCAACAACTTAAAAGTTATTGATAATTTATATTCCCAATGTTTGACTCAAAACTTGTCCAAAACGTCATCTAATTATGATACAGAGGGAGTATTACTCTATCCATCCTCCTGCTGTATTACTCCTTTCATTCTGAATAAATCAGTTCGTGCACAATGTGCCCTTTTTAAGTTCAATCGAGTTTATATAAAAGAGCACCAAGACTTATAACACCAGATTAGTATCATTAGATACATCACAAAACTATATTTTCATCATGTGCTTATTGGGTGTCACATTATTGATACTCTTTTCTATAAATTTGATCAAAACATATAAAATTTAACTTATGATAACTCAAAAAATTAATTTATTTAAGGATGGAGGTAGTACATGCTATATCGCATCACTCTCTAAGCCATAGTGTCATATACTTATTTTTATGGAGGAAAGCCCTATTTGTATAGAAAGCGATTGTTTACAATACAAACACACACCAACCCGGCTGGGGATATGATACTAGCTCCAAAAGTACCAGGCAACAACAACTAAAAAAGAAAACAACAAGTAGAAAATAGACCAACCACGATACAAAGTCTTCATGTATGATGACAACCCACTGCAAAACTTAACTGCAGGATACTCCATCCATACCCATAAAACTGTGGTGTTGTTTATAGAAGCTTATTAAAATAATTGTTGCATTGGCCACTTAAACATGCTTAGATGGTCGTCTACACACATGTAAAAAGTAGGGTTTGCATATATTTTACGGCCTAGACATTGAAATAATCTGTAAACGTGATAAGAAAAGGTAGTTAAATGGTTCAAATGCCTAGTTACAATCAAGGATTTTTCAAATGTGAGAATTAAGGGGCTAATCATCTAATATAACTAGAAGAATACCATGCACGCGTTACTCTATGGGAATCAAAGATAAATTATACTTATTTTTATGGAGGAAAGCCCTATTTGTATAGAAAGCGATTGTTTACAATACAAACACACACCAACCCGGCTGGGGATATGATACTAGCTCCAAAAGTACCAGGCAACAACAACTAAAAAAGAAAACAAGTAGAAAATAGACCAGCCACGATACAAAGTCTTCATGTATGATGACAACCCACTGCAAAACTTAACTGCAGGATACTCCATCCATACCCATAAAACTGGTCGTTTAGGACAATGACACGATCTTCAAAACATAACTTTTGATTGCTTATTTTTTTTAAAAAATATTTCTTGAATATATATATTCAAGACCAATCTATCGATATAATTTTTACATTTATAAACTCAACAACTCAAAAGTTATTTATGATTTATATTCTAATGTTTGACTTAAATCTTTTCTAAAATGACTTGTTTTATGAGTATGGAGGCAGTACAATGATTCCAGCTAACATAGAAAAAAAATTCAAATAATTCCTTTGACTTCAAGATCCTAAATTTGCCTCCAAAACTCATTTAACCATCTCTTCATTCTTTTGATCTTGTTTGATAGAAATCTTGCATCTTCTTCCTTCAAAAGAATGCACTTCTAGAGATATTGAAAAATTTTATGGAAAACTTCATGAGAAGATTGTTGATGCCTATTTTCAATCCCCATATTGTTTCTAACACTCTAAAGACCCCATAAAACAATGGTAAACCCGAACATTTTCACATAATAATTGTCCATTAACATTTTGTTCCCTTACAAAGATGTTGTGGTCCATGATAATTGGCTGGTGCCAAACCACATGTTAGTTGATCACAACCATGAATGATAATGCCGGAGTTAAAGAGGATTATTGGATGGGTGCAGAGTTCCTCCAAGAAGGAATTAATATCGAGGGTTGTGTGAATACATTGCAAAGCGGTGGTAGTTAAAAGGGGAACTAAGAACATACATGGATGGACATTTATTTTTGCTATAATGGTAATTTATTTAGAACAAAGGGAGTAGTATTTTGGTGTTGTTTATAGAAGCTTATTAAAATAATTGTTGCATTGGCCACTTAAACATGCTTAGATGGTCGTCTACACACATGTAAAAAGTAGGGTTTGTATATATTTTACGGCCTAGACATTGAAATAATCTGTAAACATGATAAGAAAAGGTAGTTAAATGGTTCAAATGCCTAGTTACAATCAAGGATTTTTCAAATGTGAGAATTAAGGGGCTAATCATCTAATATAACTAGAAGAATACCATGCGCGCGTTACTCTATGGGAATCAAAGATAAATTATACTACTTAATTATATTAAGTTACATAAACGAAGAAATATCATAATGAATGACAATGAATGATGTAGACTCTAATGCGGAAAACAAAATATATATTAGTGAACGATATTGCTTAATAATGTGAATAGCTTGTTGCATGTGCTCGTGGGATGTGCTAGTGGGTGCTGACATGGACAGCTTGCATGTCGAGCTAGATAGAATGATAGTGGGGATTAAAATTATAAGATATGTGGATATAGATATAGATATAGATATAGATATAGATATATAGATATAGATATATATATATGTATATATATATATAAATATTATAATATAGATTGTAGATATTATTGATATAGATATAGATATAGATATAGATATAGATATAAATATAAATATATAGATATTATAGATATAGATCGATATAGATGTGCAATAATGTACTCATTTAAGAAATGTGTCTGTTGTCCAATTTTCTATGTCAATATGTAGTAATATGTTTGTGTATGTCTAAATTTTTTATGTATGTGTTCATCAGTTTGTGCAACTTTGTGCATGCCTCAATCTAATACTGGTTGCATATGTTGTACATATCACAATGCATCAAAAGTTGTACAAGGTTTATATCAACCTTGAATACTGAGACCAACATATATCCTGCCCCATAATTTAATGGCCACAATACTGTGTGCTAGGAATTTGTATTGTTAGACTCTTTTCAATCCACGGTATTATAACCGATATCAACAAATGTCACATCACATGGAGAGCCAGGAAATCCCTAGGGCCCCTAGAAAGAAACAACCTTTACAAAGAATAATATTATATTTATATATAGGATTTAGTTACAAAATAGAGGTAGGATGAAATGAAACATCTTTCTCCCCTAATCAGTGTTACGTTGATGATATGTCTCAAAGTCTTAAGTTGGTTTGACTCTTCAAGATTTTTAAAATATTTTATAATTTGAAATAGAGGTGTAACTCTTTGTGTGTGCACCGCACCGCTGCTGCACCTGCGACTAGCTAGCAAAAGCGATATAGAAGCCCAATATGCATGCACTGTGCTATGTTGTGTGTCGCTTTCTACTTGACCTCCGAGATCCTCGATCTCTCTGGGGCCCCTTTCCCAGCACGGAATATATGTCGCGCGCCAACATCATGCGTGCGTGGATGCGTGCCCTCTGCCTGCGAGAACGAAGAAATATTCATCATCCATTCCCCCAGGGGCCGGGCCAGGACACAGACAAGACGTCGCTTGTCTCTGCTATGTACAGTATATATAATACATGGCCCTACATACAGTATGTGTGAATATTTCCACGTTCCATGTCTCTTGTTATCTGTATGACACAAGTTTTGTTTGTGTTGAACGGACTGTACTACACACTAAAGTACAGGGCTGGCCGGATCGGAGACGACGACGACGAAGACGAAGCCGAGGACTGAAGTACTCCTATATCTTCCTTTGTCGACGGAGTACTAGTATAGAGCAGCAGCTGTCAGATGATACTCCTATAGTAATGCAACCTAGAGGTGTCATCAATCATATCAGAGTGACGACGTCTGAACTGAAAACCAAGATGTGATCCGATCCATCTTTTGAGTTCGTTCATCGTTACACTGTACTAGTACTAAAGAGCAATGTGCATGTACTCTCTCCATATACTAATTAGATGATGTTTTAAACAGCGACATAGTCTCCCAAACACAACTTTGACCTTTTTTATAAAAATATTTATGGAATAGTAATATATGTATACTTTTATGAAATTATTTTTCAAGACAAATCTATTCATATAGTTTTCACATTTGGAATCTCAACAACTTAAAAATTATTGATGATTTATATTCCCAATGTTTGACTCAAAGCTTGTCCAAAACGTCATCTAATTAGGATACAGAGGGAGTACAGTACTACCTCTCTTTTAAAAAGAACTAGCAAAAATGCCCGTGCGTTGCAACGGGAGAGAAAGCTATCAAACATTCGTGAAAAGCGATGAATTATCATACATATATCTATTTATGCTTTGTTTTTTTAGGTATGTAACATAACTTATGTATTTCAAAGCTTGAATGATTTACAATTTAAAATAGGAGAGTATTATTTATTTTATGATAACCATGATACCTATAATATAAGTTAATGTTGACAACAATAATATGACAATGTCCTCTTAATTCTATATTGAATTAAATACAACTTTGGAATTTTTTCTCATGTTACAGAGCACAACAATATTTATATTTAGATTTCAATATGTCATAGCTTTAACTTTTATATTATACATGTGTTGCTACAGTTAATATCAAGTTCTATCACTTTTTAAGTTCCATAAAATTCTAGGCATTAGATTAAAGTTAGAAAGGAATTAGTTGCCGACGTCTTAAGAATTGGTCTATTTGCGTGTCGTGATTGTGACAGAAGACATCTTTCGATTTTCACACGACCACCCTTGTTAGCTATTGCAGAGATATATTTATTTTGACTCATTTAGTTTATAAACCGTTCAATATTTTAATTCATGATTTGATCAGTATAAAACCATAGGTTTGCATATATATATATATATATATATATATATATATATATATATATATATATATATATATATATATATATATATATATATTTATATAGACTCGATTAGACAACAAGCTGTTCAAGATTTTAATTTCACAATTTGATTAGTTATTAGAAAATAGTCTTGTAGATGTTTTTATTTAGACTCAATTAGACAATAACTACTCGTTACGATTTCATTGGTTGCACCATGGTCTAATAGATATGCATATATCAATTTTCACCATAAGAAAAAGTTCACACGTTATGAGTTGTATTCATGTCAGAGGAGTAAAACATTTAAATATTCTTTTTTAATAGAACACGTATCATAGTTGAATTTATGGAAGTGTTTAGTTGCTTAGCTCAGATTCATTGAATCGTGTCCGTGTGTGCATACAACCATGCAGCCGCGAATATTTGCTGTGATTGGATCCTAGGCTTCTAAATCAATCACGTCGGAGCCGACTCTAAAAAAACGACCACTACATTTTTCCTATTTTTTATTTGTATTTGAATTAGGATTTCTAGAGTACCTATATTTGCGGTGACAAGGTACCTATATTTGGAATATGATTCGTAGATATGTTCAATAATCCAGTCATGTCCATATCTAGATCACATACAAGCCAATACGTTTTGGAATCTACTCCGTATCACGTACCTATTCTAACTCATAGGAACACAGATTATAGTTAGATAGGGACGAACCAAAAGAATGGATGGACACACAAAAAGAGGCTGAAATTTTACATCTTTATTATTAGGTATAGATGTAATTGTAATATATTTAACCAAATTTCTAATAAATATTATTCAAATTTATGATTTCAAATTATTTTTTTATTAAAACATATTTCATAATTAATCTAATGATGTTTATTTGATATAAAAATTATTTAAACTTGGTATACTAAGCCATATAAACTATTTGGGGTCGTTTGGATTCCTTCATTTAGAGGAATTGAAATCGACCTTAATAAATTAAGCTATTTGGCTTGAAATTTGACATTCCACCACTTTTCAAAGTCCATAATTAAGCCTATCTCAAATTTATAAGGTGAGAGATAGAAATTGATTCTATAGATCATCACTCCATAATTCTATTTACAACTTATAACATGTTATTCAAATCTCTTCTCCTACGATAGAAATACAACAAATAAATATGTCTCTCGTATAGTGAATAATAATATGTAATTATAATCCATAAATAATCATATTAGCTTAATTAATATGTCTCTAAATTATTATTATTAAAATGAATTCAATTCTAAGGATCCAAACGGAGCTTTTCAGAATTGTATTTTTTAGAGACAGATAGTATATAGTAGTATGGACCGACGGACGGACGGACTTTGTGAGAGGTTGAAAATTGAACTATAGCTACCAGCACGTCCGTGCGTGCCAACAATGTACGTACCACACTCGTCAAAAAAAAAAGTACGTACTAGTACACTAGTAGTAGTATACCATGCAATGCAAGCAGATAAAAATACTGTTGCTGCTATATGCCGTTCTGTTACATAGTACTCGTACCAGTGTACTGTTGATCTGCTGTGCGTGCTTTTAAACAACCAACTAGGCAGATACTAGAGCACAATGCAAGCCGTATTTACGTGCCATTTTGCGCTACAAAATAAAGGGGCCGGGGGCCTCGCTCTCTGCCTGCACAGTGCACAGAACCTAACGTACAGCACGCACTTTCCTTGTGTGAGACCTGCAGTGCAGGGACGTACGCACCCGCTAGCCACCAATGCAAGGAAGCAGCAGCAGCAATCAGCATGTCGTCGCTGTGGCACTACAGGCGAGTGTGTGCAGTGTGCTGCAGGCCGGCCTTTAAACGGGCACGCCGTACGTCGGTACGTGCCAGATGAACAGCCGGGCCGGGAAAACAAACGCAGACATCTCGATTGCACTTTGGAATTTAGGATCGCCGGCAGCTGATCAGTCGGTCGAGGAGACAGATCGATGGAACCATCGATCCGTCCAATTCAAACATATATCTCTATATGCCACTATCTATCTATTATCTATTATATTTATTTTATATTAATAAATATTATTAGATTAATTACGAAATATATTATCATAATAAATTAATTTATAGTCATAAATATGAATATTATTTACTAGAAATCTGATCAAATCTAAAGCACTTTAACTGAAATGTATACCATAGTTGTATTTTTAGGACGTATATTATATTATGCATGTATATTTCCTCTACTTTAATGCTAATATCTCTACTCTATCCCTTCATTTCTATCTGTCTTTAATGCTTAAAATCTTTCCTCTATCCCTTTCTATCTCTATTTCATCTTCTCTCTTCTCTATCTTTTATACCAGATCTTATCATTTCTCTATCTTTTATACCAGATCTTATCATTTAATATGATATCTTTATCATAGATATAATATATATTACATTACGTGTTTATAGGGAAAGGTGAACAAGTAATCTATGAGGATCTCTATCTCTATTTCATCTTCTCTCTTCTCTATCTCTTATATCAGATCTTATCATTTAATATGGTATCTTCTCATTTCATATCATATCATAGATATAATATATTACATTATGTGTTTATAGGGAAAGGTGAACAAGTAATCTATGAGGATCTCTCATTACTATTATATTATATTATATTATATTATACTCCTTCCATACTCAAAAAGTTTGTCGTTTTAGAAAACGACGTGGTCTACAAAGTGTAACTTTGACCACTTATTTTTTCAACAATATTTATTGAAATATAATATATGTATACTTTTATGAAAGTATTTTTCAAGATAAATCTATTGATATAATTTTTACATGTTCAAACTTAACAACTTAAAAGTTATTCATGATTTATATTCTCAATGTTTGACTAAAACCTTACCCTAAATGATAACTTTTTTAGTACGGAAGGAGTATTATATTATATTATATTATTGAAAATTAAAACTTTTTTTTATCCATCTTACCATTTTTACTTGGTTTTTTGTCCAATTTTTTGACTCACCAAACTGCTATCATGTCCTCTATATTTTGTTTGTAACATGAATCTATGATCCATGCACATACAATTTAAAACAACTTATTGTGGGTTGAACAACTTCTATACCTAACTAGCAAATGTGTATGCATTTGCAATTGCAATAGAACCCAATATGTAAAACAATCGAACTTCATATAATTGCTAGACTAGAGTTGTTGTACGTATGATCGAGCATATAGCTCATGCCTTGAGTCATATTCAAGAAATCTACCATCAATGGGGAGAAACGGACAAAAAAAGAATAAAATACTTATTATATATATTTAGGTACATATAGATAGATATAGATATATTATATATAATATACGGTGAACTGTTGGGATCGTCCCTCGTACATTATTGCTAGGACGGAGCGCCTAGGCAAAGCTGCTGCACGCATATGCCAGATTTGGCCCTTTTCGTTGGAATGAGATCGTCGGCAGTTGGCTTCACAACAATAGAGAGCAGTTGGATGAAGGATGGTCGTCCGCTCAGATCGGACGTCCACGCGGAGTGCACGCACGGCTGCCTCTTCCGCTCCGGCCCAAAACGTGCCCACGGCCCAATACAGAGCGATGAGAAGCCAACGAGCTGCTGCAATATATAACACAGAGAAACGGCGCCAAAGCAAAGACTTTTGGAGGGAAAATGGACTTCGACAAGATCGTCGTCGTCTGAATGTGAGGTATGTCGATCTCCTCCCTTCCCCATCAGATTGCTTCTTCCTCTGTTTCCATGTGACATTGCCTTGAAATTGATCATTTTTCTGTTCTTTGGGTCATCAGCTATTTGGAACGAAGGAGCTCATGCAAGCAGATCGTTATTTTTAGCCTCCCAAAAACATATTCTGCAATTCAATGGAAGAAGAAAGCGACACAGCACATCATGGATCCAAGAAGTAAGTAATGCAGATTCATAAATTAATTTGTATCTAAACAATCTAGCACAGTTATCTAGTACAATATACTGACAACTATAAGTAGCACTTGTTTGTTCAGTACATTCTTTAGGTCCAAGATTTTTCTATTATAGATGGATGACATCTTTTGCGTTCATTTAGTAACCCGACAACAAGAAGTAGTCTTATACATGTGTTATTTATCCTTTTTCAACAGAGAGGATGTGGTGACTTTTTTGGTTCCCCATGTTGGCATGGAGTTCAGAAATTCAGAAGAGGCTTGGATGTTTTGGCTTACCTATGGAGGTAGTTCAGGTTTTGAGGTCAGAAAAAGATATACAAACAAAAGACAAACTGATGGTAAGATTACATCATGTAGATTTGTTTGTGGAAATGAGGGTCGCCGATCGCATGATAAAAGGGATCATTTAACAAAGTGCCCTTGAGCTGAAACTAGAACCGGTTGTCCAGTTCGCATGACTATTGTATTGGATCGAACAAAGGACAATTATAAAGTGACTGATCTGGTTTTAGAACACAATCATGTCTTGCACGTACCAGAGACCTTGCACTTGATGGCGTCGCAAAGAAAAATTTCAGATTTGCAAGCCTTTCAAATTGAAACTGCCGATGATGCAGGAATTGGACCAAAAGCTGCACATGAGTTGGCTTGTGGCCAAGTTGGAGGACCACTCAATCTTAGCTACACACTTCGTGATCACAAGAACTATCTTCGTACCAAGCGTCAGCGAGAGATGGCATATGGCCAAGCAGGTAGCATGTTTAAATATTTTCAAGACAAAATTGCTGAAAACCCATCATTCCAGTATGCATTGCAAATTGCAAATGGACTGTGACGAACAAATTTGAAACATATTTTGGGCTAATGCTAGGATGATTATAAACTATGCACATTTTGGTGATGTTGTTAGTTTTGACACCACTTTTGGAACAAACAAGGAGAGCAGGTCTTTTGGGGTCTTTGTTGGATTTAACCATTTTAGAGAAACTGTAGTTTTTTGTGCTGCTCTCATGTACGATGAAACATTTGAATCGTTCAAGTGGTTGTTTGAGACATTTCTTAAAGCTCACAATGGAAAACAACCAAAAACATTTTATACAAATCAAGATGCTACAATGGGAAGACGGTTGCAGTAGTGTTTGCAGAAGCATAGCATGGATTATGGACCTTTCATATTATGCAAAATGTTGTGAAACATCTACATGAAGAGAAGAATGAAGAGAAGAATGAAAGGAAGAAGGAAGGGAAGAAAAAGAAGAAGGGGAAGTGAAGAATGATGAGGAGAATGAAGACACACGTATTCTATCAGAATTTAGTGCGTGCATGTTTCAATATGAAGACATAGCAGAATTTGATCAAAAATTTGATCTCATGAGAAAGATGGTGAGCAAGCAAACTTGGTTGGATAGTATATACAAGTTGAAAGAAAAATGGGCTGAATGTTATATGAAGGATGTTTTCACATTAGGAATGAGAAGTACACAATTGAGTGAGAGTTTGAACAATGATTTGAAAATCCATTTCAAATCTGATTTTGATATCATCAGGTTCTTTAAGCATTTTGAAAGGGTGGTGCAAGGAAAAAGGGATAATGAACTAAATTCAGAATTTGATGCAAGGAAAAAGTTGTCTAAAATTCTCATGAGACCACCACCTATCTTGGTTCAAGCTAGCAAGTTGTATACACCTATTATATTTGAAGCTTTTCAAAGTGAGTACGAAAGATCCTTGTCAGTTTGCACCAAGTCATTGGATGCTAATAATGAATATCTAGTAGGAGACTTTAGCTTCGAGGAGGGGTATGAAGTCATTGGTGACCCTTTAAAAGAAACAATTGTGTGCAAATGTCAGTAATTTGATATAATTGGAATATTGTGTGGCCATGCTCTTAAAGTTCTTGACTTAATGAATATTAAGTCACTGCCACCACAGTATCTGTTAAATAGATGGACACGAGAAGCACGTATTGGACCTATACAAGACACCCAAGGAAGAAATATAATTGAAAATACAATGATGCGGTTCGATGCTTCGCTATAGATTGATGTCCCACAAATTTTTTAATTTGGCACATGAGGCAACAAACTTTCCAGATTGCACCATGCTACTAGACAACACACTTGACATCCTTGCTAAGCAAATTCAAGACAAGATCAGTACATATACATCCACTTCTGGGTATTCTGTAATTTGCACAGATGCTGATCCTCTAAATGACTTGTTGAGTAATGCTCGCCTAAAGAAAAAGGAGGTCCAAGTAAGAAGTTCCAAACGAAAAAAAAACTTAGCTTGATAAAAAGCGCAAGTTTAGAAAAAGGACACAGGATAATGCTACCTCACAAGAAAAAAAGGCTGGGAAAGAAACAAGTACTGAAGGTGATCATGGACAAGTACCACAAATTCCAGTGGTATGCTGCTGAAAATCATGTTTTATGTGTTGTCAATTATCCATTATTCCTCTTAACCTTCATGTTTTGTTTCACTACAAGGTACAAGAGGCTGGGGAATAGGAAGTTGCTGCTGCTAGTGATGGACAAGCACAGGCTGCAGCTTACAATGCAATTTACAGCTTCACCCAAATATTGGCTGTAATCCTCTTTCATATATTTAATTTACAAATGTAGACATTATATAGTATTTAAAATGTCTTACTTATTTATCTATTTAATTTACAGGGATCTATCACAGATGATAATTTAGAGCTCATTACTTGAAGATGTTTTAGATATTGATGACCATTAGAGCGCTTTTGTCATTTTGCAAGTAAAGGAGCATCCTAAAAGAATGGAGGGTTTTGTATGACCTTTAAACCACTTTTGCCATTTTGCAAGCAAAAGGAGCATCATGAGATAATGAAGGGATCTGTATGCATATGTAATTCTGTATGAAACAACCTAAATATTTAGCTGTCTATATCAAGCATATGGGTAAAATTGAGAGCACTCATTAATATGCAGTCTGTTAAATTCAGTTGTGTATGTATAAATGCTCTTTATCACCTAAAAAATAGTTCTCAGTGTGCTCTGAATCTTGATCTATCTTTATTGTTACAAAACAAGGGACAGGGAGATGTCTCCCCATCTGCACATATGAAACTGAAATTCTTAGTATATATTTGAAGTATCTCTTTTGCCATTCAGAGATTATAAATTGACACAATAATCACAAAACACTGAAGTTTTGAATTGATGCAATAATCAAACTCAGAAATTGACAGATATTCATTATACTTAATATGCAGCCACAATCACAATTTACACATCAATTTACAATAACTGAACACTCTACTGTGAAGCTAGGCTTCTCACACAACTTTTCTTCACTCCTGCACAAGCAGTATGTGCACAAGGGCGTGTGTAGTGGTGGTCGGCTGGTCGCCCATAGAGCTGTTGTCCTCGGCGACGATGGGGGCAGCAGCAATACCGCCTTGGGGAAGACGCGGGGATAAAGGATGATGACGGAGACAGAGAACGCCTGCTAGGGGTTCTCTTCGCTCGCTCCGGTGCTGAGGAAGATGGTGAGCTCGCTCCGGTGCCGAGGAAGATGGTGAAGGATCAACGCCGGCAAGTAGCCTGTGGTGGCGGATGGAGATTCAGCGAGCAGCCGACGGGATTTGGCGAACGGCCGGTGGCGGCGGCGCGACGGTTGGGAACGAGGAGCACCCTGTTCTTTTTTTTTTCTCTCGTCGCTGTGTTGGACTGGGCCACGAGCACCTATTGAACCGAAGTAGGAGAGGCACGAGAGATCAAATAGCGAGCCGAACCGTGGACGGCCATCATTCATCCGACTGCTCTCTATCGTTGAGAGGCCAACTGCCGAGGATCTCCTTTTCGTTTGGGTAGGAAGCTGCACAGTGCACGCTACCAATAATCGAACGTACGTGACGATGATTACTAACGCTCCAATCCATGAAAGACTTAACTGGCGCACGCGTACTAGCTATCGAGATGTTCACTTCAGATCAAAGTCGCAGCAGCGCTGTGGCTTTTTTTTTAGTTCAATCTGTAGTACTCCGTATATTGCCGTAATCAAACTGCAGCCGTGGATTTGCCGAGTTTTGGAGGACCGGGGAGAAACGATCGTCGCGTATGTGTGCCGGCACGGTGGACGGGCGGGCGGCTACATGCAGCCGCGCCCGCGCGCGCGTCGCGTGTGGTCCGGTGTGGGCGTGCGGCTGCAATGCGGCCGGCCTAGAGATAGCGCGCGAGAGCGGCGCACGCATCAGGCGGGTTTCGATATCTTGTTCATGATGACGACGCACATACAAAAAGCCGCGGTGCCGCGTCACCGTCGGGCGTCGTCGCGTCTGGCCGGCGTTTGGACGACGACGATCGACCCAAGCTAGCTAGCGTGGCGTGGCGTGCGGCACGCAGGCACGTTACGTACAGTAGTGACGGTGCGTCGGTGCCGCCCCAGCAGCCCCCAGGCATGTACTGGCGCGCGCGGCACTCTGAATCGAAAGGCCGGCCGACCGGCCGCCCCGGTCCGGTCGGTTTTGAGATGCGCGCACGCGGCGGGCGCCGCTGAAACGTCTCGAGCTATATAGCTTACCAAATTAGCGACGGCGACGTGTATGGACGATGGGGCCGGTGGGGCGTCAACGAAACGTACGGGCGCTTCCATCCGAATTTAACCCGGTAAAATAAGTTTGGATCATTGGCAAATGGTAAATGGTAAATAATAAATAAAGTTAGTAAATTTTTTGTCAATTTCTAGTGTTTGGATCCCTTGGTAAATAACAAATGGTAAATGGCAAATGACACATATAAAGATAATTATACCCCTAATTATTACACTCTCATTCACATGTCATGCATAGGAGGGAGGGGTATGAGTGAAAGGATTTTCTATTTACCTTTATTTGCCACTCCAAAGTGGCAAATGACAAATGACAAATTTTTGCTCTTTTATCATTTTTTGTCTTGCATGTTTGGATCTATTTGCCAAAAAGTAGCAATTCTTTTACTCTTTAGCCAATTTACCAATTTGTCAAGGGGATCCAAACACCCCCAGCATCTCCAGCAGATCCTTTCTAAATGCTAGGGATGGAAGTTTTGGTGAAAAATATATCATCCAACACCTTATCTAAATGAATCTAAATATATAGACATCCTCTATTTTGAATTTTTTGCTAACCAAAAATAGAAAACAAGAATGACTCTTTAGAGTGTGTATGAGATATAGAAAAACTATTGAAAAATAAAAAGATATACAAAACGACTTTTATGAAAATGACTCTCCAAATAATAATTTAGAGAGCGAGATTTAAAAGACTCTTGAAGATGTTCTAAGCAACGGACCACCATCGGTCTTTTGTGGATGCATGTCCTGGTTTATTTGCCCCACTCGCTGAGAGCTGCTACCCCTGCTTTTTTAGAACTAAAACCTCCAATGTCACCGTGGCCGACACTTGATCCACGACCTCCCCTTGAGACATTTTAATTTCGTCATTCATGCCCCTGACTCAAACCGACGGTTCATTCACTGCTCAAAGGATGCCATTTCTTCACCTCGCAACCATGAAAGCACAATACCATGATGGAGATGGGGTTTGTAGAATCATCAACATCAATATAGCATGGAAATCACAAACTTTTGTAGAGCGCATATGTGTGTGTGTGTGTGTGCTCTTCAAAACCACACACTTTGTGGAAAATACATCTTCAAATCAATAGGTGTTCTATCTCTCAACCGTCCAAAACAAAGGATAAGCCATATGCCCTATGGAGGACTAAGATAATATGGGTGAGTTTTTAATATTGCTAATTTGTTCATTCATAGAGAAACATGATAGTTGTATACTTGTTACTCTTGAAATATAAAACATAGTAGCAACTCTTGATCCATCGAGGCTAAGTTTAATTGTTTGCCTGGGATGAGCAAAGGTTAAGCTTGGGGGTTCTTGTTGACGGTAGATAAGCTATGAAATTATATACTCCAAACACCATCAATAGCCTCGGAAATCAAAGGAAGAACAACATAACATGAGCATACTACAAGAGATTTGACCTTCTATGAAGATTTTTGGATTATGTGAACCTTCTATGACAACAGAATATAGTCACAGAAGGGGTATAGTGACAAGAAAAAGTTTGTAATTATCACAAACAATTGTCACATATGGCTAGGCCTTCTCTGACAAACGGGTTGTGACAATTATAGTCTTTTCTTGTCATTATAGCCCCTTCTATAACTATATTCTGTTGTAATAAAAGGTGTGTCATAATCCTGAAAATTTTCATAGAAGGCCAAATAATTAGTCCCACTTGTGTCTTGAGGTGTGTGATTGCAGGAGATGACATTTGGACCAAAACAAGACCTAGAAGGCCACATAAGAGGGTCGGCCAACCCCCTACGGACCCATCAGACCCTACCAAGGTAGCATGATCCAGGAGAAGTACCTTGGAGTCAATTTCAACCTTTAGATCAACTTATTTGGATAGTTCAAGATGAAGTCATATGGATTCCCAAAGTACTAACAAAAGATCCAGCGGGAGACAAGCAGCAACACTCTCCATGACACATGGGGACACCTTCTAGAAGAAGGTGGCTGGACCTAGTAGTCATATGGGGGTCGGTCGAGCCCCCTCCCCCTCCATGGACCCTCCAGGGTGCCTGAAGAATCTGGCCCTATTGGTTTCAGTGATTAACGACAAATGAAGATTATTATGGCTAATGTGTATTTTGCAGAGGCTAGCCCTATTGGTTTCAGTGATTAACGACAAATGAAGATTATTATGGCTAATGTGTGTTTTGCAGAGGCTATGCGTAGCTTAGCCATAGTGATCAATGTGAATGAGCATCAACGGTTATCACTAAGCCCCCAAGATGGATATCGTTTCAGATTTCAAGGAGACATGATGAAGACCCTAGAGTGATAGGTCTAAGTGCCATAAGGAGATGAAGGTCACTTAGTATAGATAGGGCTTTATTTGATCTTTGACAGTACATTCAAGAGGGGTTGAGACTAGTAGCTTGACTTAGGAGAGCTTCATGACTTAGGTGTGGTGCACACTTGACTTCTTTAGCTCTAAGCAAGCCTATGGTGAATGTAAGATAGCCTAGAACATCTTCCATTTTCATCGCGACGAAAACCAAAGTTGGGAGAGTTGTTTTCTGGGCGACGGACGCTAGAGACCTAGGCGTCGAACGCTGTCCGTCGCGCCAGACAGAGGCGTCAGACGCTGGGGTGTCAGCCCCCGAGCATCCGTCGGCCTTCCAGTAAGTTCCAGTGAGCGCTAGAGAAACTCGTGAGCGACGGACACTGTCTGTCGAGTTGGCGTCGGACACTGAAGAGCGTCCGTCGACCTTTCAGAGAAGGTTGTTTTCAGCCAAGTGCGTCGGACGCTGAGGCGTAGCGTCCGTCGCCCCTACGACGGAGCGTCCGTTGCCTGTTCGAATGAACATCAACTAGCCGTTGGGCATGGCGACGGAGCGTCCATCGCCAACTTAAAGTGTCTGTTTTCTGGAGCCCAAGGCTAGTTGTGTGGGGGAGTATTTATACTCTACCCCTTTCCTTCCCACCTTGCCTTTGCTCATTTTCAGTTGCTGAGAACTCTTGAGAGTGTGGGAAGAGAGCAAGAGCTCTAGAGAGAGAGAGAGAGTGATTTGCGAATCCATCCATCAACGTCTCTCCCTGGTTCATCCAAGAGATCAAGTGTGCATCCACTCTAGTTGTGAGGCTTGATTGAGTCAAGTGAAGGTTGAAGCTTGTTACTCTTGGTGATCGACATCACCTAGATGGTCCGGTGGTGCTCGGAGGAAGGTGATCACCGGAAGGATTGTCGGCGGCCCTTCTCCATCGTCATGTTCATCGGTTATGGGGCGGTTCACCGAGCCGGAGTGGCGAAGAACTAGCCCGTAGAGAGCACTCATCCCTTGCGCGGGATTGAGGGGGAGCAATACCTTGCGAGGTGCTCCAACGAGGACTATGGGGAGTGTCGACTCCTCGATACCTTGACAAAATGTTGTCGTGTCAAGAATCTCTTTCGCTAGCTCTTTACATTCCGCACTTGTTCTTACTTTCATACTAGAATTGTGTAGGGTGTCTTTACTTTCCTTGACTTGCTACCGCTTTCATAGTTTAATACACACTTATGGTAGGCACGGGGTGATTGACATTTGTTTAGGATTTCATATTTGCTTTAGAAATTTGAAATAAGCCAATTTCACCCCCCCTCTTGGGCATCTTGATCCTTTCAGTGCCAGCTTCACCCACCAGTTGGTCACAGACTAGTTTGTCACAAACAAATGTCACATGCAATGTCTTAGAACATCTAGTGGCACTTTGATAACCGCATGTCACAAATGATTTTTCCCCTCTTCATAGTACGACTACCTATTCTAAATATGATCACACTCTCTATAGTGTCTTGATCACCAAACCATAAATGTCCCTATAGGTTACACCTTTGCCTTGAGTCTATTTTTGTTTTCGTTTTCTTCTTTTCAAGTTGGAGCTTGATCATCATCATGTCTCCATTACCACCATGGACTTCTTATTGCTCCATCACTTGATGTGTACCAACATATCTCAATTCACACTTAGATCCAAAGTTTAGTACACAATGTTTCATCAATTATCTAAAACCAAACTAGGGCTTTCAACCGGACCATTAGGTCACATTATTCATAGAGGGACAATTTTTAGAGTACTCACCATATATTCTAGTGTGAAGAATCGAACCAGTCCGGTGGCCAAAAATCATTACTAGAACCTTTCTGGTGAACATAGGATTAGTTGATGGTCCACTAGGGGTAGTGCACTAGATCATGCGGTACACTAGCCTCTAGGTAACCATCAGATTATTCTAGTGGTGGTTCTCACTAGTAACCAAACTATACACTGCCCTTTTTTAAATCCTAGATGAAATTTTGAGCCATCCAATTTAAAGAATGTTAGTCCTATTAGTGTCAGTCTAGTGGCCAGTGCCTTCACAGACAACCCACCATGCTTTCAACTATCGAGTTTATAGACTTTGAATACCATATCATGGCCCAAGGAATCTATGCAACAACAAGAAGCTATTTCACTAGAGTTGGAACATATTGGTTAATATATGGTTTTGAGTTGCATGTTGAATCTAAAATTTTAAGTTCCTTGGAGCATATGTAGCATTGTTCTTTCTTTACTATTTGTTCTTTTATAATAGTTTCATCTATATACCTATTTTTTTAACCTTGATCACTACTTGCACAAGCTACTGTTAGTTTTATGGGTTCCTGTCGATGAAATATCGCCAGTAGTCCATAGAGGGGTATGTCCACGGTGGTAGAATAATCGGTAAAGGTGCGCTAGACGGCGAACTCGATGGTTTCGCGAGATGGACACGAGATTTTAGCCAAGTTCGGCCACCAAGGATGGTGTAATACCTACATCCTGCTTTGTTGTGGATTATATTAATATGTGATCATGTTTTTGAGGGGGTCTGTGCTCTCCTTATATAGATCGGAAGGCAGGGTTATAGATTTGAATCTAATCTCTAGCCGATTACTTTCCCTAACCGAGTAGATCTTCATCCTTGTCAAGCTTGAGCTTTCTTCTACGGCAAGGCATGCCTGTTAGTAGATCTAGACATGCCCTTGGGCCTTGTGCTTTGGGTCATCCTGCTTGAGTCGGCCTAGTTCCCTCCGTGAGGGTATGGGGTTTTATTCCCCCACAGTTCCATCCAATAACTATGGGTTTAAATGACTTAGCATTCCATGTTGTGGTCATGAATTTTCCATGATATCCATCAACAATGCATTGCCTGCTGCTACCAACATACAAATTAAGAATCCAGCCAAGATGAATGACTCACCGATTGCAATCTATCCAAACTAGTGACTCATCTATTATGTAACATCTAACCAAGAGATCCAAAGTGGTGACTGTCACACCCAATTTTAAGAATAAAATTGAATATGAATAACTCATGTGTTCCCAGAGATCAATCACACACATAAGCCGACAAATCTTTAAGTAGTACCATCACTGAGTGCTTATTACATAACGAATAATATTCTTAAACATAACAGCGGAAATAAAGATAGCTCTCGCGACGAAGCTCCACTTCACAGGGAACGCCGACTGGTTGACCACTAGCCTAGTACTCCTCACGGTAGTCTTCATAGCCATCTGAAGGGATTGAGAAAGCAAGGGTGAGCACTTAAAGTACTCAGCAAGAGTAACATAGGGTTATGAAGCTCAAAGGCTGACACTGTCTGTACTGCGGTTGCTTTTAACTTGGTCAAGTTTTACCAACACTTAGCTTTAGTTATGCATACCAAGTTGATAAACCACATGATACGATTAATAAGCAACATTAATAATTAAACAACATGATCATCTACACTGTGAGTTTTCCAGGCCGCTCGTGACCGTGAGCACGACTATCATGATAGATTTACACTCTGTAGAGGTTATACACTTTACCCATAAGCCGTGTAGCCCATATGCCCGGGTTTATAACTCCCAGAACACTGCCAAGGTGAGCGGGCAGGGTACACTATGAAGTCGTTCAAAAGTCTTCCCAACATGTCGACAGACCCTACGGACCCAAGGGCAAGGGGTATGTAAAGCCCCTACTCGATGGTACCTTTCGAAGCGGTATCCACCCTAGGCCATGCCCTACAACCAGCTCGGCAATGGTGCCTTTCATGAACTATCAACATGTCGGTACAAATCTCCATACTTGACTAAAGCCAGAGCCATATAGCACTCATGGTTGCATTATTATCCCAGTTTTTGCCCTACAGTGGAGTCCTATTCCATGCTGCTACAAAAGCAAATTTTATCTCATTGTTGCATATATCATTAATCAATATTTGATTCAATATTCATCATGTAAAGCATAGCAAAGCTACCCATATGCATAGAAAACCCATGGTGACAAGGTACAAGGTAACAAGCTATGGTATAGATCTAAATAGGAATCAA
Source organism: Microstegium vimineum (assembly GCA_022036555.1). NCBI lineage: Eukaryota > Viridiplantae > Streptophyta > Magnoliopsida > Poales > Poaceae > Microstegium > Microstegium vimineum. The sequence goes on along the minus strand of CM039119.1, from coordinate 57,260,233 downwards.
ATTAGACACATGCAATCATGACTAGGTGAATTAGGGTGAATAGGTAACAAGGATGATCCCATGTTAAACTTGCCTTGATCACAAAGCTCCTGGTGATCCTGATCTGCTGCAAAGAACTCTTGCTCACCGAAGATCTCACCGGCTGTACTCGATCAACATCACCACGCAATCATCCGAACAATCATACACGAAGCAATAAAGATATGATCATAACATTACACCATCAACAATAAAGAGGTTATGAAGAGATTATAAAACAGATCTATATTTTACTACGATCACATAGACACGAGAATCACGCTAATCGGATCTAAAACGATAAAGCTATAGATTAAACAAGATTTTGAAAAGGGCAAGATTAAAGCATTAAAATAATTAATTTACTTTGATTTTCAAAAGTAATTAACATAGATGAAATCTATACTACTGGATAGAGCATAAAATTACGGATCTAACACAACTTAAACGGAACGATTTGGATTTAAAACGAGCAAATTATAAGCATTTAAAGTTCAGTGGCAAAACTGTAAAATAGGGGTTTTATTTAAAATTGAATTAAAACAGATCTGAAAAGGGAATACGCTTTCCAGAGGGAAAAGCGTAGTGCTGAAAGGCGCTTTAGGACCGCGGGTTGAGAGACCAAAACCCGAGGGTCTCTTTAGCAAAATTACCACCCGAAGGGTATCGGCCAATCTGGGCCGTTGGATCTGATGCCGGTGGCTCAGATTAGATGAGGGGAAGAGGGGGCGGCGCTCTGCCGGAGCCAGAGGCCGAGACGGCGGCGCCATGGGCGGCCGGTGGTGGAGCTCGCCGGCGGAACCCGATAAGGAGCTCCAGTGCTCGTTTTCAAATCCAGAAGCACCGGGAGAGAGAGGAGAGGGAGGAGAACTCACCTAGGGGCTCGGTGGGTCGCGGGGACGAACGAGGACGGCTGGCGACAGAGAACAGCGGCGGCGGCTTTCTGCAGAACGACAGCGAGGTCAAACGGAGCGCAACAGAGAGGAAAAAGAGAGGGGAGAGGTGTTCCTCGGACTTGCGAAGTCGAAACGGAACTCGAGGAAGCTTACGGTGGTCAGAATTGCACGGAACGGCGGCTCGACGGCGAGAACAGAGCGGCGGCAATGGCGGCCGGTGGCGCTGCTGCTGTCCAGGGCTAGGTGAAGCGCAAGGCGATGGGAAAGACGGCGCGGGGGTCGGTGCTATTTATGGCGGGGTCAGGGAGGGAGAATCCCACGCGGGCACGCGCGGAAACCGCGGGGGAGGCGGTTGCGGCCGCGGCGGCAGGCAGAGTCCGGGGTGGACTCGGGGAGGAAGAAGAGAGGGGGCGCTGACGGGCGGGCCCGTGCTGTCAGCGAGAGGGAGGAGGGGACGGCGCGGTGCGGGCCTACGGGGTGAGCTGGGCCGCGGCAGGAGGCCGGCCCATGCGGGAAGGGGGAAAGGAAGGGAGGAGGCAGGCCTGCTGGGCCGAAAACAGAGAGAGGGAGGGAAAGGGTTTTTCCTTTTTATTTTTATTTTGCTTTTCAAAATTGATTTTGAAATGTTTTCTAGGGTTTTGCAAACCAAGCAACACAAGAAAAATGTAGAGGCATGATATGCACAACATGTTGAACCCTAACATGATATTAGTTTTATTATTTTATTTATTTAAATTCTATGCTCACAGAAATGCTTGAAATAAATCAAATTGAATTTAAATTCAAACCTAATTTCTATTTCAAATTTTTGGGTGTTACAGTGACTCATTGCCTTTGACTTACGCATCATGATGCATCCAAAAGGATATGGGTATGCTCCAATTTAGAGTAGCTTTTGTGGAAAGAAGAATCTCAAAATTACTTAGAAGGGATGACATCGTCATGCTGGTAGTATTAGTCATCATTTGTGGTTCTTGGTCATGTTCTATTGGTTGATCGGGTGGAGGAGAGCATGTGGACTTTTGAGGCATGTTAGGTGTTTAAATACACTATTCATCATCGTATTTTGTAGGAGGACACTAGAGTTTATTATAGACTTTAAACATCTTTACTTCGTGATACTAGTGAATAACGGAAACAACATTAAACTATTATGTATAGTTGTAACATTAGTTGTTGGATAGTTTTGAACCGCGTGTTGAGTCTAAAACTCTAAGTTTCTTAAACCATATGTATCATGGTTCTTTCTTTCTTATTTGTTCATTTATTGTATTTGTTTGTATGTACCTCTTTTAAAACTTTGATCATTGCTTCCACAATTTATGGTTGGTTTCATCGAACAAACTATGGGTTTAAAAGCCTTAGCATTCCATGTTGTGGTCATGGATTTTCCATGATATCTATCATTAGGGCATTACATGATGCTACCAATTTACCAAATTAAGAATCCATCCATGATCAGTGAATAACCCATTGTGATGCAACCAAACTTGTGAATCATTTATTACATAATATCTATCCAAGAGATCCAAAGTGATGACTCATTGCCTTTTATTTGTGCATGCTTGCATACTAGTTCGACATTGATTTTGTGGAAAGAAGAATCTCACAATTGCTCAAAAGGACTACAAATCATCATTCTAGGAGTATTAGTCATCATTTTTTCTGTTGTCTTTCATTTGTTATTGCTTGAAAAGTCATAGGAGAACATGTGGACTTCGAAGGGATGTTAGGTGCCTCAAATACACTATGTACCACTTTATGTCTATTATAGACTTTGAATATCTTACTACATGGTACAAGTGAATAGGGAGAACTACATCAAGATATTTTTTTAGAGCTAGAACATTGTTGATAGTTGGTATTGAGTTGTACATTGAGCTTGAATTCTATGTTGCTTAAAGCATACATATCAATATTCTTCCTTTCTTCTTTGTAATGGCTACTTGTACAAATGTGTTATAGAGTCCAGAACTTGGTTTTACTTTATATATGTATGACTTCAATCATATTCTAATGTACGATTAATATTTTCTTTGACAAGAAGAATAATGAGAAAGTGATGTAAATTGTAGGTGGTCAATGGATAGTTGAGGAGACAACCTAGAATGATCCATAAGGCTTTGTATACACATGATATATAATATGTAACTTTAGTCGCTACAAGGATCCATGGTAAGTTTTAGAGTTCCATTCTAGGATCCCAAAAGTAATAGCTTCTGAACTGGCTCTACCACATCATCAATGAACTCCATGCACGTGACGACACAGGCACACCAAAGAATCCAGCCAAGACCAGTGACGTGGACTCATCTGTCTCTATTGATGCACGCCCGGTGCATCTAATGGCATATATATGCCACACCATTGCCAGCACAGTGATGATCAATAAACTGCTCCCGTGCTCCTTTTGCGACCACACGAAGAAAGGTCCATAAATAAATGCACGTATGCATCCATATGCCAGCCCAGCTAGTCACACATCATTCTTGGCCTCAGTTGGATCGTGTGAACTAGCCAACCATTCCATCATGAGATATCCCCCATTCCACCTTTGCCAATATAACACTCGTCGTTGGATGCATAGGTGATGGTCCTAATCGTCCTACACTTGTGCATCATGGTAGGTGCCACAAAATATTTTATTTTCCTCGTTTTTATTCACCACAAGAGACATGTGGGCCCCAATGGCTCCAACACGCCGCGTGCATCACGCGACCCTTCCACCTACCAGTCCCTCTGCCAAGTGCATATATTGACGAGAGGTCGGCACCGCTGCGCAATCACTCCTACTCCTACTATTGTTGAAGTCGGACCAAGAGTTATCCTAAACTCCAAAGGTGTGAAGGAGGAAAGCAACAAGTGGTAGGACCTGCTTGTTCCTATTTGTTTTCTTCATTTCTCATGTAAATTTCTTGAGATCTTCTCGATGTTCATCATCATATTGTGCTATTTTAATAGATGGTGTGTGATTCTCTTGTTGTTTTCAAGTGTTTGTTGCAAAGAATCATCTTCTTGGATTCCATGTGCATATAGTTCTTTTTCTCCCTGATATCTCTCTCTTGTATATACTTTCCTCATTTGATCCATTTCTCTCTGACTGCTTCTTTAAGTTTGGAACATGTATAGATTTCTTGGTTTTTTGCATATGCATATGTGAGCAAACTATTTTGTCATCGCCTTGCTTTGTTTGGGTGCATAGGCGGAGGGGACTTATTTAGTTTTGTGTATCCTATTGAGCATACTTATTATCTCTTTCTCACACAACTCTCTTCTCTATGTTTTATTGCCTTGCTCCTCTTTGTCTTCTAGATCAGATCTCTCAGAAGACATCAGAATCGAGGCAAATAGATATAGAGTATTGACCATGTCACCTCTCTATGACTTGGATTGGTTGTCAGTCACAAGAGAGTAGAGTCCAACAACGGAGTTAGCTGCCAGTCACATAGCCTATTGCATGAGGAAAAGGGCAAGGAGGTCCGGGAGGGGTAAGTTGGTGTGATTGATCTATGTTGTTTGCTTCTTATGGCAGCCTCCTCATCTGCACCCTGCTATAGGATCGGTGACATACAAATGCATCCACAAGGCTCCTCTATGCAACAAAAATCCATGATTGGTCCCAGTGATGTGGCATCATCCAAGAAGAAGAGGAATCCGCCAGGCCAACCAAGTAAATCCCCTAATCTGAGCTACCACTTGAATGACATGATTGATAAAAGTTGTCTTGTTGTATTCATTGAACAATCTGAAGATTTCTTATGTGGTCTAATCGATTGACCATTTGATACATATGTGCATAGAACCTGGTGCGGAGGTGGTCGCGCTATCACCGCGGACGCTACTTGCAACGAACCGGTTCGTGTGTGAGGTGTGCCACAAGGGTTTCCAGCGGGACCAAAACCTGCAACTGCACCTACGCGGCCACAACATGCCATGGAGGCTAAAGCAAAGGAACTCCAAGGAGGCGCGTCGGCGGGTGTACCTGTGCCCAGAGCCAACATGTGTGCACCACAACCCATCTCGGGCACTAGGTGACCTCACGGGGATCAAGAAGCACTATTGCCGCAAGCATGGTGAGAAGAACTTGAAGTGTGACAAGTGCAACAAGCGCTATGCTGTGGAGTCTGACTGGAAGGCACACTGCAAGACATGTGGCACCCGCGAGTATCGCTGTGACTGCAACAACATCTTCACCAGGTTTGTTCCTCTAATTTATTCCGGACCATTGATAGCGATGATGCTTTTTGCATTGATTTTTTTATAGGGATGCATATATGGTGAAATTTAATTATGTCCATTGGTTTGATAATTTGGCATGGATGCATATATCTGTGCTTGGATTCTAGCTTGTTTGTCGTTTCTTACTCCATTTCTTTATTGATTCTTTTGCATGATTGTGTCACGATGGATCTGTTGATGAGAGGTGATGTGATGCCTTAGAGTTTGGGTTGTCAATACTGTGACCTTGTTTGACACAACTCAATTTCACTAGTGAATGAGTTTTTGGCTGTTTTGGTGAGTCATTTAGAAAAAAATAACTCTGCATGTAGATTTCATTAAAACATTCTCTCACATAATCCCACTTAGAGCCCATAAATATGAGGTGATGTTGTGAAAAGCTACAATAGTGTGAGAGCATAATTTAAAAAGCTTCATTTAGTTAAGTTGTTCACAAACGACTCATTTGGCAAAGAAAAGCTTCAAACAACTAATGGAGCTGGTGGTGAAGCTATGCCAAATAATCCATAAGTAACATGGTGCTTGGTTTGAGGAATGAGGTATATGAGAGTTCATGATTTTCTCACTGACATTTTTGTTTGGTTCGTAAAATGAAAGTACCTCATTTCTGGCATGCTAATAATTAGTACTATTACGAGAGATGAAGTTATATTTCATAAAAATAATAAATAGACTATTAATGTACCACTTCATTTATAATATAGCGATTCCTCATTGCAAACACCCTATATAAGATGGTGTAATGTGCATAGATTTTGCTGATCTAGGATTCCTACACACAAGGGTTGCTGGAGATATATAGGAAGGTGGGTTTAATTAAAAGATGGATTTGTGCTTGTTCTAGGTTATTAGAAAAAAAACTAGGGCTGATTTCTTGATTCTTTTATGTGAAATTTAAGCATGCACTTGGTTTGCACGGCCTAGCTAGTACTTAATCGGTTCTAAATAAATAGATTCCTAGAGTTATCTTAAATCAAACTTTTTGAATTTTGACTAAATTTCTAAATAAACACTAAGATTTATATCAAATTAGTATTATTAGATTTACCATAAAATATACTTTTACATGGTAAAATATATTTTTACATGGTGCTTACTTTATGTGATAGATGTTATTTTTTATAAAGTTAGTAAAAATTAAAAAAGTTAAAAAAATTTATTGTTGTAGATTCTAAAAATTGATTTATTCAGAGACGACAGTTTGTACTCAGTCAAATGTTAGGTTCGCAAGGGTCTACGCTCATTATGTCTTCAGCATTGCACCAGTAATTATTACTCCATTCAGTATATTTAAGAACAGATAGCAATTGATTCACTAATTTAATGTAGTAGCTTCCTGCCACTTGTAGAATTTCTGCTCCATAAATAAGTAGTTTTCTGCCACATGTATAATTTTTTCTCCATAAATAAGTAGTTTCCTGCCACTTGTAGAATTTTCACGCAATAAATAAGTAGACTTCCTTCTAGAAAAAAGGATATTGATCGGCAAGATATTATTGGTTTAATAGTGTATTAAGCAGTATCATATTTTTACTCATTCAAGATTCTGTATGTAATCTTTACTTAAAAAAACATTTCCACACTTGATTTGCACTGATTATTTTATAAGATATTCTTAAAATCCTTCCGATTCAAGAAATTTTACAAATCGCTTAAATACAAATATGCATGATGATATATATATAAGGCAAAAACACGCCCACCCATCCTAATACATGCAACAGACCAATTGAGCAAGCCAACTAGAATGTGCCCAAGCCAACAATTCCCACCAATAGCTTGCATGCGGATCGAGAGAATCTTTTCATGATTTGAATACAAATAATACAAGAGTTCTCATCAAGCATATATCGGATTTCAAATTTGTTTGAAGCACGTTGTGGGAAAAAAAATGTGCCGCTCAAAATGAGATTCACATGGGCTATATATATTTATGAACTTCCATAAAAATGTATAGTTTCGACTAGTAAAAACACCATTGGAATCAGTAAAAACTAGAGCTAGTCCAACCAGCAGCAATACCAAATATCAATCAGACCCAGTTCAAAGTAGTCAGAACATAGTTTCAACCACTCAAAATCCAGTTAAAACTAAACCAACAGCAATCTAGCTAGTTCCAGCTGGACTCATTTATAACCAGCAGCAATCCAGTTCCATCTAGACTCTGGTAGGAGCTTGTTAGTTGGTGTTGACCACGGAGGAGTTGGTGGGTTGTTTCCAAACTAAATAATGTAATAAGTATTGAAGTTCATAGTTTTTAAGGTCTAGCCATATCTTGCCATAAACGATATATATGTTTTTTTTCATGCAGAACTACTTGTTATTTTAGCATCTAGCTTGCATATGGAATTCGGAGTCCTTTTTTGGCTGTTTGCATGATTATGTTTTGCCATATAACTGTACACCTAATATAGAATTCTTACTGCCAACTATATACATTAGCAATTAACATGGTCTCTATTATTTTTTTTGTGAACCACGTAATGTTGCCACTTTCACCAATAGAAAAAAAAGCAGGTATATTTTTGTAAGCCCAGACCAACAATAACCTATAAAACAACGGCTAATTTTGATTTGAAAACGAGTCTATCTTGGCATTTGATCTTATATTGATTGTTATGTTATATTTCTCTATCCTAAATTATGAGATGTTTTGATATTTCTAGACTCATAATATTTACTATAAATTTAGAAAAATCAAAATATCTTATAATTTAGAACCTACAGAATATTATTTATTCACAAACAACGAGAATAATATTTTCTAACGTCCTAATAATTTCTTTTATCATCACAACGTACTGTTGGTAATATCAAGCTGTACCTTATTTTGACTGTATATACTCGCTGTAGTATCTCTAGATTTTGAGTTTTTGACTCTAGCTTCCATCCATGTACGCATGCAGGAAGGACAGCTTCATTACCCACCGCGCTAGCTGCGACGTAGCACTAGCACTGGCACCAGATCTTCAGACCGTCGAGATGCCGCCGCTGGGCGCCGGCGGCCTCTACATCGACTCAGGCAACGATAGCCTCAGCAGGCTCTCCGGCGCCCCAGCCCACATGCATGGCTTTGCAGATCAAGGCCAGTCCTCTTCAGCAGCTGAAGCCTCGCAGCTGTTTGACCATGTCATGCCATCCTACTCGGGCTCCTCCATGTTCCGTTCTCAGCAGGCGTCAGACTTCTCGTCGTCTTTCTTCCTCGGCGGCGGCGCTCCTGCTACCAACCAAGACTTGTCTGAGGACGGCGGTGATCACTCCGAAGGCAGCCAGCAGGGCGCTCTGCTCCATGGCAAGGCGCCCTTGCATGGCCAGCTGATGCACCTCCCCGAGCAGCAGTACCAGCCAAGCAGCAGCAACAACGCCGTCAACGTTAACCTTATGGACTATGTGTTCTTCTCTAGCAACAGCGGTGGCGCGTCTGGCAGCCAGGGCCCTCTGCTCCACGGCAAGGAGCCCTTCCATGGCCATGACCTGATGCAACTCCCGGAGCACCAGCAGCAACCAGGCAACAGCAACGCCAACGTCAACCTCCCTAACCTTGGGTTCTTCTCCAACACCGGTGGCTGGTCTGGCAGCAGCCAGCAGGATGCGCGCCTTATCATCCAAGATCAATTCAACAGCGGCGCCGGCGGCAGCAACATGGCGTCCATCGGAAGCCACTTCGGCGGCGGCTTCCCTTCCGGCCGCATGTACAACTCATCTCCATCTCCATCGGCCGGGCTCTCGGCTACTGCGCTCCTGATGAAGGCGGCTCAGATGGGCTCCACGTCGAGCACCACCACCCGCAGCGTTCCCAGCGCGCTGCTCCGTGCAGCCGGCTTCACCGGCACCGTCAGCGGCGGCCAGGGGACTACTAGTACTAGCAGGGCAGCAGACGAAGAAGGGATGATGTCTCACGAGGCACACTTCCATGATCTCATCATGAACAATCTGCCGTTAATGGGAGGCGCCACCGGCGGCTTCTCCGGCACTGCAGGGATGGCGGGCGTGGACGACGGCAATCTGGGCACAAGGGACTTCCTCGGCGTCGGCAGGGACGACGCGGTGGCGCCGCAGGGTCTCCACATGGGCGCCCTGGACCCGGCCCAGATGAAATGGTACATGTGATGGATCAGGCCGGGCCGGAAATGAACAACAACAAGAAGAGATATATGCAAGAAGGAAGTCAACAATAAACTGAAGATCATGCACGTGAAAGGTGTTACCTTTTCGCATGCATGGAACGGTAATAATAAGCTAGTGAGTGACGATCAGAGAGATCGAGTAAACTTAAACTAGTTTTGTTTTCGTGAACTAATTTCCGTTTTTCATATGCTGCCATGATCGATATGGCTAGCAGGACTGCGTGCAATGCAGCTAAACTTGTTGATTTCGTTATTTCGGTACAATTTCGTGGTGTTTTTAAGTGTTTACTGTTTTGGCTGGAGACGATGGTCTCCCAGGCCGGACCAGACCAGATGAATTTAAGCACAATGTTTTGGACCTTTACTACCTGTTATCTCTCGTGCTCTCTTGTGGATATGCTGTGCGCCATAGAAGACTATATTTGTTGTCTTATGATGGGCTAATGCGCCGTTGAGCCCACGGGAGCGACCGATCGAACGAGAGGGAGCTAAGCAAAACTGCTTCCTTTTTTTTTTGGCTCGTGCTCCTGTCTTGCGCACGGTTGATCAACAGGAGTGTTTCGTTACCGACCGTGTGGAGCGTCAACAACAAACGTGGCGTAACTATATTTGGAAGGATCTACCGTATACATCCATGTGAGGCACGTACATCTGAGGCACATCGAGAGTTTTGCTAGGGAACATTTGGAAGTTGCTAAATGCTACAGAACAAAGGGTGACTGTCTGGAGAGGATCAATAGTCCACGTGAAGAGAGAGAGAGAGAGAGAGAGAGAGAGAGAGAGAGGACCAGCTAGCCTGCCCGGCGCGCGGCCTGGTGTTCGCTGCGTGCTCTGCTACTGTTACACACGGGGAGCCAGGGAAGAAATGTTCGTAGGCGCGGTGCGTGCTGTGTAGTACTCGTAGTACATTGTACGCACGCCGTCGTGTCGTCGGGTACCAGTACGTTCTCGGAGAGAATGAGAAGGGAAACGAGCACCCCCTGATCGGTCTACGCTTGCATCACAACATAGGTGTCCGTGTCTCGGAATATTTTCTCTGTCCTCCTTTTTTTCACCCGGCGGTGCGAGAGACCTGCGGGGCCCGGTGGACCCCACGCGCCGCGTGGGCCGTGCGACCACTCCACCTGCCGGTCGCTGTCCATCTCTCTCTGTTCCAGCTGAGTCTGATCTCTCTCGCGCGCGCGGCCCGGCCCCGGCCCCGGCCCCGGCCCCGTGCATCACACATATATGCCGCTGCGCAACCACTCCCACCACCACTGCTGCTGCTGCAGCCCTCTGGCCGGGACTGGGAGATATCCCTAGGAGAGCCGCGGAGGAGGAAAGGAAAGCAACAAGAGCAGCGCGGTAGGGCTCGCCCTGTTCCTTCCTCGTGTTTGCTAGCTTCGTTCCCGTTGTTCCTCGCGCAAATCCCTCGGCGTTTTCTCGGTGTTCATCATCTTGCGGCGCTATTTTAATCGAATCCTGCCTGCCGGTGTGTGCCCGATTATTCTCTCGTTGTTTTCAAGCGTTTGTTAGCCATCTGCAGCAGGTCCGATTCGAAGCGCTAGCGCTACTAGACTATTGCCTTCCCCCAATCTCCATCCCTCTCTCTATTCTGGTCGATCTGTTATTAGTTCCTCGTTTCAGCCCAGCCGCCGGCCATTTCATTCCTCTCCACCCGTTTGCTTCGTCGTCTCTGAGCTTTGGCACGGCGGGTTGGTTTGATTTCTTGGTTTCTTGCGGCCGGGCCGGGGCGTGTGCGCGCGTGTGTGAGTGCAACCTGTTTGTCATCTCGCTTGCTTTGTTTGCTTGCACGGGGAAGGGATGGATATATGATGGGTGGTCTGTTTGGTTCGTTGTGGCCTGTTGTGGCGCACATACGCACGGGGATTTATCCATCGATCCATCTCTGCTTCTTCTTCTTCTTTGCTATCTAGCTATATCTAGAGCTCACTGCTGAATCTTGTTGGTCATCGTATTTATTATCTCTTTCTCACACGCTGTCGTCGTTGGTTTTCTTTCTTTTCTTGCTCCTCCTCTTTGTCCTTTAGATCTCTCGATCACTGCAGACACAAGACGCCGCCGGAGTCCAGGCAGATACATACACGGTGCCGCCTGCCTGCCATGTCGTCGCCTCTCTCTGACTCGGACTGGTCGTCGGTCACCTGAGAGTAGAGTACAAGAGTCCAACGACGGACGGAGGCAGCTTCTGCCAGTAGTCACGCAGCCGCCGGTCCGTGTTTTCTTTCCCTCCGAGCTGAGATCGATGGCCGCCGCCTCGTCCGCGCCCTTCTTTGGGCTCGGCGACACGCAGATGCAGCCACAGCAGGGCTCCTCCTCCTCCTCTCTGCAGCAAAACTCCACAGCCGCCGCGGCGCCGCCGCCGCCCAAGAAGAAGAGGAACCAGCCAGGCAATCCAAGCAAGTCCCTCTCTCTCTCTCTCTCTCTCTCTCTCTCTCTCTCTCTCTCTCTTGGCCCTAGCTAGATGTGGTCTTGTTATATATTTGTTGAACGATCGTCCATCCGATGGATGAGACGATTAGATGATTTAATTCCCTTTGTTTGTTGTCTGATCGACGATTAGATGATTTAATCGCATACATAATACACAGGTCCTGACGCTGAGGTGATCGCGCTGTCGCCGCGTACGCTACTGGCGACGAACCGGTTCGTGTGCGAGGTGTGCAACAAGGGGTTCCAGCGGGAGCAGAACCTGCAGCTGCACCGGCGTGGGCACAACCTTCCCTGGAAGCTGAAGCAGAAGAACCCCAAGGAGGCGCGGCGGCGGGTGTACCTGTGCCCGGAGCCGACGTGCGTGCACCACGAGCCGTCCCGGGCGCTGGGCGACCTCACGGGGATCAAGAAGCACTACTGCCGCAAGCACGGCGAGAAGAAGTGGAAGTGCGACAAGTGCAACAAGCGCTACGCCGTGCAGTCCGACTGGAAGGCGCACTCCAAGACCTGCGGCACCCGCGAGTACCGCTGCGACTGCGGAACCCTCTTCTCCAGGTCCGTCCGTCGTTCCTCGTTCTTTTTCCACCGGCATGCCGATGCCGCGCCGGCCGCTCCGTTCCCGACCGGCATATGAGCTTTCTGCTTGCCGTTTCTTTCATCCATTTCTTTATGGACTCCTTTTTGCAATGCATGATTGTGTGATTGTGTCATGATGAGAGAGCCGCGCGGCCGTCGATGATGTGATGCGTTAGGGTTTGTGCTGTCAGTAGCTAGCGCGCAAAGATGCTGTGAGTAGCTTGCTGGTTTGGGATTCCTGCGCTGCGCGGGGCTAGCTGCATGCTGGACATAGAGAGAGAGAAGGCGAGGTTGAGTTCAGGAGGACACTGGGCGCCGGAGCTGCTGCTCCCACGTGAGCTTCTCTTGTCGGGAGGGGACTGGAGATATGCGCGCAGGCGCAGCACTCTTCCTGACACGGTCATTTGACGGCTGTTCCTAGCTCTTTTCACCTCGTAATCCACGCCCCGCGACTGCGAACTCACACACACTCTCTCTCTCTCTCCTCCCACGCAATGCAAGCTTGCATTGCATCCCCACCTGTTCACGAGATGCGTGCATGGCGACTTGCCAGAGAACTGGCCGGGCTCACACGCGCTCTCTGCCGCGGTGCTGCCTCCGGTTAATTGTGTTTCGTTCCTTCTCTCTCGTTTTACTTGTCACGCACAGGCCTGTATTGTCTGTACTACAGCTCGTTTGCATTTGTCGTACGTACAGTAGTACACGTACGTTTTCTCTTGGTATATGGTGTACAGTAGTACACGTACGTTTGCATATATAGCTGCATTAGAGACTTCACTTGGTGGGCTGATTTCTCTTTTTATCGATCGGGAAAATCTTTGTGCTGATTTCTTTATTCGTTTCTGTGAAATTCAAGAATTAATGATGTTAGTTTGCACGGCCAGTCAAATGTTATGCTGCCAAGCGTGCTCATTCTTCTACCTACAACATTGCTAAAGTAATTATTATGTTACTCCATTCAGTACATTTAAGAATGTACAGATAACATTTGATTCACTAATTAAATGTGGTAGCACTAGAAAAATTAAATAAGTACCTAGCTTGCTGGCACTTGAAGAATTGTCACTCCATAAATAAGTAGACTTCCTGCTAGGAAAAAGAGGGTATTAACTGATTGGCTAGCTATTACCCCATCTGTTATTTTTTATAAGACACGGTCTTCTAAATTATACTTTGATTATTTATTTATTTTATATTGCATTATTTATACTTATAAATTTATATTAATCGGATAGTACATTTAATTACAAATCTAACCATATCAAGTTTATGTTATAAAATTAAAAATTATCAACTAAATTATTGGTCAAAGATTTGAAAGTTTAACTTTTTTATATGTGTGTGCGTCTTATAAAAGATAACTGAGGGAGTATTGATTTAATATTAAGTAGCCTATTTTTATTGATTCTTGATTGTATATGCAATCTTTAATTAAAAAAGGTTTTGTTGATAAATTGTTGGTTACTACTAACTCTGGTCAAAAATATCGGTCATACTTTGACTTTACACTCTTTAATGTGTATCTTTGACTGCTATTTTTCTAGAAAATATTTTTAAACCCATCAAATTTAGAGACTTTGCAAGTTTTTTTTAAATATGAATATACATAATAGTTTATTACATGTTTTGAAACTAAATAATGTCATATATATATATATATATATATATATAGATGTTGTTGTCTATATTTTTTTCATTGTTGACTAAATCTTGTTCTACTATTATGCGAAAAGCAAAGCAAATGATGCATGAAACGCTCCCCTAATCAGGAAGATATTGTGGTTCCATATTTAGGTTGGTGGTAGATGTTAATGGTAGGTATGGATATGGATGTTATCCTTTTGAATTGAAATTGGTGTTACGACATCAGTTGTATATAATTTCTTATAGTTTGAGACAAAGTTTGAATATACATGGATACCTTATATTTTAGGACTAATTAAGTATTTTTTTAGCATCATGCATATGGAATTAATATAATGTTAATATCTTGTTCTTTTTTGCATAATATTTTCATATACTCTCTCTGTGTCTTAAAATACAAGGTATCCTAGAAATTTTAGGACCTTTTATGAGGTAAAGCAAATGCCCTCATGTAACCCTACCTTAACTATGGAGAGATATTTAATTTTTACATGGTGGTCATGATAGACATCAATTGTAGGTATGCATATGAGTGATGCCTTTTGAAACTAAGCTTGAGGGTTATTCATCCAGAACCCTCTTGTAGTTAGGGACAAATTCTAAATGCATATACAGCTTATATTTCAGGATGGAAGGAGAGAGTAAGTCATATACCTACATATTGCCAATTATTTAAGCAGTTAATATCACATGGTCAAGTATTTTTTTTTGAACCACGTCCACGCAATGCTGCCACTTGCCTACAGGAAAACAACATATATATTTGCAATGCAAAGCCAGATAACAGCCTAAAACAACATCTGTTTTTTATTTTATTCCTGGCATTTGATTTTATATCGGTTTTCATGTTCTATATTTATTCATAAAAGTCATGATTTTTTTTGAAATCCTAAGATATCATTGCAAAGTTTGGTAAGCTAAAGCTGTATGTACTCTACTCTTAATTATATGTATATTCGTTGTAATTTTTTTGGCCTTGTTTGAAACGTGAGAATTTTTCTCTGTTCCTATGTTTTTCATGTGAAAATGAACTGATTCCATTAAAACAGATCCTTAGATTTTAACGTCTCTTCCTTCTTTTTTTTCAAAAAAAAAATAACTCTTCCATGAACACGCATGCATGCAGGAGGGACAGCTTCATCACCCACCGCGCCTTCTGCGACGCGCTGGCGCGTGAGAGCGCGCAGATGCCGCCCCTGGGCGCCGGCCTCTACGTCGGTCCCGGCAGCATGAGCCTCGGGCTCTCCGGCGCCGCCGCCCACATGCATGGATTCGCAGACCAAGCTGGCCAGTCCTCTTCAGCAGCAGCAGCAGCTGCGCAGTTTGACCACATCATGCCATCGTCTTCGGGCTCCAGCTCCATGTTCCGTTCTCAGGCGTCGGCCTCCTCGTCACCTTACTTCCTCGGCGGCGGCGCTCCTCCGGCCGCCCAGGATTTCTCCGAGGACGGCTCCCAAGGCAGCCAGGGCCCTCTGCTCCACGGCAAGGGGCCCTTCCATGGCCTGATGCAACTCCCCGAGCAGCACCAGCACCACCAGCCGGGGCCGGGCAGCAACAACGCCGGCGCCGTCGCCAACGGTAATAATAGCCTCCTGAACCTTGGGTTCTTCTCAGCTGGCAACAACAGCGGCGGTGGCACGTCCTGCAGCCACCAGGACGCGCGTCTTGTCATCCAAGACCAGTTCAACGTCACCGGCAGCGGAAGTGGAAGCGCAGCAGAACATGGCAACTTGATGGCGTCCCTCGGAAGCCACCTCAGCGGCGGCTTCCCTTCCCTGTACAACTCGTCGCCATCGGCCGGGCTGGCCCAGAACTCGGCGACGGCGCTCCTGATGAAGGCGGCTCAGATGGGCTCGACGTCGAGCGCCGCCAATCACAACAACGGCGGCCATACTAGCGCGCTGCTCCGTGCTACGGGCTTCAGCGCCGCCGGCAGCGGCTGCCAGGGGACTACTACTACTGGCGGCAGGGCCGCAGCAGGAGAAGGGACGACGTCTCACGAGGCACACTTCCATGAGCTCATCATGAACTCTCTCGCTGGCGGCGGCGGCTTCTCCGGCGGCGGCACTGCAGGGTTCGGGGGCGTGGACGACGGCAAGCTGAGCACAAGAGACTTCCTCGGCGTCGGCAGGGGCGCGATGGCGCCGCCCGGGCTCCACATCGGCGCCCTGGACCCGGCCCAGATGAAGTGATAGATGATATCATCAGGGAGCTAGGGAATGAAGAGCAAACAGCACAAGACGTACAACAACGACAAGAAGAAAATGCAAGAAGGAAGTCAATAAACAGGCGATCATCATGCACGTGAAGGCTAGCTTTCGCGCGCATGCATGGAAAGGTAAGCTAGTGAGGGCCGATCTGCTGCAGGGAGATCGAGTAAAAAAAAACTTAATCTAGTTTTTGTTTTCGTCAATTATTCCCGTGTTCATATGCTGCTGGCTGCATGCAACTTGTTAGTTTTCGTTCATCTCCGTACAATTTTGTGGTGTTGTTCCAATTAAAGTGTTTATTTACGACTGTTTAAATTTGGCTGGAGATATGGTGGCCTGGTCTCCCCTGATCTGAGATTCTGATGTCGATCAATGCAACAAGCTCATCATGTGGACGCCGGGCCAGAGACCAGAATCTAAGCAGGATGCTTTGGACGTTTACTGCTTGTTGTCTCGTGCTCTTCTGGATATGCCTTTTCTCGTTCCATGATGATGATGATGTGGATGTGGTGGTTATATTTCATGTTGGTTTCTTCTCTGGGTCGCGCTGCTTTCAAAGTTGAAAGGGGACGGACGGCTGGAGGGCGGAAGGGGGGCAGCAGAATGCAGAAAGCATACTAGCTAGGCATTGATTGTGGCTTTTTTGCTAGGTCGATCAGGATTCAGGACTTCGGGCAGAAAGAGCTAGGCCAAGCAGATCCACCAAAAGCACGCATCCCAGTGCATGCATGCCTATGCTTGCCTAATACAGCTGCTTGATGACTTTGTTGTCCCGGCCTGCGTCTCTCTCTCTCTACTCAGATTGTTGTAGTACGTAGTATGAATAAGAGGCTGTAGCATGCACATACATCGAAAGTTTTGCTAGGGAACATTTGGAAGTAGCTAAATGCTACAGAACAAATGGAGAAGGTCGGAAGGATTTGTCCACGTGAAGAGAGAGGGAGGGAGATGCATGCAAAGTCTCTGCAGGTTCAGGACCAGCCAGTTCCGGTGTCTGCTGCTGCGTGCTACTGCTACCGAACAGGGAGTCAGGGAAATGTTTGTGGCGATCGATTGGGTATGAATCTACACTGCATAAATTCCTACAAAGAGCGTCTGCTGAGTACTCCGTACATTGTTTCCGTGTAGTACAGGAAGGTACAGTATAAGCCACGCTATGTACAGATAATTTTCGGAAATTGAAGTACGGCCTTTTACAGTGGTATGTACCCTCCTACAACTGTAAAGTCTGCAGCCTGTGTTGGGAAGATATTTACTACTACAAGATGAATGAGTTTTGTTGAACAT
The DNA here is from genome assembly GCA_022036555.1 of Microstegium vimineum. Classification (NCBI taxonomy): domain Eukaryota; kingdom Viridiplantae; phylum Streptophyta; class Magnoliopsida; order Poales; family Poaceae; genus Microstegium; species Microstegium vimineum. Next base: position 57,242,803 of record CM039119.1, on the reverse strand, counting down.
GGAGAAGAAAAAAAGGCTACATAAGCATGGTCTCTATGATTGTTAGTATGAAAGCGTCTCCCGCACTGTCATATTCACTTGAACACCCAGCTTATCAACCTTGGTACAGTGTTTTCTCTCACAACAAAACAACATCAGCTAACTTATAGCCATAAAGCCATTAGTCAAACAGCCCGAGAATCTAAAAAATACTCCCAAAATCATGTTTTCAACCTTTGTAAAATATATTGGGAGATAAATCTCATGCCTAAAAGATAAAAGGTAATTTTACATCAGCAGTCCTAAACTATTCTAAATCACACTAACCCACATTTATACTTTATTTCTCTCTTGTACATTTGCATCAAGAACCGATGTCCTACTTTTTTTTCTTCCCCATGTTGATACTTCCACCTCCAAATTGGTGTGATGATAAGTGCACATAACTTTACGCACACCGGGGTGTGTTTTTTCAAGTACCAAAAGGTTATAAGGTGGGTTTGGGAGTTGTTGAAGATGAGTTTTTTTTCCAATCTTACTAAAATTCCTTGATTTGGAGGTGCTCTTATGGTGTTTAGTGTTCACCTAAGAATAGCTTTGTTTAGTGGTGATCTTTTCTCCTTGGTTTGTTCATGCTTTTCTTGCCTGTTGATTTGAGTTTCCTCCTTTTCAACAGAAATATATATACCAATCAATCCATTGAATCTGTTGGAGTAGGAGTATGATTGGGTAACTGGAAATAATCTTATAATATATGCTGATTAAGCTTGCTCAGTTTTGAATATATTTTTTCCCTGTGTGGCGGAGCAGGTTTTTCGTTAAGAGAAAAAGAACATTACACCACACACGAACTTTGTAAGCCCAAGCTTGCCCAGACCAACACATGCCTTGCAAGGTTATTAGTCTTGCTCTTGCATGCAAGGATCACCAACAAAATTATTCACATTCATGTAATTATATTAAAAAAATCTGTGGCCAAATCTAGCTAAGCAGTAAGCACTGAGAAAGTTAGTAAAGCAACACGACTAGTAGTAACTAAAAGCAACACTCCTAAGTCCTAATGAGCAAAAATCTCCATATATATATATAGCCACCATCCGAAAGCTGGCTTGAGGAACCCAGCCTCACGAGCATGGCGCTTCATGATCACTCCACGACAACCCAAACTTGTCGGCCAGGAGCACAATTTCTTGTACATCTTGTAATCCTTCTTCTCTAACAAAGCTAAACTACGTCTAGATATGATGGTGGTGTCTGGTGTGGGTGGAAAGAGAGGACATGCAAAGTGATAAGTTGGAAAGCATTATCTTATCAACCTGGCATTAATTAAGAATGTACTACTACAGGAACGTTTTTTAGCAAGAGACCTTTTTTTTCAGAGGCGCGTCTATAGTGGTCAATGAACCAAGCTGCATTTGTAAGCCAGCCATCTCTCTCTCTACAAATGCATATTCAGGATGTCTGAAATTAGCAGCCGGATCGATCTATATGATGGATCCCTTTTTTTAGCATAGTAACTAACCACACGATGCATATATTTTTCGTTGGTGTTCTGAATAGCAGGCTCAGCAAAAGAATAGTGCTGGAAAAAGGCTTTGGTCAAAGTTTGGCAACAAGTGATCATGAAAAGTAAAAAAACGAACTGTATCCAAATTTAGTCATGGCCTGAAGTGTGTTGAGTCAGGGTGATGAACTCAAAATTCACAAGAAACGTCGCGCGCGGCGCGCACACAATATATGTTTTAACATAAAACACGTCAAAGGCCGTATCTTCTCTTCTCTGTCCGTTTCCGGAAAACAGAATCCGGCGCGTCGATCGTGTCTGCTGACAAACCGCGATGCCGTCGAGGACAAGTCGCTGAGCCGCGCTGGTGGCGCGCGGCGTACGTGACGTGCGTTCCCGATCGATAGATCTAGCTAGCTTGTGCGCGATACCGAGCGACCTACCACTTCGTCCTCTTGCCCAAGTTTGGCCGGCGTCCAGCTTTTAGCCTGTGACGATGATGATGTGAGTAGTTTCCCTGAGCCCAAACTGTGTTGTGTTGTGTGTCCGCCCGCGCGGCCTCGTGGTCGTGGAAAGCCGAGCCAGCAGAAGAGAAAGGCGTCGCCGTCGCCAGCGTGGATTGCCCGGTCGCCCGCAGCCCGCAGGCCGCTGCAGCTGCTGCTCGCTCGGGCGACGATTCACACGGGCAGAGATGAGGCGCTAGCCGACGCGTCGCGCGCTAGCTTCTCAGCTTCTGCCCCCCTTGCTGTTTGGTAAAAAAAAAAGCAAAGCGTCGTCCAGCGACTCAGTGGCGCGCGGCAGCTTTTACTTTAGTTCCCCCAGCACTGTTCCTGGATTCTCACACAGTTTCCCGACACGGCTCGCTGATCGATCTGCCGGCGTGTAGTACGTACTACTCGTAGGACGGAATTCCGCTGCGGCCGGCGCGGTGTATCTGCTGAACGTGCTGGCTGGCGTGTTGCTCATTCATGGGCTCCACTACGTGCCGCTGCGCATGCAAGCTGCACCTGCACCTGCACAGCTGCCCTAGCTAGCTGTCAGTGCATGTCACGAGTCACGTTCTATATCTCGGCGACCGGCGGGACGGGCCAGCCACGACGACGACGACAGACGACATCTATGTGTACGTACGTGATGAAGCATCGGCGTCTTTCCGCCGCTGCCAACTTGCCCCTGCTGCGTCGATCTGCAGCCTTTGCATGCATAAGCAAAAGGCTCGGGAAAGAGATCTGCACTGACTGCCACACATGCGCGTCCGTCCTCTGCCGCTGCAGGCTCCTCCATGCAGCCGATGCTTTGTTCAAAGCCCTGGGACAAATAAAAACGAGTGCGACGCGCGTACTGCGCCTGCCGCCTGGCCGGGCCTGGGCGCAGCGACACTACTTTCGATCCACATTATTGGCCGCCGACGACGATGCGTCATGGCTCTTTGCCTTGGCGGCTTGCCGTCCAACCCGAATCTCCGGCCGGACGGGTCGTCCCACCGCGCGCGTCCATCCATACAAATCAGGAGTACCACACATGCGCGTCGTCCGCGTCACGCGCGTGCTCCAGCCAGCTGCAAAAGGGATTTTCCATATATGTGACCTCCTCGTGCACGTACGGTTACGGACTTACGGCTGGCCTGCCCCCCCCCCCCCCCCCCCCCCCCCCCCCTAATGCATTGGTAGCAACAACTCGCGTACACCACCGCGGCATCCACTGTCTTCATTCTTTAAATCCCGGAATAAAATAAGTAAGTTTCAGAAAAAAATATGAACACCCATGGCCCCGTGCCAAGTAGATGGTGTACAGGTTTCACCACAAGGATTCTGACCAACTAAAATAGACTCAATTTGCTATGTATATCATCTTCTTTGTAATACGCTTTTTCTCCTTCTCAAATGACAGTGCAATGCTCCTGCAAATCTTCTAAAGAAAGCACCGCGAGGTCTAATTTTCTTTCTTCACAAGACTCATAGGGATATGCAAGACTACATTAAAAAAACACAAGTGATATGATTCTAAGTGTGCATTAATTGGATTATACATTTCCTACACTATAGGTGCTTGAGATTTAAGTTCGCTCTCCTCTGACGATGTATGTGAATTCAGGTTTAGAAGCTCTTTGAATGCATGGGAAGAAGATCTTAAGGAGAGACAGACCAGCTAGGCAGATAAGGTGGGTGCAAGGGTGAAGTAGCAAAGGCAGAGGTAGATGGCGGTTGTGATGAGGGGAAGGGGGGACACGGAGATGGCTTCGTAACATCGGGTTAGAGCATCTCCAACAAACTACCTAAACAAACTATGTATCTTATATTTGGGTAGTGAAAGTAAAAAAACGCACTACAAATAACTACCTACTAAACTACCCAAATTTATTGGCCAAAAAAATCCCCCTCCCGCTACCTACTTTATGTAGGGCCAACATTTGGCTACCTATTTTCTTCCACTCAATTGTTCATCCCCGCGCGCAACTCTTTCTTCCCCGCGCATCCCATCCACCGCCACCAGGAAGCCGACGTGACCCCTTCTCTGGTGAATCCCTCCCCAGCGGTCTCCCAGTGGTGCCCCCACCCGGATCCGCCCACCCCAGCGTGACCATGGCCATGGATCCCTGGCACCAACAATTCTCCTCCCTTCGAGGCCCTCACTGATGTGCCCCTCCCAGTGGGCCTCCCTCGCTGGCAAAGCCCCTCCCCAACGCTATCGAGATCCTCCCCCGCGCCCATAGGCAGTTCTTGCCGGAAGAGCTAATCCCCTCTGACGTCCTCTTTGGTCGGGCACTTCCCCCACGGACGACCCTCACTGGCAGCACCCTCATTCCCCTCCCACGACGACATTCATCGATGACAACAAGGAGAGCACGAGGATGACTTGTGGGTCTCACATGTCATTGACTGTTGAACTAAATTTGTGTGTCATGGTTTAGATAGTATTGTTGGAGACAACAACAAAATATAGATAGTTTGTTTTGGGTAGTATTATTGAAAATGCTCTTAGCACAATAGGAACCAATAGGGCAGGACATGACCGAGAGGTTGCCAAAGGGTTTAAATGAGCGGGAGGTGGAGACGAGCTTGTGGACTCGCAACCCTACACGCTGAAGAAAATGACAGTAGGTTGAAGATAATCTATCAGCCACACACGATTAATTAACATTCAATGGCTATATATGATTGTTGAGAGAGAAAAATGATGCACCTAATGTATAGCATTTCGCTTTGAATCATTCCACTTCAGTTTTTTAGCACTTGTTGTCGTTTGTTAAAAAGTTATCTCCGCAGAGAGAGAGAGAGAGAGACTACGTGGCTACCGACATATGGCACGGCAGGAGACGAAATAATTAATCCACTATATGGGCTTCCTTTAATTTCCAATCTGTTGGGCTCTTACGTGTGGATCCACCAAGCCACAAATATGGGCCAGCAAACTAAACAGGCTCCATCTTGTTCTTAGGAGTTAATACAGCCCAGTACTACTATCTTCTTTTTTTTATCTTTCTTTTTATTTTTGGCTTTTTCTCTAGGAGCACAAGTGCTATCTCATGTTATTTTCTCGCATCCAATAGTATTGTGACGGTAGTACTAACTTTGTTACCGTTTATTTCTATGTGTGATTTTTTTTGGCCCGCTATGTCAATGGATAAAAACAAAGACCACCAGAAGTTCTTTGCATGTGTTACTCACTTCACAAGAGTGCGATAGCATTGTTGTCTCTGGTTGATTTATAAGCAGCTAATAGTTAGCTGGCTAATAATTTATTTATAATTAAATTATTAATCTACTAACTATATTAGCTTGCTACTTATTAATTATATAGATGGTGTTTAGATATAGTGGTTGATTTATAAGTAGCTAATAGTTAGCTGGCTAATAATTTATTTATAATTAAATTATTTGTATCTACTAACTATATTAGTTGGCTACATATTAATTATATAGATGGTGTTTAGATATAGGAGTTAAAAGAAAGATAGAGTTATTGATTTTTTTTTCTTTTAGTGACAATAGATGTATTTCCCGTGTGTTGCTCTTTTTTATTGATAAGGCTTATCTCTAATTACAACGGCGCATGAGAGATGGCCAGATGGGGTTCCTATTTATTCCATGTGCCACAGTGTTTCGAAAGTCGAAAAGTTTTTTCCTTTCCATGTGCAGCGACATAGGACAGATGGGAGTTGTGCCTAGTGGGTCAGGTGATTGGCTTTGAATTATAAGACGCTTTGATTTTTTTTTTAAAAAAAAAATAGAGCGTCTTATAATTTGAAATGGAGAAAGTATTAGATACATTTTTAAAAAAATCAAAGCATCTTATAATTTGAAATAGAGAAAGTATTAGATACATTTAAGTGCACGTCTTTTTTGTTAGTTTTAGTTTCTAGTATATCCCTAGGTTAAGTTTTTAGCAACCCAATTCATCCCTCCCCTCTTGGGTAAACATACGGTTCCTTTCATAGACACAAGTGCGGTTGGGTTATATGATATCGCATATAATTTGTGGTGCGTAGCTACTTAATGCTACGACTTCCTCTAACAACAACCACAAAAGATATTGCCACATTGCCAAATTTCAACATTTTGAATCCAAATTTAGTGCATATTTGAATGTACACACATTAGATTCAAGATCAAGAGGTTGTTTGGTTTCTTTGTTGAGCCTTGTCTCAGTTTGTTGAGCAAGAAGTCAAATGTTAGCAGGTGCTTGAATCCTATGAAAGCTTGCCTAGAGGCCTATATGGGCAAGAATTTTCCTTGCTTTCAAGGGAGAGGCAAATTAGCTCACTCCTTGTGTACAAGGATGGACTAGCTTCCAAAGCGAGGCATGTGTACCAAATGGGCCCAAATGTTTTTAATGATTGTTTGTAGACTAATAATTCAATTTTGATATAACTTGTGTTTATGTGGGTCAAACCTTGAAAGTGCAATCAAGTCCTAATGTGTGTTTTGGTGTTGATGACCACCTAATTTAAGGACTAATGAAATTTATCAAGATGATAAGCAGGAAATCATAAAAGGAAGATGTTGTACAAGTCATGGAGGTACCCTAATTCTAATGATGGCTATCCAAGCTCATCGAGGTTTAAATCATTTATATTTTGAATATTGAGTTTAGGAAAAGCCATACTATCAAGGGGGATTCTAGGACAGTTGGTCAACTGTTAAATCAAATGCTCATATTTCAATATTGACATCCTCATACTTATCCAAGACACCAGCCAAAATCTTGTCCACAAATAAGTGTCTGGGCTAGGGCGGCAGTGCCACCCATTAAGGCCAACAATGTCGCCCTTTAACATACATGAAGAGTGGCAGTGCCATCCTCTGGGTTGACAGTGGTTTGAGTTAAATTTTTACAGGCCTATTTACCCCCTCTAGGCTTCATAACCTTCCAGAAGATCCTACAAAACTTTAATCATTTATGCATGTGTTTGTTCAATTAAATACATAAGTTTGGATAAGAACCAAATTTTGGACTTACAAAGATCATGAAAAACTAGCATACCCAAAAAAAACAATACACACAAATGGGGAGGCAAGAGGCAATGTGGGCCTATTTGCTTCAAGGCCTCCAAGGCAAGGAGAGCACTAGGCATAGATCTCCACCTAGAAACTCAGAAACCAACACCTTAGGGAGCACTAAGGCATAGGAAAGTTTGTCGGTCTTCGAAACAAACAAGCCTTGTGTGCGTGAGATAGAGGGAAGGAATACGCACTTGTAATTTGTACAATTTCTTTTCCCTCGTGTAAAGTTTTGTTTCCTTTAGACGCACTAGGAGTCATGCCCGCACACGACATTGCTGTGGTGGTGCTACTTTATGTTGTGGCCAAACGGAAACGTCTTGAAATTTAATGTCCTTCCTTTTCTTCTCTATCACCCTTCACTTGTCCTTCTTGTGAGCCTTCTTACCCAACAAATCTCTACAACATCCAGATTTACTTTGGGGCAAGGAAAGATTTGGAGATTTCGGCAATCAGGCATAGTGGGACCTTAAGATGGGGGTGGCTGACTCTGTGAATCCTATGTCGAGGCCAAAGGATGAGGGGGGATATGGTGTTTGTGATCTGGAGGTGATGAGTCAGGATCTCAAAAAGGTAGCAAGACCAGATTGTGGTGAGGTAGCGATCCAAGAGCTTGAAGTGGCAGCAAGAACCTTGTATCTCAACAAGGTTGTTCAATGGGATCTCGAAGAAGAAGCAAGCCAAGATCCTAAAGCAGAGACGGCGGTGACGAGCTTGGATCTTAACAAGACATCGATATGGAATCTCAAAGAGACAACAAGCCGCGAGCCCAAAGTGGTAGGGACTACCTTGGATCTCAATGGGCCATCGAAGGGGGATTTGAAAGAGGCAACAAGCCTAGAGACTAAAGCAGCGGTGATGAGATTGGATCTCGACAAGGCAATAAGATGGGACCTACCAGGCTTAGAGCTCAAAGCCATGGTGGCGAGGTGGGATCTCAATGGGGCCGCATGTCTGGTTCCCAAAGAGGCGGCGACGAGTTGGGATCTCGATGAGGAGACATGCCAAGCTCTCAAAGCATCGAGGATGAGTTTGGATTTGGACAAGGATGTTGAGTGGAATCTTGATGAGGTACCGAGCTTAGAGCCGAGTTCAGAATTGGAAGATGATGCAAAGTGGAATCTCAACAAGGTACCAGGCTTAGAGCCGAGTTCAGATTTGGACGAGGATGCCGAGTGGAATCTTGACGATATGCCAAGCTTAGAGCCATGTTCGGATTTGGACGAGGACGTTGGGTGGAATCTCGATGAGGTACCAAGCTTAGAGCCGAGTTCAGATTTGGAGGAGGATACTAAGTGTAATCTCAACAAGGTACCAGGCTTAGAGCCAAGTTCAGATTTGGACAAGGATGTCGAGTGGAATCTTGGTAAGGTACCAGCATTAGAGCCTAAAGAAATGGTGGACCACCAGGAACCAACACGAAAGGTCTATGTGAGTTTTTCCTCTCACTTTTTTTCTTTGAGATATATAACAAAAAATAGAAGTTTTCTTGAAACCTTTTTTGTCACAAATTTGTGGATAGAATTTGAGAACACCAACACTAAAACTCTTTCTACAAACAAAGCTTTTGGAAATATTTGCCAAAAAACACCTGTCAAAGTTTTCAACAAATATACTATGGTAAAATTCTTTTGGATTCAAGAAAACTTTCATATTTGTTTTAGAAAGGTCTTAGAGAAATGTAGAGGGAATGTTTTTTTTTCTAATTTACCTCGTGATGTGTGAGATACTCATGCTTTCCAATCATAAATAGGCTGACATTGTTATAATGGATCAATGGTCAGAAGTTAAAGTCGATGAGGATATTCCTAATTAGTGATATCATGCTCGCTATCCAAGTCTGCCATATTACACTGAGATTATGGAATTCTTAGGGAGGAACAATCTGCATATTATTTGTTTCAATACTACCAAAAATGATTATTTGTGTCTAAAGTGGTTACAAACTATTAAATTTAATGCCTAAAACTACTGAATTTCGTGCGAGGCCTATATTTCTGTGGAGATATAGCTTCTTCTGTCCTGTACTTAATTTTTTTACAAGTAAGCAAAACATTCGGATTGGGAATTTGGATGGCTAACTTTGGTGGGTAAGGGTTTTGTTTTGTAAGAAAATTTGACAACACAATGGCTGCAATCACTGGGGATAGTAGTTCATCGTACCGGGGCCCGTATGTTTACAGGGCTGAGATTGGGAATAAGACTGGGGCACGAAATGAACATAGATTTTGCCGAACCCAGCCCAGTTTCTTCCAGGTTTGGTGTCTGGGTGTCTGGTCTGGTGGTGGCGAGTGACTGGCGTGACTCGGCGAGGTGTCACGCCTTCTCCTCCCCCCTCTCATCAGTCATCTCCTCCCCCTTCTCTTCTCATCCGAGCCCTTCTTCCTCCGCCTCCCCTTCACACCCCCATCTCGCCATACACTTCTCCACTCCTCCTCTGATCACCAGCCGCCCCCGCCTCCGCCTCGATCCCCTCCGATCCAATCCGGTACGTGCGTCGATCCATCACCTGATTCGCCCGTCGGGCTGTACCAGATCGGATCAAGGCCTCGTGACCATCTGATCTTACGACTCGGCGCATAGGAGTTTTAATTTTATTTTCGTTGGTTGTTGATTCGTCCAAGCTTCACGGTTCTTACAATACCTTTTTCTGAATTTTGCAGGTTTTTTCCTTGATTCGGCGCGTAGCAACCTGGTCTGTCCAATCCGTCTGTGAAGAATTTTTCCGTATTTTTGTTTACCTCGCATCGTTTCTGCGAAGGATTTCCTGTTCGTTTGGGGGAAATAAGGCAGCGTCCTTGATGTCTACTGTCGCGACCCCGCCGCCGCCATCGGCAGTACAAGGGAAGGCCGCCAGCCGGAATAAGCGCAAGTACCGTGCCGAGCCACCAACCGCCGAGTTGGGCCCATTCGGGCTGGAGTACCCACTGACGGCGGACTGCGTGGGATTCGAGTTTATGTCGCCCGAGAAGGCTGCCATGGCAGCAGCGGCAGCTGCCGCCGAGGGTGTCAGCCTTGAATTCCTCCAGAGCTCGTGCGAAAACTGCAAGGATCTTCACCCTACTGCGGAGGAGTTATTGGAGTGCCAGCGATATGTGAATTGGAGCGACCCAAATGAGACGCAGCTGGAGGAGATCCTCCTCAAGAGTCTGGACACCACCTTTGACAATGCTGTGAGTCTGATCACCACAATGGGCTACTCTGAGGCTGCTGCGTGGGCTGCCGTTGTGCGGACAGCTGCGCAATACAACTGGAGGGAGAGCCTTGCTGGGTTTGGGGAGGCAGCGGTCGAGGTTCTCAAGACGGAAGGGGACATGTTGCCAAGGGAGGGTGCCTCTGTTGAAGACATGAGGAAGATTGAGCAGGCTGTGCTTGGTAGTATGGTTACGCTGGTAAATGAGGCTCAGCCATTCTACACCACAGGCGAAGTAATGTTTTGCTTGCTTATGTCGGACATGAACGTGGCAAATGCCTGTGCCTTGGACTACAATACTTCTTCCCTCCCAGCTGTGGCTGCTCAAGTTATTGCCCAACCAGTCGCGGGAAACTATGAACCTGGTTCACGTTCAAATTTGTCAGTTTCTATTACTAACCCGCAGACTGGCGTTACTTTCCGCGGAAAACTTACCCCAGTGCCAGCTGGCTCTTATGGTGCTGTAAAAGCTGATTCATCAATGGCACCAGCAAGCCTGAATGTATCAAGTAGCAAACCCTCGGTATCGGGCAAGACTCACTGTGTGTTCCCAAATACTGAGCCAAAAGAACACCCTGTTTCTACACGTGATCATTCAGAGGACCAACCATTTATTGCTGCTGCGACACAATCTGCGAAAAATGACAAGCCATCCCTAAGCAAGAGCGGGGGCTCTAAGAGGGACTCCTTGCATCGGCAGAAGTTGACAAGCTTTGATAAAAGTTACCGAGCATTTGGTTCCAAAGGCTCTAGGTCTGGCAAGCATAGCTCTCCGGCCAGCGCAGTATTGGAGAGGAAGTGCAGGTCATTTTCAGATTCTACTACTAGCAACTTGAAGGGCTCATCAAGAGTTGCTAAAGGGTTTGCTGCAAGCATATCTGGATCAGAAGTATCACTTGACCTTTCCTTTACTGGTACCCTTTCCCCTTCTCCATCATTTGATGCCAAGGTAGTTAGTAACTCAAACCCAGCACCTGCTGCTAGCACAGATCTTTCATTGTCATTGCCCTCCTCATCAAGTGATAGTTTGAATGATGATTCCAATACTGAGGGAGTGGACTCTAGTAGCAAAATTAATTTTTCATATGATGAAGAACAGAAGGTCTGGATCCCACAAGATAAAAAGGATGAAATTGTCTTGATTCTTGTCCAGAGGCAGAAAGAACTGCAAGCACATATGCATGACTGGACAGACTGGGCTCAGCAGAAAGTGATGCAGGTTGCACACCGACTTGCAAAGGAAAAGGATGAACTTCAGTCACTCAGGAAAGAGAAGGAAGAGGCAGACCGCCTGCAAGAAGAGAGACACCATTTGGAAGAGAGCACTCGGAAAAAGCTTCTAGAGATGGAGTCTGCAATTTCTAGGGCAAATGCTCAGCTGGAGAAGGCAGAAGCTTCTGCTCGCAGACGTGAGGTTGAGAATGCACAACTCACGGTACAGATGGAAGCTGCAAAGCGACATGCAGCAGAGTCAGCAACAAATATTTCAGAGCTTTTAAAGAAGGATGAGAACAGTCGTAAAAGGTCTCAGCGTTGGGAATCTGACAGAGCCCTGTTACAAGAGGACCTTGCAGCACAAAAGAGCAAGTTATCTCGGGTTCAAGAACAACTTCAGCATGCTAAAGAGCTAAAGGATCAAGTGCAGGTACTAACTGTTCTATTTTTACCTCGTAAGTTGTAACCTTATTTTAATTGGAAGCTAAAATAGTATAATTATATGATCTATGCTCATTTTTTTTATTCATGTGGTTCATCGAAATTTCTTTACTGCTATTATAGTATTATACTTGACTCTATTAGGCTGCGTGCATGAATAGAATAGCTGGGCCAGTTCTTTCTCTTAAAAGTACTAAATTTAATGAATATGATGTAAGGTGTCACTGAGAAACTTGTAAGGTATACTAAAAATGTCTCACCAATTGTTGTGTGATGTGATTCTACTTTTTACCAACACTCCACTATATTCTGTAATAGATAATGATGTTTTTTGTGGCTTGTTTATAGCATGTACATCTTGTGATTGTGTTAGTAAGGTTTCATTTCACACCTTTTTTTTTTGTGTGTGTTCTCACAACTGAAGGAATTGGGGTTGTTGAGATGCTTACGGAATAAATGGTATATAACTGGCTGTCCCAGCTATGACTGCTCTAAGCATAATTAGTATTTCATGGTTAAGCTGCAAACTTTTTTATGCATAAGTTTCTGGAAGAAGTTTGGAGCTTTATATGGTATTTGCACTTAATTACTTGTTACTTGTCAACTGTTTACAGCATTAGATAAAGTTGAGACAATATTGCTTATTTGACTATCTGTATATGATATCTGGTAAATTTCATAGTGTAAACAGATGAAACTACTCCATTGTCTTGTCTCCACTCCATAGCACCTCTATGGTTTCTCTGACCATTTGTCGAGTTTGGCATGTAATGAAAACCTTCCTTATATCCGTATCTTTCAGATGTTGGGATGGAAATTACGAAGATACAGAAAATAACTTGGTACTTCTTTAGATTAGCAAGTCAAGGCAGTGAATAATAGTATAATAGTAGAGAAGCTGCCTTAGCGCAGACTGCCTGTAAACCTGGCTTGAGGTTCGATACCATCCTTTTGCAAGGTTCATTAATGGCCAATATTGTTATTCCTTCTAGAGACTTAAAAAAAAACAGGATATGGGCTTCATGGATTTGTCTTTTTAAATTCAATTCAAATTGATTGTGCTTGCCATGTTGAGTTGAGCGATGATTAATCCTGTGTATACCACTTGTATAGTCTTGTTAGTGTTATAAGGTTGCTACTTGCTATATCTACCTAGTTCGGTTTAATTCGATTCCCTCAACCTCACCTATTTACTTTATAACCTGCCTTCACTATATATCATTATAACTTTGGTCTTCTCTATGATTTCGAATACTTGCAGGCAAGGTGGAAACAAGAGGAGGCTGGAAAGGTTGAGGCAATTGCCCTTGTAACCTCAGAGAGGAAAGAGAGGGAGCAAATTGAGACCTCCATGAGGTCAGAAGAGAATTTGCTGCATCTTAAAGCAGCAAATGACGCACAAAGATACAAGAGTGAGATCCGTGCTCTTGAGCAGCATATTGCACAACTGAAGGTGTCCTTGGACTCTTCGAAGGTTGCTGCCCCCAAGTGGGGAACCGACAATAAAACCTATGCATTGCATCTTTCTGAAGGGAGAAAGAACAGCAATGCCCAAATTTTGTCCAACATAGCGGTACCTCAAGATCTCGATTTTGATGATATACAGCGCGATCAGGAGTGCGTCATGTGCTTGAGTGAGGAGATGTCCGTGGTGTTCCTCCCTTGCGCCCACCAGGTTGTCTGTGTCAAATGCAGCGACCTCCATGAGAAGCAAGGGATGAAGGAATGCCCTTCATGCCGGACCCCCATCCAGCGCAGGGTGTGCGCCCGCCCCGCCGGTTTCTAGATTTCACATATACCATTTGGATTTTACCTTTTTGTTTCACCTTGATTGCTCAGCTTGAGTTGATGGAAGATTGGAGAGAATAATAATGAGGGGTGAGTGGTGAAACTTTGACAATAATACATCATTAAACATCAAACAAGCCCCAATTGACAGTGGGTACTGGTTGGGTTTGTTATATGGATATACCGGCCGCTTCTGAATGCTTTCGTTTTGCTTCACTCTGGTTCTAAACTTCTAAGGCCTGTACTGTTTGGTAAATATGTCGGTTCGTGTGATGCTTGGCGGGAAACCTGTTGATCGATGTCGGTCCATATATCCGACCGCTTCTGAATGCTTTCGTTTTGCTTCACTCTGGTTCTAACTTCTAAGGCCTGTACTGTTTGGTAAATATGTGGGTCTGTGTGATGCTTGGTGGGAAACCTGTTGATCGATGTCGGTCCTCTTCGTTTCGCTGAAATTTGGCTTATGCTGAATGCTTATACTTTGTTATGAGAGAAACATTGTTCCTGTTTGTTTCGCTGAAATTTGACTTATGCTAAATGCTTACACTTTGTTATGAGAGAAATATTGTTTGCTCATTAAAAGTACTGCTGAAGTAGTTTTTTCGAACAAAACAGGGTTGTATTCCCTGTTGTCTGTTGCATTCATCTCTAGCTAGTGAAGTCTTGAATGAAGTGAGCTTCACTCATCTCCTTAACCAGGTCTCTGGATGCCAGTTCTCACGGTGCCCTGGTGCCCGGGAGTTCCATTTCTATGATGCCCTCCAGTTCTCACGGTGCCCTGGTGCCCGGGAGTTCCATTTCTATGATGCGACAGTGGTCTTATTCCAAGCAGTGTAGGCCAAATTTAGATAATCTTGTGAAAATAACTTAAAAACAGGACTTGTTTAACATTGAAGTTTGTAATATGTGTAAATAGCTCACAATAATGCGAATGAGTCTACAGTGGTAGGCCTTTCCAGTGAGACACTACTCATCAAGGTTGCTCACATATTTTTTTTTCTGAAATTCCATAAATTCAAAATGGGACTGATCTAACATTGGAAAATAACATCACTCCAATAAAAATATTAATTTTAATTCTCTTGTGCGTTGGATGTGTATGTGTGGACATGTCTCTTGAGTTCATGGTAGGTGTCTACTCTTGCTCCAACCACAATGTATATGGACCAAGTAATCCATATGTGTGGGCCCTATATAAGTGGTCTATAGTTATGACAAGTAGCACAATGTAGAGATAGAAGAGAGGAGATAAAATATCAGGGACTGTTGGTTGGCTACCAAGGGATGCCACGCCGTGCCGCACCCTCCGTGCCGCAGTTGCGGTAGCCGCTTGCTTCACTGCCCCATTTGCGGCATGCCGCAAACTCGTTTTAGCTGGCTAGTTCAATTTGGACGCCAAAGCGTGCCGCAGTTGCGGCGGCCGTTTTCTGCGCCGCATGTTCAGCAAGCCAGAGACTCGGCACGGCATTTTCTGGATATCGTCCAAACGCGCCATCAATATTTCAAAAAGCATCAACACTCATGGAGAGGTAAGAGAGAGGAGAGGTGGGAGAAAAAATAATTTTCTATTTCTATTGGCTACACATAAGACTATGGATATATTTTACTATGAACCACTATATAGCCAGAATGTGCTCAGCTAGCTGAAAGGAATATTTTATTCTCATTGGACTATTTTTGCACCACATTATGGTTGCTCTAAGGACCACTCAAGGTCACCTATGTGGCAACTTGTCGATGCTATATTTAGAGTTGGACATATTTATTAGGGCAGTTCTAACTTAGAAAGAGAACCGTGTTTCTATAGAGTTAAATAAATGATACGGCGACTAAATAAAAAACTGATTTGGCAATCCCTAATTAATAAAGAGAAAAATTGTGAAAATGGGTTTCCATCCGGAAAACAAAGCTAACTCAACATCTTAGACGATGGAAAAAACTCTCGACTTGAAGGACCACTCAAGGTCACCTACTCCCTCCATATTCAAAAAATTTATCATTTAGGACAAGGTTTTAGTCAAACATTGAGAATATAAATCATGCATAACTTTTAAGTTGTCGAGTTTGAAAATATGAAAATCATATCAATAAATTTGTCTTGAAAAATACTTTCATAAAAATATACATATATTATATTTCAATAAATATTTTTTAAAAAATAAACGGTCAAAGTTACACTTTGGAGACCGTACCATTTTCTAAAACGACAAGTTTTTTTTGAGTATGGAGGGAGTATGTGACAACTTGTGAAATTAACGTCGATGCCATATTTAGAGTTGGACATGCTTATTAGGGCAGTTCTAACTTAGAAAGAGAATCGTTTCTATGGAGTTAAATAAATGATAAGAGGGCTAAATAAAAACTGATATGGTAATCTCTAATTAACAAAGAGAGAAAAGTAGTGGAAACGGGTTTCCATCCGGAAAATAAAGCTGAATCAACGTCTAAGATGATGGAAACAACTCTCGACTTGAACTGCTCCTGGCCCTGTTCGTTAAAACTACTCTCGGTTTGTTTCAACATATTTCCTCTTACAGAACATTACTCAATCAGCATATTCTCTCATATAACACATTTTTTCATGTTGGAAGGAAATGAGCTGTTTCTTTTTAGGCGGGTCTTGTTCGCAATGGGAGTTCTGCGCTTATCCGGCTTTGCTTGCCAATGTGCCACCACGCTCGACTGTATGTATTGTCTTGACATACTATCGTAGTCTAGTGGTGGAGAGAACAAGAGAGAGAAAATTAGTGACAAGAATTAATAGCGGGTCCACGTGAAGAAACTGTGTCTAGAGTTTTTTTAATGATCTATTATAGATGTGAGCATCTATGAAAACTACTATAGTTAAGGCTAGGACTACCTCTAATGTCATTGTGATAATAGACTCCCTTAGAGTTGTGCGATCTAACCGTCTGAGGTAGCGGGTAGTGGTTTATAACTTTTGCATCCAACCCCCACTCCCACACATCACACATTACTGTTTGCTAGTATTAATATTTGAATATTTACACATTACCTAATCTACTAGACAATATTTGACCACATACGGCGATTAAGACCCCTATAAGAGCTTCAGTGATCAAAGTGATATGCTTGAAACATGGTAACGAGTACGGTGGTATGTTTGACTATATCACCAAGACTCTTTACCATGTGAACTCTTTCGAAGATTGGTCCGACAAATTCTCAAGACGAATTGACAAAATCACCACATCACTAAATACAAGAGTATTCGTCCCACGAGGAGTCGAACCTAAGACCTCAATCACTAAGCTATAGACATCAACCTACCTATTTTTCTTCTATATATTATGAACAGTTTTCAAGTTGAGAAGTTTGTCTAAAACAAATTAAGTAAATAGATTGTACCGGTCAAGTTGCGTATAACTTCTTTGAAAGACGTTGAATAACAAAAAAAATATTTGTATAAGTTACGTTAATGGTAAAACTTTGTTATATAAAAAATATGCTAGAAAATTTCTGTTGACAAATTTTTATGCTAAATTTGCCCCCCTTTAGTTATAAACAAATGTTGGGTTGCAAAGGTGTTGTGTAATTCCCAAAAAAGGTTATATAGAAAAGTGAAATTGTTATCATAATTTTTGTTTGCTATGACTATGAACAAAAGTTACAAATATTATATAGAAAGCCTCGGTGAACACTGAGTTATACTCTGGTCTCTTATATAAAGAGAATATCTATGTTTATATTGTGCTCTGTGTATATATTTACTGATCGATGAAAATATTTTTCAAACTCATATTATTTATCACCGAGCTTATTCAAGACGAGTCTATGGGCCTAAATTGAAACATTTGGGGAAATATATGGGCTCATCATTGGATTCTCATGTAGGCCCAACACAGCTCCAAGTCGCCCTTCGCCTGCACCTCACTGCCAGACTGCCACCGGCGGCAGTAGCTGACGGCAAGATGCCGTTAAACTGCGGCTTCCTCCCTTTCACAGTCATAGTCTCGTTCACTGCCCGGGGACCGTGCGGCCTACACATCTGACATCCTCGTCGCCAATGGCGGCCCCTGTCCGGGCCCTCCCGCTCCCGTCGCCCGTCGCGTACCCCTGTATGCCCTTGCGGGGCCGCAGCAGCTGCAACCGGCGCCGCGCCCCCGGAGTTCGCGCGGCGGCGGCGGCGGCGGAGTCTGCTTCGCGGGCGACGGAGCCTGTGGAGGTGGTCGGCGTAGGCAGCCGGAAGGACGCCGTCATTGACTTCTGCCTGGGCTCACGCACGCTGTCCTCCACCCCCATCCGCTTCTGGTACGGAACCGACATCGAATTCCTAACTCCAACACTGCACTGTCTGGTGTTGTTCAGGTGACACGTGATTTGTAGAATTGGAACCCCATATGGCGAATTGATCAATTGCCAAAGTCAACTTAGTGTCTGAATTTGATTTCCACCGGTGAAATCTAACGTGGAATCATCGTTGTGTGTTTCTCCATGATGCTACAATTGTTTTTGGAAATATGTACGTACTCCGTACTCCGTACTTTGCAATTTGCCTTCCTGTAGTGCTTTCGGCCAAATAGAGTGGCATAACATTACTGTGCTGTGATTTTGGTGATTTTTGCTCACCATCAGTTTTTTGTTACTATAATCATTACTTCTACAAATATATCGTTTGCATAACCAAGTATTAACCTAAAATGTAAGTTATTTCTGTTCCAAAAAAAAAAGGTAAGTTATTTGACATTGTTAATTTGAAGATTTTCTGCTTACCAGATTAATATTTGGGGAGAGCAGGGAGTTATTTATTAGATTTAATTGGTTATTTTTGTAGTCATAGTACAAAGAACCTTCCTGCAGCATATGGAACCTTTTTTTCTTTGATGGAACCACCGAAATTAGTATTACAAGCAAATGCCTTGGTGAACTAACCCATGGTCCATTTCCTAGTACATTGTTACACTATTTAGTGCGGTGGAACATTGGTTCCTTTACAATTCTGCAGAGCGCAGACTGCAGTAGGAATTAGAGTTGTCTCCAGTGCACTAAATAGTAAATACTTCTAAAGTTTCAAACAGAAGCATGAAATATTTGGGTACTAATGTGTTAATTCGTGAGCTAATTAAGGACTGCATCTTGTACCTTGTCGCTTGATGTACTCGCATTCTTGAAAGAGTACATTGTTCCATCTATTTTCGCAACAAATTCAGTGTACTGTGCAATTTCTCTTTATTAATCTCTCTTTAATTAAATAGTTGCCCCATTGACACATAAGAAGACTAATCTGCTAGGACAGATCAATTATTTTGTTGAGTATAGCTTTGCATAGAAGATTTCTTTTTTCAAATGAAGTGCTTGTTTGCTATTCTTTCAGTTGTTTTTGCATTTATCTTCTTGCTTTCTTATATTAAAAAAAATCAGAACCATCTCTGAATTTTGTTTCAGGACAGTACAGGTGATGGAAAATTCTAAAGTCCAGTTAATACAAAAAGGTCACGGAACTGGTAGTGCATCTTTCATGGACTCAACTTCTTGAGTTGATTCAACGTTTTTTATGTGTACATGGTTTTGTGGTTTTCATTCTCTATCTACTATCTTTAGCATGAAACTGACACCTCTCTGTTTTTCAGATGCAGTGTTCAGAGACTTGGAACCTCCCTTATTTCTTCATCCCTGCCCGCCTGCGGTTATTCTTGTCTGTGCACTTTGCATCTTTCTTTCTGACACCATATGTTGCTCTCATACTGTTTGGCCTTAGGATATTGAGTGTGCTTAGATATTGTGCTATATCCCTTACCATTCTCTTGTATAATGTTATGAAACACATGCTACAATTATTTTTTGTCATCTGGGTCTGAGATCTGACTGCACATCTCGCTATGACTTTTTAATTTAGGTTGCTAGTGCAGGACAGGATGCTGATCATATTACTGCAATGGAGCTTCTTAGCGCTGTCAAATCTGCTGGTAATCTGGCTGCATCAATATTTTTGAAGCCCTTCTGCTTCGAGGGACAAAGAAGGCAAGTAGAGGTAAAAAACTTCTGTAGTAATTTTTCTTCGTTCCCGTGAACAGTGAACTTTGTGGGTGCAGGTTGCTTGAAAGATGCATACGTTCTTATAATTTACTATTAATTTGCGTCTTCTACAGGCAGCTGATTTGATTGCCAAACTTCAAACGTGCTCAAACTTTCATATTGGTAACCCATTTCTAGCCTACTTTTTACAGCCATGCATTAATGCTTTGCACTATGGCATGAGAGAGTAAAAAAAACTAATAAAAACTTTCTCCTTTACACTGCTTCCTTCTTACTTGACCTATGCTAAGGACTGATATTTCACTAGTGCCTTATGCTCTCGAGTCCTCAATTCCTGGATCGTAAGTTTGTATGCCCTGGTGCGCATATGTCCCACCAAAGGTTGAGATGATAAGAAGAAAATGGATGCTGCTTGACATGCTAAACTTAAGTTTTACAATGAAATTGTGGAACTATTCACTATGACAAGCTAACTGAGTTTTGTCCTTTCAGTAATATAATAACTTCTCTTTGGTGGTGTGGATATTGATGAATGATGATTGGTATATACTCAGTGTATCAATTCATTCTGGAATCTTATGGTGTAGTTCTGTTTGTTCTCCATGCAATATTAACATCACAATATTATTGTAATTAGCAACATCCAAGAACAATGGCTTGTGGTCTACAAAATTACAGTTTCATCTATACTGTCACAGTTACATTTTCATCTATACCGTCACAGTTATTGAAGCTGATTCATTGCTTGAGACGGAAGTGGAAACTCTTGCTGAAGCTTTGGAAAGTGCCAATAATGCTGTCCTGTCAACTATTAGCATGATATCTATCATGATGTCTGTGAGTTTTAAATCCTTCTATGCTGTGCTTTGATATGAAATATTGCACTCTACTTTTTAATCCCATTCTTCTCTAAATATCAGGGTTATAATAAGATGTTCTGGAGTTCCCTTAATGCACAAATTAAGGAAGTCGGTCCTGAGGAAGTAGCCAAGGTAATTAAGATAATTCCTTACTACTAAGTTCCACATCTTGACATTAGCTTTTCTTAAATGGTTCTTACAGTCTACAGCTTAACAGCTACTCAGAAGCTATGGGGAAGCTAGAGTTGGCTTTGGTGCTGGTTATAACATCCAGTCAGCAATTAAGCAGGCTGTCTTCCACTGCCCATTTCTTCGTGGTGGCATAAAGGTGGAATTGATTTTTTTTTTCTGTAACTTTTAATGTGTTTATTCTACATTCTATATGAAATGTTAAAAGGAGAAAGGAAAAAGGAAATTCGGTTATGTTTTGGCATCCTGACTTAAAGGGTGCCTGGGCAAAAAGGCCAAAATCTACTCTACATATGCATCAATGCAAGTTGTATATCTGCGGAAATTTGTAGCCATGAAATCTTTGTGCTGCTCTGTTATATTTTGACTACACTGATTTGTTTATATATTATTTTTGTGTAGGACTTGAACAATGTGGTTTTCCTCTCCCTGACAACTGCTCGTGTGTTGTCTGAAAGTGACATGATCTCCATTCTGCACATCTTTCGTCGAGTTACTGGGTTCACCAAAGATATTATATTTTCTAAAAATTCTGAACCTGATTTAGAGCCAAAACTGATAGTAGTTTCTCTTCTAACTATCCGGTAAGTCATCATATAGCAGCTGATGCAGAAAATTTAAATTTAAATAACCTGCCTGATTTTTAATGAGCCTTTTCATTTATCATTCCTTAATCCTAGTCCACGGCTGTAATGTATACTTTATATCATCTTATATTTTGTTAAGTGAATCTTCCAAGCCAAGGATAATCAAGCAGGGCTAAATCTTTGAGTTGTATTGCATCTGTTGACTATCTGATTGATATATGAATAACAAACTGAACCTTTGATCTTGGGATAAATGTATGCAGTGTGTTTTTTAGTAAAACAATTTTAGCAGACATGAGCATGAGTTTCTTACCTCTTGTATGACATGGTAGTATATTCAGCTATTCCCTTCCCATTTCTCATCACATTTTTACTAGACTCTCATCTATTTTACTGGGTAGTGTTATATACTTTCTCACAGTAAACATAACTACTATGGTACAATCTTTATCACCATTAGTGAAGTCTTTATAGTTGTGGTATCTGATGCCTTTTCCACTTTTCATGGTTAAAAGATTGTCCTGCTATTTTATTGGAGAAGGACCTTCAATTTCTCATTGTTTTCCTGAATAAGGGTATATGTGAAAGAACCATTAATTGACTAGTTTTTTTTTGTCAGTTGGTACTTTCTATATTTAGACAGATATGTGCAAAAATAGAGTGTGGCTCTCATTTCTTTCTGATGTTGTCTTATGATGTTATGGATTTCAGCTTTTTATGTGATTCTGGTGTTAATAAATATCACTATAGACTATAGTCTAGCAGCATATGTGGTCTAAAGATTACTACATTTGACTCAATGATTAGATTTAAATTTGTGCTAGGTCAGATATGCTGTTATGTGTTATTCATAGAAAATTAACTTATGTAGTTTTTCTTTACTCACCCATTGGTGATGATTGTTGATATTAGTGGTTGATTATGTGCTGCATATATTTTTTTTACAGAAACCACTATGATGAAAGTGTTTCCACTGTACAAGAGGGCTTTCTTTCAAGTTTGGCTTTGCATTTTCCTTTTATATCCTCTCTTATGGGAGGAGATATCCCTGAGCAGAAACAAATTAGGGCGAAGCATTCCTTTAATCGACTGCCTGACAACCGATCTAATTCTGTAGAACAAGATGAATTCTCACAACTTTCTAATTTGTCATCTGATGCTACTGTTTCCAAATTATTTCCTGAAGAATTTGAGGACTTGGAATCTGTGAGGTAACTTACGGACTTGTATTCTTTCCTTTTGTCCCAGGAAAGCTAGTTCCTTTTTTTTTCAAAAAAAAAAACAATAACTATTGTTATGACCAAGCATGTCCGCTGCAATTCTGTCTTAGAGACAGTAATGACAGGAATGAGAGAATAAAGTCAGAATCTCTGGAAGGTAATTTGGTTACTGGAGAAATGATAAAAGATGACGACGGAGGTAAAATTGTTTGTGTGCACCACGTTCTTTGCTTTGTTTGCATGTGCTTTTCTAACTTAAGTTTCATTGACAGAGCATTTAGTTTCAGAGCAGGAACATCATTTCTTGAGCAACTCCCCTGGTTTTGATATTGCACAATTGTGGGCTAAACAGCGTGTGATAGCAAGTGGAAGCAGTAAAAATGATGAGCTTGATATTGTCGCTCTTCCTGTTGGTGTAAAACTTAGCAAAGATCAGTCTGATCATTCTCCAAATACGCAGCCTGAAACTCTTGGTGCTGACACAACTGTTGCTACTGGGCGTGCTGCCTTTGGAGTATCATTTTCTGATGTTCGTTTAGAGAAAGTAATGGATGTGTGTAGTTCTGCGGTCACATTTCTGAGGAATAGAATGGATAGGTCTCGAAAGCGTGGCTCAAACTCAATATCCAGCCGGGCTGCCCTGATGCTCGTTAGTTTCTCTCTCCTGCATACTTATCTTGAATGTCATGCTGACACAGTTTGTTATAAGCTCCATTCCTTTTTTGGACACAAAGGGGAAATGGTTA
Organism: Microstegium vimineum; assembly: GCA_022036555.1. NCBI lineage: Eukaryota > Viridiplantae > Streptophyta > Magnoliopsida > Poales > Poaceae > Microstegium > Microstegium vimineum. The sequence goes on along the minus strand of CM039119.1, from coordinate 57,219,583 downwards.
GCTTGCCCAGATCAAATCAACTTAGAAAAGTGCAACGTATTGGGTTTTTTTTCCTTGAACGCATGCATAATTATTATTTTTTAATTACATAAAAAGATAAAGAGTCTTTTTGTTGTTTATTTGGATTTCAGGTTCCATATAGGTTGACAAAGCAGCCGCAGTTTACTAATCTAAAAGTGGATAACTGTGCACCAAAATCATCCTCATAGTTTCCTCTGGAGCTACTCATAATGTTTTGCATCCTCACTCATCTGTTCCATGTGCATAGCTAGCTCAGTAGCTCCCTTTTCTTGTAGTATTAAGATGGGCTCTCCATTCAGTTACATTTGTGCATCTAGGGTGTTTATGTACTACTTGGATGTTTTATTAAGGTGTCTTCTGTAAACTCCTTTTTTCTGGTGATAAAAAATCCTCACATGATGTCAATGCAAACACAATTAGCTCAATATTTATCTTTCTCGTTAGTGCTATTTTTTCTGTTTCTACTTTTGTGGAGTAAAGAACGTTTCCATTCAGCCAGAATTTGGAAAATACTCGTGTCTCTTTGTTATGAATCTGCATGTTCTATTGGCCTTAGCATATTGAAATTCATCATTTTCCTTGTAGGATGCAGAAAGAGAATCTGAAAAGACATGGAGCCCCATAGTTGAAATACGTTATGGAGGGGGAACTTATAGAGGTAGATGCCAAGAAGGTGTCCCTGAAGGAAAGGTGAAATCGGATCAATGTTCTATCCAACTTATATGACAAATCCAACAATCTTATCTTGTTAAACATTACAGGGACGTCTAACCTTCAGTGATGGAAGCTTTTATGATGGACTCTGGAGGTATGGTAAGAGATCTGGTTTGGGGACTCTATTTCACAGTAACGGTGATGTATATCATGGGACATGGAGGGACGACCTTATTCATGGAAAGGTATGGCAGTATGTTACTGTTGCTTTCATCGTGCACATCGCAGCTGTGAAATCGAAACACTTGCAGACTGCTTTTCAGATTCACAGTTAATTTATATACCTATTAAGCATGATTGCCATGTGCTTAGAGCTATTTCTTCAGGATTTTTGTATTTGGCATTTTTTATATAAAGATTGTTTGTCTTGAATTCTTGATTATAACCTATCCAGCCTTGAAATATCCAAGCACCTTAAATTATTCAAGCTGCAAGTTCTGAGCATTTATTTTATATCAAGTTGGACAATGTAACACTCTTTACACTCCATGTGATTTACTTTCTGTTTGACACTGAAAACGTCCAATTTACTGACTCGCCCCCTACCCCCAATCTAGGGCTGGTACTATTTTCACAGTGGTGACCGCTGGTTCGCAAATTTTTGGAAGGGGAAGGCTAATGGCGAGGGTAGATTTTATGCCAATGATGGGAGTATCTTCTTTGGCCATTTCCAAAATGGATGGCGCCATGGGGAGAGCCTGTTGGTAGATGCAAACGGATCAAGGTTTCTCTCATCTATTTTGTGTTCAATGTGTTCCAGAAAGAGTACATTACATGATCTGTGTATTCTTTTCACCGAAAAGGGGGACTTGACTTCATCATTGATCATGATTACAGGTGGATTGAAGTTTGGGCTGATGGTGTACTCATTGACCGAACTAAAATGGAGAAATAAGGTTCAGGTCTAATTATCTAAATATATTTTTCAGATATTTCTAAAACTTTGCTTCTCAGATGGTAGAGGACTAGAGGGCTACGCTTTGAAATCTCAGATGTTGCAAGGCACTCTGGTTTGGAGCCTCTCCGCTGTACATGAAGTCATTATATTTTCAGTATTGGAAGTCATAAATAGTTGCCTGTTGGAAGCACTGTTGAAGTTTTGACGCCTAATATCAAAGGGGCACACTGTAGCCGTTTCTGTATATACCACTAGAAGTACGGGAGGAGGCTTTTGTTCATACGGCTGATGTACCAAGCAACCCAACTGTACCTGAACGTGAAGTGTGTTTGATTAATTCCATTGATAGCCCCTAGATATTTTCTTGTCAGATTTAGGGCGGTCTGTACATGGATGAACAAGCTCTCGTGGCCGTGCTCCTTAGGGCACTCACAATGCAGACTCTATCATAGAGTCTAAACCTATTTATTACCTTGAACATTGTGGACTTGGAGTCTAAATAAGACTTGGAGTCTTGTTTTTTCACCCTCTCTCTTTAATAAATATGCTGCCACATCAGCTAAATACCATAAATAAGTGTTAATAAATTGTCTTAGACTCTATAATAGAGTCTTGCATTGGGAGTTCCCAAATGAGTGCTTGAGTTTCCACAAATGTGGGCCCAAACTGTATCCTTTCCCCCTTTTTAATGTTTCCATCAATACCATCTACCCGTTATATTTCAATAATATCTTGGTCAAGTTTACTCATTTCGCTTTGATCAATCGATGTCGGCATCCAATAATTTGAAGCTTCATGTTGGAGAAGGTCAAAGAGATGGTATCCATTGCCTAGACGGAGCGCTGCTGTTTCTCTTTCAGTTTGGCATGCAGTTGGTTCACGGCTTGGATGACCGGAATCAGATGAATGCTAATGGAATTCTGAAGGTATGTAATTCTGTTTAGTTGCAGAGAAGTTTGGGTGTTTCAGTGAGTCAGAGACTCAGAGGCAAATCGTCTGTGCAGACAACGACACCCCTTCTTTTTGGTATGAGTGAAAGGAACTCTTGAAGTAAACTAGAGTTTATATTATACTCAATTATTCTGGGTGGTGGGCAGCTTAGGAGCTCAAGTGCTACCCGCCTTCATGATCTGGACGGTATGAGCATCTACCATATTCATTCATTCATTCCATCCATTGCCTTGCTGTTCCAAAATCTGAGATAAGCAACGGAGGGCCGGGGATCTTGCCCAGTAGCCCCGAGATACGGCTGCCTGCATCTGCATTGGGAAATGAAAATTTATCTCTAGTCACCTCTCAAGTGGTTCCAGGACTCCCTTGCGTGCTATCGCTTCCTGGAGCTGCAATAGCTGAGTACTAGTAGTATATTGCGGTATTTCGTACTGTATCTGAATAATCTGATGCACAAGGGGTTGCGGATTGGACTCGCGCCGCAACTTGGGCACTTGGCCAGCCGCGCGCGACTCTAGCTTTGAGCATGCCAGTTTGTTTTCATTCTCCCTGACAATCCGGCCATGTGTCTGTCTGGATCTTGCGCCAACCTTCGTCTGTGTGTGTTGCGTGGCCTCAAAAGAGAATTGAATTGCGAATGGGCATGTGGTTCAATGATAGGACCGTGCAGTGGGACGCCAACTACCGGACGCTACTTACCAGGGTTCAAACCCTGGTGTCGCACTATTTTCTGGGATTTATCCTACATTTTTCAGGTGGTACTGTGCGTTTCCCACCCACTGAAGACGAGTCTTCTAATCTTTTAGTGTGTACGCACGTGTAGTATGAGTGTGGAGTGTGTGAGTTGTGTGCGTAAGTTGTACCGATAAAAGAGAATTGAATTTGCGGAGTAGTATCCGGCAGTGCCACGCTGCTGTGTCGCTCTCGGTGCTCACCCGGACTGGAACGGAGCCCTGCGTTTGCACACTGACAGCGGCTTGCTTTGAATGTTCTACTGTGAAGTGAAGTACATGACCCTCTTCACAGCGGATTTCCAGATTCAGCGTTAGAAAGCCTGCTCAGTCTTTGTTGTTCCTTGGGGCCTAGTAAAGACATAAACAAATGTCACGTGAGTGAAATGCCCGACTGGCGCACTACGACGTCCATCACCTGTACCATCTCGACGCGTGCACCTCTTCCCGTACGTGTCGCACTGTCGCTGGATGAATGGACAGAAAGCTACGTAGTACTACGTACGTACTGTAGGTCCGGTTGCGGCAAAAAAGAAAGAAAGAAAGAATGAACGAACGAACGAATGAAAGCTAGCTAGCTCCGGTAATAAATGTCAGCTAGCCACTGGAGTGGCGCCTTGAAAAAAAAACAAAAAAGAAATCGGTGCTCCAGTTAGTGGGAAATGACCCCTTTTTGCATGATCTCGTGGTCCATCGATGGATCCCGCGTAGTACGACCGACCGGTGACCGAACACCAGCACTGCACACGCCACGTAGTACAGTCGCAAAACCACACTACTCTACTAGGCAGCAGTAGTAGTAGGCACGTATCCTGCCGGCCGCGCAAAGTTGCGGTCGCACTCGGCGTTATCCTGTGATCCTGTCGCTTGCACCGCCGAGCCCGCGCTGACCGAGGCCCGAGGCCGAGCCGACGGCGACCACCGCCCGCCCCGACCATCCCATCCCGCCGTCCGATACCAAACGCGCGTCCTATCCTGCTACCAACTGGTCGCGCGGCGCCTCTCTCGCTCACGCACGCACTGGCAATGGCACAGCCCCTGGCCAGCAGCGCACACCACCTCCGTGCTGGGCATTGGCATTGCCGTTCGCGCGGTGCAAGGCAAGACGGCAGCGCCATCGACTGGGTGAGCGGGATCATTGGGTGCCCCGACGCCAGCACGCACACGGCACGGCACCAGCAAGCAACTGGAGTGGACTGAACTGGGCGGAGGGGCCGCGGACGGCGGGACGCAACAACGACGGCCACCATCGCACCATCGTCACCTCACCAGGGTGGGTGGGGAGAAGAAAAGGAAGAAGGGGGAATGATGAGCGGGGCGGGGCTCCAGTCCAGGCGGGACAGGCGGTGACGCTGTTGACACGGAGGCCCAGCCCCACCCACACCGGGCGGGCGGGGGAGCAGGAGGGCCCACCACATGTCGGCTGGGTAAGGCCTGCCACTGCCACGACCACCCCACCACGTGTCCCTTCCGGCGCGCTGCCTGCCTGGGTACCGGTACCGGTCTCGTCGTCTCTCCGTGACCTGGTGGCCATGTGCGTGCGTGCGGCGGATGCGGACCGGCCATGGGTGTGGGCCTGTGGGGATGGGGTGCGGCGGGTGCGCCCGGGGCGTGGTTCACGCTGGTTCGTGGCGTGGCAGCCGCCGGAGATCCTCGTGGTCGGCGGGATACTCGAATAGTAGTAGTACGTCGTTGACTTTAGACAGTTAGACCAGTGAGATTACACGCGTGATGTTTTATGTTTATTACTAGGAGGACTATATACAGTCTTTGTTTATAGTCACTGCTGCTTGCTCTGTACTCTCTAGCACAGTAGTAGTGGAGACTGGAGTCGCATGGTTTCGCCAGATAAGCTAGCACGACGGTACTGGTACTACTTCTGCCGTAGCCGTAGGACTCACCACAGCGCATCACACCACACACCAGCGTCGTCCATACGAAAACGGACTTGCCATCTCCCCACCAGGACGACATCTGAACCTTTCCACGCCATGCAGGGGCGTAGCTACCACCCTAGAATTTTGAACAAAGTACATAAATATTTAGATTTTAAGTATTTTTTTATTTTTAAAATACTTGTAAGGCTTTTAAAATATATTTGTCTTATATTTCATTAAATTATATTTTCATATGATATATTTAGACCTTATTTGATAGATCTCCATTCGATTTTGGTGTCAGCTCCTTCGTACACTAGAATAGAAGCTATTTTTTTTCTTAAAATGAATCAAGATTCATCGAAATTACTATTTTTTGTTTCATTGGTCCTATCTTCTCTGTGCGTTGTAGTGAAAAAATCGAAGATGTTTGTTGACGTGTTAACAAAATTATATTATTAACAAAAAAAAAATTAAACTGAACCACCCTAGATTAAAATTCTGGCTACGCCACTAACGCCATGCCCTGCTAGTGCCGGGCGAAGTGCCTCACCTGCCCCTTTCACGAACCATGGAGAGGGCGAAGAGCCTCTTCTCCTCCTCAACGCCCGCCACCTGGCATTGCGGCTCCGCAATTCCGCATTACAGTACGTACAAAAGGAAGGGGGCGCCCGCCATGCCGTTGCCGTGGGCGTGTGCTGGAGTAGCAAGAGCTCCAGTGCATGCAGCTACGTAGGGGACGTTTGGTTCCAGTGTTACCTCGCCTCACCCTGCGTAGCTGTGCCGACACAGAAACCAAGAACCTTGTCGGCTCAGGAGAGCGGATCCGGCTCTCCCACGGAAGCTGGGCAAAATTAGCCCGCGCAGGCACCGAGAAGGTTGAGCAAGGAAACCAAACGTACACCGGTCCTCTTTATCCGCGCTCGTCAGGCAACACAGAAACGGGCGAGGGATCAAACGCGCCCAAGTAGCCGCCGTGGGTTGGGGTGTGCTCCATCCCAACTCCACTCCTCCCGCACGCGGCCAACGCACAGGAGCCGCCGCGAGCAAGTCTGGCTCTGCCATCTTCGCCGCGTTGGAACTCGCGGTTTGGAACCCGGAAACCAGTGGCCGGTCACCTGCCACAGGGAGAGGGCTACCAGCTTTGTTTATTTGGTACTCGGCCAGGCAACGGACAAAACTAACGCGAGCCCTGTCGCCTGCTGGTGCTGGCCTCACTCACTGTCTGTCACCTCTCTCAGCTCAGCTCCAGCCCCGGCCTCTGGCTGCTCTCCCGATCGATCCCTCTCTCTATTTAGCTGGCCACAACGTTCCTCCACTCCATATCGCTCTCCATTTCGATCGAGCACGTACTGTACGCCATCATATCACATCGCCGCGTGTCAGCCAGCCATGATGTCCACCAGCCACGCGGTGAGGCAGTCTCCGGCGTGCGCGGCTCGGCGGCGGCGGCGTCGCTACGACTCCGCGGACGCGCCGACCCGCACGGCGGCCACGTTCTCGCCCAGGCAGCACGCCAGGCGCGTGGCGCCGTGCTCCGTCCGCGGCGCGGGCTCCGACACCATTGGCTGCCTCGAGGCCGCCCAGCCGTCCGCCCACGCGCTGCCGCTGCGGGGGCTCCACCATGTGGCGGCGCCGTCGCCCGGGCCCGCCGTGCCGTCCGAGCAGAGGGTGCACGAGGTCGTGCTCAAGCAGGCGGCGCTCGCGGCCGCGGCGCCGAGGACGGCGCGGATCCAGCCCGTGCCCATGGACGCCGGGCTCAAGGAGGCCTTCCACCGCTGTGGGGAGGTCTGCCAGGAGTACGCCAAGACATTCTACCTGGGTAATTAAACGACTCTTCTTCTTCATCTGAAATACTACTACTACAGTCTAAGGTTTTGCCGTGATCGAGGCACATGCATGTGTCACAAGTACTGGGTTGTTGTCTTTTTTTTCTACCAAGTTGTTTAAACGAAGTAAAAAAAAAATCAAACTTTTAGTCCTAATAAGGACAATAGGAAAAGGATGAAAATCTTCAGTCATGCATATCCTTTGGTAGTAGCCTGAACTCCAATTTGCTGGCTGCATAGTAGTGCATAGGTTAGTACTATATAGTATTTGATTAATTATGACAATGATTGTAAAAAAAATGGAATTGACAACATGCTCATGGAAAGTAGAGATGACTTTCCACTTGAGTATGAACACGATCTTGGACGCATGCATGTACATCAGGAACAGTACTATTTTGGCAGTAGTTGTAGTTGTTGTGGCCACCACATACCCAATACCGACCATCACATGCATGACCCTCTGATCTGATGAGATGCTACTGTTCATGTTCTTCTGTTGCAGCGACACAGCTGATGACGCCGGAGCGGAGGAGGGCAATCTGGGCAATATACGGTAAGCAATTCAAGCAGACCCACATGTCCCTGTTCCTTGTGTACCGCCTGCAGTTGGCACTTGGCGGTCGGTGCAAAAGGTTCCTTTCGTTTTCTGAATGAAATGGTAAAACTGTAAAACCCGCCGTCATTAGACGACTTGCTGCAGCATAGGACATGCAGAAACGATACTTTGCTAATGCTGTCACCATGGAAACGCGTAATTAATTGTAAACCTTTGCTGCTAAGCAAGCAGGGTAAAATCTTTACACCGTGAGCTACCCAGTACTAGTTTATGCACCAGCAGTCACGATCACGATGATTTGCTTCCTTCTTGTTGTGTGTTTTTTTTTAAAAAAAAATACAGTCACTGATGGATCGCTGACAACGTGGTGTTCCATCTCTGCGTGCACGCGTGTTCAGTGTGGTGCAGGAGGACGGACGAGCTGGTTGACGGGCCGAACGCGCCCCACATCTCGGCGGTGGCGCTGGACCGGTGGGAGTCGCGGCTGGAGGACATCTTCGCGGGCCGGCCGTACGACATGCTGGACGCGGCGCTGTCCGACACCGTGGGCAGCTTCCCCGTCGACATCCAGCCGTTCAGGGACATGATCGAAGGGATGCGCATGGACCTGAACAAGTCCCGGTACCGGAGCTTCGACGAGCTCTACCTCTACTGCTACTACGTGGCCGGCACCGTGGGGCTGATGAGCGTCCCCGTGATGGGCATCTCGCCGGACTCCAGGGCCGCCACCGAGGCGGTCTACAAGGGGGCGCTCGCGCTCGGCCTCGCCAACCAGCTCACCAACATCCTCAGGGACGTCGGCGAGGAGTACGTCATCGTCATCACCGTTCGTCCGGCGTCCGTGTGTCCTGGCCCATATACGTACTGACAACGCGTGTTCATGCTTCACGTACGTGTGAATAACAGCGCGAGAAGGGGACGGATCTATCTCCCTCAGGACGAGCTGGAGATGGCGGGGCTCTCCGACGCCGACATCTTGGACGGCCGCGTCACCGACGAGTGGAGGAGCTTCATGAGGGGCCAGATCAGCAGGGCCAGGGCCTTGTTCAAGCAGGCCGAGGAAGGAGCCACCGAGCTCAATCAGGAGAGCCGATGGCCGGTGAGATGAGACCCTCTCTCGATCCGACACATCAGAACCCATCAGATGATTGAACAGCTAGCCTGCATCGCTGCTAATAACTGCTGTGTTTCATTCAGGTGTGGGCTTCTCTGCTCCTGTACCGGCAGATCCTGGACGAGATCGAGGCCAACGACTACAACAACTTCACAAGGAGGGCCTACGTTCCAAAGACGAAGAAGCTGATGGCGCTGCCTAAGGCGTACCTGAGATCACTGGCGCCCCCCTCTTCTCAGACTGAGAGCCACAGACACTACTCCAGCCTAACATAGAGAGCACGGTCGTCTGCTGTCACGTTCGGTACATAGCACAGTGAATGATGTACAAACTTCTGGTCAGGCCACATGCATAGTACATGGTTGGGCAGGTGGTGGTGGCCGGTGTTAAGATACTAGTATCTCGGAGTTTTGCCATGTACAGTACGTACTATACAAGCACCGGATGTATCATATATACTATAAAGGAGTGAAGGTGAAATAAGATAGAGTAGTGGGTTGCCTGCAAATATGTTTTCACGAGCTCTACTTGTGAAGTTGTTAGCAAAAGATCTGTTTGGCACAAAAACAACTTCAAACGACTTCATGAAACTTGTGAAGAAGGTGTGCCAAACAACTCATGAAGTATGCTAACTGCTCATGAATACATAAAAATAATTCTGCACAAAAAGAAACACCGTCTTTAGTCGCAGAGCTGTAAGGTTTGGTAGCCCAAAGAAGAATTCAAATTCCTCATGGCCTTTAGGGAGTACCACAGGTGGCACCGTTTCACATTGTGAAGGATCGTAGCATGAGCTCGTATTACTAAATTCAGTTCGTGCTGGGGGTTCTCTCCCTACGGACACGGGAACAGCCACGCCTGCTCTGTCAGCTATTGCAACTTGCAAGGAGTTTCAGCTCATCTTCTTTCAAAAAAAAAAAAAGTTTCAGCTCATCAGTCCGTGTCTACAAGATCCAGTTGAAATCCAAGTGTACTTATTTAGCCCAAAATTCCAGTGGAATGCCACGTCGCAGGTTGTATCATCAGCTGAGACGGATCTTAGATAACCTTGCGTGCTTCTTTCTCGCACTGGGCTCTAGTTTATTCAGCACAGACAGAGTTTGCTAAATGCTGGATCTTCCACGTCCTTTCCATTCCATGCTTTATATTTTAGGCTATATTTAACTATATATTATACAATACGTTTTTCGAAACAAGCTTTAATTTACGTTATCAACTCTTTAATCCAATAAGTAACAATCTGCTGACTGTGTGTGTGGTCAGAGTATCGCAAACCGTCGCCCGAGCATTATGTTTTGTGCTAGGAGGAGGAATGTAGGATGGTCAAGGAATATATGGCCCGGGAAGGAGGAAGCCTGTTTGTGTACAGCAGCAGCAAAGCGTTGGGTGTACGAATCAGAAATGCTGGCCTTTCATTCCTCGGTTGCCGAAAATATTTTAGAGAGCAGGGAACCTGTGGAAGGGACGGCTGATACGCAATATGCTTCCTGCAGCCCTGCTGGTCTAGTTTCCCTAGGGCCTGTTTAGAACGCAGGAATTTCACAGGAATTTTACGAGAATTTACAGGAATCAGTTCATTTTTACATGAAAAAGTACAAAAACAGGAAAAAAATCTCACGTTCCAAACAAGGCCCTAGGTGTGTTCATGTCCACACACATCACGCAATGTTGGTGGCAACTTGTTGGGAACAAAACAACGGACCATGCATGTGGGTACCAGACCAGCTGTTCTTCTTAATAAGGTTTTGTTACAAGCAGCGTATCGTGATCGCCTCGTGTGCTACAAGTAGGCAGGAGTAGCACCTGCCACGCAGAACTGAATCCTGAGATTACTCAAAAAAAAAAAAAAAAAGAAGCTGAAACCTGAGGCAGAACGAATTTCATGTTTCTGTCTAAGCTGAGAAGAAAACTTCTGGGCCCCGGACGTTACGAGTGCCGGCCCAAGCAACGAAGCACAAAGGACATGTAACCCAATTAGTTAGCCCAAACAGTCGTTCAATGGGCCTAATCGAGCGGCTCATAAAACAGATGCTGAAATATATGTCCATTTCAAAAAATATATGGACCAAAAAGAGAAGACATGCAATCCCGTGACAATGGGTTAATTGAAATATTTGATTTTTTTTGTCTAAAACTACTTTAAAATGTCTACATATTCGATGCCAAAATAGATATTAAAGTTGCATAGTACCAAAAAAACATAGCGGAAAATTCAATTGGGAAAACCAATATTTTTTTAAGTTGAACTTACAATGTTAACTCCTCTAAATGATATAGGGTAAACTCTGTTTTCGTTTTGAAAAAAATAGGGGGCAAAGGTACATCCCAAGTTAAATAGACGAGGAAGAACACAAGAGCCCAAATGTAGTTTTGTCAACCAAAAAATTAAAAGTGCTTCTGAGTATCGATCTATAATTAAGATGAGCCCAAACTAAATCCTGGGCCTCTGGTTCTCAGAGGAGGATTGACATATTGGGCCGACTATAGGCAGGTACGTAGTTATTTTGACGAATTAAAAAAAAAACCATCCGTTTCGTAGGAGTCACGTAGACTCATGCCTGGTAGGTTTCGCAGCCGGCAAGTCACCTCTTCCGGCCTCCTCCCTATATAAAGCGGGGAAAGAGCACGTCCTTCCGTCAATATCGATCTGCATTCCATAATCTCGTACCACTAGCACCACGAAACCGAAAGGAGCGGAGCGACGTGGGCAAGGGCAAGATGCAGATCTTCGTGAAGACGCTGACGGGGAAGACGATCACGCTGGAGGTTGAGAGCAGCGACACCATCGACAACGTGAAGGCCAAGATCCAGGACAAGGAAGGCATCCCGCCGGACCAGCAGCGCCTCATCTTCGCCGGGAAGCAGCTGGACGACGGCCGCACCCTCGCCGACTACAACATCCAGAAGGAGTCGACGCTGCACCTGGTGCTGCGCCTCCGCGGCGGTAGCAGGGGCGGTTACCCCACCGGGATCTCGCCCAGCCTCCGCGAGCTCGCGCAGAAGTACAACGAGAACAAGATGGTCTGCCGCAAGTACGTACTACGCCTGCGAGCCGATCGACCTTGCTTTCATTTGCTTTATTTATTGGTTGATGATCTCATCTCGATCGGTCCATCCATGGATGCATGCCCTAGCTAACTTTGATCCGTCGTCTGCAGGTGCTATGCACGGCTTCCACCCAGGGCAACCAACTGCCGCAAGAAGTGTGGGCACAGCAACGAGGTGAGAATATATCCATCAGCTTTTACTCGTTCATCCAAAAATTTTATATACTACTACTTCGATCGTTGTAGACTATCGTTGTTTTCCATGCGCAGTGGTTTTA